>CAWUFW010009193.1:0-600000 GCA_963921515.1 Calotriton arnoldi
GGCGGAAGCACCACCGCCGTGCTGGCGGATGCAAAAACCACCAGTTACCGCCGGCACGCAGCAGTCCACACGCCCGCCCAATTACGATGCGAAAAGTAGGCCAAACACCGCCGGCAAGCCAGCAACACCGTCCGCCATCAAAGTGCGCCCGTTCACGTAGCGGCGCAGCACAACTGACACACACCGTCCGACGAAACACGTCCCGCCCGGCGCATAAATTACGATGCCGCAAACAAACGGCTCCCACGGCCAAGAGATACCGTACGACAAACCGAAGCGGTAACACGGATGCCGAGCACGGACAACGAAGAAGCGGCTCCCCGAGCATGAATCCAGCACTGCAGGCCCTCCCCATGCTCCTGCTGATGCACCACCAAGGACGCAACGTACCGCGGAGACGCAGGTAGGCACACACACAACAAGTGCACGCAAACAGCGCACACAGTGCAAGGGCGGAGAAAGCGGACAACCCCCCACCAGCGCGTGTACACTACACATCCACCATTGCATCCACATATGACACACAGGCCAAATCGTAACATCGCGTAACACATGTGTACACACCACCTGGGACTAGGAACCAACCACCCCGTCACGGCCCCAAAGCGCCGATGACGCCGCCACACATGCGCACAACGCAGAGGCCAACCGCAGCGCCATGCATGCGTCGCACACAGACACAGGGACACAACCAAGCAGCACACACATCAGCCCCACCCCGAACGCACATGACACGTGACAGGCCTGCCACAGACATGTCCCCAACGCCCAATTCACGGACAACACCCAACGCCACACAACCGACGCACACATGTCAGTGAAGACACGCAACAGCAGGACACACCCCAGTGTAACAAACATGGCGTAGCACACAGCGGCGGCAACACCAACTAGGAGAAGCAGGGCCCCTTCGGGAAGAGGAACGCCAGTGCCACACTGAAACACCCATACCACCCTGCACATATGAACAAGACATATAAAACGGAACACCAAAGAGCCCGGGGACCGACAACAGGTGGCCCAAGAATAACATTCACACACAAGGCCCAACGCAGAGCGGAAAGGCAGCCTGCCGCCCACACAAGGGAGAGCAGACAGCACTGAATGACCTTCCATTCCAACTCCGAAACCACAGCCCTACGACAGAAGCCGGTGAATACAGCCATTGTCCAAGAATAGACCAACACAGGCATGCCGAGGAGACCGACCACAGGGCAGATAGCGCATATCACAGAAGCACACAACGGACGGGGAAGAAAGAAGAAAACACTCCCCCATGTCGGCCACATGCAAGTTAATTGGAAGGAGTCACACATCACTGACCTTGAACTGTCTGAGAAGCATGTGGGAAGAGGGCCCGTGTCCTCCAAACAAGCCAACAGAACACAAGTCCTGTCTCCCTACGACTACACAGAGCTCACAGCAACCTCGGAGCAATGCACATTGCAGACTGCACACACAGCCGGAGCACGCCACCACAACGCACCGCTGCGAAATGGCAACCGCAACACACCTACCCAACTACGCCGAACAGCTCAAGCTGTACAAAACCAACCTGTTTCATACATTGGGATGCGATCTCCTGTCCCTGCTGAACGTAAGTTACCGACTGACTTACCGCATCACATTGTTCAGCTGCGTCATGCCCGTCTTCTACTGTCGGAGGTGTCCCTACCAGCATCCCGTGGAGATATGCCTCTCCAACCCGGCATGTCTGAAGGCGGACCTGCTACCACTACTCCTCCCTCTGGACGCACACGACAGGGCCTGCTCTGCCTATGGGGGCATGGCGTATGTGGCCAACATCGCACCCGCACTGAAATGGGACCACTGTGCCTCCACACGACGGATCATCGAGAACAGCTACATCGAATGTCACCCAGCATGCCCCATCATGGTCCTCCAAGGGACAACTTACGAACAACACCTTGACAGCCACCATCCGCTACATTGGCTGGCAAACATGTACACCACCAATGACATGGAAGCCCTGCTGGACGGCATCGCATACCTGACAACCTGTAAATTCGTCGGACCACAACGCAGGTTCCCCGAGTGACCTATGATGTCCAACCCCGCACCCATGCTTAGCTTCCGCACGGACTGGCCAGTCACCACCACAACAGCCATACCAAACGACCGGCAACTGTAACCACACCATCAACGACATCGCCATGACATCGGATATGACCGGGACATGCACACTGTTCCCCATCATATCCAGGAACACCGCATGCATCGTGGGAGGCAGTGGCATGGGCTCTGTGTATCGCACCCACATGGACGGAACTGCACGAACAACCAGGACACGACATGGATCCAGCGCACATGGACACACACACCGCTCAGTGGACATGAATAGGTCGCCTGGAGTCTGTGGGTGCTGCACCCCTCCCACCCCCGCCCCGGGAATCCCATACCAGGACCTTTGCATGGACGACAAGTGCATACAACAACAACACGACCCCAGTGACTGTGACATGTCCAGTAACCACCACAGTGCAACAACAAGTGGCACGCCGCTGCATGCACGCAAGCACATGCCCTGATGTCATCTCACATGCACGCGTGCATGAGGAACAACCGCAGCAAACCTGTCACATGGAACTGAGATGGACTGTGCCCATGATGCCAAGCGGTCTGGTAGGCTACATGTATACCGTCTGTGTCAAAGTCCGCAGCTCCGCAGCAATACGTAAATGTACATTAGCACAGCCTTGGCCAAGCAGATGTCACTCTGAAGCCCACATCCCACATGCAACAGCCAATCACATGTAACCCCACACCCTATCCCATTTGCAATCATGCTCAGTATATCCTCAACATGTATTCCGCTGCCAGTAGTGTCCACTATACTGCATCACAGAGGACAGAAGACTCAATATAATGTTTGAAACCAAAACTGTCTCCGCTGACTCATTTCACAAGTACGAATGAGAGAGGATGAGAGTATGTGAAGTACACGGCAGTCGTGACATGACCATGTAGTCCACTGGTATTGGATGTCAACGCAAATGAGTAGCACTACTGTGGAAGACACACATGTGTCGTGTGAAGTCGTATGGACGCAGTGCTCAGGTGGGTGGGTGCGACGGGTAGATGCGCACATGCCAAGTTGGAGCACGCCGTGTTGGGAGGGGTCATGAACAGTACACCACCGCTTCCCTGGGCATTGTGAGAGGACACCTGTCGGGGGAGTGAACACGTGTGTGCACAGCAGCCGGGCACACGTACAAAGCGGTACCAGGCGCACCTCAGCCCACCCTCTGTGGACAAGCTGGATCCTGTTGTGCGCCCTCCATGCCCCTTGACAAGGCACACACAGCCCCAGTCGACCAGGTGTAACCCCAACATAGTCAATCCGCACAGGCGATACAGGGCACGGGATGGCAGTGGAGCATGGTGTGTGAGAGGTCTCCTCGCGCTCCTCCTGGTCATATCACGCAGGCAATAGAACCTCAACGTCTAGCATGGCACAAGTCAAATGGAAGTGTAGGGGGACGCACCACAGCACGAGCAGCACTGACGTCACGGGAGGTGGCTTGCACCATCCCATCCATTGCCCATCATACCAACCACGCCACATGCCATTGCGACTAAGTGCAAGCGCGTGCGCCACCACCCCCGAGCCCTCCCCAGAGAGGCCAAAGAGTGAATGTGTGGGCCATCAGTCACAGACGGACGCGGCATGGCCGCAAGGGCAGCCACAGCCACTGGGTGTCGCAGGTGGCGGATCCGGAAGGCGAAGACTGTGATGCATAGTCCATGCAGGCCGGGTCTCCATTTGGGGCACCACGCAGGTGGACGGCGTCCCGCAACACATCATACCCTGAGACAGCCCACTCGTGCAACTGGACCCACACATACACTCCTTGCCCTCTCTGGTGCGAGCTTGGGGCTGCCTGTGCAAGCGCTAGCCTCGCAGGTGAGCATGCATATTGGGGGAGCGAGGGGAGGACATGAGGGCTGGGGCGAAGATGACTGTATCACTGTCAGTTAGTACAAGGGATGACCCAGATGTGGAAAGGAAGAGACGTGTCCCGTGTGTACTGCAACTAGTCGCCAATCCAACTACCCCCATGTCCGGAATGTAAGCCCGCACCTAGGCCCGCCCATCCGCCACATCGAACATACCACCAGCACGACAACCTTCCCATTCGAAACACTGACTGGGGGTGGCGACCAGTGTACAATCATGTGTAGCCTACCCACGCGTACATGTGGGCCCTCCATGATCCATGTCACCTGCGGCAAAGTCATGACATGCGCAATGAGGGAAGTGAGGAGAGCTGTCTGACCCACGCACAGAAGGTGCATCAGCTCCACAGACCCAGCAGCGAGTCCAGCAGGGGTCACATGTGCAGGGGCAGCTGTGCCTGGTGTGAAGGCACATGCATATAGACAGCACATCGACCAATGTGTAGTCTGCCCACATCTACAGTCCATCATCATGCGGACATAGGAATTGAACACAGGGCAACACATCCTAGTTGGTGCACCCACCGTGACCAACAATGCGCAATCATCGACGTACCCGCCCTGTGCATGGCCCCCCACCCAACGGAGGCACATCCAGTGCCACCATCCCACACACACAAGCCTTCCACGGAACATGCTGTGTCCAATGGTCAGTACAGAGTCAGCGCCCATCTGGTGGATCCTGAACAGGAGACACATGCACACACATGCCAGCTCCCACTATGTACGTCTGCCACCTGGCACGTGCAATGTAACCTCTCACCTGTGACGTGTGACTGCAAGCACACAGCCGTCTTGGCATGGGGCTGTCAATGTGGACACCTGTCAATGTTTCGGGAGGTGTGATCCGTACAGTGCTGTGCATAGGGTGCAGTGCTGACACCTACTACTGTCTCATGTCCCCTCGTGCCACAGGTCCCACTTGTTTTGGCCGCTCAGCCTGTGCCCACATCGTCGTCGTCGTGTGCCATACTCATCCAGCCGCGGAAGCAGTTCCATGCTCAGCAGACATTCATGTTGCCGTGGCGTTGCCGCTTGACGGATATGCAGTCAGTCCCCATCAGCACGCCCGCAAGTCATTGGGGCCTAGATCCCCATGTGCATGCACATGGCAGTGGTTTGTATCACTAGCCATTGCCATTGTTGGGAGACCTGTGTAAGTGTATTGTGGCCGTGCCGTCCCAGCTTGACAGCTGGGCTGTGGCTCATGTGCTTGCTCAGTCATGTCAGTGATGTGTATGCGAAATTGCTATGTGTCGTGTTGCTTTGACATGTGTCCTCTGCCATTGTCCCTAGGCGGAGACCGAACATTGACCGCCCATACCAATTGCTGGCGGACATGGACGATACAGAGGTTATTAGGAAGTTTCGGCTGGACAGGCCAACCCTGCATCGACTGTGTGCCATGTTAGAACCCCATCTCCGTCCCCGCAGGGTGTATCCGACTGCTGTCACCCCCACGGCTAAGGTGATGGCCGCCATGCATTTCTTCGCCACTGGGTCATTCCAGCACACAGTGGGCATTGGAGGAGGGATGTCCCAGCCCATGTTCAGCAAGGTGCTGAGGGATGTACTGGCAGCCATGATGCTGTACCGAAACAGGTACATCCGCTTCCCCAGGGCTCGTGAATTGGCGGCAGTGAAGGGTGCATTCTATGCCCTTGGCAGAATCCCACACGTCGTTGGAGCCATTGACTGCACACATGTCGGCCTTGTTCCACCACAGGCCACTGAGCACCTGTACCGCAACAGGAAGCACACGCACTCCCTGAATGTGCAAGTGGTGTGCCTTGCGGACATGGTGATCACCCACGTGTGTGCAAAGTTCCCAGGCTCGGCCCATGACGCACACATAATGCGCAACAGCATCTTGCCACGACTGATGTCCAATATGCAACAGGATCGTGCCTGTATTGTCGGTGAGTATGTGGAGTGGTGTAGCGTGCTGGTTGTGCGATGCTGTCCCCTGTCCAGTTGGAATTGCAACGGTTCTCTGTGTCCCTCACACCCAGGTGACTCTGCGTACCCGAATGGGGCATGGCTGCTCAGTCCATTGAGGAATCCTCGCACCCCAGCAGACGATCGCTACAATGAGGCACATGGGAGGACCAGACGTGTGGTCGAGCGTACCTTTGGCCTCCTCAAGTCCAGGTTCAGGTGCCTGGACCGCACCGAGGGTGCGCTGGCGTACTCCCCACAGAAGGTGTGCCGGATAGTGGTGGCGTGCTGCATGCTGCACAATCTGGCCATTCGGAAGCAGATCCCCCTCATCGTGGATGACGGAGATCAACCAGGGCCCCAGCCCGCAGACCAGGACAGCTCGAGTGAGGAGGACAGCGGAGAGGAGGAAGCTGGTAATGTGCGGCAGCAGCTCATCGCCCGCTACTTCACTTGACGGTGAGTGTCCATGTACGACGGCTGATGTGGCTGTATCTGTGCAGGTGTGTGTGTGCTGTGTCAGGGTGGCCGTTTGTTCACTGCGTGCTGTGTGTCAACGCTCCATGGCCAGGGTAGTATGCCACTGTTGGTGGCTGTGGCATTGTGCCCTATTGCTCTGTGCGATGTGTGTACATTGCTTGTAGTTGTTGACATGTACTGTGTGATGGGTGTGTGACACACTCATTGAATGTGCTCCTGTTCTGTCTCCCACCCCTAGGTCCCTACAGGCCCTCCGGATTCAATTGCCATGCCACGCATCAGGTGCCTTTCCGCCCAAGGTGGCCGTTGTATTCCGTACAAATAAAACACAGGGCACAAACAGCAGTTAGTGAAAAAGGTGCATTTATTACAAACTGTGACATGTGATTGTGTGTAAGGTGATGACAAAAGTGGTGCGTGCAGTGACAATGAGCTGTCGGTCATGGCTGCGTGATGCTCAGGGTGTACCCACTGGTTCTATGTCCATAGTCCAACACACACATGCCATCCAGATGGCTGTGTGGAGTGGGATCGTAGTCCAAGTCAATGCAGTGGCTGGTCAAGGAAGGCTGGAGGAGGCTGGCTGGCTGCCTCACTTGCGTTTGGAGCGTGCGAAGTCCTCCCGGGAGATCTGTTTCCACTTCGGACGGCCCCTTCCACGTTTGCGAGGGGGGGTGCCTGCTTGCGACATGCTGGTGGTTGAGGTGTGCTCACTGGCTGTGGACGCAGGGGAACTGGACACTGCTGCTCCACCCTGCGCCCCGGCAGGTGGTGGCGGAGGAGCTGCTGTCCCTGGCAGTGACCTCACCGCCACCACCAGCTGGCCCATGAGGTCCACGAGTTGGCCCATACGGGCGTCCATGGACCTCAGCACCCCCAGCACCTCACGCGTGTCTGAAGCAGACCGGACCCATTGTCCTTGGGCCTCTTCATAGGCCCCAAGGACTCTGGCCATTTGAGGCAGGGCATGGCTCCCAGGGGAGGCTGGCGTTTCCCTGACCCTGCTCCTCCTACCAGTCCTGCTGCCACCGGCCTGCCCACTAGCCACATTGCTCACCACGGTCCTCGCTGTGGCTCCCAGGGTGGATCCAGTCGGCCGGGCCACCACCTGCGCTGGGGCTGGTGCCAGCGAAGACGTGGTGGTGGTGGCGGCGGTGGTGGTCGGTGCGGCGATGGTGGAGGTTGCGGCAGTGGTAGTGGCCACAATGACCGTGGGTGTGGCCGCAACGACAGTGGCAGCAGGGGGCTGGGAATGTTCAGCAGCCCTGGATGATGGGTTGGTGGGTAGGAGGGGTCCTGGGGAGCGGCTGGGCCCTGCCACACCAGATGGGCCTGCTTGGTGGTCCGTGTCCAAAGAGGAGGACAGATCCTCCAGATCCGTGTGTCCTCGTTGGGGGCTTGTAGGCTGGCTGTGCTGGCTGCTGGCTCCATCCCCAGCATCCAGCAGTTCGTCACCTGTGGAGAGAATGAGATTTGTTATTGTGTTGCACCTGGCGAAGTATGTATTTGTCGTCTGACATTAACAGTTCGTGCAATCTCGTACATGGGTTTCCCGGAGGCGTGTGTGTGGCTGTAGCATTTGTAGTTGTGTGTGCTTGGCAATGGGACTGTGTGCTGTGCACATGTGGCATGGGACGGATTGGCCATGCCGATGGGTGTGTTGCTGTGCCCCTACTTATTGTGACTCTGGTGTATGCGGGCTCCTGGCCCATCCTGGGTCTGGTTTGTACTTTGCTTTTGGGGTTCAAATGGAACGCTTAGGAACGCATATGGCAACATGGGGGCCATGCCCCAGATTCGCATTTGGGAGGGGATATGCTTTTGGGGTTCAAATGGAACGCTTAGGAACGCATATGGCAACATGGGGGCCATGCCCCAGATTCGCATTTGGGAGGGGATATGCTTTTGGGGTTCAAATGGAACGCTTAGGAACGCATATGGCAACATGGGGGCCATGCCCCAGATTCGCATTTGGGAGGGGATATGCTTTTGGGGTTCAAATGGAACGCTTAGGAACGCATATGGCAACATGGGGGCCATGCCCCAGATTCGCATTTGGGAGGGGATATGCTTTTGGGGTTCAAATGGAACGCTTAGGAACGCATATGGCAACATGGGGGCCATGCCCCAGATTCGCATTTGGGAGGGGATATGCTTTTGGGGTTCAAATGGAACGCTTAGGAACGCATATGGCAACATGGGGGCCATGCCCCAGATTCGCATTTGGGAGGGAATATGCTTTTGGGGTACATGCTGTGAGCCATGGGTGCCGAACGTGACATGTGTTGTGGCAGCATAACAGTGCATGGTTTGAGGTGTGTGCATGCTTGACATGGCCTGCATATTTGCTGTCTGTTGTGATTACTGGACATGGCATTGGACGCATCGTTATGAGTGAGTGATGGTTGTGTGCCAGCAAACGTATTGCAGTTGTCCCATCTCCTTGGTGTGCGTGCTGCCCTGTGCCATGTGCATCACTGCAGTGCTCGGGGGGTGTGGCCCATGTTGTGTGTTGTTGCTCACAGTGTGTCGTGCGCTTCATTGACTTCTGGCACATGGTTGGTCATGGGCATGTATCTTAGCGTGACTGCTGTATGTGTGGCAGCTGTGCGGATGACATGCCTTTCATGAGACTGGGGCTGACGGATGGGATGGATGGTATGTTGTATGTGCATGGTGTGTCTGTGTGTTTGATGGGTTCAGTGGTGTTCGTGTGCATTTATGTTGTTCCGCTCTGTTGCGTCTAGTGTTGTTTGTCTTACATAGGCGTAGTTGTGGGGTGTGTGGTTGACAGGCAGTAGGGGCTACATGGACAGGACTTCAATGGTGTTTCGGTTGTGTGTGATGAGTTGCACAGTGGCTGCCGTGTGGTACTATATTCAGTGTGGCTTGTGCATGCAGACGTGGCTCCTTGGGTGTTGCTATGTATGTGATGGGTCATGTGGAGTGTGAGTCTGTTGTTCATGTCCGTGTGCACATTGTTCACTTGTTTGTGACGGTGGGCGGTGCTGCGTGTTCGTCTGCTACGTGACATGTCCCATGTGTTGGTCATGTTATGGTCCTCATGCCTCCAGTAATCCAGCCCTGTCCAGTTTCCCACCTGCAAGTTGTTCGTGCGTGCACTGTACTGGATGCCACATGGCTCTAAGCGGGGGGTGCTCCATGTTGCAGGTCTGTGGGGGTGGGGGGTGTTGTGGGTCGTGGGGGTGGCTGGACACCCACTGACACCGATTGCTGTGGACCGTGATGTCTGCCTTTCGGCTGTCGTTGTGCACTGCGGTGGCTGACACGTGGCTGTGGGGTGTGGGGGATGCTCCTCCTTGCTGTGCTGTGGGACTGGGGCCTGGTGTGTGTTGTACTTGGGCTGTCCACCCTCCCACCCACTGCACTTTGTGTTCCTGCCACTTACCTGTTACTTGTCGGTTAGTGCAGCTGTGGCGGACACATGGGTGTGGTGGGTGCTCGTTGTGGCGCTTCTGGCATATTTGGGGACCTGTTGGTGGTTACGTGGCTGGCTGAGTGTACACATGTCCCCACGTATGTTACAGTTGTTCTGTTTGGGCTGTATGTGGTGGTGTCTGTTGCATGTGTGTGTGATGTGTTGTGTATTGTGTGCTGGACATGGGGGTGTTTGTCCCTGGGAGCTGTGGCATGGTGGTAGTGCATGTGAGTACATAGCGGTGTGCTGGTATACATTAGTTTGTACTTACCAGCCTCCACTCCCCCTGCTAATCCGGCGAGGATCTCCGGATGTATTATGACTCGCACCTTCTCCTCCCACGCTTTGAAGGTCTTAAAGAGCGCGGGATTCCCTCCGCCAGTGACGGCAGCCAGCTCTCTGTTTTTGCCCTCCTTCTTCTTGACCAGGCTCTTTACGTCATTCCAACGTTTGTTTATTTCACCTCTGTTCCTGGGCAGGGTCCCGACTGCATTGACCTGGTCTACGATCCGGTTCCACATTCTGTTTCTGGTGGCTAGTGGTGTGTGCTGGACCATGTTCCCATAGATTTGTGGGTACACCTTGATGATCTCGTCGACCATGACCGTCAGCTCAATGGGCGTGTACTTGGGCATTCTTTGTGGTGCCATGGTGTTTGTGGTGCTGGTGCGGTGTGTGTTGTGTAATGTGCAGGGGGTTTGTGGTGCCGGTGTTTGGTGGTGGTGGTGGTGGTGGTGGTGGTAGTGATGTGTGCGTTTCTGTGGTGTGCTGCTGTCCTTGCTGTGTCACTGTGTCCTCTCCTCTCCTCTCTGGTTTGCAATGTAGCAAGGGGTTGTGGTCTGTGGGAGTGCTGCTTTTGTACTCACCTATGTGGGTGTGTCCTCATGGTCTGTTGTTTTCAGGTGTGTTGTGTCTGGGGTTCTGGCCTTTGTATTTTTTGTTTGTCCGGGGGGTGTTTTCGGGATGTGTACTGTGCTTGTGTATTTGTGCGTGCCTTGCTGTGTGGACTTGTTGGCCATGTTGTGTGCTATTGGTTTTGTGAGCGGATGGTTTCTGTGCAGGTACGTGGGCGCCATGGCTTCTGCCGTGTCGATTCTCATCGGCGTTCTTTGCGCTGGCGGGCGGTATATTTGTGGTTTTTCCGCGCTCATGGCGGTGCGATCGTAATTTCACGTGCGGTGTGTCGGCCGTGAGGGCGGGCGGTTTTGTGTTGTCGTGCGTGTTTCCGTCCGTGGCGGGCGGTTTTACTCCGACTCGGACGTTGGCGGGCGGTATTTTGTGTGTTTTTTCCGCCGATGGCGGTTTTCGGTTTGTGTAATCGTAATGGCGTGGTCGGTGTTCAGACGGTGTGTGCGGGCGGATTTTTGCCGCTTCCATGCCTGGCGGATTTTTTTACGCCGGGTATCGTAATGTGCCCCTAAGTGAGGAACAATATATTTCTCATTTTTTTGCTTTTTTCTCTCTACCCTGTTATATTTTGTTTTGCACATTGTAATTTCATGATGGATAGAAATGGCCTTATAGTACCTATTTGGTTTTTACAGACCATTTGTACTGAATGAACTAAACAAACTTGAATCTTTCTAATGGCAGCATATAGCAAGGAACTGGCGATTCTCATGTATAATTCAAAGGTATGCTTAGTGCAAAAAACTTTTCTTTATCATGAGCAGATGAGAAAGAGTTTAAATTACAAATTACAATATTGTCGGTTCGAAATATCTGTAGAATGGCAGCTCTTTCCAGAGCATGAATTTAAACCAGTTTGTTAACTATGTAATTTATGAAGAATTGGTGAATATGTTAACGGACAAGCTATGTATAATCATGCTGTTATAAATAAGAATACCATAAATCACTATTTAGTATATGCACTATTATCAATATGTGGAAGCAAAAGATGGTGGATTGATTGGAGTCTGCTCCAATATTGTAACATCTTTTCAAATGTGTGATTTGTTTTTACCCTTGTGATTTGATTAATTTTGTGTACATATTGTAAATATTGGCTTATGTGTTGTTTCTTGTAGCCCTGAAGAAGTCCTCTGTGGATGAAATGCGTCGGCTACTGAGTACTATCTTTTATTCATTGATGTCTTTTTCATGAGAAGAAAATTGATAAAGAACAACTGAAGAAAGAAAACATTGATATACATATTGTTTATTTGCTGCACACCAATGCATTGTGAACATTGTAGTGATGAACGGGATACAAAAGACTTTTGCTGAATTTCAAATGCATTTTACTCAATCTATTTACTAGTCTTGAGTGCTGAACCATCATTTGCTAAATTGTCCCTATATACAACCCTAGTTGTACAGGAAACGAGGCACACAAATTGGTTTATTTTATTTTTATTTATTTATAAAGTTTTGTATAGCGCGAACAAGACCCAGGAGGGTATCAGAGCGCTTCACAGTTGAGGTAGGTAGGATAACAAAGTGTGACAAGCACAAATGTTACAAATAGGTTCAAAACAAACGTTACCAATAGGTTCAAGATGAGAGCATGACAACAACATGATTCAGAGCATTTAAAACAAGACCGGACAGATCCAATAATAGAGAAGAATAGGCAATGTACACAGTACCAGTAGGATTATAGCCTGCCAACCCTATTAAACACCGGATTACACAAATGTAGCAATCAGGTAATGGGAGAGAGACATTCCATAAATAACATACAAAGTTGTGGAGTGGCCTGTTCACACTGTTAAACCCAGAAGTGTAACTATGTACTGGACAGTCATAGCATCAGAGAAGAGAGCAGTATTGAGGCAGCTGAACCAGGACTTTATGGCAGGAATTTCAGCATTACATTTTTTTCACTTCTTTTTTGAAGGAAGCGGTGGATGGGATTCGACGAACTTCCGGTGGAAGGGACTTCCAAATCTTCGGGGCCATGCCCGAGAATGCTCTGTTACTCGTTCTCTTTTTGTGGAAGATTTGAGGTTTCAGGAGCAGTGAATTTGCACTTCGAGGCGGACGGCCACCCCCTGATAATTCAAGTTTGTGAGCCAGATATATAGGGGTCTTGAAGTGCAGTGCTTTGTGAGTCAAGCAAGCGATCTTTGGTTGTATTCTAGCTTCATAAGGTAGCCAGTTTAGGGATTTTAAGGCTGGGGATATGTGATCATTTCTTTTTGTACCAGTAATCAATCTGGCTGCGGCATTAATGGAAGCCGTAAGTGGAACCAAGCTTTGTTTAGGGAGACCGCAAAGAGTGGAACTGCCGTAGTCATGCCTTGGCAATACTAAAGCTTGAACCGCCCATTTGAAGTCATCCTGTGGGAGGAATGGTTTTAGATTCCTTAGTAGCCTCATCTGGTGTTTAGCACCCTTGGTTGCATTGCTAATATGTTTCTGCATGTTCAGGTGCCTGTGTAGGGTGATTCCTAGAGATTTAGCAGATTCGATAATGTGGGGGGAGCAGTTGAAGGCTGAAAGATGATGCATCCAGAGGTCAATCTTGGGGGCATGGTTAGGGGAAGCAATGAGGAGGAATTCTGTTTTGGAGGTGTTGAGCGTGAGGTAGTTTTCAGTGAGCCAGTTTTGGGTGTTCATCAAGATGGAGTTGAGTGAAATGAAGTCTTCCGGGGAGGAGACTTTCAAATAAAATTGGGTGTCTTCTGTGTACATGTTAAAGAGAATGTTCACTGAGTTCAGGGCATTAGCTAAAGGTTTCATGAATAGATTGAAGAGTATGGGAGAAAGGGCAGACCCTTGTGGAACCCCCATCAAGACTGTAGACGGCTGAGATAGGGATTGATTCACTTTGACTCTTTGAGATCTATTGTGGAGAAAGGAAGAGAACCATTGCAAAACCACACCTGATAGACCCATCCGGTGTTCTAGCGTGGAAAGTAATTTGCTGTAATTAACAGTGTCGAAGGCAGAAGATAGGTCAAGGAGAATGAGGAGGCAGGATTCATTTTGGTCTAGCAACTTTAAAATGTCATCCAAGATGTGAGTGAGTGCCGATTCTGTGCTGTGGACTCTCCGAAAGCCTGATTGATGTTGATCCAGCAGTTGGAATTTCTCAATGTGAGCACAGAGTTGAGATTGCACACACTTTTCGCACAGCGTGGGGATGTTGGAAATAGGACGGAAGTTATTCAGATCAGAACTGTCTGCGTTTGTTTTTTTTTTAGAATGGGGGATACTTGCGCTGCTTTTAGGCAATCGGGTATCATGCCTTGTCGTAGTGAAGTGTTGACAATCTTTGCCCAAATGGGAAGGATGGCAGCTTTAATTTCTTTGAATATGGGAGGAGGTAAAGGGTAATTGAAGTGGTTGGAAGGTTTGATCACAAGAAGAGTGTTGTAGATGTCATTTTCACTGAGGGGTGTAAAGGTGTGCCAGGAGGCATTGTTCTTGGGACTAGTACTAAGGAGGATATGTAGTTCCTGGTGGTTAGGTGGAGCAGTGCGTCCTGAATTTAGGAGAAGAGCCCTTTTTGATTCTAGGACTATATTGATGCTTGATGTTTTTTCGACAAAGAAGGTGGCCAATTCATCACAAGTAGGAGTGCCTTCACCAGGGTCAGTGCGGATAAGCGCCTTGATCGATTGTTGATTAACAATTTCGAATAGTTTCTTGGGGCGATTTACGGCTTGATTAAGTTGAGATCTGAAGAAGTCGGCTTTAGCACTCTTGATTTTCTTGTTGTAAGAACTCCTGATAGCTCTAAGGAGGGTTAGGTGTTCGGTCGATGGTGTAGATCTTCAGGATCTTTCCACTGACCTTAGATTACGTCGTTCCAAGTTAAGGTTGTCGTTGAACCATGGTTTGGAGATTTTGGAGGAGGCATTTTTTTGTTGTTGCGGGGCTATATCATCCATGATACCGGAGATAGACGCATAATAGAAATCCTTGAGGACATGAACATCTTTCATTTATGAATGAGGAGACCAGGCTTTGGAACAGCAGATTGCTAGCTCTTCAGTGTTAATATTTCTAAGGTTCCTTATCCATTGCTTCATTTTCTTGGGTTGAACGCTCTTCGCTAACACCTCCCTGTTAATGAAGAAGAAGATGTAATAGTGGTCGGACCAGTCGCAAGGGATAATGGAGTCCAATGTGATAGTGTTACCTTTGGATATGATGAGATCCTGAGTTTCTCCCTTGATGTGAGTTGGGCTATCACAAAATTGAGTCATCTCATGATCCAATAGGAAGGATTTAAGACAGTTCACTGCGTGATCGTTTGGGTTAGACCAGTGGAGGTTGAAGTCTCCCAGGAAGATTTGGGACACTGAAGGGTCATCGTTGGATGAGATGATTTCCATTAAATGCTCAATGAAGGAAAGATTGTCACCAGGGGGGTGGTAGAATGTGTGTAATTTACAGACATGGCGGTTTTTGCTGGTAATATTGATGCAGAGATATTCGCTGGAGGATGGAGTGGTGGAATCAGATTGGGAAAGTGAGAGTGTATTTCTGTGTATACAGGCTATTCCTCCACCCTGTTTTAACTCTCTGTCCATACGAATTATGTCATGGCTAGGTGGGACTAGAAGGTCGAGTATAGGTGTGGAGGAGTCGTTTAACCAAGTTTCTGTGAGGATAATGATGTCAAGCTCATTGGTTAGGATGAGATCATAGATGTCGGAGGCGTGTTTACTCGCTGATCTGCAATTGAGTAGAGCGCATTTCAATCGGTCAGTCGAGTGAGGGGTGGATGCTGGGAGGATATTGATGCGCTGAAGGTTGTCAATATTTATGCCTCCCAGGTTGTGTGATGGTTCTCAGTAAGGGTTAGCTTGGATGGCTTGGATTTGCCCCGTTCGGGACTTGTTAGGTAATTGGGAGTAGGATAGGAGTAGCTCACGGATCTCAATGGATGAGAGGACAGCTTTCAGTTGTCTGGGTCGGGAAGAGGTATTCGGAAGAGGTAAAGTTTTCCAAGTATGGCGAAAGGTGTGCATGGCCAGTGGAGGAGCTGGGCCCTCCATGATGATGGGACAATTCTCTATAGTGCTAAGGGATCTGAGTAGAGGGAGGTGTTCGATAGTGATGTCTTTCAATTCCCGAAATTCCTTTGTGAGAAGGTGCAGGTGGCTAGATATCTCATCCAGATGCACAGCCCAATCTGAGAGTTGATTGATGGGTTCCGGAGGTGAAGTGGGGTTTTGGGGGATAGCAGAAGGGGCCGGGGTGGCCATGAGATAGTCAGAGGGAGCGGGTGAGTCAGAGTGGTCTTGTGGATTACCAGTTAGTGAGCCGAAAGGGTCTGTGTTTGTAAGGCGGGCGATAGGGCTTAAGTTAAGTGGGGCGGATCGGATGTGGGGGAAGAGAGATAGAGTGGGATGGGTTGAAAGGGCTCCAAGGAGGGCAGGAGGGTGGATACAGATTGGGCTAAAGGCGAGTTAGGTAGGATCAAGCAGGGAGGTTCACCGGGGGAGAGGTAAGGTGGAAGGGCTAGAGAGGATTCCCCTGCAAGGGTCCCAGTAGATAACCATGTGGAGTTTGGAGAAGTGAGTGACGCTATAGGTCCAGGATTTGAGTGATTCACTGAAAATGAGGACATTGTATTCTCAGGAGAAACTAAGTCAGGGAACTGAGTGGCACTGCGCTCTCCTAAGGCATGAGGAGGGATATGAGTGGTTGTTGTCATCTCAGCCATGAAGAGAGGTGTGAGTGGGAGATCATTTGGAATTGGCCGGGTTAAGCGGGGATGAGGAGACTTGGAAATCACTGCCATCTTAAGGGTGGGGAAGATATTATCCATCTTAATTAGATTGTCATTCGAGGCTTGAATTAAGATAATACCGTTGTTATAAAGGGAGATGGTGGCATTAGCATTGTAGAAGGACGAATGTGATGCTGAAAGTTTGAGGCCATACGGAGTTTTCCTGGTACCCGATATGTGAAGCTAGGAATGGAAGACATTCCTCCATCGTGCCCGTTTCCGGGAGTAGAAGATGAGGTCATTAGTTAGTATACCCTTGTTGGCACTGAAGTAAGGATCAGAGATAAGTGTTTCGGGTTGGGTTTTGAGTAGACGATGTTTGAAATTTTTTGACGCATTTTTGGAGAGGTTTGGAGGATAGTTGATTGTGAAGGCATGACGGCCAGTGGGGACAAGCCTTGTATCCATTCTTGTGGGGGGTCAGGTTGAAGAGCTTTAGTAAGGAGCAAAGTTAAGAGCTCTTGAGCTGTTATTCAGAGATGAGCTAGCATGGGGGATCCTTAATGGGAAATTAGGTCATAAGTTGGAGAACGGGGTTGAGGATGATTCAGTTACATCCTAATGAACCTCTGCATGGGCTCAGGAATGGTCAATAAATAAAGTCAGAGTGAACTGCAGGATAATGAGCCAATAGACACTGTGCGTGGAGGAGGATCCAAGTGACTGTAAGAGAGTGAATCATAGCTCCAAACAGGAAGGCTACTGAGTTAGGATGCACCAAATGGTGGCTATGCTGAAAATGCAAAATTGCGAACTTTTTCCATAACTACAATTGTACTAAAACACATGCTATAAGTAGTGCTAATACAAATTGCATCAGATAAAAGAAAAACCATATAGTCCGAGCCACACTAAGCCTGAAGGAAGGGATATTGGGTTGACTTAAGTGTGAGAGCCATCCCTAAAAGAGACATTAAAATAAAAAAAATAAAAAAAGCAACAGACAAAGACAGTCAAAGATGACCGCCAAAGTTGTTGGGTTGAGATCAAGAAGAAGGTAGTCCTATTTTCATTTCAATATTCCCACTGGTGTTTTTCAGGGTAGAGGGCACCATTTTCTGAAGGACTGTCGAGATGATGAAGAAGTAGATCCCAAAATGGAGAATATAGCACTTATAACCCTAATGAAAGAGCATGTCACCCCCACTGTGGCCCCACGTGTCCAGGGGCTCAGACTCAGTGGAGGAAGGGTAGCTGCAGGTTAAGCAGGATCAATCTACGCCGGAGGCGGAGGATCCCTGAGGTCAAAGCCGGCTGCAGCACGAACATCCGTTGTTAATTGCAGTCCCCGAGCCTGTGCAGTCGACGGGGTGTAAGATAATAGCATGCCAGCCTCAAGTGCCCTACATCGATCCCCTGCCGAGGTGAGGAGAAGATCGGCGAGTATGCTGGCTGGGGCACTCGAATCACTGGGTAGATAAAGGCTAAGAGGGCACAAGAGCGGCATCGGAGAGAACCTTTTGTGGTGGACTACCGATGCTTCAGCGCAGAGGCGCGGGGGGAACAGGGGAGGCGGAGGCACTCACCCTGCTTTCGGATCGAACCAACCGCAACCAAGCTGCTAGGTATCCAGTCCTGTCCCTTAAATTGAGGCGGCGGACCATCGATCACAACTAGCAGAGTGCAGCGCTGTCAGGCATCATGCACAAGGTCAGCGCAGTGAGGACAGGGGGCTAGCCAGCCCAGGCTTCGGCGTAGACGAAAGTGAAGGATCCCAGTGATGAAGCGAAGAAAACAGCAAAATCCAGTATGTGAGAAAGCTGAAAGTCACGCAAAGATCCCCAAGTACTCTGCTTTACATGTATGCGATTCGGTGACAAAGCTGGCCGGGGTAGACTGGGATAAACATCAGTCGATAATCCCAAACCCCGAGAGCTCCCGGGTTGTCCCTGCTAAGCAAAAGGCTATGGAAAATACTATAGGTTCAAGGACTGGAGGATGTGTTCCTTTAATTCCAATTAATGGGAGCTCTCCTTGTGGTGAGTGTGCAGACTCAACAATGAATCAGTCCGGATTTGGACCTTTATGGTCATTTCAGGGATAGCCAGATCTGGGGATGCTCATATGAAGTGTTCCCTGTAAGGTGCACGCGCATGCACCCATGTTATCCCAACCATGCAGTGGTTTGTGTGAAGCGTGCACACACTTCACTGGACATCAGAGACCATTTTCGCACCGGTGCTTTTAAAACGCGAACTGCGCCAAAACGGTAATTTGCATATTGGGGGGGCAGCGGCAGCAATCTTGGTGGAGCGGAAAGTAAGCTTTCCTCTTCCACAGCAAGTAGCAAGTGGTTCCTGCATATGCCACTTGCCGCATTCTTTCAGTAACAGGCAGTGGTGGCTGGTGACATTTGAAAGTGGTGAGGCGTAAAATTATTGTCGTACTGCAATTTGATGAGCTATAGAGGACAATCTTTGCGTATGCTGATGTTATCATTTGCCCACATTAACTTTTGAACACACTGCTACACTTGTAATGGTTTTAACTATACAATAAATACATTCATTGACTGTGCAGTGCTGTACATCAATATGATGACACTATTTCCTTACATTAATTTCCTGTTTTCATGCAATGGAGCTGCTGCTCTAGACACCCTTGCTTCCTCCCTCTGTACAATTCTAAATGTTTGCCTGCCTGCTCCCTGACTTGGCCTACAGCTATTTCCTTTCCAAATGACTATGTGCAGCGCTCCTGTGCCACATATCTAGGTTTTGATTGTTAAGTCCCATGGCACACATATCATGGGACGTATCTATAGCACAATATAATGGGGAAATTCTCTGTTGATATATTATTGGGAATATCTAAAGTACTATGTAATGTGGATATTTTCTGTCACAATTTGATGGGAAACCACTTCAGCACATTTTAATGGCTACCTTCCCTGTTGTTATGTTAAGGACGCAATTGCACAAAACAATGGATGCATTTCAAATCAAAATATGACGAGGAAAATGTATTGCTGCAATACAAAACGTGAAAGCCCTGTAAATACCTGCATAAACGCCTGCAGGACACCTTGTATCAGAGCGCTTTATACGAGTGAATCACACACAACACATATTATGTTACAAGACATGGTGTCTGCTGGTGTATTGAAATGAAAACACTCAGTTTTTCAAACAAAACATGGCATGCATGCAGCTGATATTAGCAACAATATGCCAGAGTCTCTGTTTGCAGTGTTTTTAGAGCTGTGAGCGCCCATTCCCCGTTGTGTACCCAGAATGCTGCATGGCCACCAGAGAAGGTGCGGGGTTGATAAACGAATATGCCCGAAATGTGACATTCCAATCCTTTAGTTTGTGCAGGCGTCCGCGCCTATTTTGCAATTTCATTTGTTAATCAGATTGGTTTATTACCACACTTGCTGTTTCATGTGTAACTGCGCCGCCACCCCCGCCAACAACAATAGAGGGTGACTCATACATTTCAGCGTGATATAAACCAAGATGTCAAGCAAGTGACAGATGCCGATGTTCGCCATCTGGATTACATATTTTAGGGGGTTGGTGTATTTCACGTGAAGTGGAACTGGAGGCGGGTGGCCACCCGGTCCACTTGTGCCAGACCACCCGTTTTTGTTGCAGTGTATTCACTATTCATGAGCCCAGTGCAAAAAGTCCCCACATGCACGCTGGGAGACATCAACATGGACGAAGTCAGAAACCAAGTTAGCGCCTCACAAATCAAAACCCTCGTCGACTTCCCAGGAACTTGACATTGGCAGGCGCCTGTTCGGCGGGGGGGGGGGGGTACGCGCGGGGAGGCTTTTAATTTAATGATTAAATAAAAACAAATAAACTTACCAGGCATCTCCCGCTCCGGTCCCGCGTCGCATCACGTCTCCTCACAAGACGTTAGTGGAACTAACTTCTCCCCGCTCTTTTGCTTGAAGTTGACTGGCATAAGGGGGGTCTCTGTACTTATGTGTCTAATTGTTTGAAATTGAAGAAGGTTGAATTAATGGTTGATAATCCATACTATCAAATGTTAAGTTTACAAGTTAAACAGGGGCTGTGCGTGATTTTATTAAATTTTTATAATAATATCCCTCCGGCGATATTAGAGCAGACATTAAGGAATATCTCTAATGATTTAAATGATCTACAACAGCATTCAACCAAAGAATCTATCATCCTATGGGGAGGTGATTTTAACACTCCTATATGTCGTATGGCTGAAACAGGGATTTGTGGATTAACATATGCAAAAGATTTTGGTTTCCAACATTTCCCACACACAACATATGGTGATTGTTTGAATGATATTATGTTCTCCTTGGATTTGGGGTTTGTCAATTGTCTTTGTACGCCTATGGTACCTTTCCGCCCGACGTTTAATGGACGTGGTGCTTCTACTATTATTGATTTTATTATGATTACAACGCGACATTCTTCACGTGCAAAAGATTTTATTACTCATGATATTGCCCTAAGTGATCATTACCCTCTTAGTATTGTCGTAGAGATTTTTAAATCAGATTTCACTATGAGAAGCTGCCCTGTAACGCTTCTGCAAAATATATCATTATGCAGACAAAATGGTTATGCATTAAGGTGGGAAAAATTGGATCCGATAGATTTTGTAAAACAATTGGTGTCGCAGAAGAAGGAGATGTTTTTCTCATGTCTAGATCCGCTGACTCCCCATTGTAAAATAATAGAGAATTTTTCAATAATCTCTACTCATATTAAAGAACTTTTGTGGGTAAAAACAAAGAAGCGCAAGCCCATTAGTGAAGGGTGGTTTGATTCTACAGTGCACGAAGGCTCACTCTAATCTGAAACGCGCTCTTAATGCTAGAGTAAAAGATCAAGTTCACATCAGGATAGCTAGAAGGAACTATCAAAGAGTACTAAAAGAGAGGAAGCTAGCATTAAAAAAGGAAGCATGGGATGCCCTACATGAAGCCTCTATTAATCGTGACCCCAAAGCTTTCTGGAGAGCGGTAAATGCCCCATTCATGGCTGGGAATGAAAAAGCAACCATCGAAATAGCTATTCCTGAGTCGGACTGGATAACACACTACTCAAGATTGTATAGAAATACTGAGTCGGAAGAGACGGGATTAATGCTTAATGTTGAGCAGGAATCGCCACCTACTTTCCGGAACTTAGCCTTGGACTTCACCTTAAGTGAGGTTAATGCTGCTATTAAGGCAAGTTCTGGAGGTAAGGCCCCGGGCCCAGATTGTGTACCTATTGATTTATTTAAATCTAATTTGGAACTGTGGGGTCCACTTTTAACTCAGGTTTTTAATGCCTGCTGCTCTATGGGATTTTTAAGGACATGGTACGAATCTATAATCGTGCCAATTTTTAAAAAAGGAGATAGGGCTGATCCTGTGTGTTATCGCCCTATCTCCTTGTTGGACTCCACAGTTAAGGTTGCAGGGAGAGTGATTTTGGAAAGGTTACAGGCATGGGCGGATGAAAAGGCAGTTATAAGCGATTTGCAATATGGCTTCCGCAAAGGATTGGGCACTATTGAACAAGGATTAAATTTGCACATTTTAGTAGATAAATATATAAAATCTAAAAGAGAAAGGCTGTTTTTAACATTTGTCGATTTGACTGCGGCATTTGATTGCGTCGTCCATAATGAACTTTGGGCAATTTTAGAGAGGCTGGGGGTAGATGTTTTATTAATTTTGTTTTTAAGACAGCTCTTATTCTGAGGCAAGGGCTAGTGTGCGCTATGGCTTGGGGGGGAATGTACTAAGAGTTTTAGAGTAGGTAGAGGTGTCAGACAAGGCTGTGTTTTAGCTCCGTTTTTATTTACTTTATATATTAATGAGTTAGAAGATATACTTGTTAAGGAGTGTAGGGATACTCCAACAGCCTTAACACGCCCAATTCCCGCGCTCCTATACGCGGATGATGCGGTCCTTATGGCCCGCACTCCGCTGGGCCTTCAAAGAGTTGTTGATTCCTTCTCAAAATTTATGATTAACTTGGGCCTTAGAATAAATTGTTCGAAAACTTTTGTAATGAATTGTGGGGAGCGAGGCTAAGAAAAAGGCTATCCCTATCTTTATTGATTCAAAGATAATTGAGAGTACTAAAACCTTTTCTTACTTAGGAATTTTATTTAGTAATTGTGGATCTTGGACTCGAGCAGTAATGGCCAGAAAGCTCTTGTTCAACAAATCATTGATGGCACTATTAAATTTTAGTAGAAAGTTGGGAAAACGTTCACCGGATGATTTGATAAAAATTTATAAAGCAAAATGTGTGGCGGTTGCCACCTATGGTGCCGGCATCTGGGGTATTGCTAATGTTAATTTGCTCCAGTTGGCCGAAAATTTGTTTTTTAGGTTTCTTTTAGCTGTACCAGGTAGTACGTCAAGTTTTATTTGTCATAGTGAACTAGGTATGCCATTCCTGGAAGACTTGATCAAGATACAGCCTGTTCTTTTATGGCACAGGGTTTGGACTACTGATGAGGCCTCCTTCAATAGACAAATTTTGAAGGATGCAATGGGTCTTGACGGGGCCAGACACATAAGATGGTTGGATTATGTCAAAAAATTTGTAATTCGAATAGGCCATCAAGAATATTATACTGATCCTCTCACTTTGCGTAACGTGACGAGAAAAGAATTAAAGAGTGTATGCATGCAGTGTTTAAACGAAATGAGAATTAAGGTTGAAAGTGGAAAAATAACGGTTCAAACACATACTCAAACTTTGGCTACTTTAACTATACAACCGTATATTATATTTGTAACTAGAGATTATGATAGATTTTTGCTGACAAGATTTAGATTAAACACTTTGCATAGGTCCCTGAGTTTCCCGAGCAAAATGATTGGTCACGATCCTTGTGTAAATGTCCTTGTGATGATATTTCTGAACAATCAACGATGCATATTTTGTTATTTTGTAGTTTTTACTCAACATCCAGGAATAAGTGGATTAAACCGGTCTTAAAGAGATTCGGATTGAGACAGTGTCGCCCTGCATACCTCGCTTTACAATTTTTAGATAATGAATTTATTATTATCTCTGTTATTGCCTTTTTAAAAACAGTTTTTAAATTACGTAAAACAATTGCGATTTGACTTCTTATCAAGGATGTATATATATAATGTTTTTACCTCTGTTTGTCAGTGAAATAATATGTGCTTTTATGGTTTACATGTTATGTAACCGAATAAAGTTCTTTTGAATTGAATTGAATTGACTGGCATATCAGATTCGGCTGTATCCTGGCATGTGACAGGGCATAGGGCGACTGTACGTCACCGCCCGAGCAGGATCCCATCTTCAGACTCCTGCACTACACTAGGCATGCGCAGCATACCTAATGTATCGTGAATGGAGTGGGGAGCTGAAAAACAAAAGCACTCTTCTCGCAGATGCGCAGTCGGAGTCCAGTTCTGGACTCCTGCTGCTCTCGCCTGCGTGCGCTGTGCGTTTGTTGACTCATGCGCACTTTCACCTGTGAAGCAGTTGCCAGCACAGGCCGGAAATGTAAACAGACGAATTGTCAAAGCTGTCAATTCGTCTGCCTACATTCTTGCTTTGCTGCCCGATTCAGTGAGCAGTTTCTTTACGTGATTGCCTAGTGGGGCGCTGCCCCGGCGCCCCTTTGGACCAGCCGCCACTGGTAACAGGAGTGCAGCTACGGGGCTTGTGTGGCTTTTTAAATGCATTAGTGATCATGAAAGTGCGCGTCATGCTTTGAGATGGCGCTGTTATCTCGCTTTCAAGATGACAAATATCTCTATCTCTTGTCTCGATCAGGCCTCTTTGCCTGTGAGTTGTTGGTTTGCTGTGGAACTTTCTCACCACCAAACGGCCCTCCAAGAGATAAATAAATCTCAATTTGTATTGAGGGAGCTTTTGTAAGTTTATTTTTGGTTTTGAAAGCACGGGATGCTGTGTTCCTTGTCTCAAGCAATTTCCAGGCAACAGTATAAATGTCAAAATAACTCTGGTGATTAATGTTCTTCTTGGAGAGAGATCTGAGTTTTGTCTGACTGAGGTGTTACCCAATCATAAAATAGCACAGAGGGTTAATATGCCTGCTGCAAAGAACTTGTACCATGCAGATCACAAAGTGCATATAATGTAAATAGGTCAGTGGGTTTCTGCTTTTCTAAGAGACATCCTTTTGTTAATTGCAGTTTATAAATTAAAATCCTAATATAGAACAGTGAGCTGTTGACTGGTATTAAAGACCTGCATGCACACTGCAAAGTATAGCTTAGAGCATAGATTAATGTTGAAAATAGGGTTTGTTTGGGTAGCAATCGATTCTTATTATTAAGGACAACCCCCAACTATGGTGTTCCGTTTTCAATTCTGAGTTTGTGCTTTTCCAGACCAAGCACTCTTAAACTATACTGCCTACCAGTATGGATGACATGTCACTCCTACACCTTGTAAATCTCTGGCTTATGTAACATTTCCTATATGCTGATTCACACACATATAGTTGATTGTCTTTGTGTAATGTGTGTGTGATGCAAAATTCTCTGACACCCTACACTGGTATGAGTGGTGCTTTATAGCTAATTAAATGCATCTGAAAGAGAGTGGTTATGAAAGACTCGAGGGGCACTGTTAAAGGGTGGTAGTGAGGGAATCGGGGTGGAAGTGGTCACTATCTCCACCATGGATGAGGGGACGCCAACAAACATTGTCGCACCAGGCGCCACCAGCACTAAAGCCGGCCCTGTGCAGGAAGGCAGAATGGCTCAGCAAAGAATTTGAAATGCTGACTCAGATAAAATACAAAAAACATATGAATTATATGCACATTTACAGTGCCTTAACATGTTTGTTGTTGGATTAGTGAGGAAAACATTGATGGTTGGAATGTATATGTGAAGCCTGTAAAAATAGCTCACTTGATTGGCATTGCAGTGCAACGTAAAGTTCTCATTAAAAAAAAGGATTTAATTAAGATGTTCATGTGTGAAATGTCTGTCTGTTGAATAAATAATGTGTGCCCTGTGCAGAATCCATTATTGTTACACAGGCTGTATTCATTGTAAAGTATGCACAATTGATTTACTTTCTTTTGTGATGAAACTCTAAGAATTTTTTCAGGTACTTGCCTGTGTAGCCAATTCATGTCATGGCGTGTGTATCTAAATTGGAAACCTGTCTTAAGACCTCCTCACGTGGTGCTGTATGTGTGGAAATAGACCTTCTTTTCACTTTTTTACGCAAATGTTTGGAGTGGTATTTGCACTGATATTTGTCGATACACTCTCATGCATGGTCGGGTTCTTGGCGCTCAAAGCCTTGGCCTGCAGCGCAAAGAGACCTTGCACTGCTGCACACAGAGGAAAGAAAATTGAGGGAACATTGCTCATATGGGAACATCTCTTGAATGCTCATAATAGCACACCCAGAGAGAAGGCAGTATCTAAAGCCTTAATGCTCAGGATTTAGATGAGTGGTTGAAAGCTCTTAATGCTACGTTGAAGAGAGTGGAAGCACAGATTTGAGTCAGGGAACAATTAAGTCATCTCTGAGGGGTAAACCTGGTGGATGTTGGTAAATAAAAATTGGAGTTAGATGAAATGATAAGTGGGAGTCTTGAATTGGCACAAATAGATACTTATCAAGAAAATGAACTTTTGTTCATGAACAAGGATGTTACCAGGCGAGCGAGACAAGTCTACGATAAATTAGCCGAGACAGCCCAGAACTATGAAGTCGATTTGGATCAGGGAAAGGCTCTACAGAAAAGCCATTGACACGGTTTTATCTATATGGACATAGAGTGAATGAGGATACCAGGGATGAAAATGCAAATCCAGGAATTAATACAAAGCATCCGGACGTGGAGCGCTTTAGACCAATGGGAAGGTAAATGGGCAAAAAAGAAAGATCCTAGAAATCAATGGGGGAACCAACTCTACCTGGGGAGGCAGGAGGGGGAGGTACAAGTTTCCCAGTGGAGGTTACGTTCATGTACCTTGGAGTAAGAGTGATCTAGGGTCATTAACTAATGACTTCTCCAGATTTGATGTTGTGGTTCCAAGTGATTTGTGGAAAGCGTGTAAAATAGCTACAGAGTGGCGAGAGAGAACCAGTAAGGGACTAATATTCCGTCAATCATAGTGATGACAAAGTACAACAGGTGATGACACGATTGAAGTCTAAAGTGTTGCCCCAAGATCTTGACTGGGTCAAGATAGATTGAACGACTCAGGAACTTAAAGAGATGATTCATGCATATTATGAGAGATTGTTGCGGGCATTCAAACAATATAGTGGAATGGAAACATTGGAGGCTAAGGACATGAGACATTTTGTGTCTAGGTTTGTGACAGGATTGAGGCTTGAAAATTGCATGATGAGTCAGCAGCATCTTATTTGTTGGCAGAATAAGTTGGCTGATAAAATTTTGAGATATGCCAAATACTGTAATGATGAAATAGAAATGAGGCAAAAGAAATTGAAAGAAAAACTGATGGTGGCACAAATGAAGGTTGTTCAAAGGGGAGGTCAAAATCAGCCTTTTGTAGGGAATGTTCCTCCCATTCAGGGAGTGTTTCAGCTGGGAGCTCCTGCAGTGCAAGGTTGAGGTGGATTTCAGCAAAAGGTAGAGATCATTGTATTCCAATATACCCGGGTACAGGGATTGATATAGCCATGTTGAAGAAGTCCAGTCCTTCTTATTATTGCAATAGGTTGGGGCATTGGAAGCGGTAAATGTCTTCTTAATCCTGCAAATCTAGTTCAAAATCTAGGGTTTGCACAGCCTCAGAATAAAAACCAGTGCAGTGGCAAAATGTGCCAAGACCAACATCTCAAAATTTGAATGTACCACAAGCCCCAGTGATGCAGGTTCCACAACCACCAACGCCACAGCAAGTTGCTAATGGTCCTAGATTCGCTTTGAATTAGGCTCCGCATGTGAATTAGGATGCTTCCGGAATAATAATCCTTAACAATACTACCCCATGTTTGAGACAGTTGACCATTACAGCTCTGATCAGTCCTCCTGGTGGTGCCTGAGAGGGGAGGAAGAATGTAAGTTTGGTAGTCTTGGAGGTAGACCAAAGAGGCCTATTCATAGATGGTGAGGTAAATGGCCACCATGTCTCATTTTTGGTTGATACTGGTGCTACCCGTTCCACAGTAAGAACAGTGGAAGTTCCAGACCTACCCCTCTCGGGAAGAAGAATCCAAGTTGTAGGAGTTGTGAACAAGCAAATGACTAGCCCCATTACTGGAAGAAGTACCTGTGAAGATAGGGTATTTTGAGGAGAATCATCAATTCGTGGTATATGATTCGAGTCCTGTGAGTCTTTTGGGACGTGACCTGGTGTGCAAGTTAAATTGAACCATCCATTACACTCCGACTGGTGTAGGGTTCCAGGCTCATGGGGGCATATTTACAAGGAGCTTGCGCCACTGGTGACTCACTTTTTTTGACACAACGGCATCACTTTCTGTACAGCAACGTGCCAATTTTGGGCCGGATGCCTTGCTGCTTCCTACCCACGGAAAAGTCAGTATTTCTCATGCATCCTTGGAACCTAACGCCATGGAGCCCCGTATTGTAAATGTGATGCATCCATGGCGTCGTAAAAGTTTTTGATTCAGGCGCAAGAAATTTTGATGCATAGTTGCCTTTGCACAGCGATGCGTCATTTCTTGTAAATAACCCCCATGATGAGGATACTGCCTTTAAATTGGCTAAACAGAATTTAATAATTGAACTGTTTCCAATGATGATGAACTATGACTCAGAGATACGGTGAGGCCAGAAGTCTGGGATTTCTCAAGGTAGGACATTGGACTCATTAAAGGAATTGAGCCTGCCTGTATACAAGTTAACCCAAATGCTGAATACCCGAGAACCCTGCAATGTAATTTGGCCCCTGAAACGATTGCTGGGATTACTCCAGTGATTGGGACAATGATTCAACAAGATATTTTGAATAAGATTATGGGAAGTCCATGTAACACACCCATTTGGGGCTTGTGGGAGCCAAGCAGTAAATACCGCATAGTCCAGGACCTTCAAAAGATAAACAATATTGTGGTATTTTGTTGTTCCATGGTACCGAATCCAGCTGTAAATTTATTTCAGATTCCATGTGAGGCTTAGTGGTTCACTGTCTTCGACCTTTGCCGGGCGATCTTCTCCATACCGTTGAATGAGGACAGTCGGTTCTCTTTGCATTTCAGTTTGGCAGCCGTGTATTGGCATGGTGCAGAGTCCCTCAAAGGTATTCAGAGAGTCCATCTATCTATAAAGAATCTGGAGTCCCTGATCATGCCTTGTAACTCAGTGTTGGCCCAGTATATTGATGACCTGCTTGTTGCATCAGACACCAAAGAAGCTTGCAAGACCAACACTGTCGCCTTGTTGAACCACTTGTCTGAGAATGGGCCAAAAGTGTTTCCCAAAAGTTGCAGTATTGTTTGAGAGAAGTCCTATACCTGGGACACCACATTGGGAAGGGTGCAAGGAAGGTGTCACAGGAAAGAACCTCGGCGATCATGCAAATGAATCTGCCAACGACACAGAAGGAAGTCAGAATGTTTCTGGGAATGGTGGGTTACTGTTGCCAATGGATACCCAATTTTTCCTTGGTGGCTAAGCCTTTACGGAGGCTGCCACACAAGTATGTGTCTGATCTGGTACCCTGGAATAACGATTGTTTGGTTGCCTTTTCTGGAGTTGCGAGAAAGTCTCTGAGGCACCCAGGCACTAGGAATGCCTGATTACAATAAAGCGCTTTTGCTTTTCTTCAGTGAGATGCAGAGATGTGCTCTCTCAGTGCTTAGGCAGAATCATGGAGATGCCTGCAGACCAGTTGCTTACTTTTCATCCACATTAAACCCAATGGCTGCAGCATTGCCCGGATGTCTCAAATCTGTGGCAGTGACAGGTGTCAGCATAGAGAGGTGTGAGAGTATTGTGATGAGCCACCACTTAACTGTTAATGCCCCTCATTCCATTGAAATGTTGTTGACCAGAACAAGTACACAGTACTTTATGAACAGTTGCCTTACGAAAGATGAGCAGGTCATGCTTGCGACTGAAAATGCAACTTTGAATCATTGTGCTGTTCTAAGCCCTGCCACTCTGTAGACACTTCCTGAGAATGATACTGATGAAGGTGAGGTTGAGCATGACTCGATGTCACTGAACGATGCACCAAGCCGAGAGCAGATATGCAGGATGGGCCACTAACCAAATCTTCTCTACATAAAGCCATGATCGTAAAAGATGATAAATCTTTTTGGAGGACTGTGACAGTCTGTCTTAATGACCCCAAAACTGCATCAGATTTTTGTGCTCAACTAGATGAGTGGGTGGCCCACTTTAGTACATTTTACACAAATAGGAATAATGGTGAGGAGGGTGCTAGAGTGCCTCTAGATGAGGGTGTCATAAATGATTCAAGAACCTTTGCAATCTCATTAAATGAGTCCTTGTCTGTGATCGATTCCTGTATTCCTGCCCATGCCCCAGGTCTGAATCGGATACCCAATGACCTGTACAAAGCGTATTCAGAAGTGTGGGTCCCATACATAATTTTCTTATCCAATGCCATCCATTCTGGGTCAGATGTTCTCTCCTCATGGAAACTAGCAGCGATCCTTCAAATTTATAAGAAGGGGGACCGGGCTGACCCTTGGAATTATAGGCAAATTAGCCACATCAGTTCCATCCATAAAATCTTTTGCAAGCAAGTGCTGGTACATCTGCAGAATTGAATTTTGGTAATGTATGTCCAGTCTGATTTGAAGGTGGGCTTTAGAGTCAACGTTAGAATTCTAGATCAGGTATTTAGGTTTTCTTGTATTTATTGGAGGGAGGTGTTAATCAACAAGGCAAGCTTTTTGTTGCCTTTGTTGATTTACGCAGAGCTTTCTATCTGGTTCCAAGGGTGAAGTTCTGGAAGGTGTTGGAGAGAATGGGCATTCCTGTTCCCTTATTGAACATCTTGGTAAGACTGCATGCCAATAATATGGCCCAAGTCAGATGGGGGGAGGATGAGCAGCTGACCAAACGCTTCAAGGTAGATCGTGGAGTCAGACAGACACTGTTCTCCCTTCATATCGATGAGGTGATAGAGCATCTAAGCAAGGATGGGTGTGACATGCCCAAACTTGGGGGGGATGAGGGTCCTGGCCCTCCTCTTTGCAGACAATATCCTGCTGATTTCAAAGTCACTGCAGGGGCTCCAGCTACTGCTCGACCTCTTAATTCCTTCTGCAACAAGATGGGCTTGGATAGCTTCAAGACCGAGTGTACGTTCTTTTCCAATGGTAAGGTGAGCCGCTGCATTAGATGTAGGCTAGTGGATAATACCCCTTTAGATCAGGTAGCTGCCTTCAATTACTTGAGCTTCATACTTACTCCCAACTTGAGTTGGGCCTCTCAGTTGGGGAAAGCCCACTAGTCCCCTATCCAGCAGACTACAAATATAGCCAAAATCCTCAGTAGGACTGTATCAAAAAGGGTAGCACCAGACCTTGAACTTTATAATGTAAAAACAATGGGGTCTGTACTGTATGGTGCAGACCTTTGGGGTAGCTTGAATGCTGACAGTTTAGACATTGTGGGACATAGCTTTTTGAGATCTATACTAACCCTTCCCCCAAGTACTCCCCTCATGCCAGTATATTTAGACCTAGCACAGAGAAAGATTTCCCACCAAATAAAATGCAGACTTCTCACTTTCTGACATCGGCTGTTGACTACACCTACCCCTGAACTGCATCAGGAAGATATAGGTGACCTCATGGACCCTTAGTGTGTAGAGGAGATCCCCTGGTTTCAAACACTTATGTCACTTCTGCAGAAACTAGGGCTAAGCAACTGCTAGTCATCCCCCAAAGTTGATGTGCTTGTTAGCCTGAGATGGGATTAAATGCCTCTACTGGGAGTTCGTAGACTTTGAAATTGTGTCACAGAGCAAAGGAAGATAACACTAAATTTCATTGATGTAAAACCCTGTGCATGCTACAAGACGACCATTGATGATATTGCTCCACCTCTAGCTCGTAAGATATATCTCAATTTAGATACGGTACCCTTCTCATTAAAGCTTTTACCTCTAAATAGCATGAAGAAGGCGAGGGGGATGAACAGTGTCCAGCATGCCATGGGGGTGTTTAATCACTGGAGGACATTTTATTCTTCTGTCTTTGCTATCACAACCGCGGCTCAAGTGGAACGTGCACCTCTGTAAGAACTTGGGCTCCAGGAGGTATTTAGATGCTCTTAGAATCTTGCGAACCAACACTAGCAGAGTACATGTGTTTGATTTGGCAAAATATACAATTCCACTATGGTTAAGGCACATTACGCATCTACATAGTGAGGCGGGTGGTTGAGTTACTGTCTTGTGTCTATGGGAAATATCTTTACATTACTCCAGAGCGCCAAAAGGGGCAAGATGCTCCCATACAGATGCAATTGCACCAGGCCAAAACTATTGTAACATGTATACAAGCATAAGAATTTGCTAAGATGCCTATTATTTTGTGTACTGCTGTCTCATGTTTCTGGACGCCCTGATTTTTTAATGATGTTATAACTGCGATTTTTGATTCTGTGTTATATAATATAATATTTTCACCCATTTGATCGTCGGTCTTTTACTAAATGCATTCTTTTATATGTGAAGTATGCACTTTTATGACATCAGTGATCAAAAATAAAGTTGCAAAAAATGAAATGAATATGATTACTCACTGTTTGTGGATGGCTTGTGTTTATGAGACCATGAAGGATATTTGAGAGCTGATTATGCAGTGTGTACCATTTCAGGAGTAGTGGAAGCTGTTTGGCTTCAAGGAGTATTCTCCGCACAAGTGGCTGAATTGATTGCTCCTACAGGAGCATTCCATGTTTCAGACCAGCTAAAGTGACAATTTTCACTGACAGTCAGTATGGCTTTGGTGTTGTGCATGACTTTGGACAGTTATGGTCCCAGAGGGAATTTATGACCTCATCAGGCTCCCCCATTTGCAACGGTGAACAAGTAAGAAAACATCTAGAAGCTTTGCAAATGCCCGTGTAGGTTGTGGTCGTGAAGTGCTCCACACCCTGCAAGGGAAATGATTGTGTGACTGTTGGCAACAGGTATGCAAATAAAGTTGCCAGGTACTCTGCCTTCAATGCTTGTACATTTAATTGGAAATGTACTAATGAAGGAGCAGATAAAACCGACTACAACCTTTTGTTATCCACTGCTGATACTTGTGAGGAAGTTAAGAGACTGCAAGAAGAAGTTTCAAAGGAAGAACAGCAGGGTTGGATGCAAGCAGGTTGTGTTAGGAGAGATAATGACATTTGGGTTTGAGGAAATGGAAGACCTGTGTTTTCCAAACAGTTTGTTGCCACCCATGGCTAGGCATTATCATGGCTCTACTCATGTAGGGAGGGATACCATGGTTTGGTTATTTTGCCAGACATGGTTTAGCTCTAGATTCAGATTGATGGCAGAAGAGTTGTGTCACCAGTGTGTTGCGCGCCAACAGATGAATGTAGGTAAGCGGATTGCAGTAACATTGAGTCACATCGGGAGATCAGGAGGTCCATTTAATCGGATGCAATTGGACTTTATTGATGTATGTGTGCAGTGGGTTGAGATATGTCCTGGCCATTATGTGAATCTTTTCCTGTGGGGTTAAGGCGCATCCAACCAGAATGAATGACAGTCTCATAGTCGCTGAATTATTGTTGAGAGAACTCATACCCAGGTTCAGATTTCTGACTTCTCTAGAGTCAGACCAAGGAACTCATTTTAATAATGAGGTCCTGAGAATGTGGTGTGCAGCATTGCAAGTGGAACAGATTCTAAATTTTAGACCGACCTGAGTCTTCCGGAATAGTGGAGCAGGTCAATGGCACACTGAAATCCAGATTGGCTAAAGTATGTGCTTCTACGTTCCTGGGGTGGCCTAATGCTTTGCCTCTTGTGCTAACAAATCTTTGCAGTGTTCCTGATTGGAAGACACAAATGTCTCCCCATGAGATCATCATGGGGAGGGCTATGAGACTGCCAACTGTGCCATGCAAATGTGCTTGTGAATATTACAGATTACATGATTCTTGATTACTGCAAAGGACTGGCTGATGTGGTGTGTTCTGTGTCTCATCAGGTTAAAGCGGCCACAGCCCCGCCTCATCAGCAGCAGTGGAATGACCTTAGTCCTGGTGACTGGGTCTTTGTGAAGAAACATGTGAGAAAGAGTTTATGGAGCCCTGCTGGTATGGCCCTTATCAGGTGATTCTCAATACGATGACTGCAATAAAGTGTGGAGGTCTCCCCAATGGGTGCATGCTGCCCATACTCGTAGAGTTCAGTGTCCCCTTGATGATGTAATAGCACCTCTTCCAGAAGAGCCAGTGATGGTTGAAATACCATTAGAGCAGGTTAGTCAAGCTGTAGCTAGTCAAGGTTAGTCAAGCTGTAGGGGACCAGCCAGAGTTTTAAAAAGCGCTTGTTCGACCTGAGGAAGGTGTGGATGAATAAACTGTTGGAGCTGAAGCAGGAGAACCTTACCCTGAGTTGGTGAATAAGCCAGAGTCAGACCCTGATGATGGGCCTAGTGCTGTAGAACTGCAAGTGGCAGCTAGAGAATGCTGGCTGAGAGAGCCAGAAAGAGGGAGACTGAATTTGCCAGAAGAGATTGAACTCCAAACCATTCCGGAGAACTCTGAAGAATCTGAACTGAGTGATGAGGGAAGTGAAGAGACTGTACTCAGATGATCAAAACAAGCTGGAATACCCTGTCAAATGTATTCTTCCTCTGAATGGAGTTATTTTGCTGCAAATGACAGAGAGAGAGAGAGAGAGAGAGAATTCTGGGAAAACGGTGAAGATTCAACTGAAACTTCAGGAACTTGATCTTAAATTTGATCTTACATTTGAATTTCCTTAGTTGTTCAGATTAAGTGTTTTGAGACATCTTATCTTCGATGTGGCTGAATTTACTTTTCTGGATGCGAGTGAATTATCTGTGCTAGTAGACAAACTGAAACATTTAATTCTGGAACTGGTTGTCAATGAACTTGAACCATTCCTTATAAGAGACAATTAAATAGATTTTGTAGGAGAAGTGAGAAGAGTACTGAGGCCCGAGTTGCTGAAGAAGTGTGAGGTTGTCCGTTAGAAGAACATGGAGTAGGCATAAGCAAGTCTCACAAAGATTTCTAAATAATCGAGTTACTGCAAATCTTATCAACTTTTGCTTTGCTGTTTGTACATGTCGAGATTGACCGAGAAGTCTCTGCTGCTGCTATTCTCCACCCACTGGTCTGACACTTAGAGAAGTAATGGAAACTAACCTTTATTATAGTAGACGCAGGTACATAATATAGATACATTGCTGGTTGTAGTAGTAATACTAATTGGGTTGCTTGTAGGGCTTTATTTGCCTACATCCAGTATAGCGGAGGGCTAGACTAAACCCACATGCAAAGCATTGCATGTCACTGATAGTAATCGTTATTCATTTGATGACCAAGAGTTACACGTGGATTTATCTAAACTAAAAGGACATTATTCTTTGAACTCCTATACTAGATTGTTTTATGAATATGTTGAAACTGTGGAGCAAGGAACTGCTATGTCTGTATGCAGGTACCTGCATAAATGGCGGAAGGTGTAACTTATCACCATATACCTTCAATGTATGGGGTCTCTTGTAGCCTTCTGTTGAGTCTTTTCTATGGATAGGGTAATTTCCTGTATTTTTATTTGAACTATGATTTGGTCCTCTCAGAAGTTCCTATGTTCAAACATCTCAATAAATATGCCTATTCCCTAATACGCAATGCATCCAAAAGATACTTGTCCCTGTTAAAACATTAGAAACTGTTTATGCTCATAGACATAACTTAACTTGCCTATTATCAGAGGTTGAGAAGACATTTTTTAACCTAATGGAGGATAAATACGGAGCAGTGATAGCAAATGTCACTGGTTTAACAAAGATACCTACAAGGTCACAGGAAGAACTGGATCATCAGATACCAGGGAATACAAGAGTGTTGACCTTGGATTGGCAACATAAAAGAACAGTGTTTGTGCAGAATGACAACTGATTAGACACTGTATTTGTGGGAAAGAGTGAATGTGATCATACATTTGAAGCTGGAGCCAGGTGGGAATTATATTTAGATGGAGAGGATATTGTGATTCCTGGAGTTTATTTCATTTGTGAAAAGTATGTTTATTTTAAGTTACACAAGAAGTGGTATGGTACATGCTATATAGGTGTAGTTTTTCTCAATATGTATCACGTGGAAAATGTTGATGAGCCTGTGTGGAAACATGGGACTAGGCCCAAGCGTGAGATAGTGCCAGAGAAATTGTGGGAGATAATTCCATCTGTAGGAGTAATACGGAATGACATTAAGATTAGAAAATTGTCGACTGTGAGTTACAAGCTATCTACTAGTACTTCAGGAGCTTTGCTACTTATAGATACTGAAGTGGTTGCTGTCAGGTCCATGGTTTTGCAGACTAGACTTGCGCTAGACATTTTTCTCGTAAAGGAGAGCGGAGTCTGTTGAATGTTGAAGGATCATCAGTGTTGTACTTACTTTCCCAACAATAGTAAGGATTTGCAAAAATATATTAAGAATATTACTGATTTGCAGAAAGATTTGAAAGGTTTGATAGCAACAGGTGCATGGGAAGCAATGGAAATGGATTCAGTGCGGAAGGCAAATGGTTTGGAAACTTGTGAGGGGAAATAGTGGGTTCTATCTTGAAGCCTCTTGTGATTATTGCTCTTTTTGCAATATCTATACTTGTGTTCTTTAAGGAGTAGCAAAGGTGAGTAATGGAGTGAAAAGAAAGAGAGCGGATGTAGATTTGGAGGAGATTCAGAGCAAATATTACAATGAAATGAAACATCTGGGGGAATCTAAACAGAAAATTTTGAAGCCCCCTCAGTTTTAGTCGAGTTCATCTGACAAGAGACCGTTATCATGATGTGTTGGCTTGATTCGCCATTGGAGGGGAGATTGGAGCACTGTAATTTTAGCTCCACCCTTACACATCACAGAAACGCAATATACTCATGTGCAATTATCATTCTATATGTTCCATGTGTCCTAATGACATTAATGAAAGTGAAGTATTCGATTGTACTTCTAAAATACTTGATTGTAGAGTGTTAGAGATGTATAGACGTGTGCATATTAATGTTTAGGCTGACAAGGAAAATGTAGTTCTCATATATAGTTACATGTATATTTCAACATTTATTCAAAATTCTCTCACATATGTAACCATGCTTCCTTACTTAAGTTACCTTTGTATAATTGAATTGCTTTTGTGACTGTTTGTGCATATATATCTGAATTTCAGGCGCACATTTTGTTTTACCAAAGTTAGCTTGACTAAAGGACTTAAGCTTTTGGGCTTAAATGTATGGCTCGCTTTGCATGTTATCCCCTCTGCAGCTGCAGTTTCAAGGCTTCATTAGTTAGTGAAAGGCCTATAGTGTGTTGTAGAGATAGTGAGGTGCAGGAGGAAGGCACGTTAACAAAGTAGGAAACCGACTCTCATGGCTGAAGAGGGTTCTCAAGGTTGCCCTAAAGTTCCAACTGGAAGGTGGGAAAATGAAGGGTGTATCGCATTGCTACAGTGAGAAGGCAAAATCGCACTGGAGATAATGTCATCGATTTTGTGCATTAATTGGTATTTGCATTATTAGTTAGGCAGCAGATTCCTCTTAGACTCTGGGAGGTACAGCCCTTTTGCTATATATTTCCCATTGTGCAGCTTCATGCTATGCTTTCCATTTGATTCCGAGAACTTGTACTGAAGTCTCCACTATGCTGACATCTTTCTTGCTCCTTTGATTTAATTAGGGTTTTCCCCATCTTTAGTTTAGGATAGGATTAATTAGATGACCTTTAGATAGCCTAGTGTATAGACAGGAGAATCGAAATTTGCAATCAAATCATCAGATTCTCTTTCTTTTCTGCTGTATTGCTGCTACGGAATTTCTTGTACACTTCTTATTATTAAGGCTTAATTTGATCCGACGATTCGGATTTGCGTTGGTGATTCTGTGTTTCTACAATACGTTTCTGAGACTCATTTATATCAGTCTCACTTTGAGTTTGTAATAAACCCCTTTTTAGTTCTACTTCTTAGTTTGGACTCTTACTGTGTAGTCGGAGGATTACACTGCAAATTTGACATTTGATTTGATGTTAACTCCCTTTTACCTCTCAGGCAACTACAAAGGTTGATCGACAGGAAAGTGATGGTAAGAACGGCCCAGTGCCCTCCCAGATGCTAACCGAGTTTGTTGCATGATGAGTGGTGCAGAAAGGCGCCAGTAGTTGATATGCCACAGGCAGAGTCGGCGCACAAATCTGTCACTCTTTTTACCTGCCCAATTCATGCCAACAGCTCGAACCTGGAGTGGTGTAGTCCCAAGATGGACTTTGGTGCTCACCGACTGGACCTGTCTCTTTTTTGTAAATCTTGCACATTTGAATAAAGAAGTAACATTCTCCATAAGAATGACAGACACCGGCTAAAGTTCAAAAGTTTACTTAGAGAATATAAAGCAGAAATACCTAAGCCAGAACACCAATCAGTTAGTATAATAGTACATAAATCATAGGTACAGAGAACTTAGTAAGGTTCAACAAATCCTGCTTAGGTTCGCTTCTAAGGTGGGTAAAATGGGTCTCTCTAACAGTTAAATTGTAGGTCCTTTTATAGGACTTTAGACAAAGGATTTCATAAATTCACTGCACAAGTTCATGGTTCCCAGGATATGCACCAGTGGAGAACAAGGAAGAAGAAACATTTTATCGCAGTTTACATTTCAAGATTCTCCCATAAAACTATTACATTAAATTCAGTGGTTCTGAGAGTCTATTCAGGTAGCACGAGCTGATACAAAGTATGTAATACAGTCTGGGGCAGTCAAGCTGACCTTGGTTAGGTACATTGTGTTCAGTCTGACTGGGAAAGCTTCAGTCTTTCAATAGCTCACAATTCTTTTTTACAGCGTAGCCGTGATCACATGGTGTATTGAGATGTCACATTCAAAATGGAAGAAGGCATAAAAGTGTCTTAAGTTAGTGTAAACTCGAATTCTAGAATATTAAACACTACAATTGAAAAGGCAGATCCCACAGCAGTGAGCCACAAACTGACATAATACATAAAAAACCTTGTTGTATGGTAACTGGAGTGAGGGTAGGCGCGGAAAACACCCTTTTATTGGCCTAGTCACATAATTTGTGACACACCGGGGTAACGAGTGTGTGTGATGGTGAGAAAGGCAGCCTCCTAGGAGGTAACAGTACTAGCTTTGTTGTAAGCAATTATACAAGAAATAACACTAGTACTGGCAAAATTAGTTTTCCTCATGTAAGTCATCATAACTCTTCCTCTCCGTCTGCTTCTGTATCACTGTTTTTCTTTCTTTTCCTGTCTCTCACTTTCCTCTCTCTGACTCACCTCTCACTATCTTCCCCCTCTTTCTCTCCCTGTCAATTTACCTCTGTTATCGTCACCGTTTTCCTATCTTTATTTCCCGCTCTCCTTCTCTTCCACTATTTTATCAACTCCCCACTGGGTTTTCCTTCTGAGCAAACTTAAAACGAAGTGTAGTACATACTTCACTAATAGCTTCTGAAATATTGGGAAGCAGCCGAGTATTCAAGTGTTCCGACTGAAGGGACGTGCAGCACATGCATCTGTCAGAGCAGAATGTTCTCAGCTGAGAATGTATGCACACTCTGTCCTGGCCAGGATCAATACATGCATGCTTTGATAACTAGGTCGCTATCTTCATAACCCCTCGCTTTACTGCCATGCTGACAGGCCTGACCAGTCAATAAATCCCGACAACAAATGGATGACAATTTAATTTGTTTGCAATTGGCCTAGTAAAGGTTGTTTCAAGCTCCGTAGGGACACCTGTCCTTAGAAAATGATGTAACAAGAAGAGTATTGATAATTTAACAGCAGTGAACTCCTACTAGAAAACGGAACTGCAGAATTGCACGTCCTGCCAAGTCATTGTTCGCTTTATCATTGCATGTTGTCTTTTCATTTATACAAAGCAGTGAAGTCTGCACTGCTCCAGGGACACTGGTCATGTGGGAGAGAAAGAGAGAAAGAGAGAATGAAGGAAGCCCTGCTAGAGGAGGCATTCAGAACATAGTTATCATTTTTTTAGAGTAATGTAATAGTTCTATAATGTCAGTAAATTGTGATGGAAACGAAAATGTTGCCCTGGGGTGCACAATTTGCTAACATGGTGTTATCACACAGCATTGTCTCTTTATGAAACTGAGCATAACTGGCCGAAACTGCTATGCACTTATAAAGATTCACCTGATATTTGCAAAATATGTAAAAATTGCAGAGCTATCAATAAAGGCTGTGATGGTCTTTCTTTGTACGGCTTTCAGGCGCCTCTAAACAATAAGCAAACTCAGTTTTTATCATGTGATGAGGAAGGTTGATGTACAGGCTGTTGCAGTAATTCAGAAAGTCGAGAAGTCATTAAGAAGTAATGTCTTGATGAGGTGTGTACTGAGAAATTGAGTAGCTGTGTGTTCTAGTTTTTAAAACTTGGCGAACGACTGAAAACTCATGTAAGGCCCTGCTTAATCAAACAGTTGTTACCATTAGCTGCTAAACACCATGCTTTGGGACCTAAGTTTTCCTTGTCACATCAATGCTATCAGATTTGTTAGTCCAATCCAAATTTCTGGTTGCTAGGCAACTGCTGGGTTTTCAATGAATGGGATGCGTCGATGTGAGTAGTAGAGAGTTGAGGTGTAGTGCAAGAGTATGTCTGAAGGTGGTTAAAGGTTTCCGCAGTAGGTGGTCTTTTACATTGTATTTAAAGCATGTGAAACATGGGGCCTTTGTAACTTTGCTGTCCAAATCCTGGCTTTGTAAATTTGGACTAATTTGGCTACAATCCTCATTCTAGTGGCAAAACGTGAAAGTTCTGTGTCTCCTGGGGGATAGCTCTGCTACCTAATGCAAAGATGACTAAGATTTGTGTGACCCAAGAAATAGTTTTCCTATCTATAGTCAAAGGACACAAGTGATGTGTCACTTAAGAGACAGCTCTGCTGGGTGAACCTTCAGTCGGAAAGCAGTGTGAATCTTGAGCTGTATTTCTACTATTTCTGCTATTTAAATAAGTCATGCCTGTACGAATTTCGTTGCGCGCACTGCATTGCGATGCAGTGCGCGCAACGAAATTCGTTTTATTTATTTAAATGTTCACTTACCTGTATTCGGCCTTAATCCGTAGTTTACTACCCCCCACCCTGCCGCTCCCCCGCACCACGTCACCGCCCGACCGGCACTCCTACCACGGGCCGCGCCTGAAGCAGAGTAGGTTGGGGCAACCCAGGGTGCTGCAGCAAAGGTGGCTCTGGAGAAAGACACGGATAAGAGGAATAGACTAAGGGGCATATTATCAAGAACAGCGTTAAAATTATCGCCGCTTTAGCGGCAGGAAACTGCCGCTAAGCGCGCGATAATGGGCTTGATAATATGCCATTGAGAATTCCAATAGAAGCCCATGTTGACAACAGAACCTGGGCTTCTATTGAATTCTCAAGGGCATATTATCAAGCCCATTATCGCCGCTTTAGCGGCAGTTTTCTGCTGCTAAAGTGGCGATAATTTTAACGCCGTTTCTTGATAATATGCCCCTTAGGGCCTTATTTAGAGTTTGGTGGGAGTTACTTCATCATAATAGCCTATCCAGCACATTCAACATGCATTATAGCCTATGGCGTTTGTAATATGGCAGCTGGGTCATCTGTCACGTTTTTAGGGAGTATCCCATCCGGCAGACTCTTAATAAGGCCCACGAGTCTGCTATCTACCTTTCTTGGAAAAGATCTACAGCCAGACATACTTGCATACTGATCGCCAAACGGGGTTGCAAATTGCGCACCAAATTGTTGAGACCAGCATTTTATTTTGCAAACTAACCTGCATACCAATGTGTACCACTGTGATTGACTGCCGTGGCAGGGATAGAGGAGCAGACCATCATCCCTGCCCTTGCAGTTCGAAATGGAGAGTTTTCTTTTTTTTAATGTAGTTTGATTTCCTTAATGGAAACGGGCCTGTTTAAAAAAAAAATCCATTTTGAAAAGCTTCAGTGGCAGTTGCCACAGGTTCCCTGGGCTTCTGCCCCTTCCCCCTTATTTACCACGCTGGTTCCCAAACGGGAAGGGGTCCAATGGGGGGGCCTTCCTCTTTCCAAATCAGTTTCCAATTCCAGCATAGGAGACCATTACTGATCAATGATCTGGGACCATTATTATGGTCCTTTCAAATTGTAATTCAGGAATCATTTCTAAACTCATTTTACAGTTCAAATAGAAAAATGGATTTTGTACATATATAAAAGGGTATTTGTGGTCGCAACATTTTTTTAACTGAATAAGAGAGTTTGCAACCATTAAACCCTTTGAACGTCTGGCCCCAAGTTCTCACCTGCCTCAATCTCTGCTTATCTCATCCCCATCAACCTGTCACAGACTGGTCTTTCAGCTTCTTAACATTAAAACTCTGCCATGTCAAAACTCCAAATCCCATCTCCTGGCAGACTGTTGCAGTCACAGTGCCCTTCAAGTAATAAATGAAATCTGTAGTAGGCATTCTGGAGTAATTGGAGAAGGTCAGGCATGGCGCAAAGAAAGTTGCTATACCCAAGCATCACTTAGGGCGCTATGTCATGTCATAATAGTTGACACTAGAGTGGGCAGATTCCCCAGGTTCATTTAATCACATTTTCCACATGAGGTTTGAGGTTCCTAGTTCTCGTTCTCTTTTACATTATGGCACCAATTATCATTCGCAGCTGTTTTCTTGTTATAGCTCCTGCTGCTTTCATGCCTATTATGGAAACAGTAGTAGGTTTTGGAATATTTCTGTCGGCTCGAGCGGAGAGTGAGATTATCCGACAATTTGAATACAGCGGTAAAACTCTATATACAGCTGGTTTATAACAATGGACTTGACTTTCATTAAACTAATTTTCTATAATTCCCCTGCGTTGACACTTCTTTACGTATGACGAGCAGCACCCACCTGGCAGCCTCTTGCAGTTAATGTCTGGATTCTTCAGGGTACGGATCTCCGAAGGCAACACGGAGCACTACAGCATTCTTGTCTTGTCATCATATTTCTGGAGAAAGAAATTGCTGGACTTATGATCCTCAGATCCTGTTCCAGGATCAAAGGGAGTATTGAGATGCACAGGTCAGGCACCGCCAGGCAGCACAGGCCTAGCTTGAAATTTAACAAAGCTGACATCATGGTATGTGCTAGCATGCACCGTTAAGGAAGACTTCGTTTGATGCTATTTTTATACTGTATGTGCACACAACAGGGCATAAATGGGGCTGGTTTTGTGCATTTTTTTGTAGTAAATAAAGCTAGTTGCACTTCATGTGTATGGAGTTCATTCAAATTTGAGTGTTTCTCTTTTTATGAGTCCAGACATGCAACGTGAAAGGGTTCAGTAAGTATTTTTAGGTATTCTAGGAAATCTAAATATAAGCTGGAAGCAACAGCACAGTAACATTGAGAAATATACCATTGCCATTTCGTATTGTACAGCTGCTTGGGGGCAGATGGTAAAAGGATTTTGAATTATCATCTATCTGAAATTGAGGTTGACAATGCTCATTTTGGTAAGGGAATGAGTATTTTGAGGCAGTTAAGAGTCCACAAAGTCATTTCTCCCAAAAACCCAACATTATGTAGTCACCAGTTCTTCACCAGATGACAATTAGTTCCTGAAACAATCAATCACTATATAGCTGACGTATGCATTTCATTTTAGTCATCTGACACTGAGGGCTCTAGAGATCGGTACTTGCATGATCAAATTGGCATAGGCTGTTCTGAAAAGAAAGACATGAAGCAGTTGGTGTGCAGGAGGAATCTGATTTTTGCTGGATCGATTGATATAAACAAAGGTATAGACCGGTTAGCAATGGCCACCGGGGAGCTCAACAAATTGGACACTAGTAATTCGTCTGCATCTGTTAGTATTGTCTCTAACTATCTAAAACAAAATTGTAGTAAAGAGGAGTTCGGAAGAAGAGACTAGACTAATCGCAAGCAGAGCTGTCATTTTGGATATTATTCATTCTCTCACATGGATAATGCTAGTTAATCAAGCAACAAGCGCTGGGTGCTGGCCATGGCGGTAAAGAGTGTAATGCCAATCTAAAGCCTGTATTAGCAGCTTGCAATTAGATTGTTTGGCTCAGAAGATATGCAAATTAGTATTACAAGTGGAGCAAGACTGACCCTGTGTGTGATACTATGGTAGAGAAAACAACTTTGAAGTTTACTGCTGATTTTGGATCTCCTACCACCATTTTATCAGACCAGTTGTTTTTCTCAGACAGGCCTAACATTGACCTGACACCATCTGGTACAAATCTCATTGCTTACAGAGGAAGTAAAATTGATATGTTAGAATATTTTTCGGATGTTGCACTGTGAAGTGTGCATAAATGTTTCTTTATTTGTACGCTTACTCTCCCTAATTTTCTAACCATACTGGGCCCTTTACGATTTGACAGTCTGAAACATTTCCATTACCACAGAGGCAATGATCCTCTGCTGAATCTTTCTCCACCAATAGGAGGAGTGGAAATTAAGGTGATCAAACTGCACATTAGCTGAGCAATGAGGATCATTAATTGACAGCCAACTCACAGATTTGAAATCCGATTTAGATATACCACTGTCAAGACCATGCTGTAGAATTAAGGAATAACAACTGGAAGACCCAACCTTCTAAAGAAGTTAAGTCGAGTAAGGATTATGCAAACCAAAAGCTCAGCAATAGCAACACAGAATAAAAGAAGTAAAACATGATGTTATGCTAGAGCTCATTGATTCTCCCTACAATGCATTTAAAACATCAGTACAATAGCACAGTTTCAATGGAAGAACCAACAGGACTCAATAATAGACTCAGAATTTTTTTGATTAGTTTGGTTATTTTATTAAAGAATCAAAATTCCTTAAAATAAGCAATTTCTTAAGGACTTCAGTCAAGAATATCACAGCTTGAATTAAAGCACCAAACATTTAGGAAAATCTTTATCGAGTGGTTATAAAAGTTCAGTTTACAAAGTTACAGAGTGCTGCTACCATTAAGGCAGAAAGCTAGTTCAGATTTTTAACAGCTCAGGTCCTACAAAAGGGGGAAAGGTTCAGACTTAGGGGCCGATTCCGATTCCGGACGGAAATCTCTCCGACCGAGCCGGACCCGGAGAGAATTCCGACCGAATCGGACCCTAGCAGTCCGACCGGACGAGTACGATGCATTCGCATGCCATCGGACTCGATTCGGTCGGACTCCCATTGAAGTCAATGGGAGCCGGTCGTACAACGCGTACGCGGGCTCCCATTGACTCAATGGGTGTGAGGCGAACAAGGGCGCCCCCTACAGTGGGTACGCGTCCATGCGCATCGCGGCATACATGCACAGGTAGGGGGACCCATGGGTCCCCCTGTGTGCGACTCGCACGCCTACGCGTACAGGGGGTCCGACACGGACCCCCAAAGTCCGGCTCCGACAGCTCTTTCGAGCCGGACGGCACGAGTCGGTCGGACTGCTCGCGGCGCGCATCGTACTTACCCGGCCGGGAATCGTCTCCATAGCGCGGTGCGAGTCGTGTCCGTGCGAGTCGGTCGGAGCGTGTTGAAGCCGCGTACGAGTCGGTCGGCGATTTCGCGGGAGCTTGCTCGTACTCGCTCGGCCGGACCCGCGTACGATTCGGTCGGGAAACAGGGCTCCGAATCGGATCCGGTAAATTGGAATCTGATTCGGAGCACTACCGGCCGAGATCGGAATCGGCCCCATAAAGTCCATTAAGGGCAAGTCCATTAGCTTAAAGCTAAAGATATAAGGGAATCTTATATAAAGGAAAATGGTTTGGCAAAGAAGGTCTCAGTCTATCAGCTATCTATTGTAGCATAGACAAACAATCCAAGTAAAAGAACGATCAGCTTAGCGTCCGGTTCTCAAGCAGCAAAAATCAAAGGTGATTGGTGCCCCTCTTGTGGGGTTTCTTCTTTTATAGAGTTTAAGCAATGCCCAGTGGCATGGAATCACACCACCATCGAAAGACTATCACATATCCATAGTCACATATTGCCACCCAAAGCGTTCACAACATCAAGATTGTTTCCGATGCTAGTCACGAGAAACTTAAGCTTGAGAGTACTCATAGACCTAACAGTAGATTAAAAGAAATACAATGTTGCGACTTATAGCCATAGCTGGCATTCTATTCCCACTGGAATATTTCACTGTGAAGGTTGAAAAAGTAAACAAGAATGTCAGGGTGTAGTCATGTACAGGACAAATAAGTAACATTTCACTTTCAAAGAACAATCCATTGCATTAAATCAGGGGAAAGGTCAGCACTAGAGAAAAAGCATTTCAAGAAGGCCTTCAAGTTAGCATCCCATGTCTAAACAAAATGAGCTTTAATCTTTACTTCGAATATAATGAAATTAAATCAATTCAAAAGAAGAATGAATACATTTTCACTAAACATTATTACATGGAAATGGCTAAAGTTAGAAATACCCTACTACCACAAAATTTTACGATTTTCATATAAATGCATGTTTTTCAAATTTCATTCTACAAAATTTGTTTCTAATAGTTCATAAACTATAAAGTCTCTAGTATCAAACTGCAAAATCTCAAGCTAGTACTTCATTGCTACACAGTTTTGCACCGACTTTTCTAGCTGGTGCATTCTCAGCAAAAAGCATGAAAAGCACTAGGCCACTTCACATAGCATCACAATAAACGTTAATAAGCATCATGTGCATTAAAATTCATTATCTCAACTTGTTTATGTGTATTCGTGTTGTCTCATAAATGTGTTTTCTTCATCTCATGTTTTAAAGCATACATTTACAATGCTTCTACTACATTTGTCTCTGTTTCATGTGTCACTGTGTCTAACGTGTGCAACGTGTACTTTCAGCTTTTTGTGTCTTCTATGTATAAACATCTCTTGTATTATGATTTTTAAAATCATGCTGGATCAAGAAAAAGGTGCTATAAAAGGAGCAGGAGATATTCACCAAACGTTATGTTACGAGGAAAGGTTACAACATTTTTAGTTGGCAAATTGAGGGTACTTTGCTATGGTTGTAAGGGCAGGCAGTAGATGTGTTCTATTTCTCTTGTAGCTTTATAAAATCATGAGCTGCAAGATATACTGTATGTCCTCAAAGAAGAGTTCAGTGATGATTTAATGGACTTGTACACAAAAGTATTCTGAAATATTTGGCTATCCTGGTGTGCCATAAGGTTAAGAATGTACCTTTATGTATCAGAATGCAGACACAGGAACATTTAAATGAGCTTGAAAGAGATGGTGTCATTGAGCAGTGTACTCATCAAAATGGGTTGGACCAGTGGTGGTGAAGAAAACAAATCTGGCAAAATCCAAATGTGTACCAATCTCAGGTATCTAAACAGTAACATACTAGTGGACTGTCATCCATTAACCAATAGATTTTGTGCCCAATTGGATAATGCATGCTATTTTCCTATCTTAGATCTGAGTTTGACATATCATGAAATTGAGTTGGGTAAAGAGACCAGGTCCTTGACTACCTTTATTACACCTTTCGGTGCTTATAGATATTTAAGAATGCCATTTGGACTTGCCTCTGCTGCATCTTTTTTTCAGGATGTACATGGCCTGCATGTCTTTCAGGACAATATCTTGATTCATGCAGGTTCCATAGAGGAGTAGAATGGAATTGGTGACTGGGTATTGGGTATTTTAGGAAAACATGAAATGACTCTAAAGATGGAGAATTGGATTGACGTCCATCTGTAAAGTTCTTTTGGCCTCCAGTTTTTGAACAGTTGGCTCTGTAACTGATCAGAGATACCCGGCACTGACAAAATTATGTGACTATCAGAGAACATCAGGAGGTGCAATGCTTAGAGACGAAATGGAAACTGGTTGAGTGTAGTTCTGTAACACTACAAAGTAAGGAAGATTGTCTACCCACTCAGACACGCTTCTCAACATGCAGTGCATAAGTGAGCAGGATGATTAAAAACATTTATCACAAAAGAAATAAAAGTTCTTCATAAAAAATATATAGATGTTCTTCTGTGATGCCACTTGTTGGTTGAGGTTTGTTCACCAATACTGTAAAAATTACTTGTAATGGTGTTTTACTTAAAGACTTTTCATATTGAACAACCTACAATTTTGCTATTGCAAGGACTTAATACAATCAATTGAATTAAAAATATATGCACTAGAGATAAGAAGTGATAGCTATGACAGTGGGTGTTGTTTGCAGATTTTCTTTTCTATTTTACAAATTGAGCATTGGGGCAGCGTGGAGCGAGTGAATGACTGCATAGGAACCATAATATTGTGTAGGAAAGCTGTACACAGATTCTGGTTTGGAAAGGATACAGAGACAAGAGTGTACAGGCAAGGAGGATGTTCGTAAGTAGTGAAGAAAAAGTAGGCAAGAAGTCGTTAGGGAGGCAGCTCAGACAGGGAAGAAATAAAGAAATGTGAAGCGTCATAGATAGATACCTTTTCACAAACTCTTTCTTTCCAAATCTCCAAGCTCTGATGAAACTTTGGGGCATATGTACAAGCCCCTATCGCCACGAGAACGACACTTTTTGTGACGTTCCCATGGCGATAGGGGCCTTGCCTTAACGTGGCTTAACGCTGCCTTGTACATAAGGCACCCTTTCACGCTATGATTAGCACAAAAGGGGCGTGCAGTGGGTGTTGCGGTGGGCGTTCCACCACAACACCCATTCTATTTGATGCTGCCCCTATGTACAAGGGTGGCATACATAGGAGGCAGCGCCAAAATTAAGACCAGGAAAATCCTGGTCTTAAGTTGGCGAAACAAGGAGAAATGCATTATTTCTCCTCGTTTTTGCTTTTTCCATGTATGCTGCCTTGTGCAGCACACATGGAAAAAGCTAAATGCCATGGTTTGTTTATGTACAGGAAGGTGTGCCTTCCTGTACATAAACAAACCATTTAAAAAAATGCCATTTTGTAACTTTCATATGTGCTGCATAAAGCAGCACACATGGAAGTTACAAAATGGCATTTTAGGATTGTTTATGTGCAGGAAGGGACACCTTCCTACACATAACCAATCCTCCCCTGCACACAAACACCCTTGCACTCTGGTGCAAGGGTGCCTGTGTTGGCGCTAAGTTGTTAATCTTAGCGCCATCGCAGGGGGAAATGCAAGGTTGCAACACATTCTTGTAAATATGGTGCAGCCTTGCGTTTCCGAAGTGGCGGAGCATGTGGTTAAGCCCAGGAGCTAACGACACGCTCCGCCAATTCATTGTACATATCCCCCTTTGTGTTTTTAGAGCGGACTCCCAATTAGAATCTATGTTACATATGCAGAGAGCATTCAGCACTATTATGCATATCTTACTATAGACAAATAACTTCAATGTTTTCTGATTTCAACTACGTTTTCTGATTTTCATCTTTAAAGATACGTCAACTACAACATAATAAATGCACATTAGCATTATTGAATTCACCTTACAAGCAATCATGTACCCACTTAAGTTGATACCTTAATATGAGAAGTGTCTCAAAAGAAAGGTCATCAAAGTCTGTACAAAGGTGCAGATCCTTTTCGCTACCCTCTTAGAAACAGCAAAGTGCAAATGTAAGAGTTTATAATCTTCATAAGAAGACTTCTCACAATAGTGTTCAATCACAAAGTTTAGATCGATAAACACAAATGGTGTTCTTGACTACTTCTCTCAGCTTAGCCTTTTGTTGACTTCCAAAGATAATAACAATCTGCAAAGTTTCAAAGTTCTAACAGCAAAGTCCCACCTGTAGCAATTATGTATCTCAATGACATAGCAAGGACGCTCTGGACAATCAGAAATATAAACTCAAAGAGTTCAAGATGGCTGCCATTTGCAAACCTTTTGAGAGTCCTATGGGTCTTTGGAGCTGTGGACTTCAGTCATGTGTCTCATGTGGTGCGTCCATTAGAAGCACGATGCCCCTTTACAGACTACGCCACACTCTATGCATACCGCGGGTCTCTCTTGCTTGTGAAGGCAGGGATATTTTGACAGTTTGGAGTATTGCATCTCACATGTGAAACCAGAATGACTAGGTAAGTGTGGGCTATGGATAATGACAACATTTTTGTAGCATGAAAACTCAGGAAAAGCCAAACCTTACAGATATTGTGGAGCTGGAAATAAAATTGACAGCTCTGCTTTGAAATACCTGAAACTGTAAAGTCTATGTCTCCTCATGGATACATCTGCTATTTAAACCAAGAACGTGTTCATGGTATGCCCTGAGTGATGACTTCACCGTCTAAAGACACTGAGTCATGCCCTCTGCCTCCTTAGCCCTGTCATGAAAAGAAGCACAAGTATTCTTGCTTCCTGATCTTACTAGTCAAAGGGGAGCACACGGTGGTCGGCATGTACAGCCATGGGACACCTCATACAGCCAGTCACAGCACATAGCCAAGCATTCTAAGTTTTGAAATCTTCAGCATACCAAGTGTCTGCCCTACCCAAGAGAGAGCAACCAGACATGCCTATGGCATGCCTATGGCATACCTCCACACCAAAACTAGGAATCCTGCAATGGGGGATCAGGGGCTGACTTTGGCAGATAAAGGAAACCACACTTCTGCAATAGCACTAGCAGCACCCTTGGTAGACCCAGGGTAATTGGCATTCAAGGGAAGCTCAAACAGACATCGCTCTAGGAGTAACTTGCAGCCACTGTGTTAGAAATGGGGGTCTCTAGTTGGCAGAGGTAGGTACCTTTGTCCAAATAGGGACCCTTGCTTCTAGTCAGGGTAAGGCGGATACACACTTTAGATAACCCCTGCTCACCACCTTGGTAGCTTGGCACGAGCAGACAGGCTTATCCCAAAGGCAATGTGTAAAGTATTTGTACCAACACTCACAGTAACACAGTGAAAACACCACAAATGGACACCACACCAATTTAGAAAAATAAAATATCTTTATCTAAACAAAACGACAAAAATTCAACATACAAGTATTAAGAAAAATGACTTTCAAAAGGTTTTAGCAACTGAGTCCATAGAAAACTATGGATGCGTGATTTCTTGCAAAGTACCTGTTGTTGCGACAAAATTCACCAAGCCAAACAGCCGCAGCGATGAGAAGCGTTGAAAAACAAAGAGATGCGTCGTTCCTGAGACCTTCGTGGATGCGATGCAACAGTTCCGCTGTACACAGGGGAGAGATGCGTCCAGTCGGGTCTGTAGGGGGAGGCGATGCGTCGATTCTGAGACGACTCCGATCCGCGGGTGATGCGTCGGGGAAAACTTGCCAAACAGGGACGATGCTTTGAAATCTGGCTTGCGTCGGCGAATGATGCGGTGGCGTCGAGCGGCGCTGCGTTGTTTTCTTTAGCCGAGATCCCTCGATGCATCGATTCTTGCAGCGGCGACAGGTGCTGCGCCGGTTTCAGCAGCGGCGCGGTGGTGCGGGGAGATTCTTCTCGCACCACGGCGTTGCATCGGAAAAACTGTTGCAAGAAGAGCAATGCGGCAATTTTCTTGTTGTTGCGTTGCTTTCCAGCTCCCAGCAGCAGAAACAACCTCCAGAGGCCCCACACAGTCACAGGCACTTCTGGCAGGTCAGAACTCCCAGCAAGAAAGTTCAGGGGAGCTGGGGGTGAAGTCTTTGTGTTCCTGAGACTTCAAAATAGGAGGCAAGCTCTACTCAAGCCCTTGGAGACTTTCCTCAAGCAGGGGACACAGCACACAGCAAAGTCCTTCTCCTTTCCTTGGCAGAAACAGCAACTGCAGGCCAACCCCAGACACACAGCAAGGGCAGTACTTCTCCTCAGTTTCTCCAGCTCTTCTCCTTGGCAAAGGTTCCTCTTGATTCCAGAAGTAGTCTAAAAGTCTGGGGTCTGGGCCCCTCTTTTTATACAGTAAATCTCTTTGTTCTCTCCTGGCCCAGGGCTCTGAGTCCAGTCCAAACCAGTTCTGGGGGCACTTTGCAAGTGCACAACAACCTCCATTGTCAGTGTGAGCCCTGGCTCCAGATACCCCACAGGGGGGTGGGCCATCATTGTGGAAGGCAGACACAGCCCTATTCAGGTGCAGGTGCTACTCCTCCCACCACTCCAAATGCAGGTCAGGTCTATTCAGCCAGATTCTCTGGAGCCACTGCACATCCCCAGCCCCTATCACTCCAAAGCCAGACAGTCAATACACATCCTAGCAGAGGCACACAGGATGGATAAGCAAGAAAATACCTACTTTCTAAAAGTGGTATTTTCAAACACAGAATGTAAAAATCACCTTTCCTAAAATATGCATCTTTAGATTCTGAGTTCAGGCATACTATACTTTATTTTCCTACCTGGTCCCAATGGTAAGTTATATTTATAGGATGTTATAAATTAACTCCCATGCTTTCCTTTGGGGACAGATAGCCTTACAATAGTAAAAAACAAAATTGACAGTATTTCACTATCAGGACATGCCAAACACATCAGGGCATGTCCTACCTTTCACATACACTGCGCCCTGCCCACAGGGGTACCTTGGGCCTTCCTTAGGGGTGACTAACGTGTAAGAAAAGGGAAGGTTAGGGCCTGGCAAGTGGGTACACTTGCCAGGTTGACATGGCAGTTTACAAACTGTGCACAGGCACTGCGGTGGCAGGCCTGAGTTTTTTTCTCTGAGCTACTCATGTGGGTGGCACAATCAGTGCTGCAGGCCCACTAGTAGCATTTGCTTTACAGGCCCTGGCACACTCAGTGCACTTTACTAGGGGCTTATCAGGAAATCAAATATGCCAATCATGGATAACCAATCATAATAACAATTTACATAGAGAGCATATGCACTTTAGCACTGATTAGCAGTGGTAAAGTGCCCAGAGTCCTAAAACCAACAACAACAGGTCAGGAAAAATTAGGAGGAAGAAGCAAAAAGTTTGGTGATAGCCCTGCAAAAAGCGCCAAGTCCAACACACTGGGTGTGTAGCATTATCACCAAATGCCTCAAAACTAATATGGCCCCCAAATCACAGTGACTGCAGTGCTCTATAGCCTTTGTTGGATAAGGAAAGATGATGCCAGGGCCAGCGCACTTTTTTTGGGAGGGGTGGGGGGCAAAGTGCGGAATGAGGCTGCTTTTAATATTCTAAGTGCACCAAATGTTTATGGGGCAGCTGGTGATAAATTATTCATAGATGATGGCCAGAGTTCTATGAGTAGTAGAGCAGCTAGATCACTTAAATCAATTAAAAGAATAAAGCTTTTGTTCATGGATCTGCCTCTAGTTTGAAGGATGGTGTGCTCACTAAGAGATTCTTTTTCTTGTTCTATGAGGTGCAGGGGAAGGGCACACTCCCTCAAGGTCAACCCAATCACCAGGTGCCCCAATCAGAAGCCAGAACAGAGTTGGCTTGCACAAGACATATGCACCAGGAGAGGAGCCACCAGTGGCTGGATGGTCCATAATTATATGCCACATGACTGAGCAATGGAGGAAGCTCTATGGGCACCTTGTCAGTGGCCCAGGGGGATTGTCCCTCCCCTCTGTTATTCTAGGAGTCATTTATCATCTGAGAGAGGTGCAAGGCGAATGGGCTATCAGCTCTTAGGGTAAGAACAGTGGGTGCAGGGTGCAAACTCCTCTGCTACACAGGCTTCAGCTCTAGGAGGGAAGCAGCCAGCACTCAGTTCCCAAAATGAATGATGGACGGAGCAGTTGTCTTCTAGCAGGGATAGCATATGTTGACAGGGGTTCAACTTTAGACTCAGTGTGATCTGCATCAAGCTCAGATTTAGTATATTCCGGAAGACCACCCATGATTAAGTAAATGACTAAATAGAGCTGCCTCTCTCGGATGGATAGGGGGACAGAAAATGCCAAAGGAAACACATAGGGTTGTTCCAAGCAGGTGGGCAAGTGGGGGATGACGTGATCTTGATGAGGCATGCAGAGATCTTCAGGCTGATTGACCTGGGAATATTCCCAGGGCTGTCCAACCTAGTGGTCGTAGAGTGAGCCAAATGCCAGCCAGAGCTGTCCTGGGATCAGATGGTGAGACAATTCCAACTTTGGACTGAGCGAAACCCTCGGAGTTAGTGTTAGAATTTCCCAGGGAAGCCACCTGAGACTGACCATCTATCTGACTGACTAGACTTGTTGGCATTCAAAAGGAGTAATGATATACTATGTGCCACAGGGGACACTCATAGTTGTCCCAGAGAAGGAGGGAGAAAAGGAATTGACTTTGACTTCAGCAAGACACACAGGGACCTCAGCGCGGATACCCCCTGGAGAAGCCATCTGAGACTGTGTAGCTCACCCATTAAAACTGCAGTTCTCCTGTGTTAACAGAATAAGGCAAGCACTATAGGGTTCACCTAATGTTGTTTTTGGGTAAGAGATGAGGGGGCGCTGACGTCCTGGGGGGTGGGGCCCACAGCGATCTCGGGGTTGGTAATCCCCTAGCAACACTCCCAGTATCAAATAGACGACCTGAGGCACTATCTTGCAGGCATAGCACTCATGGGTGCTATGCACAGGGCGAGGCTATGTGTCCTGTGTCAATTGCATGCATGGCATGACTGAACGCTATGTCCTTTAGATGCAATGACAAACAACAAGCTTATGGAATGAATGTGTGAATTGGTCTAAATCACTGCTTTTTACTTGACCGCAACCCAGTCCATCATTTTCATCCACTAATCTAGGCAAAAACAGCCACATGAAATTCAGTCTCGGTCCAATAGGAGCACTTTCCGGTAACTTAGGCCATCAGTGAAGGCTGGGATGCGTCCCTGAGTAATTACAAGTGGCTGAGATTTATTCACGCATTCACCCTTTAGCTTTTTAGGTCGAGCATTTGAGACCTCTTGTATATACTTCAGTATATACTTATATGTGTATGTACTTTGTGGGCTCTAGAGATGAGCCCTAGGACTTGTCTGCTTCCGCTTAGGGACTTTTTTTTTCTGTTCAACTGCCTCTATTTAACTGTCTTGATAGAAAACGACCAGTAGAGGTCAGTAAAATACCCGAATTGCTTTCTGCTTGTTCAACTGACTCTATTTAACTGTCTTGATAGAAAACGACCAGTAGAGGTCAGTAAAATACCAGAATTGCTTTCTGCTGAGGGACTTTCTTTTTTAATTTTTCTGGCAACTGCCTCTATTTAACTTTCTTGATAGAAAACGACCAGCAGAGGTCAGTAAAATACCAGAATCACTTTAACATTCTCTAGATTCCAGTCCATAGAAATTGTCTTCCACAAGCACCCGTAGGCAAAAATATTTTTTTCAAATCTTGTATTTTCAGTGATATGACCACCGAAGGCCCTGTTTTATATTAAAACAGAGCTTTGGACTATACCATTTCCCGCTGAAAGGCGATATTTGTCTCCATGTGTTCCCATACCTGGCGTGTCACGCAGTTTGGTGCTTATTTTCAGTCCATGTTAAAGAACAGTAGATGTTTTAGCACCCAGGCTAATGTGCTGCATAGTTAAATACATATAAGGTCCCAAAGGCGAGACCGATTGCATTGCAAATGCTTGTTCTCTTTAGATACTAGGGACATGGGGAGACGCGCGAGCGCGCGAAACAAGATGGCCGCCTCCCGGTGAGCTCCTCCGCGTTTTCGCCCGTTGTACTTTAAAAATGACGAAATTTTACAAAAATTAATGCTGTAAAGAGGTCGCTGTGGATTTGAAGCCGGTACCTGTGTTGTAAGGTCATTTTTTGGGTGCTTCTGGACGGCGAAAGTGGTGTTTTCTCTCGTCAGGCTCCTGCTCCCAGTCTGCCTTCAGGTACTGCCAGGCTTGTCTGTCAGGGGGGCGGAGTAAGCACTTAAGAAAGGGCCTGGCTTGGCCCTAGCCACTCCCACAGACCATTTTAGCTGCTGCACCAGTTATTTGAAGGATTTGATCACCAGGAATACTATACTTTCCTACAAACATTGTATTTAATTGCAAATTGGATCCTTTTACATCAAAATGGAAAATAAAAATTCTCTACATAATAAAAGGAGACAGCAGGTTTCACCTCCGCCAATTAAATCAAAAGTGGTAGAGTCATCTGAACCTTCCTTATCTTTAATTTTAGAAGAAATTCAAGCACTTCGTGTTAATACAGATACCATTGCGTCAGAGATTAAAAATGTGCGCAAAGAAATGGCTTGCTTATCAATGAAAATTTCTGACAATTCAATTAAAATACAAGATAATAAGGGTTAAAATAGACGCTTTTACCCCACTTGTGGCGAAAATATCACCCATGTCTGCACTCCTTTTAGATATGGAAAACAGCAATAGACAATATAACCTACGCATTTTCAATCTACCAGAAGATGTTGAAGGGGCCAACTGCAGATTATATTTGGAAACTTTGATTCCTGGCCTTTTGAAAATCAGTTTTCCAGAAAAATTTGAAATTGATAAGGCTCACAGGATTCCTTCTCATCGCAACCCTCAACACACAAAACCTCGACAAATGATCTTTAAAGTTCTCCGTCATCACCATTTGGTTTTGATTAGGAAAGCAGCACGAGAAATTCCTTCGTTGATGGTCAATGGGAATAAAATATTTATCCATCAAGATTTCGCCAAGGAGACTGTTTCTGTTCGCAAAGAATTCACTGCTCTTCGTCCTCAACTAAGAAGTCTTGGTTTCAAGTATGGTCTTTTTGATCCTTCAACAATGCGTATTTGGAAAGATAACTTTTCGAAATCCTTTCAGCGTCCTCAGGAACTTAAACAATTTCTGGATCAACAGTCACAGCATTTAATGGATACTCATGACTCTACTACTTAATTGTTTCCAGTTATGTATTTTCTGACAAATTACTGAGTTATTCTTCATCGGGCTCCAACGGTACCGGTCATGCTTGTTGAGCGTGTGTCCATTTCATTCTTGATATTAATGTATCCTGTTTGTCGTTTTTCCATGTTTTATTTTTTTCCTTTCATCTTCCTTGTTCTAGAGCTATTATTTTCTCACACTCTTTTTGTATTTTTCACTCTCCTCCTCTTCATCTTTTCTCTTTCTTTTTTTCATTATGGCTAACATTCATAATATTAAAGTAGTTTCATTAAATGTTAAAGGTTTACGTCATCCAGTTAAGCGTACAAAGATTTTAGATTATCTAGGTAGTTGCAAGGCAGATATTTGTTTTATTCAGGAGACTCATATAGATGACAAAATCTTAGATTATATGAAGAAAAAGTGGGTCGATACTATTGTTTCCTCTCCTGCTAATGGAAAAAAATGGGGTTGCTATTTTTTTGCAAAAAAATCACACTGCCAAATTTTGAATAAAACTTCAGATGCTGATGGGAGATATATTATAGTTAAAATTAAAATACATGATTCAGTCATATTTTTACTTAATGTTTACGGCCCTACAGCGGACGACCCTCTTTTTGGTCTAATCTTACTACTGAGGTTCTGAAATTGGGTAATGTTCCGTTAATTGTAGGAGGTGATTTTAATGTCATATCTGATCCTCTATTAGATAGATTATCTTGTACTAAATTTCACCCTCCTAAGGTTTTTCATGCTTTCAGATTATTTATTCAAACCACTAAGTTAGTTGATATTTGGTGCCTACATTTTCCTACAGAAAAAAGTTTTACATTTTTTTCAAACCCACATAATTCTCATTCTAGGATTGATTATTTATTGGTCTCTAAACAATTAATTCAATCCGTGATTTCTCCTAAGATTGGTAACATTGATATTTCAGATCATGCTTTAATTTCTTTTGTTTTGAATTTAAATTCAACTTTTACAAAACAATCCCGATGGCGAATGAATACTGATATTGTTCTTAATGAACATAATAAACCAAAACTCTTAACTGCAATTCAAGATTATTTCCTACTTAATCCTGAAGGTTCCACTTCTATGGTTAATAGATGGGATGCTTTTAAAGCCTACATTAGAGGTGTAACTATTTCCATTATGGCTCATGAAAATAAATCCTTCAATGCTAATATTAAAAACATAGAAAAACAAATTGCAAAATTTGAGAGACTTTTCATTACGTCTAATGATCCTCAATATAGATTTAAACTGCAAAAGCTTCGGTATGAATTTAATTCAATCCTTAGCAGAAGAGCTGGCATTCAGATTTCTAACTCTAAAGCCAAATTTCGTTTTAATGCCAACAGATCTGGGAAACTTTTAGCTAATTATCTACGTATAAAAAGGACAAAACTCAAATAAACTCTATTCATGGCCCTAATGGCAAAATTGCTTTATCTCACAATGATATCGTTAATGAATTTTTGGATTTTTACTCTAATCTATATAACAAGCCTGATTTTCATGATGCCTCTTTAATTGATTCCTTTTTAACTACATGTGGTTTACCCAGCATTTCTCAATCAGATAAAATTGGATTAGATTCTCCCATTACTACAGATGAAATTTTATCAGCCATAAAATCTCTTAAAAAAATAAGTCTCCTGGTCCAGATGGTATTTCGGCTGAGTTTTATAAAGAATTTCAAGTACAACTTTTGCCCTTTTTATTTCAACTTTTTACCTCTTTTGGCTCTTCAGGAATTACTTCAGGCTCTTTTACTGAGGCTTTAATTGTCGTACTTCCCAAACCAGATAAGGACCCCACTATTGTGTCAAATTACCGGCCTATATCTCTAATTAATCAAGATTGTAAATTATATGCTAAAATACTGGCTTCTAGATTAGCTCCTGTAATGCATTCTATTATAAACCCAGACCAATCTGGCTTTATAAAAAATAGATATTCTGCAAACAATACAAGAGCCTTGCTACATGTTATCGAACAAGCTCCTACTTTAACTTTACCTTCAGGAATTTTGGCCTTGGACGCTGAGAAAGCTTTTGATAAAATTCATTGGCAATTCTTATTTAATACCTTATTGTCATTTAATTTTGGTGAGACATTTATTCGCATGATTTCTGCTCTTTATTCTGCTCCTACTGCTCGTTTATTTATCAATGGCCAAATCTCGAATCAATTTTCACTTTTTAGAGGTACAAGACAAGGTTGCCCTCTTTCCCCACTTTTATTCCTTATTGGTATTGAACCCTTTCTTAATGCTATAAGAAAATGTGATGATATTAAAGGAATTAATATTAAAGATGTTACTATTAAAGCCCTAGCTTATGCTGATGATGTCACTCCTATTTATTAGTGATCCTATATCCTCATTCCCTTCCTTATTAGAGATTATCAAAAATTATTCCACAGTCTCTGGATATAAATTAAATACTAACAAAACTGAATTTTTCCCCTTAAACATTTATTGTACCCCTGATATGATACCTATGATTGATATTATTTGGCAAAAGGATACATTGAAATATCTTGGTATTTTATTCTCCTCCTCTATAAAATCAACAATAACATAGAACTGTAACTTTATTTTAAATTATATTAAAGAAAAAACGTCTAAATGGTCTTCATTACATCTTTCATGGTGGGGTAGAATGGATTCCATTAAAATGACAATTGCTCCTAAAATTTTCTACACCCTCGCCATGATTCCTACTCAATTTTCATTAAAGTTTTACAAAGATGTTGATAGAATTTTATCCAAATTTCTTTGGAACTGTAAACCGCCTTGTATCAGTTATAAAAAATTAAAAATGCCTAAATGTAATGCTGGGTTTGGATTACCTGACTTTTTCTTTACCATAAAGCCTTTATTTTAAAACAAAGTTCCATATGGTTTAATCATTCCTATTTAAACAATTCTCCTATTTGGCTTGATATTGAGAAATCATTGGTAAATCCATTTCCACTCCCCACTTTGTTAACTATGTCTAATAGGTCATCATTTTTTCATAAATCCGTTATCCTTAAGTCCACTAAAATGATTTTTAATGATATAGATTCAATTTTTCTATCCCCTATGTCTATTACTGAAGACCTGTCACTATGGTATAGCAATGTTATTAAATTGAATAGTAATGTTAGTTTCTGGTATTCATGGATTAATGCTGGTATTTTTTATCTTAAAGATATATATTCAAACAATGCTTTTATATCATTTGAGATTTTACGAACAAGATTTAATCTACCTCAATCTGATTTTTCTAAATATGAATATTTATGTAATTCCATTTTAGATTCTTTTCCTCAAGATATTCCTTCTAATGTTAAAGCTGATTTATCAATTTACATTCAAACTGTCTCTACTTCATCACATGGTGTTTCTATTTTATATAAAAAATTATCTAATTCTTTAGGTAGCAACATTAATATGCTTTCAGTATTTTGGAATAATGAACTTTCACTTTCACTGTCCATTGATATATGGAAAGATATTTGGCTTAATAGTATTTCTGGTTGGTTACCTGTTTCGCTTTATCAAACTAACTCTTATATTTTATTTAATTGTTTATGGACTCCATTACGTCTTTTTCAAGCTAAACTTCTTCAATCTGCATCTTGTTGGCACTGTAAATCGCACCCTGGTACATTACAGCATATGCTTTTTAAATGCCCTTTAATTTTAAAGTTTTGGACTGATGTTTGGGATATTATAAAAAGATATTAAATATCCATGATGATGTTTCTTACAATATGTTAATTTGCAAATCTGCTCTTCTTTCACATAGTTTAAATGACTTAGAAGGTAAACGTTTTAATTTCCTAATATCAGCTGCTTTAAAATCCATTACATTTTGTTGGAAAGATGTTTCGTTATTATCAGTGCATGCTTGGTGGTCATGGGTTATTTTTACAAGAAGAGGAGCTCAATTGTCCTTAACTGGGCTCAATCATAATTCCAATTCTTTTCACTCTTTTTGGATACCTGTTGATGTATATGTATCTTCTTAAACGGTATATTTATAACTAATTTTGCTTTTTATTGATAATATAGTATATTTACTGATTTAATATTGTAGCTCTATTGATAGATAATGTAATGGCTTTATTATTGATCCCTTCCCCCTCTCCTTTTTATGTTTTCCAAGAATACTTATTTTTTCTTACCTAAAGTAATTCAACTGTTATTCCTGTTAATCTTCTTTATTATAACTAGGTATTTTCGCTTTAGAATATTGTTTTCTGTATTGTCTGTTACTTGTTTATTATGAAAATTCAATAAAATATTTTGAACTAAAAAAAAAGATACTAGGGACATGAGTAATGGCTGCAGAGTAACGGGTGCAGAGCACAGCTGAAGGCCATTGCCTACTTGCAAACTAAGGGCAGCACAGAAGGCCATTCACTTAGGGTATTAGACCTTCACATACTGAGCTCTGTGCATGGATAAATGATATGCCCTGTGGATATTGCAGACTTTGGTGCTAGGCAAAAGCATACCATAAGGCCATTCACACCAGAAGGTCATTCTTTGCAGGCTAAATGGGGACAATGATTAGCTGAATAATACGCCCTGATACACAACCTAAATTGCATTGCTATGTACGAGTAGGACATGACAGTGAAACTAAGATTAGGGTCACTTATAACATTGATACGAGTCATTTTAGACATTGCATCATAATCATCCTAAGGATTTCATTGACTAAACATCAATACATTGCCATTCATAATTATCTACTATCACATACTAAACTAACTTATAAAGAACCTGAAAAATTGAGGTATAAACCTAAAAACTATTTCAGGGCAGTGTATAATTTGATCTGGTGGTTGCAGGTGGGGCACATCGGTACTCATTTTTGGGGACTGGAACCTATTTTTCATCAAGAGACTTTGCCTAAAACGAGAGAGAAAAAGGCAGAAAAAAGAATAGGAGCAAGATAAAAAAAAAATGAAAAAAAGTGGCAAATAGAGAAAGTAAGGATTAAAAGGAATCTGCAAATGTGAGATAAAGAGATAGGGAGTGTGTGGAGGTGGCTGAAAGTAGCTTGAGGGGGAATCAAGACTAGACAGCCTTGGTATTTGGCACACCCAACATTCGTTGGCGCTGGCCACGAGTTTCTGAGCAAAACAGTGGCCTGGCAGTGCTTTTTCAAATTAAGCAATGTTTAAGGATGAAGGAAGAGGTCGGGGCCTCTGGCATCTGACTGATAAGTGGTTTCTTCCATTGCTGAATACATAAAAGAGAATTTCCTACGTAAGGGTGTGGAGACCCAGAGCAGCTGGAAGATCTAAAGGACTTGCTCTGCTACATACATAATGGATTGCTTAGCATGTCTTTACGGGGACTGTACACGTAATAATTTGTGTATTTCTTCTGTGTCTGGGAGTAACACCACACTGCCCTATTGAGGTTAGGGATCTTCTGTAGGGGTGAAATGTCACAGATGGACAGAATGCTCATTAGAAGACTGAAATTTCCGTTGTGTGTGTGTGTTTTTTAAATACATAAATTAACTAATAAAGAAATAAAAAAACAAGCACTGACGTATGGAGGACATTTTTAATAATAAAAAGCCTGCACTACCATGGGAATGTCTGTTCTCATTTGCCCCATCCTGGGGACTTACAAATGCTCAATATCCTTGTGGGCTAGAAGCTCTCTCCACGCATAGCTTTGCCTACCCCCCTCATCCTCAAGTTGAAATTCATGAGTAGCGCCCTTACATTTTTTTTTTTGTAGTTGGAAAAAATGGTCATTTATTAGATAGGGCTTCTAGTTCTATTTATTCTTGGCTAGTGAAAAAAAAACATTATTGGTCATCATGTAATGCATTCGAATGTCACAGAGTATGGGGGTCAATGCAAGAGAATAATTAAAGCTTCCAAACAAGTGAGCATAAAAAACAATCACTTTGTAAGATCGCCATTGCACAGCTATTACTGCCCTACTCCATTGAATGTTTTTCAGAATCTACCTCCTTTGCATTTGTTATGTTCCACTGTCAGCGCCCTGGCGACACGTGGACCAGAGCCACATCTGTTGCTATGAAGTGCAGTCATTTGTAAGAAAGATAGGACCTTGTCATCACTGGCTTAAGTGCTGCCAAGAAGAAATCCCAGGAATTGTAAAGATTGCCTTCTGCATCATCAGCTCTGGTGGCCTGAAGTCATCAGCAGACAAAAACGACTTTTGCTCAGAAATCAGCGCAAGAAGTATGTGCTTTATTATGTGTGAGCAAACACACTTAAGTTCACAGATTTATTTGCACAACTACCACACTCCGGGTTTCATTTTTATAGGTTCTTTAAAGCAAATGATTATTGGTTGACTCTTGTGGTTTGAGGCCTTCTCACATATCTTGGTAAAACATGTATTTTATAACTGAAATAATATTATCTTTTGTTTGTCGATGTGAAGTATGTCTAAGCACTCTTCAGTAAAAACAGAACACGTTGGGGAACTTTTATCAACACTTTGCAACAGTGAAATGTTATGCAGAGTGACAAAACTGTCGCAAAGGCTTGATAAAGTATTTACTTTCCAGTACAAAATTGTTTTTGCACTGGCAAATTGCCATAAAACTAACATAAATAGTCATTTGTTGTTTGTTACTCTGCAGCGAGTGGTGTCCCATGCTACCACCCATGGTTTTTGATGCAACCTAAAATTCGTGAACAGGGCTTTCCGCCCAATAATGACACCTCCTTCAAGCTCATATTAACAAGGAGAATTTTTTTGATTTCTCCTAGCTTTTCATAAACTGCATGTGTGTTGCACTGTACACCACCAATCCAATGTGTGCAAAGTTTTAAAGTTTGTCTTGGAATAGTATTTTGCATTGGTGGATTATGCATTAGGGCATTTGGGACTGCCCCCTGGCCTTTTGTGGCCTCCTTCACTTAAATAAAGATTACATTGACACAGCTCATTGATGACTCATGCCCGACCTTTGCTCCGAACATGAGTCAAACATTTTTGCAAACTGCACCTGAGCAAGCCTGTGGCAGATGCTGGACACTGACAGGGTTTACCCACTGTTAGAAATGGGATTTCTCATGTGGGTGGCACAACCAGTGCTGCAAGCCCACTAGTAGCATTTGATTTACAGGCCCTAGCACACTCAGTGCACTTTACTAAGGGCTTACAAGTAAATCAAATATGGCAATCATGGATAACCAATCACAATCACAATTTAAACAGAGAGCCTATGCACTTTAGCACTGATCAGCAGTGGTAAAGTATCCAGAATCCTATAGCCAACAAAAACAGGTTCAAGAAAAATAGGAGGCAAAAGGCTAAATGTTTGGGGATACACCTGCAAAAAGGGCCAGGTCTAACACCCACACACAGTCCTTGGCAGTGGTGACATTCTTTATTTATCTCCTTGTCCTCCTGGAACGGCAATAGTTAATAGCCTGGGGTGTTTTGCTTTTAAAGCCTATGTTATACAGATCTGCATGTCACTCGGCAGCATGTCACACTTTTCTTAAATTCACCCTTTCTCATTTTGTCAGGAGATGGGTTGGGATCATTAAGATTTCTTAACCACATCCCACTCTGTGATAAGTTGGGAAAGGGTGCTGCTAAGTTCATGTTTATATTTTATTTAGTGCATGCCTGGTACAACATGACACAGCCGAAGAGAAGCACATTTAGAGTTTCAATTGACAAATGATTATGGTTGCATCTAGGAAGAAGCACACTGTCTGAAAATAAGCAGGTAAGTTGGAACCTCTGAGCTTCTACATCTAAGCATCTTGTTTCTGTGCTCTCCGCTTCTCTATCTAATTGCTCATCTCTCTCCAGCTGCAAAGGGGTCGGTATTAGCTGTTTCTAGTTAGGACTGCTCGTCTTTCTTTTATTTCCCCCTGCTGATTATACTTGTTTAATGTGACGGTGTGACATCTAGATATTTCGCTGTCACATTAAACCAATGTAGCCTGCACAGGAAATAAAACAAGCATTAGCAAGGTCCTAAGTGTAGCTTTGTGTTTTGAGGGGGAAATTGTATGCGCTTGTGTGAGCAGGAGAGTCAGCGATTGTTAGTGTTGGTATGGCCGCTAATGCATTGCTGGATGGGCCAGCAGGACAGAGCCAGTGTGTCAGCCAGTTATTTGGGTCCTTTGCGTCATGGCAGGGCCACAAAAATGGCCCACACTCTGGCCCTTTCAAGGAAGCTCTTCTGGCCGTTCCAGAGTGCCTAGCATGCTAGTCCAATACTGCTGACTGCAGAGTTTTACTTAGGGGCCGATTCCGATTCGGGCCGGAAAAAATATCGACCGACTCGGAGCCGGAATAAATACCGACCGACACGTACTGGTGCAACCCGACCCGCAAAGTACGATGAAAAGCGTGCTAAATCCGACCGACTCGTACGGAACACAAGCCGAACGACTGAGCCGTGCGGAAAACAGCCATCCGGCCGGAAAACCACGCGAATCGAACCGACCGACACGCACCAGGAAGAATCCCGAACGAAACGTACCCGCGAACTCCGACCCGCCAAGTACGATGCAACGCGTGGAAAACACGACCGAGTCGCACGGAGCCCAAGCCGCACGACCGACACGCATTCAAAACTGTGAGCCGAAGCAACCCAAAACCCCGTGACCGACGCGTACGCAGCACAGAAAACAGCACAAACACAGCGTGAACGAATCGGAGAGGCTCGCACGAGACAACTGGAGGGTCCGACTCGGTCAGAAGAACGTCTCCTACATGCACAAAAAGAACCAAGGAAAAAAAAACACAAAAAAAGGCCAAACAAGCAATCACAAAGCAAATAAATACTGGGTGGGGAAACAGGGAACAAAGACACACCCACAACTCCACCCATATAAAGGACACAAATCCCTACCATGATCCCTTGCAAATTCAAATTACCTGCCAGCACTCAACAGACAGCAACCACACACCCACAGCTCATCCATCATACAAGCCACACACCATCAGCACCTCAAAAAATAGCACCCTCACATACACCCAGCAAAACACACACTCACACACCCTCACTTGCACACCAACACACACATCACTCACCACCACCACCCATCACCATGCCCCCCAAGAAGAATCCAAAGTTCCTGGATAGTGAATTGGAAGTCCTGGTAGATGAGATCCTCAGGGTAGAGCCACAGCTGTTTGGTACACTGGTCCAACAGACCCCCATGTCGCAGAAAACCAAGATGTGGGCGAGGATCGTTGACAGGGTGAACGCACAATCACCATGTTTGCGCACAAAGGAAGACATCCAGAACAGGTGGTATGATGTGCGCAGGAGGGGCAAGGAGCTGTTGAAGAAGGACTACCTCTTGAGCCAACACACCGGCAGTGGCCCTCCTGCCAAACCAGTATACCTCAGGCCCTGGGAGGAGAAGGTGCGGGCCATCCGACCACCAGTGAGCATCTATGGACTAGAAAACATCCCAGAGCCTGGTGAGTACACAACAAATGTACACAATATTGTGCCACAATACACACACATCACTGTCAAGGGGAGAGTCAAACCATGCACCCTAAGCAAATACACACCAACCAGAACAGAATCATCCCAAAATGTGTATGTCAGTCAGATAAACACAACACATGCCATCTCATAGTGATATGTAACTGTGTCATCACATGTACAAACACAACTACAACTACAGCTAGGCAGTGGCACAAATACAACTAACAAACACATCCAGACATGTAGCCACCACTACAACACCACCTCACAGTGAAGCCCACTGAAAGGAAGGAATCCTGTGTATGTGGGCAAGTCAGTGTAGCCAATAGCATCATGGGAGTCGTAGTCACAGATATTGCCCACCCTCACAATGCGCACATCAACACCACCATGAACCATGCCCACATCACAGGGAGTGGAAAACAACTGACAAGATGGCTGACACTGGCTACTGCTGTGGGGAGCACAAGGCCCTGCTGGCAACTGTGCACCAACCAACAGCAGGACACCACTGACTGACATCCTGAAAGACAACTTGCACTCCCTGCAACGGAAGCACGTTCCATGGTGGAGAATCTGGCTGGGTGGGAAGGAGGACTCACAGCACTGACCATAGTTACCAGCAGCTCCACTCACACACACCCCTAACACAAACTCCACACAACTCACCTGGGAGAATGCATTGCCTCACACTCAAATCAAATATCCCACAAAGAACCACAACCCTGGGTCATGCAGTGTGAAGCACAGGGACACACATAGGACGTGTAGCAAAACTAACCCCAGGATAACACTGTCAGCCATCTTGTCAGCACAGGCACACAACCCCACAGGGAAGCAGAGTCAAAAGGAAGGAAGCATGGGCATGCTGGGAAGTGGGGTGGAGGCAATAGCATGATGGGAGTGGTAGTCACAGATATTGGTCACCCCCACAACTGTCCCATCAACACCACCCTGAACCATGCGCACAACACAGGGAGTGGAAAACAACTGACAAGATGGCTGACACTGGCTACTGCTGTGGGGAGCACATGGCCCTGCTGGAAACTGGGCACCAAGCAACAGCAGGACACCACTGTCAGCCATCTTGCCATTGCTCTCACACTCACACACAGTGAAGTCCACCCAAAAGCAAGTAAGTATGGGCATGCTGGGAAGTGGGGTGGAGGCAATAGCATGATGGGAGTGGTAGTCACAGATATTTGTCACCCCCACAACTGTCCCATCAACACCACCCTGAACCATGCGCACACACAGGGAGTGGACAAGAACTGACAAGATGGCTGACACTGGTGCTCAGTTGTGGGGAGCACATGGCCCTGCTGGGAACTGGGCACCAACCAACAGCAGGACACCACTGACTGACATCCTGAAAGACAACTTGCACTCCCTGCAACGGAAGCACGTTCCATGGTGGGATATCTGGCTGGGTGGGAAGGAGGACTCACAGCACTGACCATAGTCACCAGCAGCTCCACCCACACACCCCCCTAACACAAACTCCACACAACTCACCTGGGAGAAAGCATTGCCTCACACACCAATCAAATATCCCACAAAGAACCACAACCCTGGGTCATGCAGTGTGAAGCACAGGGGCACACATGGGACTTGTAGCAAAACAAACCCCAGGATAACACTGTCAGCCATCTTGTCAGCACAGGCACACAACCCCACAGGGAAGCAGAGTCAAAAGGAAGGAAGCATGGCTGTTAGACCTGGCATCCTTGGCGTGGGTCTCCCTTCCATTTTTTCGTAATGCCTCCACTGTTGCCGATATGTTTTTGCTGGACTAGATGCTCATGGGCACTTTGCCGCTGCTAATCAGTGCCAAAGTGCAAGTGCTCCCTATCGTTAATTGATATATGTATTAGTGACTCCATGATTGGATGATTGGTTTACTTGTCAGTCCCTAGTACAGTGCACTCAGTGTGCCCAGGGCTTGTAAATCCAATGCCGCTGGTGGGCTTGCAGCACTGGTTGTGCCACCCACAGAAGCGGCTTGTAAAATGTGTCTCAGGCCTGCCATCGCAGAGCCTGAGTGCAGCCTAGGGCTGCCATGTCGACTTGGTGAGTACACCCACTTACCAGTCCCTAAACCTTCCCTTTACTGCATGTTGGTCACCCCTAAAGTAGGCCCTAGGGCAGGGTGCATTGTAAGTATAAGGTAGGACATGCCCTCGTGTGTGTGGCATGTCCTAATAGTGAATTACAGCCATTTTCGTTTTTCACTATTGCAAGGCTACCTGCTCCCCATAGGCCAGAATGGGCAGACTGACTATTACACCTTATAGTCAGAACTGACCCAGGGAACATGGTAGAAAAACGAATTTAGTATGCCTGAACTCAGGATGATAAAATACATCTTTTTGTGAAGTTGGTTTTAACATTCTGTGTTTGAAAATACCACTTTTAGAAAGTGGGTATTTTCTTGCCTAACTATCCAAGCCTGCCTCTGCTAGGTTGTGTATTCCTTGTCTGGAGATTGAGTGACAGGGGCTGGGGGTGGCTACAGGAGACAGGGTGAGTCAGCGCAGGGCTGAATAGAAAGATCTGCACCCAGAGTGGAGGGAGGAGTTGCACCTGGGTCTGAATAGGGCTGTGCCTGCCTTCCACAATGCTGGCTCCACCTCCTGCCGGGCGGCTGAGCACTCTGCCCCACATTCTGAAAGGAAAGAAGGAGTCAGAAAAACAAAGTGCTCCAGGACTGACCAGAACTGGTTTTGGACTAGGCAGAGGCCTCTCTGCCTTCAGAGAACAAAGAGAAACTGGGTATAAAAAGGGGGCCCGACCCCTAGGAAATTAGATCACTTTTGGGAACAAGAAGAAACCTTTGCTGAGGAGCAGAACCAAGAAGAAACTGAGGAGAGACTATCCCTAAGCCTGAAGTGCTGCTTGGAGGATTGGCCTGCAGTGGTTTGCCTGACTGCCAAAGAAAGGAGAAAGGAACTTTTGCTTTGCTGTGACTTTCATCAACTTGTGAAGGATCTCCAAGGGCTTGGAAGAGAGCTTGCCCCCTGACCGAAGTCCCAGGACCATTGGACTTCACCCCCTTTGTGAATTGCTGCTGGAAACTCTGTTTCAGTGGCTACAGAGGTAGGGAGCTGTGACCGACTCTCACGACCGACTCGGTGTCCTGTAAGCACCGCATCGAAGCACCGTCTCGCCCTGCAACGCACGGCCCTGGTCTCACCGACTCCGTCAACGAGCCGCTGCCTGCACCGCATCGAGGGACAACGCGTCCTGCAACGCTTCGCTACGCCGAATCGAACTGGTCCGACCGACACGGTCACTGCTGCTGAGTTCGAGTCCTGTGACCGCACCGGAGTTGGGCACCGCTCGCACGCTTGCGACGCACCGCCCGACTCGCACCGCTGTCCGGACTGATCGACGCCAGCTCCTGAATCTGGCTCCGTCGCCGCACCGCAACCTGCCAGCACCGCATCGAAGCACCGTCTCACCCTGCAACGCACGGCCCTGGTCTCACCGACTCCGTCTCGACGACGTCGACGAGCCGCTGCCTGCACCGCATCGAGGGACAACGCGTCCTGCAACGCTTCCATTTTTGCATCGCGACCGCGACAGAACAGCCATCCGGCTCGCACGCCCGTGCCGGCCGCTTCAAGTAAAAGGTACTGTGACCGAGTCTGTCTACGCTGTGTTGGCCCGTCTCGACGCGGTCAGCTGGATTTGTTAGACTCTGTTTGTTCTCGACATCACTGTAGACGGAGGAGGCTACCGACTCGCACAGAACCTTGAATTAAGCCTTTTTGATCAGAACTAAGCACTCTTGACAGTATTGTGGATTATTTTTGTCGTTTATGGTCTTGTGATAAATCTATATAAAGTATACCTATTTTTATAAATATATAACCTGTGTGGTGTCCATTTGTAGTGTTGTCACTTGATTACTGTATGTGTTCACAAATGCTTTACACACTGCCTCTGAACTAAGCCTGTCTGCTCGTGCCAAGCTACCAAGAGGGTGAGCAGGGGTTATTTCGGGAGTGTACCTACTTTCCCTGACTAGACTCAAGGGTCCCTATTTGGACAAAGGTACCTACCTCTGCCAACTAGAGACCCCCAAATCTAACATTGGTGGCAGCGGTGGGATTCTGGACTTGCATTTGTGACTCATGTACAGTGATTGGTGAACACTACTTAGTGAGTGCAGACCAAAACGCAACCACATACTTTTATAGCATTTTTCTGGGATTTCCTATTTTTGCAAATGCCAAGTTCAGTCACTATGGAGAAACCAACATCAGTAGCCTCTGTTGAGTGTGATTGGGAAGAAGAGAGGCTAGAATGCTACACCCTTAAGCAGCTCAGGCAATTCTGCAAAAAGTTTAAAGTTTCCATGACCGGGCTCTCCAGGAAGGAGGACCTCCAAAAGGCGCTGAGGGCCTGGGTCGAATCAAGGAGTGCCCCTGTGGAGGGGGCTGAGAATGCAGAAGGGCAGCTGGAGGGGCTATTGGGTCTAGGGGCTAGAAGACTACCTTCCCCAGTAGGTAGCAGTGTTTCTGCCAGAGGACTGTCTCCAGAGGAGTTGGAGGACAGGAAAGAGAGTAGGATGCACAAAATGGAGCTGGCCAAGCTCAAGCTGAATGGGCAGTTAGAATTCGAAATGCAAACTAGGAAATTAGCCCTAGAGGAAAAGAAAATGCAGTTTGAACATGAGAAAGTTTTGAGGGAGTTGGAATTGAAGGCCAAGAGCTTAGAGATTACTCCTTTGGTGGCAGTGTACCGCCTGTGCCTGTTGAAGCTAGGGTGTATATTCCCAAAGATGTGGTGAAGGAGTTTTTTAAAAATGATGACATTGGGCAGTGGTTCAAAGCCTATGAGGTAGCCATGTCTTCCCACCGGGTCCCTGAGAAGGATTGGGGAGCGGGGTTGTGGGGACGGTTCCTCAGTGAAGGGCGGGATACCTTGTTAGATTTGCCCTCTGAAGTCTATAATTCGTACAGCCACATGAAGGATGCCTTAATGACTAGGTATGGTTTGACCCCTGAGCTTTATAGGCAAAGGTTCAGGAACTGTAGTGAGATTGAAAGCAGTACCTGGGTTGAATATGTGACCTTCTTTTGCAGAGCCTTGGATGGTTGGGTAAAGGGTAGCAAAGCGACTGATTTTCAGGCGCTCTTTGATTTGATTGCCTGGGAGCACTTGTCCGGTAATTGTTTTCCTGAGCTACGCCAGCACCTGATTGATAGTAAGCTGACTAACCCTAGGCAGCTTGCTGAGGAGGCGGACCGCTGGGTGAGTACCGGGTCCACAAGGGTCACGTGGGAGACTCCGCCAAGGGTGGGCAGGGTTCCCAGCAGAAGAGTGGGGGGGACAAGGGTAAACAGAAGGAGTTCCAGAAAGGGCCCCAAAGTAGACCCCAAGGGAACCAAGGGAAAGGTTCCCAGCCTCCCCTGAGAAGAAGCCAGTGGCCCTGACAGGCCCCCCTGTTCACCAGGGACCACTGGTATGTTACAAGTGTGGCGCCCCTGACCACAAGGCAAACGATCCTCGTTGCCCTTTGCATGGAAAACCAGCACCCACCAGTGCAGTCCCCCGGCAGTTGGCTAGTGTAGCCCTGGGGGAGGAGTTGGGTGCCCAAGGTGGGGGATCCCACAGTGTTTTCCCTTGTCTCATTAGGAGACTCTGAGATGGTCCCTAGGACCCCGCTGCCTGAGAACACTAAGAAATACAGGCAGTGGGTGACCATCAATGGCCATAGGGTGGAGGCTCTGAGAGACACAGGAGCCAGTGTGACAGCTGTCAAGTGTCACCTGGTGTCTAAAGAGCAGGTTATCCCTGATGCATTCTATCCGGTTGTTGCCGCTGACAACACAGAGAGTCACTGCAAGGTGGCTCAGGTTCCCTTTGAGTGGGGGGGGTCTCGGGTACTCTTCAAGTAGCTGTGAGGCCAGCCATGCCTGTTGACTGTTTGTTAGGGAATGATTTGGAAAGCTCACCTTGGGCTAAGGTGGAGCGGAGTGCGCATTTAGAAATGTTGGGCTTGCCTGATTGGGCATGTGTGACCACCCGGTCAATGGCAGCGAAAGGTGTTCAAGAGGACCTGGAGCCTGAGAGGGAGGCCCAGGTGCCTGCCGGAGAGAGAGGAGGCAGGGGGCTCGGGAAACCGGCCCCCGAGGTTCCCACGGTCCAGGAGGAGGCAGACCCTGAGGGGGATGCCCTGGAGCCTACAGGGGAACAGGTAGCTGAACTGGGGGACCTACCTGAGCTGACCCATTGGCAGCAAGAAGGAGGACCCTCCAGGGAAGAGTTCTGCGAGGAGCAGAACACATGCCCTTCTCTCGTGGGTCTGAGGCAACAGGCCACAGACCAGGCAGCAGGTGATCAGTCTGGATCACATTGGATTTACTGGGAGAATGGTCTCCTGTATTCAGAGCCTAAGGTTGCTGAGCCTGGGTCAGCCCGTGTGCTGGTGGTACCCCAGCGCTTCAGAGCCTTCCTACTGGGGTTGGCTCATGATGTACCGTTAGCAGGACATCTGGGGCAGGACAAGACCTTTGACAGGCTTGTTACCCATTTCTATTGGCCCCAGATGCGCAGGAGTGCCGCCACTCACTGCAGGACATGCCAGATTTGCCAGGCAAGTGGAAAGAGTGGGAGGAAGCACAAGGCTCCTCTCCAGCCATTCCCTGTGGTCAGCACCCCCTTTGAACGGGTGGGTATTGACATTGTGGGGCCACTGGACCCCAAGACAGCCAAGGGCAACAGGTTTATCCTGGTCTTGGTGGACCAGGCCACCCGGTACCCTGAAGCCATCCCTCTGAGGACAGTGACGGCCCCCGTGGTGGGACGGGCACTGATGGGAATTTTCTCACGTGTGGGATTCCCTCAAGAGGTGGTGTCTGACAGAGGTACCAACTTCGTGTCCAAGTACATGAAGTCCCTGTGGCAGGAGTGCGGTGTAACTTACAAGTTCACCACTCCTTACCACCCTCAAGGAAATGGGCTGGTTGAGAGATTCAACCGGACCATCAAGGGCATGATTATGGGTCTGGAAGAACCCATGAGGCGTAAATGGGACGTCCTCTTACCATGCCTGTTGTTTGCATAACGGGAGGTGCCACAGAAGTCTCTAGGGTTCAGTCCCTTTGAGCTCCTCTATGGACACCCGGTGAGAGGACCTCTGAGTTTGGTCAAGGAAGGCTGGGAGCAATCTCCCAGGAAACCTCCCAGGATGTATACAGTTACATGCTGGCCTTCAGGAACCAGACTAGGCGTTTCAGAGAACTTGCTGAGGCAAATCTGGAAGCCAGCCAGGAGGAGATGAAGCGGTGGTACGACCAGAATGCCACTCTGGTAGAGCTTCAGCCTGGTCAGAAAGTGTGGGTCATGGCCCCTGTGGAGCCCTGTGCGCTCCAGGACAGGTGGACCGGCCCCTTTACGGTGGTGGAGCGCAAGAGTCCAGTTACCTATTTGGTGGACTTGCAGTCTCCCAGGAACCCCTTGCGGGTCCTGCATGTGAACCGCCTGAAGCCCCACTTGGAGAGGTCCCAAGTGGGCATGTTCTTAGCTACAGATGATGGAATGGAGGAGGAGACCGAGCCTCTTCCTGACCTCCTGTCAGCCCGAGAGCAAGATGGATCAGTGGAGGGAGTAAACCTCTCTGCCTCCCTGACACCTGAGCAGCAGGGTGACTGTCGCCAACTGTTGGGACAGTTCCCTGACCTGTTCTCCCTGGTTCCCAGTGTCACTCATTGGTGCATCCATGATGTGGACACTGGGGACAGTCTTCCTGTGAAGCACAAGGCTTACAGGGTGACTGACAGGGTCAGAGCCTGCATCAAGGAGGAGGTCTCCAAGATGTTTGCGCTAGGGGTGATTGAGTCTTCTAACAGCCCTTGGGCCAGCCCAGTGGTCTTGGTTCCAAAGGCTGCCGCGCCTGGTGCCACACCAGAACTCCGGTTCTGTGTGGACTACAGGGGACTCAATTCCGTCACCAGGACTGACGCCCACCCCATCCCCAGAGCTGATGAGCTCATAGATCGGTTAGGGGCTGCGCGGTACCTCAGCACGCTTTGACTTAACGTCTGGGTACTGGCAGATCGCCTTGACTGATGGGGCAAAGAGAGGTCAGCATTCTCCACACCAGATGGGCACTACCAGTTCCGGGTGATGCCCTTTGGGATGAAGAATGCCCCTGCCACCTTTCAGAGGTTGGTCAACCAGGTGTTGGTTGGACTGGAGGATTTCAGTGCCGCCTACCTGGATGACATCGCAGTGTTCAGTTCCAGTTGGGAAGAACATCTGCGTCACCTCTGGGAAGTGTTGATGGCGCTGCGGAGGGCAGGCCTCACAATCAAGGCGAGTAAGTGCCAGATTGGGCAGGGTTCTGTGGTGTACTTGGGACACCAGGTTGGGAGCGGCCAGGTGGCGCCCTCCAACCGAAAATTGATACCATTCTGGCTTGGGAGCCCCCAAGACCCAGACAGAGGTGAGAGCCTTCCTAGGACTCACCGGGTATTACCGGAGATTCGTCCAAGGGGTATGGCAGCATTGTTGCCCCCTTGACAGAGCTGACTTCCAAGAAGCAGCCCAGGAAGGTGATTTGGACTGACGCCTGTCAAAAGCTTTTGACACCTTGAAGACTGCCATGTGCACGGCGCCTGTGCTCCAGGCACCCAACTTCTCCAATGAGTTCATTGTTCAAACCGACGCTTCAGAGCATGGTGTAGGGGCTGTTCTATCATAGATCAATGAGGAGGGCCTAGACCAACCTGTAGCCTTCATCAGTAGGAGGTTACTTCCCGGGAACAGAGATGGAGTGCTATTGAGCGTGAGGCATTTGCTGTGGTCTGGGCACTGAAGAAGCTGAGACCATACCTGTTTGGGACTCACTTCCGGGTTCAGACAGACCACAGGCCCCTCAGATGGTTGATGCAGATGAGGGTGAGAATCCAAAGCTGTTGAGGTGGTCCATTTCCCTACAGGGGATGGACTTTACGGTGGAACACCGCCCTGGTACAGAACACGCCAATGCTGATGGACTGTCCAGATTTTTCCGCCTTAGCGATGAGAACTCCCTAGGGGTAGGATAGTTCTCCCCACATTTCAGCTGGAGGGGACACGTGTTAGACCTGGCATCCTTGGCGTGGGTCTCCCTTCCATTTTTTCGTAATGCCTCCACTGTTGCCGATATGTTTTTGCTGGACTAGATGCTCATGGGCACTTTGCCGCTGCTAATCAGTGCCAAAGTGCAAGTGCTCCCTATCGTTAATTGATATATGTATTAGTGACTCCATGATTGGATGATTGGTTTACTTGTCAGTCCCTAGTACAGTGCACTCAGTGTGCCCAGGGCTTGTAAATCCAATGCCGCTGGTGGGCTTGCAGCACTGGTTGTGCCACCCACAGAAGCGGCTTGTAAAATGTGTCTCAGGCCTGCCATCGCAGAGCCTGAGTGCAGCCTAGGGCTGCCATGTCGACTTGGTGAGTACACCCACTTACCAGTCCCTAAACCTTCCCTTTACTGCATGTTGGTCACCCCTAAAGTAGGCCCTAGGGCAGGGTGCATTGTAAGTATAAGGTAGGACATGCCCTGGTGTGTGTGGCATGTCCTAATAGTGAATTACAGCCATTTTCGTTTTCACTATTGCAAGGCTACCTGCTCCCCATAGGCCAGAATGGGCAGACTGACTATTACACCTTATAGTCAGAACTGACCCAGGGAACATGGTAGAAAAACGAATTTAGTATGCCTGAACTCAGGATGATAAAATACATCTTTTTGTGAAGTTGGTTTTAACATTCTGTGTTTGAAAATACCACTTTTAGAAAGTGGGTATTTTCTTGCCTAACTATCCAAGCCTGCCTCTGCTAGGTTAGTGTATTCCTTGTCTGGAGATTGAGTGACAGGGGCTGGGGGTGGCTACAGGAGACAGGGTGAGTCAGCGCAGGGCTGAATAGAAAGATCTGCACCCAGAGTGGAGGGAGGAGTTGCACCTGGGTCTGAATAGGGCTGTGCCTGCCTTCCACAATGCTGGCTCCACCTCCTGCTGGGCGGCTGAGCACTCTGCCCCACATTCTGAAAGGAAAGAAGGAGTCAGAAAACAAAGTGCTCCAGGACTGACCAGAACTGGTTTTGGACTAGGCAGAGGCCTCTCTGCCTTCAGAGAACAAAGAGAAACTGGGTATAAAAGGGGACCCCGACCCCTAGGAAATTAGATCACTTTTGGGAACAAGAAGAAACCTTTGCTGAGGAGCGGAACCAAGAAGAAACTGAGGAGAGACTATCCCTAAGCCTGAAGTGCTGCTTGGGGGATTGGCCTGCAGTGGTTTGCCTGACTGCCAAAGAAAGGAGAAAGGAACTTTTGCTTTGCTGTGACTTTCATCAACTTGTGAAGGATCTCCAAGGGCTTGGAAGAGAGCTTGACCCCTGACCGAAGTCCCAGGACCATTGGACTTCACCCCCTTTGTGAATTGCTGCTGAAAACTCTGTTTCAATGGCTACAGGGGTAGGGAGCTGTGACCGACTCTCACGACCGACTCGGTGTCCTGTAAGCACCGCATCGAAGTACCGTCTCGCCCTGCAACGCACGGCCCTGGTCTCACCGACTCCGTCAACGAGCCGCTGCCTGCACCGCATCGAGGGACAACGCGTCCTGCAACGCTTCGCTACGCCGAATCGAACTGGTCCGACCGACACGGTCACTGCTGCTGAGTTCGAGTCCTGTGACCGCACCGGAGTTGGGCACCGCTCGCACGCTTTGCGACGCACCGCCCGACTCGCACCGCTGTCCGGACTGATCGACGCCAGCTCCTGAATCTGCTCCGTCGCCGCACCGCAACCTGCCAGCACCGCATCGAAGCACCGTCTCGCCCTGCAACGCACGGCCCTGGTCTCACCGACTCCGTCTCGACGACGTCGACGAGCCGCTGCCTGCACCGCATCGAGGGACAATGCGTCCTGCAACGCTTCCATTTTTGCATCGCGACCGCGACGTACAGCCATCCGGCTCGCACGCCCGTGCCGGCCGCTTCAAGTAAAAGGTACTGTGACCGAGTCTGTCTACGCTGTGTTGGCCCGTCTCGACGCGGTCAGCTGGATTTGTTAGACTCTGTTTGTTCTCGACATCACCGTAGCCGGAGGAGGCTACCGACTTCGCACAGAACCTTGCATTAAGCCTTTTGATCAGAACTAAGCACTCTTGACAGTATTGTGGATTATTTTTGTCGTTTATGGTCTTGTGATAAATCTATATAAAGTATACCTATTTTTATAAATATATAACCTGTGTGGTGTCCATTTGTAGTGTTGTCACTTGATTACTGTATGTGTTCACAAATGCTTTACACACTGCCTCTGAACTAAGCCTGTCTGCTCGTGCCAAGCTACCAAGAGGGTGAGCAGGGGTTATTTCGGGAGTGTACCTACTTTCCCTGACTAGACTCAAGGGTCCCTATTTGGACAAAGGTACCTACCTCTGCCAACTAGAGACCCCCAAATCTAACAATGGCCATGCTGGGAAGGGGGGTGGAGGCAAAAGCATGATGGGAGTGGTAGTCACAGCCCAACATCCCCCACCCACATGGCCCAGCAAGAACACCCCCAAGCATGCACACCTCACAGGGAGTCAAAAGCCACTTCAAAGATGTCTGACACTGGTGCTCTTTTGTGGGGAGCCCAAGGCCCTGCAGGGAACTGGGCACCAAGCAACAGCAGGACACCACTGTCAGCCATCTTGCCATTGCTCTCACACTCACACACAGTGAAGTCCACCCAAAAGCAAGTAAGTATGGGCATGCTGGGAAGTGGGGTGGAGGCAATAGAATGATGGAGTGGTAGTCACAGATATTGGTCACCCCCACAACTGTCCCATCAACACCACCCTGAACCATGCGCACATCACAGGGAGTGGAAAACAACTGACAAGATGGCTGACACTGGCTACTGCTGTGGGGACCACATGGCCCTGCTGGGAACTGGGAACCAAGCAACAGCAGGACACCACTGTCAGCCATCTTGCCATTGCTCTCACACTCACACACAGTGAAGTCCACCCAAAAGCAAGTAAGCATGGGCATGCTGGGAAGGGGGTGGAGGCAATAGCATGATGGGAGTGGTAGTCACAGATATTGGTCAGCCTCACAATTGGCCCATCAACACCACCCTGAACCATGCCCACATCACAGGGAGTGGAAAACAACTGACAAGATGGCTGACACTGGCTACTGCTGTGGGGAGCACAAGGCCCTGCTGGCAACTGTGCACCAACCAACAGCAGGACACCACTGACTGACATCCTGAAAGACAAATTGCACTCCCTGCAATGGAAGCACGTTCCATGGTGGGATATCTGGCTGGGTGGGGAAGGAGGGCCGGATGTCAACCAAATACAACCAATGCAGACCATGTACACACCCCAACATTCACATAGAAATGCCCAAATAATGCAGGACAATGTGCTACACCAATATCAACCCCTGACTGTGACAACTTAGGACAATGCAATGTACAGGCCCGCATCCAGAGGCACAGTCACAACTGTCAGGTGTGTCAAACATTGATGCCTGCAGAAACATAACATACATTGTGTGTGTCTCCCAAAAACAGGTGATGATGGGGACACAGCAGCAGACGCTGAGGAGTCCCGACCCAGGCTCAAGAGGATACGGAGCTCACTGGTGTGGAACAGCCTCTGCCCTCCTCGGATGAAGAAGACCAACCTGGCACCTCCGGAGCAAGTCATCATGCAGCACCAGCAGGACCACCAGCTGCACCCCCTGCACCCACCCTCCAACGACTGTCAACACACATACCACCCCTGCCAACATGGAAAGACCAAGGAGCACCACCACCACCAGCACAGGGACCCTGGACCAACGTGGGGCCATGGACACCAACACCACCAACAACCCCCAAGGGGGCCCAGGGTCACCTTTGCGTGCCACCTCAGGCACTGCACGTGTCGCCAGGGGTGGTGGGAGGGGTGGGAGACAAAGGTCGCTGCTTGCAGAGGGTCTGGACTGCATGATGACCCACAACTGGCACGCATAGCTGATGCGTACCAGTCCAGCACCCGGAGAGCTCAGCCAGGTAGTGGGGCTCCTCAGGGACATTAAACAGCAGCAGGCTGCCCATCATGCCCGCTTGACTCACACATGTCCCGCGTGGAGTCCAAGTGGGACACACTACAAGAGATGACGGCGGTGCATAGGGACATATTACAATGCCTCCGCCAGATGAGCAGCAACCAGTCAACACCTCCCTGTGTGCCCACAACATCTGCTGCTGAAACAACTGCAACTGCCACAGGGAGGAGGATGACTCTGCACCGCAGCAGCCTGCATTTGAGGTCCCCCAAAGAAGATGGGTCGGTCCGAGGAGGGGCAAGTGAGAGGCCGATGGCCATGTGCAACCCCCAGGAAGCCAAAACCTGTTCTGGATAATCACCTTTGTGCGCAAACTGTTCACCCTGTTGACTGCAACACAACTCTCCCACATGACATGGGAGCTCAAGTTGGACCAATGTCTCAGATGACTGTGGACTCTACTCTGGACATTTCTGTCTACCAGGACTTCCAAATCATCTAGGAACTTTGGATTACAATCACAATGTACAGCACACCACCATCCTGTGCACTATACTCCACATGCATGTCAATAAACTCACTAATACACCATACTTGCCTCTGTTGTGATTCCTACGTTGTGCTCTGAAGTGGCGATGATAATCTGCGAAATGACACTGTGCATGCTAACTGCTACAGCAAGTACAACACCGGCATGTGAGTACATGGCGACGTCACACATATGAGGGAGGCACACCACCAGGGCTACACAACACACATACACACCATGGCCATCTGACTCATCGCCTACACTGATGTTGCCAGGAAATACGTTGCATTGCACAGACCCAACACCTATTCACAGTCTGTGTCAAGCTAGCCCACTGGTGCAGTAAGCAAATGTCAGTCAGATGTGTGACCACAGACAACGCACATCCCAAAGTGAAGCACAGGTTTATTACACATTTGCAACATGTTGTAACCACCACAGATGCAAGGTAATCCCACCTGGCAGCGGGCACACAGTCAACAAGTGTAGAAGGAAGGAAGTCCATGGGTGTGGTGCACATCACCTGTAGGGACACGACAGCTACCAGCCTGGAAGTCGAATCACAGTGTTGGGGATCACAGTTGACCAAGCGACTCTAGAAAGTACCCTGTGAAGGACAGAAATGACACACAGTCAAAAGCACTGAAGAACAGGACAGAACTGCAATACTCATGCCCAATACATGTCACAAGATACCCACCCAGAACCAAGTTAGCATGTCAACACTGTTGGGGAGTACAGACTACCTGTCAGGGACACATCGCTACACGCATACCTAGTCATGTAGCACATGGACACACTCCAAACAGCACCAGAGCACCACCAACACACATCATGCAAACTCACATCAGTTACATGACATCTCAGGATACTCACATTCCAGCTGAAGAAGTTGGTGATGAGCTGTGTGCGGACATCACCATCATCATCATCATCATCATCACTGGCATAGTGGTCCAGGCCAGGATCCTCCACAGGTGGCGGACGTTGGTCATCGTCATCCAGGATGAGAGGCAACTCCTTCCGCACTGCCAGGTTGTGTAGCATGCAGCAGACGATGACAATCTTGCACACTTTTGCCGGGGCATATGGGAGGGACCCTCCTGTCTTGTCCAGGCAGCGGAAGCGGCTCTTCAGGAGACCAAATGTCCGCTCAATCACTCTCCTCGTCCGACCATGTGCCTCATTGTAGCGCATCTGGGCTGGTGTCGCAGGGTTCCTGAGGGGCGTCAGCAACCACGGCATGTTGGGATATCCGGAGTCACCTACATACAGACAATTGCACATTAGCTGAGTTGGAAAAGAGGGTGGAACACTACATTGCAGATCACACACAATGGTACAAAGTCAGTACACACCAACAAGCCAGGCATGCTGGTTCCGCATCTGTGACATCATCCTCGGGATGCGACTACTCCTCATCACGTAGGCATTGTGTGCAGAACCAGGGAAACGGGCACACACGTGTGTGATGGTCATATCTGCAAGACAGACCACCAGTGCATTGACCGAGTGGTAGTGCTTGCGGTTCCTGTATGCCTGCTCCTGGGCCTGTGGTGGTACCAAAGCCACATGTGTCCCATCAATGGAGCCAATGACATGCGGCATCCTCCCCAGGGCATAGAAGTCACTCTTCACGTCAGTGAGTTGCTGGAGTCTTGGGAAATAGATGTACTGGTTCAGGTATATCAACATAGCCTCCAATACATCGCGGGAGCACAAGGCTGAACATGGTCTGTGACATCCCACCAGCAGTCGCCAGAGTGTGTTGAAAGGTACCGGTGGCAAAGAAGTGTAGGGCTGCCATCACCTTCACCTTGGGGGTCAGCGCTGTAGGGTACGGCAGGCCAGGTTGCAGGTGTGGTGCCAAGCGCACTGCCAAATCATCAATCAGCTGCCTGGTGAAGCGGTAACGTCGGATGCTGTCACGTTCCACCATCGTTGCCAGGTCAGGGAATGGTCTATGGACAGCTGGTGCCCTGCAGTGCATAGGTGAAGAAAGAAAGATTGTCACTCACCCCACATATGTGGCATTGTACACACTCAATATCACACGATACATCATTATGAGGCACAAGTACATGATGTGTGCAGTTCCGTAAGGACATGTATGGCACATACATGGTCAACATCCAACATCACAGTTCAACAAGTGGCATCAATAAGTCCCAGGTTGTGCCATTGGGTATCATGAAGACGTGTCACATTTCCCATCTCCTGCTGCCACGTTACAAACACACCCCACAGTGACATGTGAGGACAGATGTGCCCCAGGCATCACAGCTCAACAACAGGTAGATTTCCAGGGACCCTGTATTGCCACATGGACACTGGCATGACATGGCGTATCATGTATACACCACAGCAAAACAACCATGACCCCCACAGGTAGTGGTCCCTGTTGCCTCGGCAGGACAGACATGGACGTCTGTGACACACACACGCAGAACATCAAAGTCCATGCACAAACAACGTGGGTGTGGAGACTGTCTCCCATTGTGCACATGAAATCAGAGACATTGTAAACACAACATGCACACAGACTGTGGAGGACCATCACTATTGTGCCAATGGGTCACCCTGGGTTAAACATACCGTCCCACATGGGACTCACGGGGCATGTGACATGACATACACATACACCACCGTGAAATGTGACCATGCCACATGCTCAGATATGAACAGTTGCACATCACAGTGGTCATGTACACGAAACACCAAGGATACTGTCCCCATGAACACGTGCACAGCCTGGGGTGGCTGCCCCAAGTGACACCCACAGAACAACATGTTCACCCCCATACACAGAATAGGTAATGCAGCCTTACATGCCTTAGGATACAGTTTGGACAGGCTGTGGTGTTGTAGGTGTGCCCCTCACTCCCTGGGAAGTATATGTGGCTGGCATATGTTCACCTGTGACAGGCATGGTGACATATGCCAGTGACATGTACAGGGAAGAGTTGGACAGCAATGGACCGATCGGTGCGCACACATTGGCCATTGCATTCAATGTGTGCTGGTACGTGTTGTATTCGCAATACGCATTGGACAGCAATGGACCGATCGGTGCGCACACATTGGCCATTGCATTCAATGTGTGCGGGTACGCGTTGTATCCTAGGTACGCGTTGAACAGCAATGGACCGATCGGTGTGCCCGGCCGGCCCATTGCATTCAATGTGTGCGGGTACGCGTTGTATCCTAGGTACGCGTTGAACAGCAATGGACCGATCGGTGTGCCCGGCCGGCCCATTGCATTCAATGTGTGCGGGTACGCCGTTGTATCCCGAGTACGCGTTGAACAGCAATGGACCGATCGGTGTGCCCGGCCGGCCCATTGCATTCAATGTGCGGTACGCCGCGTGTATCCCGGGTGCGCGTTGAACAGCAATGGACCGATCGGTGTGCCCGGCCGGCCCATTGCATTCAATGTGTGCGTGTACGCATTGTATCCTAGGTACTGCGTTGAACAGCAATGGACCGATCGGTGTGCCCGGCCGGCCCATTGCATTCAATGTGTGCGGGTACGCGTTGTATCCCGGGTACGCGTTGAACAGCAATGGACTGATCGGTGTGCCCGGCCGGCCCATTGCATTCAATGTGTGCGGGTAGCGCGTTGCGTCCCGGGTACGGGTTGAACAGCAATGGACCGATCGGTGTGCACCCATTGGCTATGGCCTGGCCTGGCAACGGACGCGCGTTTTCAAATTTTGAACGAGTCTGATGCTGGAAATTCAGTTGGTCACCCACAACAATGTTGCAAATTCATGGGTGTCATGAAGTTGAACTTTTGAAGGATGCTGTGGGCGTGTGTAAGTGGTGCAATTCCATGGATTGGCCAGATTCAGAAGATGCTAACGACTTGGACCTATCACTTTGGACACATGGGACAGTAACTGCCTCTGCAGCACACATATAATGCTGGCTGTTCCCCTGAGAGCTCACTTGCCTGCACTACATGCTCCAGGACGACATCTGCCACCACCACTGCTGCTGTATCTGCACCTTCTGGACCCTGCAATGGCACGTACTGTGGAGAGAGCCCCAGCCTTCAGCACTGAGGAGAACCAGGCCCTGCTGGACAGCCTCCTTCCACAGTACAGCAAGCTGTATGGGAAAGCAGGGGAGCAGGTGAGTGTTCTGTCCACTGCCTTCCTAAATGTGCATGTTGTCTGACTAGCAAGGCTAACAGTCTGCACGCCACTGGCTAGCAGGCTCACTGAGTAGTTGTCACCCCCATAGTGTGTAGTCACATGCACTGGACAGGTATAGTGCAGTGACAGTGCATTTAAACAAGGTTTTACTTCCCAGGCAATGATACCATGTAGTTACTGCTGGCATACTGTCCATGGCCATCGTTGCACTGCCTGTGTACATCATGTGCCCCTGTGATTGAGACATGTATACACAACTGTGTAATGTACGGATATGTTGCATGTGTAGTAATAGCATTCTCACTTTGTCATCCTCACAGGTTGATGCCCACCAGAAGCAGAAGATATGGCTGACCATCGTCCGGGCAGTGAGATCCGTGGGGGACTACAAGCGCCGGATCCGCAACTGCCAGAAGAGGTGGCAGGACCTTCGGGGCTGGACCCGGAGGATCGCACGGGTCCAGCTGAAGCTGTCGCCTCCTCGCAGGAGGGGCGGACACCGGACCCTGACCCCCACATGCTCAGGATCCTGGCGGTGGTCTTCCCTGATCTGGATGGGCAGCTGAAGGCCAGGGAGCAGCACAGAGGGGGTGAGTCCATGACTGCATTGTGTACTCTGTCTGCCATGCTATGTGCCCTCCTCTGGCCTGGTTAAACTTCCACAGCACATCAGTCATGTGGTCCAGGACCCATGTCCCTCGATTGTGCACTGCCCACTCCTCATCTGATACCCAGGTGTGGCCCTTGCAGTCAGGGAATTGTGTCACTTGGGTACTGTGTCCTTGCAGTTTGCTTGACTCAAGGTGGGGGACAGCATCTGTTCCCCTAACTGTGAGTGGGCATCATGGGTGGGTCCATTGCTTACACAATGCCTGTGTTCTGACATGTAATCTGCGTGTTACTTTGATCTGTGGTCCAATTGCTGAGCTGATCCACCACATGTGCCTGGGGTAACTGGCACACACCCAAGCTGCGGGTGGGAACAATGTTTGGGCCCCAGGAGTGTGTATATTACGTGTGTCACACATACTCAGCCAGCTGCCTACTGTCCAGGGTTCATCCCTCATTCATGTGGGGCAGGACAGTCATGCCTACTCCAGGCCATGCAATGCACTCTGTACTCCCACTCCCGTGTATCAGCTGACATGTTGTGCTCAGTGATATGTCCCCTCAGGTGTCAGCCTCTGTGTCAGTGTGCTGTGGCTTCGATGTCAGGACTGCTGGGGTGTTTATCGGTTGGGGCTCAGCATGCCACCGGAGATGTGACCATAGGAGACGATACTTGTGTGACACATAGGTGTTTGAACACCTGACCGTGCAGACTGGGGTATGCGAATGTGAGGTCCATGCAGCTGTTTCCCATTCACAGCAGATTGTGAGGTGCTCAGGTTCAGAGGCTTGTGTTACAGGTCACCCATATGTCCAATCAGTATGACCTGGACAGATAAGGGTTCAGATGATGTGGTGTGTGGGGGATGTACATGTGCACTTGTTCAGCTCCAGGACTTGCATTCCCCATGACCTACTATTGTGACACAGTGCAGACTGTTGTTGTGTGGCTGCCCTGCCCATGTGACTGGAGACAGTGATGTATGACTTAGCAGGCATGCCTGTGCCATGGCATGTGACTTCCTATGAGTGATCCTGCAGGGGAGTGACATGTGCTACATGCACACCATAGTGGCAATGGCTATCTGCACATGGGTGCATCGTGGTGTCTGTCGCTAGTATGCATCACATGCATTTCATATATCTGACTCTGGGCATCCCTTTCATCCGGGCACCTGTACTGACTCAGTGGCAAGAGTTGTGTGCATGTTCACATGCTTCACCGTGTTCTCTGCACCGTCCAACTACTGTGTAGGTGGTGCATGTGTCCACACTGGGGTATTGCCAGCCAACGGATGCCAGACAGATGGGTGCAAGGCCAGGTGTGATGTGAGTGCCATGGTTGACGATCAGACTGACAATTGGCTTCTCCTATTCTGTTTGGGCAATTTTAGCAATGTTCAACTAAGGATGCCAGGCCTTGCTCTGTATTGTGCTGTACTTACTGTGGTGTGTGCGTTCGGTGCAGGTGGCTGATGTCTGTCTGTCTCCCTTTTGTTTGCAGATACATCCACGGCCACAGGAGGGGACAGCTCCACGGACCAGGAGGAGCAGCAGAGCCAGACTGAGTCAACAGCGAGGAGTGGTCGGAGGGACCCAGTGGCACGGAGGGCGAGGGGAGCCACACCGAGGAGTCCTCAGCACCATCCACCTCAGCTGAGGACCACAGCAGCTTGGAGGATGACTCCCTTATGGAGGCGGGTGTCTGCAGCCACCACACCCCAGCTAGTGTTGCTGTCCCCGCCACCACCACCACCACCGCCCTCCCATCGGCTCCCATTCCCGAGGTCCGTGGAGGCTCCCATGTACGGGAGCGTGTCTCCTTCAGGCCAGGCACCGCACCCCCTGCCCCTGTGTCCCCTGCTGCCCTGAGTGAGGAGTCTGTGTACCTCCTTCGGCAGCTCCATGTAGGGCAGACAGCGATGCTGAGTGTCCTCCATGCACACACCACTCTGTTGACTCAGCTGGTGTCATTCATGGAGGGCATCTCATCGGGCATGTCTGCCCTACAGAGAGGCAATAGGTCCATGGACTCCTCCCTGATGGCAGCAGTGTCCCTCCTCCAACAGTCCCTCACCCCTCCTGTCTCTGCCCCATCCACACTCCCCAGCACCTTACCTGTCCCAAGCACACACACACCGGCACAGGCACACACCAGCACAGACACGAGCAGCACACACACACACATGCCACAGACAAGACGCACACGCACGCACAGTCAGGGGACTGAAACCACACTCACAGGGGATGGGGCCCAGTCACACACACACGCATCCACGAGCACTGCGCAGTCCACAGTTGCCTCTCCCTCCAAAGCCCCCTCCGTTGCCTCACCTGCAACCCCAAAGACCCAGCGGCTCTTCCTCAGTGACCTCGGCCTCTTCCCCTCTGATCCAGCTGATACAGCATTCAGGGGGAAGAGGAAGCCCACCCACATGGAGCGGAGTGCCCCTCGCCACCGGACACCCTCCCCCAGGCGCAGACCGACTGACGCCCCCATCCGCAAGTCCCCCCGGACCTGGAAGAGCAAGACCCCGCCACCGCCCTGCAGCTCAGGCACCAAGTCTCCTTCCTCTATCCCTCAGGCCCCCACTCCACAGGTGCCCCCACCACACCCTGCCCCAGGTTTCCCCACCCACAGATACACCATCCCCAAAAGGATCAGGCCTTCTCCCCCTGCCACTTGCTCTTCCGGCCCCACACCCCCTGCTGCGCTTGTCTGTGCCACTGGTGTGGAGACGGTGTCCTCCCCCTCTGTCCTGCCCACCTTACCTGATCCCCATTCTCCTCCCCTGGAGGGAACCTGTCCACTCCATCTGCACGGTCCCCTGCAGTCTTGCCGGCACCCACACCATCAGAGTCATGCCCCCCAGTTGTGCCGGCACACACCATGTCAGACACCTCCACTGCAGTTGTGAGTGGCTCTCCAGCACCCACCACCCCTTCCCTGCCTCCTTCTGGTGAGCCATGATCCTATCCCTGCGGTGCCTGGCCTGCCCCCCGTATGCCCCTCTGAGGGGATTGTCCCTGGCTTTCATCAGTGCAGGCATGCGTAGGGTGACATCTGCCACTGTCACCCTGTTTTGACTTTCAAGTTGGACTGGCCATTGGCCTTTGTTAATTTTTGCTGGACATCAACTGTTAGACCCACATATGCTGAATAAAGCACCTTTCTGTTCTCTAGTGCTTTTGCTTCTGATGTACATGTTGTTGATGATGCTAACCATGCCCTTGCTGCAGTGATGGTGATATTTGGTCTCATGATAATGAAGTGTTACTGTGCAGGAACACATGTGGTCCAGGGGGAATGTGTCCTATCCTGTGGTGTATCCATGTCATCCTTAGCAGCATCTGAGGGTGTCATGTGTTCAATATTTGGCAATGGGATTTCCTACTTACATTAGCAATTTCACATCTGTGGCTTCCACCCCTGCACATTTGTTGTGCCTGCCATTGTTCAATTTGTCTGCTTCCCGGACCGTGTGGCCATCTCCACTGGACATGCAGGTTTGGGCATCAATGGGGAAGGACTCATCTGTGTTGTCAGTGCAACATTGCTATACAAGTGTGTTGGATCTGTGCTGATGATTTCGTTGGCACTCCCATGACCAGGCTGATGTGACGTGAGCATTCATTTGGTGCTAATTGTTGACTGTGTGACCAAGTGCTCAGCTGACATGATGGAGCCCTACTGAGGCAACATATGGCACAGCTTTCCTCACACAGGAGTGGAGTCCCCTCATGGCAGTGTGTACTCCTGTGACATTGCCTGCGCCCAAGGTGTGTGTTATATGAGCATGTCTGTGTGTTCACTTCCGTTTTGCTGTGCATGCTGGGATCCCTAGTGTTGTACCTGTTTGTGATGCTTGCTGAGTTGACCTATGTTCCCCCAAGTCTTCTCCCTGGATTCTCTGTGATGTGGGTGCATGGCACATTACTGGTCATCAGGGTGTCACCCATAGGTGTGTTTGCTGTCAGGGCTGAGTTTGTGTGCAGACGCAGATGGGTCACAGTCAGGATTCCCCTTGGCACTTGTTGTTTACACCTGTCATGTGATTTCCAGTTTGTGTTATCTTTCAGTGATTGTGACACGTTGTGTGTGTGACTGCTGGCACTCCTCAGGGTCCGGGCTGCAATGTTGGTAGTTGTCTATGTGTGTTCTTTGTGGGTGTCCTTGGCTTCTTCATTGGTGTGTGACTGTGGCTGGGATCCCATTGGTTGGTGTGGTATTGCCGTCATGTCCATGTACAGCGTAGTGTGCAGTGTGTCAGACATTCAGGAGTCTTGTTGAGTGGCCATGTGTGATGTGTTTCTGCACCTTGGTTCCCACCCACCAGCCTGGGATTGTCATGGGTGCATGTGCAATGTCACCAGTGCATGTGTGCTTCACTGCTGCACATTGTTGGAGGTCGAGGTGTGTGGTGTTGAGTGTGTGCAGATGAGAGTTGTTGCCCAGCTAGACCCCTGCCTCCATGTTGGCCTTGGCTTACTGGCTGTGCTGATTGGTTTGTGCTTGTAGTTGTGATGGTAGTTTGTTGCTCAGGACACATGACTGTGGTTCACAGTGTGAACGACATTTTGCTTTGTCATCACAGTGGGATTGTAATGCAGCCCAGGGTCACCACATTGTGGGGGCCCTAGGGGTAGTGCTGTGGTGTGTCTGTGTCTTGCTGTGTCAGTTGCTGTTCCTACATGCTTGTGTGACATGTGTGATTTGTGCTCCCTCTCATCTGACAATGCCTGATTGCCCACATAGGGGATTTGGATCCATGAGTTACCTTTGTGTGGCACTGTATGCACATCTGTGTAATTGGTATTGAGGCCTCCTCATGTGTTGTGTGGTTGCCTGGGGACACTGGCACCCCCCCTCACCTGTTGTGTTTGATGTGCAGTGTGGGTCTGCCTGTTTGTGTTTGTGCATCTGCACACCTGCATTGGCATATCTTTGGTGTGCCATTGGCTGTATGTTGTTTGGTGGGTTTCCCCTGCTGTCCCTGGGACTCCTAGGTCATCGGTCAGCACAATGAACATGGTTTGTGTGTCCCATTGCTGCCATGGTATGGTATCTGTTCACCTCACATCTACAGTCTCCACAGGGTATCTGCATTTGTGTGCCCATTGGTGCAAATATGTGGGTCTGCATTCTGATGGTCACTTCTGTCATTGTGTCATTGATGAATGTTGACAGTGTCAGCCCCATGGGTGTTGTTTGTCTGCACATGGCCAAAGGTATGTCTTATTTGCACTGCAGTATTTGCCTCCACCAATCTATGTTGCAATGGGACACATGCACTACTTTGCCACTGATGTGTTTTATGTTCTGTGACCAGGAATCATCCATGCAGTTTGGCAGTTGCAGCTTTTTCTTTGTCAACACTTGCATTTTGGTCACTGTGATGATGGGGGTTTAGGCCCCATTGCCACAATGTTCAAAATGTGCTTCAGCTATGGAACCCACACTTACCTTTTGGTCACTGTGATGATGGGGGTTTAGGCCCCATTGCCACAATGTTCAAAATGTGCTTCAGCTATGGACCCCACACTTACCTTTTGGTCACTGTGATGATGGGGGTTTAGACCCCATTGCCACAATGTTCTGAATGTGCTTCAGCTATGGACCCCACACTAACATTTTGGTCACTGTGATGATGGGGTTTTGGACCCCATTGCCACAATGGTCATGGCCTGCTTGCATTGTGGGGGCCACACACATATATGTGTGGCACATGTGATAGGGGGTCACATTGTATGTTCAAAGTCATGTTCAGTGTTGTAGGCATTTGACACAGTCTACACACGCTTGTCATGGTGTTGGGGGGATGTCTTTTTCTTGCATTCCCTAGGTTGTTGGGTGCTTGGTTGTGTCATGCATTGTCCATCCTATGAGTGGGGGTGGGGGTGGTGTTGGTGGTAGGCATCTGGCACCCCCTGGGTAAGGGTGGTAGTAGTGGTAGGCATCTGGCACCCCCTGGGTAAGGGTGGTAGTAGTGACAGGCATCCAGCCCCCCATGGGTAGAGGTGGTAGTAGTGATAGGCATCTGGCACCCCCTGGGTAAGGGTGGTAGTAGTGACAGGCATCTGGCACCCCCTGGGTAAGGGTGGTAGTAGTGGTAGGCATCCAGCCCCCCATGGGTAGAGGTGGTAGTAGTGGTAGGCATCTGGCACCCCCTGGGTAAGGGTGGTAGTAGTGGTAGGCATCCAGCCCCCCATGGGTAGAGGTGGTAGTAGTGGTAGGCATCTGGCAACCCCTGGGTAAGGGTGGTAGTAGTGACAGGCATCTGGCACCCCCTGGGTAAGGGTGGTAGTAGTGGTAGGCATCCAGCCCCCCATGGGTAGAGGTGGTAGTAGTGACAGGCATCTGGCACCCCCTGGGTAAGGGTGGTAGTAGTGACAGGCATCCAGCCCCCATGGGTAGAGGTGGTAGTAGTGACAGGTATCTGGCACCCCTGGGTAAGGGTGGTAGTAGTGACAGGCATTCAGCCCCCCATGGGTAGAGGTGGTAGTAGTGGTAGGCATCTCGCACCCCCTGGGTAAGGGTGGTAGTAGTGACAGGCATCCAGCACCCCATGGGTAGGGGTGGCAGTAGTGGTAGGCATACAGGCCCCCATGGGTAGAGGTGGTAGTAGTGACAGGCATCTGGCACCCCCTGGGTAAGGGTGGTAGTAGTGACAGGCATCTGGCACCCCTGGGTAAGGGTGGTAGTAGTGACAGGCATCCAGCCCCCAATGGATAGAGGTGGTAGTAGTGACAGGCATCTGGCACCCCCTGGGTAAGGGTGGTAGTAGTGACAGGCATCTGGCACTCCCTGGGTAAGGGTGGTAGTAGTGGTAGGAATACAGGCCCCCATGGGTAGAGGTGGTAGTAGTGGTAGGCATCTGGCACCCCCTGGGTAAGGGTGGTAGTAGTGGTAGGCATCCAGCCCCCCATGGGTAGAGGTGGTAGTAGTGACAGGCATCTGGCACCCCCTGGGTAAGGGTGGTAGTAGTGGTAGGCATCCAGCCCCCCATGGGTAGAGGTGGTAGTAGTGACAGGCATCTGGCACCCCCTGGGTAAGGGTGGTAGTAGTGGTAGGCATACAGGCCCCCATGGGTAGAGCTTGGTAGTAGTGGTAGGCATCTGGCACCCCTGGGTAAGGGTGGTAGTAGTGGTAGGCATCCAGCTCCCCATGGGTAGAGGTGGTAGTAGTGGTAGGCATCTGGCACCCCTGGGTAAGGGTGGTAGTAGTGGTAGGCATCCAGCCCCCATGGGTAGAGGTGGTAGTAGTGACAGGTATCTGGCACCCCTGGGTAGGGTGGTAGTAGTGACAGGCATCCAGCCCCCATGGGTAGAGGTGGTAGTAGTGGTAGGCATCTGGCACCCCCTGGGTAAGGGTGGTAGTAGTTGTAGGCATCTGGCACCCCCTGGGTAAGGGTGGTAGTAGTGACAGGCATCCAGCACCCCATGGGTAGGGGTGACAGTAGTGGTAGGCATACAGGCCCCTATGTGTATGTGTGGCATTGGTGAGGGCCATCCCGCCCCTATGGTGCTGCTGTTGCTGGTGTAGGTATTTCTGCATCCCTCTGTGTGTGATGTGTCGGGTACGTGTAGTTTGTTTTTGTTGTTGGTGTCTGACTTACCTTCTGCGCCGTACGCGTCCGTGCCTGTTCCGGTAATAGAGGTAGAATATTGGTAGGATCGGCACGAAGGGATTCATGATTGGTTCGTCTCGTTCGTCTTTCTCTTTGCTTCGCCTCGTCCTCGTCGCTGGCGTGTTCGTCTCGTAGCCGTGGATCGTGTTGTGGCACGAATCGGAGCTTATGTGCGCCTCGCCCGGATGCTTTGACGTGCCGTGCGTAGCGACGGGTTCGGCGCGTACGGGAAGCGCATCGTACTTGTCTGGCCGGACGGGGCTGCGTTTTTGCTTCCGTGCGGCTCGATTCTACGATTCCGGATCCGGCTCGGTCGGGGAACAGGACCTGGATTGGGTGAGTACGACTGGGTCGGAATCTATGCTGTTGTGCACATCGTACTTGCTCGTTCGGAATAATGTGCGGATCGGTCGGGAAACAGGCATTCGCATGGCTTTTTTCCCGACCGAATGGTGTTAGGTGCGCCTCCGACCGAGATCGGAATCGGCCCCTAAGTGTCTGGCTTAATATGAAGGACTGGGTATTTGAGTTGAGTGAGTGTCAGTGTGAAGCGCTCCATGGATGCATGAATGTGAGTCAGTAGGTAAACAAATTAAGTGGGTTGCATGAGTAAGAGTATGTGGATAGATAAAAGCAAATGGGTTGGTGGGCCAAAGGCTAGTAATGATGGTGAAATGTTGACAGGCCTTTGGACTGACACATTCTCTTGCCTCTTGGCCAGGTCTAAAGGATCCGTAGATGCAACAGTTGAACTTTAATTTATCTTGGAAGGATGAAAGGCAAATGGCACCTGCTGCGTTTGAAACCTGGGACCAAAGGGGCAAACTCAGCCAGGTATGAGTGGATTGGGCTTGTTTGTTATGCATGCTTGAAGAGTGAAACCTTGTGTATGCACTTATGCCCACCTCTTTTTGCAATCACTTTCATCACTGGCATTTTGTGGTGGAAAGGTAACCTTCTAGTACAAAACCTATGCTAGACATCACACACACCTTTGCACTATGTTGTGGTGTGGTGCAAAGGTGTGTGCGAGGTGCTAGTCATCCTGTTTGTGCACCAGTGCTGGGGAAGAGAGCAGCAGCACCATATCTTAGAAGATATGACTCTCGCTAAAGAAATGTTATGGACACTTTATTAATTTATCTTTCTTTCTTTAAAATATTTTATTGTATTAAATTACTGCACATGAGTACATATTGTCCTGAAGGTATGACCCATAGTGGTTCTCCAGAGTGACGTGCACCAAGAGTAGACATGATTCTAGTCGTATATATATAGTCATGCAACAACAACCAATAGAACAATTTCCTCAAGACAGGCTTGTGCTAAGCAATCTGGGAAAGTTACACACATCTTGTCTTAATTTTCACAAAATCAACGTTTTTAGAGGTTCCCTTGGAAAAGCGTTGCCTTGCATTTGCAGTAAATGTGTTTAAAGTTCACTGGGTTGAGTAACCCCAGTAAACATCTTTGTGTAACCTGCATTTCACATGTTGGAATCCTGGCAGGGCAAACGAATTTTCTTTTACATTTTTAATAGAGATGGTGTTATTATGGTGTTATTATGCTATCTTACATAGTACATGTAAGATGTAGCGTGTTTCATTTTTATAAACCTGACTTGCACCAGTTGAGGCTAAATGGCGTGACAGCAACCAACCAGACAGCCTTCAAATTACTGTCTAGGAAGTCATGTCTTCAGGAATTTGCTAAAACATTAGATTCCCTCTGCAGTTCAATATGACAAAAATACACAAAGAGGCAGCTGCACAGAAAAAGTAAAGAGTAAGCAGAAAACCACCAAATCTTTGTACAAAAGCATCAGGTAGATCGAGGCATATAAGACGTTTTTGTGGGGCCTGGGTGTACAAACTGAAATGTTCCCTTCATAGGAAGAGACGACCTGTTTCAAAGTTTAGTAACTATTTAGTAACTATTTTCTCTTTCCCTGCAGGGAAAGAGAAAATAGAGCAGGTTCAGCTTCTTGTGCCATTACCCTTATTAGCTGCCTCATCGTTAATGAATACATCAGTTTTGCTTTTCAATATTTTAATATATATAACAGGGAATAAAGATCCATCTGCCCTCCGTTGTGATTTTACTGGGAATATACAGAAATAAATTAACCGCCATAAAGAGCAGGCTATCATCATCATAAAAACAATTTGGGACAAAACAAAAAGCTTATGTACTATTGAAAAGGTTACAGACAGTGGGTGCAAATTGCACACTGACTTTTTGCGACCTGCGCAGCATTTTGCAATGCGGCTCATATAGTAATCAGGTGTTCCACAAAATGAATATTCACTAGAGGTAGCCTCATATAATGGAATAATGCCAGATATATTACGGGACCCCCTATGAATGATAGGGGCATATTATCAAGAACGCCGTTAAAATTATCGCCGCTTTAGCGGCAGAAAACTGCAGCTAAACATGCCGCTAAACATGTTCCACCAGAACATGGGCTTCTATTGGAATTCTCAAGGGCATATTATCAAGCCCATTATCGCCGCTTTAGCGGCAGTTTTCTGCCGCTAAACCGGAGATAATTTTAACGTCGTTTCTTGATAATATGCCCCGTTAGTGATTGCTAGGATGGAGCCCATGAGGCAGAGCAGACCTTAATCATTACCTTTGTATTCCCGCTAAGCCAACTTTTTTTTATTTTTTTAAAACAGTGCATGTCCTTTAAATGGTCAGTTTCTGCCTTTTAAAAAAAAATAGACATCCAGAAAAAATCATTGTGGAGAAACAGCACTGGTCCTTGTATCACTGTCTGCTCCCGCAATTTTCCCACAATAATTGCTTAAGAGAAATCTGTCCCAGAGGGTCGGTTTGCAATTTGTCATTGAGTTATCTGTAACTGATCAATAGCTTTTGGTTACAATTGCAGTCCTAAACCATTGACACATACCTTTGGCACTGGCATGCTACAGTGTCTTCCCCCTTGGAGCTACCATGCTGTGAAAAACTCCTACACAACAATAATGTCCCCATTCCGAATGTTTAAAAATAAATATATGTTTTACAAAAGCCATAATACGAAGAAGTGCATGATTATTTGACATTGTTCTGCCATACAATTACAGACAAGAAATACCTGCAAAAAACTCATGGCATGATTTTGAATGCAGTGGGTTAGTCACAATGATTGCTGGAGGTTCCACCATGTGTAGGACATAGTTCATGGCTTTTGTGCCCCGCATGGGCGGTGCTGATGTTCCATACTATCAATTGCGACCATGTAACCATAATGTCTGTCTCATTTTGTATTCCATAAACAGAACATTAACAAGAGGTGATTAATTTTATCATAAATTACGAACTACTACAAGAAAACCGCATGTCTTAGCTGATTTTTCAGTGTTGCTCGCGCTACTGGCGCTGAATTGCTGCGCGAGCTGCATATTTTCTGCCCATTGGCAGAACACCGGGGAATTTGGCAGAGTTTTTATGTAACTCCGCGGACTACAGCAGAGTGAAACTCTGCGAGTTCCGCCCACCCGTAGTGATTTCCCAGAACTGCACAATTTTCAGTCAATTGCCAAGCTGGATTCAAGCCAAGGTCCTCAGTTCGACAGCTTAGCCATCAGCCCAATCGCCTTTCTTAGTTGATGTATTAAAACCTTAAAACAAAGCTAAGAATTCAAGGGCTCATTTACAAGCGCCTTGCGCAGCCTTGTGCCGCCATTGCGTCACTTTTTTTGACGGAACAGCGGCGCTTCATTTGCTCCATATTTACATGGATGCAGATGCGTCACTTTTTCCAGGTTATGTGGGTTTTTACCTGCATCAGAATCGGCTGCACCGCATTAGTTTTTAATTTATGCAAGGTAGGCGCTCCATCAGATATGCCTCCGGTAAAACTGACGCAGTGGTATTTACTACCTTTTCAGCTTTTGGCACGTTGGGCTGCTGCAATGTTAATACGTCAGAATCCCTACGCCTTATAAGCACAGGCATAGAGATGGCGCATTGTGTGACATTATGTGTGGGTGTCACACATGCAAGTGGGCACTATGCCCACTTGTATGTGTCACATTCAGGACCAATATGTTAGAGCGCAAGGTGACTTTGTCACCTTTTCGTGCTCTAACACATTGGTCCCCATACAGCAGGCTACTTGCGTCAGATTAAACTGATGAAGCCTCACTTTCTTGACGCATACTGTGGTTGAGTCAGTTTTCTTGCACCATGGAGAGCCGTATCGTAAATACAGTGCATCCATGGCATCGTAAGCTATTTTGCAGCAGGCGCAAGTAAACTGATGCATCACTGCTTTAGCACAGCCATGCATCAGTTTCCTGTAAATGAGCCTCATAGAATATAGTTGAAAATGCTTCAAACATTTGAGTTCACCTAACCAGAACCCTGAGATAGCAATGACAAGGTACCTGTTGTAGCGTCTTCCTCAATCTGGCACCCGCCATTGACTACGCTACACACAGAGCTTAGGGGCTCATTACGATGGCAGACAGAAAAGCCTTCTGCCTGCCGTGCTCGCGTGTCAGGGCTGCAGAGGATACTTACCAAGAACTTGCACAGGAACAGAAGATGCTAGTTCCCTACTCCCTCTCAGGGATACCCCAGAGACCGATTTAAATCTTGTCTCCAAAAGACCCCCAAGGGGAAGGGGGAGTGGATAAAATAATAAACAACAGAAGAGGCTGGTCCTGGACCTCTGATTTCCCAACTTCTCTTTTCGTGCCCGTCCGTTCTGCAGACTGAGGAACTGAGAAGACCTGAGGAAACTAAACACAAACAATTACTGTAATCCCCTATTCTACTCTATTCTTTCTTTTCTAATTATTTCCTATATGCTTACTACGTACCCAACGACCCAAGAGCTGAGCTTCTCTTCTTATATTGTTTGTCAGTGTGATCTTTCTCTTTCTTCTTTTATTGGGGGACTGCATTCAGAAGGTGTCAACCTGTTAATTAACATAACTTAATTACTATAGTTTCTACCTATTGCTATTTTAAGCTATGTGACTAAATCTTGCTAATACTCCACCTACCAGAACCTTCTGTCCGTCAATATTTCTTCTTAAACTTTTATTATTCTTTTCTTCCTACTACTTCTAACTACTCTTATAGAAGTCCTTATGATTAATTCTGTAGCTGCTAATTCCCATTGCTGTGTTTAATCTGTTCTTTCTTCTTTTCTTTACAGGAATCACTAGCATCAATGCAGAGGTAAGTTACTTTATTCTACTAACAACTATATGCAATGCCTTAATGTCTTTAATTAAGATTTCTTTTATGCCAAAAACAACGTTTAAACGATTATGCCACTTAGCTTGCAATCTTCCTCGTTTCTCTGTGTCTTTTCAGGATAACTGCTGTAAGACTGCTGGAGACTCTTCTCTACGAGAATCGAAAACTGCCAGGAACTCTGAGGAAGAAGGAGGAGCGTCGTCGGAATAGGATCGCCCTAGAAATACGCCCTTCGCTTCAGAGACCAAGTGCGCAAACTCGCAGTCGGAATGCTAGGCAGTCCTACTCCCGACGGGTATCAGGACGACAGGAAACCGGGAGAAAACTACTGACGTCGAACTATGAGGGAATACCGACATATAGTCCACGGAGCAATTTATCATGCAGTGCGAACCCGTGGAATACTTCAGTGAAGTGCGCATTTGTTAGGGAGAGCGCGCTTCACTAAGATTCCAAACAGCTGTGGGGAAAATAAACTAGACCGCGAAAGTGGTTCGAAGCTCGGCGGCCATCTTTGAGTTCCTCTTATGCCATAGCATTCTCCAAGTGTAGCTCCTGGTCCAATCTCCTCCTTTTCAGGTAGCGTCTTCGGTTCAGTAATACACACACAGTATCTGCCAGGTGGTCTGGAGGTCTGACAGTACCCCCAACAAAGGAGGTCCTTCCAATCTTGGTTTTGCAGGAAATCTTTGATGAAAGGATTTTACCAACCTAGGAGCATGAACGTCTGATTCGAGCTCCCAAGATTGCTCCTCTGGACCATTAGCCCTTCCAGTCCACTAGATAGTACAGTTTTCCATTAACCTTTTTGGAATCTAGAATTCCTTTTACTTCGAATTCTACTCCGGTTTCTAGTTGGATAGGCCTTGGAGGTGAATCTTTCCTTAACTCTGGAGATGCCTTTTTTAACAAAGAAACATGGAAGACTGGATGGATCTTAAGCTTGGTAGGTAATTTCAACCAGTAAGTTACTGGATTCATTTTTTTCTCAATCAGATAAGGTCCAATAAACCTAGGTTGAAACTTTCGATTCCCCTTTAACCTAAGGTTTTTGGTACTTAGCCAAACACTATTCCCTTCTTCTAAAGGGGGGCCTTCTCTTCTCTTCCTATCTGCATAAGTCTTATATTTCCTTTTGGCTTGCTCTAAGTTTTTTGACGAAGTTTGATGAACTTGGTTTAAGTGGGACACTAAATCTTTGACTGCCGGAACCGAGATTTCGGTTTGCCTTACAGTAGGGTGTCTGCCGTAGTTCAGGTAAAATGGAGAATATCCTGCGGATACGTTCCTAGCGTTATTATGTGCAAACTCTGCTGCCCATAAATAGTCTGGCCAATCCCCATCTTGTTTTAAAAGGAACAACCTTAGATACTGCTCTAATTCCTGGTTTACCCTCTCAGTCTGCCCATCTGTCTCAGGGTGGTAACTGGTTGAAAATCTGGCTTCAATTCCTAAACCTTCTACAAAGGCTCTCCAAAAATGGGACAAGAACTGTGAACCTCGGTCTGAAACAATGATTTTTGGGATTCCATGAATTTTCACTATTTGTGTGCTAAAGTGACTAGCTAGTTGTTTAGCAGTGGGAACCCCTTTTAGAGCCAGGAAATGTGCCATTTTTGAAAATGCGTCTACAACCACCAAAATTGTGTTGAAAGCCTGGCTAGAAGGTAAGTCAACTATTAAATCCAGGGTGATTGTGTGCCATGGAAAGGGGGGGGGGGGTAGGCATAGGTTGCAACAACCCCTTTGGAGCCTGCCGTTCCGATTTTCCCTGAGCGCAGATTTCACAGGTTTTAACATATTTTTCGATATCTTTATTCATTTGTGGCCACCAATAATTCCTCTTCACCAGATCTTCAGTTTTTGATTCTCCCTTGTGCCCTGTCAAAAGATTACCGTGACATTCATACATTGCTTGATTCCGCAATTCCTTTGTCGGTAAATACAAGGCCCCTATGTGGTAAGGCAATTGATGTTGAATTTCTCTTCCAGCTTCTTGTTTAACCCATTCCTGCATTGCTTCTGGACTTAAGGCTTGAGTGACTTGTTCCTTCAATTCAATGGGTGTGGTAGCACAAAATATTCTTGAGTTTGGTATAATCGTTTGGATTTCCATCTGACCCTTTTGATTTTCTGTTCCTAATCTGGACAAGGCGTCCGCTTTCCCATTTTGAGCTCCAGGTCTGTAAGTGATTACAAAGTCATAATCGGCAAAGTATAGTGACCACCTGAGTTGTCGTGGAGTTAAGGTTCTAGCCGATTTCAAGAATTTCAGGTTTCGGTGATCAGTGAAAACGGTTACCACGTGCTTGGCCCCCATAAGATAGTGTCGCCACTCCTTAAAGGTATCCTTGATGGCCAACAACTCTTTTTCGGTTAAAGTGTAATTCACTTCGGTGGATGTTAAGTTTTCTTGATCTGTAGGCGACTGGGTGTAGTTGACCTGTTTCCTTATGTCTTTGGGATAGCACACCCCCAACTGCTAGATCTGAGGCATCTGTTTCAACGTAAAATGGTTCCGAGGGATCCGCATGCAAAAGGATTGGTGCTGAAGTGAAATTTTCCTTCAAGGATTTAAAGGCTTCATCTGCTTCTCCTGTTCATTCAAAATGAATTCCTTTCTTGAGTAGCCGTGTAAGAGGAAGTATCTTTCGTGAAAACTCACTGATGAACCTTCTATAGAAGTTTGCAAACCCTATAAAGCTTTGGACCTCTTTGACACTTGTAGGGGACTTCCAGTCAACAACTGCTCTTATTTTTCGTTCATCCATGTTTATTCCAGTAGGTGAAAGGATAAAGCCCAAAAACTCCACTTTGGAAACATTAAATGCGCATTTTTCCAGCTTTACAAACAGTTTGTTCTCTCTGAGTTTCTGCAACACCCTTCTCACCTGTTCTTGGTGTTTACTCTTGTCAACTGAATAAATCAGGATATTGTCGATGTATACAATAGCACATTGATCAATGAATTCACTGAGAACGTCGTTTATAAAATGCTGGAAGGCAGCTGGAGCATTACATAGGCCATACGGCATAACCTGGTATTCGAATAGCCCAAATCTTGTCCTGAAGGCTGTCTTCCATTCATCGACCTCTCACATTCTGATTAGATGGTAGGCCCCTCTCAGATCTAGTTTCGTATACATTTGCGCTCCTTTGACCTGATCCAACAAGACAGAAATGAGGGGAAGAGGATATCGGTTTTTCTTGGTAATCGTGTTAATTGCACGATAATCGATGCAAGTCCTCAAATCTCCCTCCTTCTTTGGCACGAAAAACAGAGGCGAAGACACAGGAGATTGGGATGGCCGGATAAAACCGTTTGCCAGGTATTTGTCTAAGTATTCTTTTAGGTGTCGATGTTCCTTTTCAGTTAGAGCATAGACCCGACTACAAGGCATATTTGAGCCAGGCTCAAAATCTATTTTACAATCGTAAACACGATGAGGTGGCAACTGCTCTGCTTCCTTTTCGTTGAAGACATCTTCGAAATCCTGGTATTCTCGAGGTATTTCCTGTGAATCTATTATGCACACAGAAACTCCTGCCATACACAATGAATGCGGAGGATTACCTTCACAGGTCTTTTCCACTCCTCCAAAGCAATTTCCTTTGCAGTTATCAGAATCCATCACGATCGTTCTGGAACTCCAATTGATGGTTGGGTTGTGCTCAGTAAGCCATGGTAGACCCAAAATGAGCTGAAACTGGGGTGCATCAATTAAATTAAATTGAACCACTTCTCTATGCCCATCACTCAAAATCATTTGCACTTGTTCCGTATGGCTCACTATGGGCCCTGACGAGAGGTTTGTCCCATCCACCGCTCGGACTGGCTCGCTTTTGGATTTTGATATGGCTCTCAATCCCACCTTGGCTGCAAATTTTAGGTCACAAATATTCCCAGTGGCTCCTGAATCTATCATTACAGAAACCTCTGTCAGAGTCACTTGTCGAAATTTTATAACCATGGACAATATTAAGTGCGGTGAGGACGACTGCAAGGTATTTGCCACTTGATGTTCTTTTGTAGTTGATTCTTGATTAGCATCCACTGGTCCAACTCCTCCTACAGGTGGTGCTGCAAGTTTTCTTTCGGCTTTAATGAGGTTTTTGGTTTCTTCAGACAACCTCTCACGAAGTGTCCACTCGAGCCGCAATACATGCACAAGTTGCCAGCTCTTCTTTTATCTTTTTCTTCTTTAGTCAAAGGGCCCCTTATAGTCTCTATTTGCATGGATTCCGGGCCTGATTGTCCGTCTGTAATTTTGCTGTTTTCGGACCTGACTCTATCAAATCTTGGAACTGTCGGTTTGAAGTCTCTCTTCTTTTCGCCTTTTCTTTCGCCTTGACGAAAGTCAATCTCTAAAACCAGGTCTACTAGTGCCGAGATTTCTGTAGGTCGATTCGGAATCTGCGCCAGGACATCCTTCAGTTCATCTCTTAACCCTCGATAAAAGACTGCAGCTCTTTTACTCTCTGGCCAGTTTGTCTCCACCACTAGTTTGTTGAATTGAGCCAAGTATGCTACGAGGTCTCTGTTCCCTTGTCGTAGTTCGAGCAATTCATTATCGACAGCTTGAGAGATTCTTCGCCTGTCAAAAATTCGAAGAAATTCTTCATAGTTATGCAAAAGTGCCTCATCGCGGGAAACCAAGGGCATGGACCATGACGCCGCATCACCACTTAAATATGATAAAATAAAGGCCACTCTTGACTGCGCGTCAGGGAAAATTGAAGGGCGACACATGAAATGCAATGAGCAGTGAGTGAGGAAAACCTGTGCCTTTTGTGGATCCCCACTAAATCGTTCCGGAGGAGCTAACGGGATGACTGGGGACAATGAGTGTATCACTTGTGTAGTTAACCTATTTGAACTTTCCGTGGGAGGGCTTAATGTTTCCCTTCCTGAACTAAATGGTTGTCCCATTCTCAAGGCTAATTCTGCTGTTTCCTTCCTTGAACTTATCATTTTCTGCCTTAGGCTCTGATTATCTTCTCTAACAGCTACTAACTCTTTTTGAATAGCCTCTAAGACCGTTCCCAAGGTCTGCAAATGTATTCCCTCAGCCATTCTGTTCGGGTGCAAGTAATACGTGGGCACTTCACTCTGTCAGGGCTGCAGAGGATTCTTACCAAGAACTTGCACAGGAACAGAAGATGCTAGTTCCCTACTCCCTCTCAGGGATACCCCAGAGACCGATTTAAATCTTGTCTCCAAAAGACCCCCAAGGGGAAAGGGGGAGTGGATAAAATAATAAACAACAGAAGAGGCTGGTCCTGGACCTCTGATTTCCCAACTTCTCTTTTCGTGCCCGTCCGTTCTGCAGACTGAGGAACTGAGAAGACCTGAGGAAACTAAACACAAACAATTACTGTAATTCCCTATTCTACTCTATTCTTTCTTTTCTAATTATTTCCTATGTGCTTACTACGTACCCAACGCCCCAAGAACTGAGCTTCTCTTCTTATATTGTTTGTCAGTGTGATCTTTCTCTTTCTTCTTTTATTGGGGGACTGCATTTAGAAGGTGTCAACCTGTTAATTAACATAACTTAGTTACTATAGTTTCTACCTATTGCTATTTTAAAGCTATGTGACTAAATCTTGCTAATACTCCACCTACCAGAACCCTCTGTCCGTCAATCTTTCTTCTTAAACTTTTATTATTCTTTTCTTCCTACTACTTCTAATTACTCTTATAGAAGTCTTTATGATTAATTCTGTAGCTGCTATTCCCATTGCTGTGTTTAATCTGTTCTTTCTTCTTTTCTTTACAGAGAATCGCTACATCAATCCAGAGGTAAGTTCTTTTATCTACTAACAACTATATACAATGCCTTAATGTCTTTAACTAAGTATTTCTTTTGTGCCAAACATAACGTTTTTACAATTATGCCACTTAGCTTGCAATCTTCTTCTTTTCTCGTGTCTTTTCAGGTAACTGCTGCAAGACTGCTGGAGGCTTTTCTCTACGAGAACCGAAAACTGCCAGGAACTCTGAGGAAGAAGGAGGAGCGTCGTCGGATTGGAATGCCCTAAAATACGCCCTTCGCTTCAGGGACCAAGTGCGCAAACTCGCAGTCGGAACGCTAGGAAGTCGTACTCCCGACGGGTATTAGGACGGCAGGGAACCGGGAGAAACTACCGACGTCAACTAAGAGGGAATATCGAATATAGTCACGGAGCAATTTTCATGAGGTACGAACCCGTGGAATACTTCAGTGAAGTGCACATTCGTTAGGGAGAGCGCGCTTCACTAAGATTCCAAACAGCTGTGGGGAAAATAAACTAGACTGCAAAAGTGGTTCGAGGCTCGGCGGCCATCTTTGAGTTCCTTTTATGCCATAGCATTCTCCAAGTGTAGCTCCTGGTCCAATCTCCTCTTTTCAGGTAGCGTCTTCGGTTCAGTAATACACACACAGTATTTGCCAGGTGGTCTGGAGGTCTGACATTGCGGTAAAAAACAACCCACATGTACTGCGGCAATTCCGGCGGTCAGATTACGATGCATTGCACGTAAAATCCGACTGCGGCGGACGGAATTCACAAAACACCGCCCGCCACGGTCGGAAATGCTGAAAATCCGACCGCGGCGGATAGGAAAAGCTGTTCAATGGACTAAAAAGGCAGCTTCTGTCACGGTATGACCGCACTGCAAATTACGATGAGATGGCGGAGCTGGCGTAACGAGCATTGCGTTACGACCGCTGCGGTCGCGCTAAAGCAAGATGAATGGCGGTGAGAACAAACTTCACAACAATGCTCAAAGTGTGCCTGTACTTTCCGCTGCCCTCAATCACATCTGACTCGCCCCAATGATACACCCCCACTTTTTTAACTAATGAAAGCCATGGTCATCATGGAAAAAACACCTGATGGTCATTACTCATGTGGACACACCCACATAGCACAGTATAAATCCAACCCCTTCCCTGACCAGCATCCTTTGCAAACCACCATTATAGAGAGACATACAGCACACCATTTAGCAGAGACAATACATCACACAGCACACATCACACCCACCTATCTCCACACACCAACACTTTGCACCCACACACCTGACACACCTCACATATCTCCACCACTACCTTCCACCCTGCACTTCTCACTCATTTGCACCATGTCACAGAAGACAGAAGAAAATGCCCAAATTCACTGACACCAAGTTGAAAGTGATGGTAGATGAGATAATGAGGGTAGAACCCCATTTGTTTGGGAACCTGGTCCAACAGACCCCACTTGTGCACAAAAATCAAATGAGAGAACGGATTTAAAACAGTCAATGCAGTAGGGACCACCCTGCACACACTGCGTGACATCAAAAAGTGGTGGACCAACCTCAAGAGCAGGGTCAAAGCTCAGGCCCAGAAGAACCATGAGGCGGCACAAAGAACTGGTGGTGGCCCTCCCATTCCACCACTAACATTCACCGAATGAGAGGAGCAGGTGCTTGCCATACTGCATCACGAGAGTCTCACAGGAATAGCTGGGGGAGTGCAGACTGGTAAGTACAAACAAAATTATCCCATCACACTGCAATGTACTGTCGTGCACAACAATTGATCCACAATTCCCAGACTACATCAAACTTATGTAGAATGCATGCTTTCAATATGAATTTCTTACATGGCTAGCATTTCCTTCCTCTGCTTCACCTCACAGGTATGTGGTCAGCTCATGCACCCTGTCCTCCCTCCCAAACAGCATGGAGTCCCCTCCCCACCCCACAGCCATGTGACAGCCATCTCCCTCGACCGTGCCTCCTAACAGGTAGGTAGCCATCTTACTAGGGAGGGAGTTGTTGGGACCTGAGAGCAAGACCACAACTCCCACAAGGCCCTCTGGCCTCCCTCCCAAACAGCATGGCGCACCCTCCCCACCCCACAGCCATGTGGCAGCCATCTCCCTCCTCTGCTTCACCTTACAGGTCTGTAGTCAGCTCGTGCAGCCTGGCCTCCCTCTCAAACAGCATGGAGCATCCTCCCCACCCCACAGCCATGTGGCAGCCATCTCCATCCTCTGCTTCACCTTACAGGTCTGTAGTCAGCTCATGCACCCTGGTCTCCCTCCCAAACAGCATGGAGCTATATGACCACCACATCCCGCACTTGGTAGCCTACTCTGTAAAGCTCCATAAGTCGCAGCCAGTGCGCACACATCTAAGCCCATGTAGATGTCACATGAATAACAGTGTAAATGATAAAGTCACATGTAACTGAAAGCAGAGCCCAATAACGCAATGGCCAAAATGCAATGTGCAAGTCCCATTGTCTTAAAGCATAAAGGCTCACATCAACACAACACATGCATGGACACTCAGTCAAAGGTCACAAACCACATGATGTCAGTACAAAAGGCACAACAGAAATAATGAAGTTTAGGCATAGCAGACAGATACTTTCAGAAAAGTCTACAATAGCCCTGCCAAAACTGAAGTGGATGAGCACCAAGTTGGTAGATGAGGACATGTCCTTGGAAACACAATATCTGTACATGTCAAATTGTTGGTATCTCCATGTCACATCGCTAACAAGTAATGTATGTACCTCTACATCATGGTATACTGCTGACAAACTGTTACGAATGCCAATTAATTTCAATGTCAAAAGTTTGGCTATCTCTAATAAAACACCCAAAACATGATCAACAAAGTTGTGGAGTGTACTTAACATGCTGACAATATGACCTCTGTTCAATAGGTGAATCGCAATCAACACCTGGCGAGACCAACACCAACCAGCCGAGCCAGTCTCCCCCCCAGGAACGTGACCTCTCGGATGCCAATTCTCTCCGTTTCTCGGACGAGGAGCACCAACCTGGCCCCTCAGGACTGGCAGGGCAAGCTCAGTCTCAGGGCCTCACTGTCCCTACCACCACCATGACTCCCACAACAGCAGCAACAATGCTGACCCCTGCAACAACGACCTGTGTGGCAGCCACCTCCACCATCACCACCGCTGCCGGCAACACTGTCCCTGTGTCAGTCGCCACTAACCCCACCAGCCACACCGGAGATGCTGGGAACAGTGTGCGGGGCGTCCACAGGCAACGTCACAGGTCCGTGTCTGCAGGGCAGGTGGGAGGGCAACTGGGGGACAGTCACAGGAGGACACAGACTTAAGCCCTGGCCACCATCAATACAGTCCTTGGTGCCTACCAAGAAAACCAGGGAAAGATGGGCCAGGTCGTGGAAGAACTGGGGGAGCTCTGCCTGCTGCAGAGGTCCATGGACAGCCATTTGGGACAACTTTTTGAGTACATGGGCCAGCTTGTGGGTGTTCTGAGGGTCATTCATGCAGCTCAAATAGCTGCCCCCCCCAGTACCCAGCCTGCTGATACTCTCTCCACCTGAGCAGCGGCCACAGGGAGGGGTGAGTCTCAAGACACTGACTCCTCAGACAACTCTGAGCATGCAGCAGGGTCCCCCCCTCCCAACCGGCAGAGGGGACATCTGAGAAAGACCACAGGAGGATCATGTGGCAAAGCACCTCGAAAAGCCCGTTCTATGGGCCACCAATGATGTCACCAGTGTTGCACTAAATATTGACTTTGTTGTACATCTGATCCCACATTGCCACATTGATGGCACTTGTCTGTTGGACTGTAGTATTCCACCCTTGTGTTGTCTACCCTAATTATCTCTGTACCATCACTGACAACTGGAACACTCGCATCTCACTCACGTTCAAATAAACACAATTCACACCCCTATGCCTTTGTGTCAGTACCATGTTTATCACAGTAAGTAGTATGTAAACTCAGATTCCAATGTACCACAAGCTTTGAATGCGACAATCCATTGATAGGGCGGAGGAACCTAGAACGACACAAGAAGATAACATTGAGTTGTCAGATGATGCATAACAGCAACAACACACCACTAGTCAACACTGTACAAGATGCATTCCAGATAACACTGACCAACACCATCAACATGGACATGAGGTAAGCGGAAAAACAAACACAGCCCTGCACAAAGTACTCCTTAGCAGTGTGCCAACAACCGCCAGCATCGCAACACATCATCAATGTTTTGGCCAGAACAGCAAACCGAAAAGACACAGTCATAGTTGCTCAATGCTAACTCACACTCAATGGAAGTAGTTGGTGATGAGCTGTTGACGCAGGTCAAGACCTTCCTCCTCACCACAATCATCGTCACTGGGCATGTTTGGGTTTGCAGCGGGGGGCTCCTGCTGCTCATCATCGTCATGAATCAGGGGGATCTCTTTGCGCAAGGCCATGTTGTGTAGCATGCAGCAGGCGACTATGATCAGACACACCTTCTGGGGAGAGTAGAGTAGTGCACCACCACTCTTGTCCAGACACCGAAATGTAGACTTCAGAAGTCCAAAGGTTCGCTCCACTACACCACGTGTCCTCCCATGGGAATCATTGAAACGGACTTCCCCGGGCGTACTCGGATTCCTCAGTGAAGTCAGCAACCAAGGCGGGTTGGGATACCCTGAATCACCTAGTTGTGAGAAACACAGACCAACTATGTAATAGAAATAGTTGAGGAGACCAGCATGTCACACAAACACCACACTTAATGACACAGCTCACTCACCAACAAGCCAGGCCCACTCTGGATGAAGATTTGCCTTCAATTGTGGGATGATGCTGTTCCGCAGTATGTATGAGTCGTGCCGAACCAGGAAATTTTGCACAAACGTGTGATATAATCTAATCGGCTTGGCATAACATTTGCTCATTTATGGAGTGATAATGCTTCCTGTTACGGTAGATGTGCTCACATGCCTGTGGTGGAACACGGCCAATGTATGTCCCGTAAATGGCTCCAACAACATTTGGGATGTGTCCAAGGTCATAAAAATCCCCCTTCACATCTGCCAATTCATTTCTTCTTGGAAAGTGAATGTAGCTGTCCTGGTAGGTCATCAATGCAGGCAGGACATCATGCAACATCATGCTGAACATAGGCTGGGACATCCCACCGGCGATGGCCACCGTGTACTGAAAAGACCCAGTGGCAAAGTAATGCAGTTCGGCCATCACCTTTACTGTTGATGTCAAAGTTGTTGGATAGGTTCGGTTAAGGCCTCAAATGTGGCTCCAACTGAGCACATAGCTCTCACAGGGTAAGGCGATTCAGACGGAATTTCATGATGAAGTCGATATCCTCCATTATCGCCAGGTCTGGGAAAGGCCGATACACAGGTGGTCTTCTCCTACGTACTCTGGCAGGAGACACATGTAAAAATGAGTCAAAGATGAGATGTTGGTAACAGCTTACAGAATGACTCTCTCAACCACTACATTGACAGGACTGGTGAACACGTGTAATGCACAAGTGACATGCATAGACACCTTGATCTCCAGTAGTCATTCCGGTAGCCATGGTGTACATACTAACTTCTACAAGATCAAAATAAGTCAATGTGTATGGCAAATGGAACACTGCTACATCATGTGTACCCAGCACTGTGGGTAGATGACACAGCATATGTGGCTAACAGCAACAATGCTGACTTATATGTCACTGCTGTCACTGCACGACCTCAACCTTCAGGTCCACAAAACACAACATCATCATGTAATGAGGCCAGTGAGTGTAAGTTGAACAACAATACATAAATATACAGCACAGTGGACAGACATATATGCACATTACGGGGTCAGTCCATCATGACTGTGGGAGGAGTTTGCATTACACACATTGCCATGTTCACAAAAATGAAACACAAATACACATGGAATGTGTATACATGCACACATGGATGAAAAAGACAGGTGATGACGGACAGACCGATGCATCTTCTCACATGTGCACTCCTATAACATATGTGTGAAAACTATACAGGCAATGGCAGCAAGGGACACTGTATGCCACACCACTATGTGTGTTGAAAGTATGTCTGATCTATGTACAATGCCCACCTCTAAAGGCCAGCCACCATCATTGGCCCTTCATAAGACAACACATATACATGAAATAGAGAGGCAAATAACAAGAGATATTCAAACAGTGTTCACACTTGGAATGTTTCAATAGACAACATAAATACGATGCGAGAGGCCTATGTTCTTTTTGAAGTCTTAACTTCTTTTATTCATTTCTAGCCACAAGACATGACAATTTCTGTTATTTGCCTCTCTTTTTCTTGTATATAACATGTGTGTGAAGACTTCAGTCAAAGGTCACACTCTCCAATCCCTTTACAGGGTGCACAATTTACTTTTGCTAAATGTGTTGGGATCAGTGATGCAATTGTGTGTTTTACAGGTGCGGTAGCTGTCATCCACTGCGGTCACATGCATTGGCCTCAATTGAATGATGCAGGATAGCGGTCGACGCTTCCTGACAGCCGCGGTGTGACACTGCCTATGCGAATGAGCTATCAGCCAATGGGAACCGCCAGCGCGGTAGTGGCTTACATTTTAGAACATCCCGGTAGGCGTGCTCCACCACTGCGGGGCCCGGCATTGGCCCCAATTGAATGATGCAGGATAGCGGTCGCGCTTTCTGACCGCAGCGGTGTGACACTGCCTATGCGAATGACCTATCGGCCAATGGGAACCGCCAGGGAGGTAGTAGCTTACATTTTCGAACGTCGCGGTAGGCGTGCTCCGCCACTGTGGGGCCCGGCATTGGCCCCAATTGAATGATGCGAACCAGGCAGGCCGACGGTATAAGCAGAAAAACACTGTAACAACCCTAGGGGCCTATATATATGTCTGTGAAATGTCCACACCGGTCACTTGCCTAGAGACACTGCTGCCTGCCATTCATCACCACCAACTGCTGCTGTACATCATCTCTGGAACCAGTCATGGCTCGTACTGAGAACCTGAGGGCCCGTCCCTTCACCACAGAGGAGCTGGAGGTCCTTGTGGACAAAGTCCTTGGCCAGTACAGCCGGCTCTATGGTGCTCCAGAGGTACTGGTAAGGGAATGTGAAACCTACTTTGAATGTTCAGAATGCTCACAATATGTAACTGTACAGTGGTATGTATGTGCCTCAGACTGCAAGCCAATGTTCATGCATTCTGACATCTGCATGGCCCATACAAAACGTACAAGTTGATGCACTTGAGTATGTGGGGAGGATGGCACCATCGACAATGTTGCAGCTCCATTGATGCCAAACATCACACATGTTAATCTCAGAATGGGAAACGTACATGTGTGAGACTCTGTCTAGTAGAACGATTTCAAGTAAATGGTGTAGAGCCTTATTCACCCTGATCCCTGACTGCATGCAATGATGATTTTGACATTACGTGGTTTAGCAGTAATACAGTTGCACTGATGACTTCATGAAATCTCACTTTGTACACACATTCCCTGTGACATGTCCTGTAAAAGTTCATTAAGTGTACATATGAACATTCGAGAGATGGTACCTGTCGATTGGGCAGAGGGTACTGATTAAGGGGTGTACTGATTCGACAGTGATACTATGGAGATGAGCCCAGTATGCACAAGAGTACAAGGCCTGTATCTGTCTAGATCAGTGGCAAATCACCTCTCACACATCTGATAAATGTACAGTGGACATGTCATCCTTCTTTTGGTGCCATTATGTGTAGAGTCGCCCATGTGTATGCACTGTGTCATCATTGTCATTGTACATGCATGTAAATCTTATGATGTACCACTTTTTGCATCAGTGAAAAACCCTCAGGCATATCCTGAAAATGCACAATGTCTCCAGGCCACTTCACTCAAAGGACTTCGTAAGACATATGAGTAGTCCACCCTGCTATATATGAAGCAGCATTTAGAGGTCTGAGGAGTACACAAGGCAGGCCTACACCTTGTCAAATGAGTGAGAGAATGTACAATCAGTGACCTAATTGTGACCTCCATGACACGTATAGCTATGCAATGGTCATGGACATTAAGGGGTGTGTAGTGTTGGACACAGTGAATCTGACCACTAGACATCATTTGCAGTGTATTTTCGGTCATGCTGACTCTCATCGTGCATCGCAGATGAGGCCCTGTTTCACCTTGATTTCCCTGCAGGTACTCTGCATGTGTATGAGATGGGCAGGGAGTCGGTCCATCATCATAGATGTTTAAATTGGAATCAGCAAGCTTGCTCAGAGTGTAGTATGTGACAAGGTCTAATGACTTTGCTGTCCATTGATCTATGTGTGTGGTATGTGTATACATGCTTCCGTACTGGCACACAATGGTCCACAACACAGTGTTAAAAAGGTCTCATCTTGTCTCCCATGCCTTCAGCTCAAGGTCCATCAGCGGAAGGCAATATGGAGGGCCATCGCCCGCAAGGTGCGGGCCCTGGGGTCTCTAACCGGCGATATAACCACTGCCACAAGAGGTGGGATGACATCTGCTGCCTCAGCAAAAACGTTGCAGAAATGACACTGGGGCTGGTTCCTCAAAGTGGCCGGCTGGCGCGCCGGAGCATGACCCCTCTATTGGGCCACATCCTGGCAGTGACACAGCCAGAGCTGGATGGACACTTGAGGGCCCAATAGTTTCCTTTTACTTTGTATCTGTGGGGCTCTGTGAACTCATACTTCAAGTGTGAGACACACAGCATTTTTCGATGTGTAGCTCTCTTAGCTGAAGGCATGTAGAAGTGCCTGGAGACAATAGGATGTGATGTTGAGATGTAGACACATGCACAGCAATTTGGCAGTGTGAACGCAACATGGAGCATGACTGTCCAATAAGCATGTTTCCATGCATCAGCTGATCATTAAAATAATTGGACTTATGCAGACAGTACATGGAGAGTTAAATGTGGGACTTCAGTCCAAGCATTTCTGTTTGTATTGCATATCATGTTTGTGAGCCGGCCACTTTACTGAACCGTGTGTCTGTCTCTTACAGCATCTACCGAGGGCAGGGAAGGAGAGGGGCCCGACACCTTTGGGGAAGCTACTGGCATCACTGCTCCCCGGGAGTACAGTGACACTGAGGGGACCAGCGCATCTGAGGGTGACAGGAGTGCCCTGGAGGAGTCCAGTCCAGAAACACCTACCTCCACATCTTCACACTCCAGAGGTGACTCCTCGGTGTTGTCGGGCAAAGGAAGTTCTACCTCTGCTTCTTCGTCCGCCACATGCCATCCTGTGCCTACCCTCCCTGATGCTCCCCCAACTGGTATCCGGGCCCGCTGCCCTAAGATGCGTAGAGTCTCTTTCCCCCCAGGCACCGCTGCCCCTGCCCCTGTCTCCTCTGCTGCCCTCAGTGTGGAGGCCATAGACATCTTGCGCCAGCTGTCTGTGGGGCAGACTTTGCTCCTGAATGCCCTCCAGGATCATGGCAACAAGTTGTCACAGGTTGTTGCGTTCATGGAGGGCATTCATTTGGACACACTGACAACCGCCATTCTGCAGTCACAAGCTCCCAGTCCAGCTCCTGTCCCTTCCGCAACCACCCTGCCAGTGACCCCACCTGACCTGAGCACACACACACCAGAGCACTCAGGCTCCAAGTCATCCACACGCAGCACATGACAACAGCACTCCAAGCGACAGAGACACCAGACATCATCCCCAAAGCACACAAGAAGCACACATGACAGCACAACAACAAGCCCATCACAGGACACTGAGAAGCAGAAATCCAAAAAACATGTATCCGCATTGCATACCTCACATTCCTCGCCCTCCAAGAGCCCTCTCATCCCCACATCTGATCCCAAATCCACACAGAAACTTGCCCTGGCTGCAGTGGACCTGGTGCCTGCCATAAATGCCCCTCCCCCACTTCAGAGGGCTGTTGTGCCCAAGGATTCCACTCCCACCCCCACCCCTCCTAGGAAGCATGGACAGAAAACCAGAGAGGAAGTAGTACCTCCAAAACAGGGGAGGCAGGGTAAACGGCCACCCCCCAAGCGTACCACTAGATCTGAAACATTTTCCCGGAAAGATCCACGACCACCTGCTCCACTTTCTGAGAAGAAGGAGGCTGTTGTGGCCACCTCACTTCTGCCTTGGCCCAAGACACTTGGTGGATATCATATCCCCAAGCAAGTGAGACCCAGCCCTCCACATGCACCATCAGCCACTGAGCCTCCCCACTGCATTTCTCCACCTCTCTGTGCAACGACTCCACCAGGTCCAGCCAGCCCTCAGGCTCACACATCCAGGCATCCCTCTACCTCAACAAGTTCTCCCCGTCCTAGGTCCAGTCCTCCAACTGCCCCAGGCAGACATCCCCCTCCCAGTTCCAGTTCTCCACAAAATTGAAGCAGACTCCCCCTTCCCACCCCATTCCTCCCTGAGCGGTGCCTGACCTGCCCATTTGATGGCCCAATCCTGGTGAGATTTCCATGGCAGTGGACTGTGTCGCTATTTTATCGGGCAAGTTTCCATGCACACATGTGCGGACTCTAGTTTGAACTGGCTATTGCTCTTAATGTTTTGCACTTTGGATGCAGATACCGAGTTCATGTAATAAAATTATATTTATGTTCTGAGCTTTAACGCTGGCCTTGCTAATGATGCAGTACAATGTATGTGTATATGTTCATCGGTTCCATGCTCTGAATGCAACATTCCCATTGGCATGTTCTTTATTTGCCATTGCAGGTGTTCCCAGAGGTTCCGGCAACTAATGTTCTTTTTGACTCTGAGGCTTAAAGGGGCCAAGATGCTTGTCTGTGATGGTCTACTCTTGTCCTGTTCATTATGTTGGGTGGCCTGTACTTTTTTACACATGTCATATTTATATGCTCTCCATCAAGAGCAGCTATTTCGATTTACATGATGACTTGAGGGGTGGACAGGGTACATCATATCTGTGGGATCTATCTTGATGTGTACACACCAGTGTAGGTGTGTTGTCATCTTGGATAGGTATGGCTTCATAGTCACATGGGTAAATGTACATGTGTGCACTTGAGTTATCATACATTGTTATTGTCCTGTGATTAGCTGAAGTATTAATGTGTATGTGCCCTTGAGCATTACCCTTTCACACATGTATGATCCAGTTGATGAGTGCCTGTTTGTTTCCATGATCAGACACCTGCAGGGGGGGTTTGTGCACATGTTGGCATTGTTGCCGGAGCAATGTGCAGTGTGTCATTGTGACCTTGCAGTCCTAGGGTACACCTACATCTTGTCCACATCATTTGTGAGTATGCAGAGTGTGTCACTGCAATGTCTGTGTTGTGATTTTTCTGATGAGGCCCAGCTCTTGCTTACCTTTGTTCTCACTATGCTGACTGACTCTTAGAAACAAACATTATATGTGACTTTTCACATACATTGCTGACACTTTACACTTTATGTGCTCCACTATATGTTATTCTGATTCATATCAGTCACAAGAAGACCATTTGAGGCCTACACAATGTGAGATACTCCACTATGGCTTTTTGCTCTGTACACTCCTCACCTGTACAATACTCCTGTATACACCACTTCAGTCAAAACATGTGCCACTGCATGCCATGCGAATGTGTGACCCTCCCCACCACTCCATAGTGTGACACTGTACTGTGGGAGAATGATTTGTGTCCAGAACCATTGTGCCCCTCAGCACTGTTTCACTATGTGATATGTGCTATTTGAGTCTACTTGATTGCAGTCATGGTTGCTCATGTACAGTACAGATGGGTTTCCAGCACAGTCCGCTTGTCTTGTTCCATCCATATGTGTTTGCCTGAGTTGTGTAGCTGTAGGTGATAGCAATAGTGTGTACCTGTTTGCTGCGGCACTGCTACCCATCCTGAGTGTGAAGTGATGTGTGTGCTGTGATGATTTGTGATGTTCAAGTTCATGGTGGTGAATTCAGATATGTCTGATACAGGTTTTCCTGGTGTTCACACAGTTCTTACTGTGCATGCACTGCTGTCAGTGGATGATGCATTGGCCTTGCCAGGTGTTAGTCCCCCTGATGTCCAGCTGATATTGCTATGGGATGTGTTTTGATGTGCATATGTTTTTAATTTGGTGGTGAGGGGTGCAGTGTTTGGCCTGTTTTGGCTCCTTCTACTAGCAAGTCCATGTGTGTGTTATGTTGTCTTGGCAGGACATTGTGTGTAAGGAGTGTGTGTATTTGAATGCATTCAGCTGGGTGTTGTATTTGTACTGTGCATTTCTTGTGTGCATGGCATATACGGATATGTTGAGTCTTGTTAATGAGCTGGTTTTGTGTGCACAATTGGGCTATGGCCCCCTACATTTGAACAGTCACTTGTCAGGATTGTGTGTGGAAATGCTTGTGAGTCACACTGACACCATGGTCACTTTGTAACCGGTGGAGTGTCTATGGCTGTCTTGGCAGATTTGTGTAGATGCACACACTTTGGGGTATATATGTGTAATTTTTGGATGTTTACTTAGATTACTTTGGATTATGCAGTCTGTGCAGTTGGCCAGAGGTGAAATGATATCTGTTCCAAGAATGAATGGGATCACATTGGCTATCCACTGTTTTGCTGCATATGGCCATGCTTGTTGGACTTCTTTTGATGTGGTCTGTGATACATGGATTTGGCACTTGCGTTCAGTTCAGCATTCGACAACCAGACATCCTTGAGCTGAAGTCAGAGATTTAGAGATACACACCAGGGTGCTGCATTGGGTAGCAGGGAACTCATTGGAGCTTATTTTCACCTTTATCAGTAATGGTCCCAGGTGTTGAGCAGTGAAGGTGGAAGATGGGTAGGTGAGGGGTATATGTGAAGGTTATTGTTAAGTTTGACAGTCAGGGAATGTCACCATGAGCCATGAGTGTTGTGCTGATGGCATACACATGACATATTAGTTGAGACAGATGAGGGGCTGGTCACTGTATGGCTTGTCACAAGTCATCTCATTGTGGACCAATGCATTACTTTCATTGCTGGATCACAGTGATACAGCAGTGATGATAACTTTCAGTCAAATATGATCTCTGTGCCACAAATGTGTTGATTGATGACCTAAGTGTAGTGTCATATGTGGTACCTCTTAAATTCCATGGCGGTATGGTACCAGTCATTTCTCCATACATTTCCTGCACTGTGCCCTCCACTTTTGAATAGTTTACTTGTTATCACACAGTTTACTGCTATCAAGATGGACTATTCCTGAAACGTTGGCATTGATTCAATATTTTTGAGTTGGTGCTACCTTTGGAGAGGTGGAGTGATAGTGTGGAGGTGTTCAGTGAAGTGGCAGTGTAGTCAGTGTTGTTAAAGTGCAGGACATACTCACATGGGGTCATTTAGTGCAGCAGTACATACGTGGGGCAAATGCATACTGGTGCTTACTCAGAGTTAGCAGTTTGAGTCCGAAAAAGTCTACAGAGTTGCATGGTATGGGCTGTTATTATGTGGTATGGTCTGCCATTGTATGTGATGAGCCTACCAGTGTCTGCTTAGGGTGTGTGCTGAACGGTGATTATGTGGCAGTGGTGGCTATCTTCATATGTCATCTACCTTTGCTCTCTCTGACTCATCCAACACCTTGTTGTACTACTGTAAACTTCCCATGCACACCCTGTTTGCTCTGGGCTCCTCTGTTCCACCTTGGGTTTGGACTCACACAGATTTAACTGCAATGATAACTATTGTACCTTTAAAGTGACTCTTGCCTCATCCATCACTCCTGTTGCTATACATTTGTTTCTGATCCTATTGACATGTCACTATGGACACTGTGCCTGCACATGACTCCTTGCAGCATCTATGTTTGGCTAACTAGAAACTCTTTTAGATATTTTGTGGGGTGTAGAATGGTTTGAAGACCTTCCTAGCCTGGGAGACTGTGATGTACTTGTGCAACAATGTGGCCAACTTTTTCCGCCGCTTCAGTGCTGCTGGGACCGCCACGGCCGGGCTGGTTGCCATCATTTCAATGGAGATGGGGGCCACCGATGCTGAGGTGACATTAACAGGGCCGGGGCTAGGAGTTTTGGGGTCCTGGGCAGAAAGTGAATGTGCGAGGCCCCTCTAAAGTGCATAGACGTGACACACTGAGGGCTGTTTGCATCTGAATAGATGTCCCTGCTCCTGAAGCTGCAGCCCCTTCCTCTGAGCCACCTACAAGCACCTCTTAACAGCTCATCAAGGGCTGAAGGTGTGAGGGTTGATTGTCTCCACAGCGGGTTAAGACTGGCAGGGAGCAAAACAGCAGGGCAATTGCCATCCTGCTGTGCCTCTGCATGAGTGGGGGCTGGAGGCCTGATTGCTGGATAAACCTGAGGAATGTGTGTTCTTACAACTGGTAATGGGTCCCCCCCCTCCCCTTGGGTTCCCCTTGCTGCACCATGGCAGTGAGGCCAGGAGAGAGGGGCCTCCTAAGGTGGCACCTTTCCTGCCATGGTCTGACTCTGTTGCATTGTTGCGGGCCCCAATTTGGAGGGTTTACTACAAGGCCCTGGGCAGCTGCCCACTCTGGCCATGCCTATCGCCGGCCCAGGGTGACAATGTACCGCCATGCAAGCAATGGGTACTTTGACTGTGGTATATGTTCCTGTGTGCATCCGTGTGTCTGATGTTCACAATAAAAGATGCCTGCACGCAGGTCCGGCGCTAGGCATGGCCAGTATGGGCAGCTGCCCAGGGCCTTGCTCTAAGCCCACCAGTATGGGGCCTGCAACAGTGCAAGACACCACCAAACCTCTTGTGCCCCTGTCGATCCCATTGAATGAAGGTGTCAGTTGCAATTGGGCTTACAGAAGGGCCCCCCTCTCTGGACCTCTCATGGATGGTGTGGGGAGGCTTAGGGGAGGGGGAGACTTAATCTTGTGCCAGTTGCAAGGAGACACATTTCGGAGTTGTGTCCTGCAATTAGGCCTCCTGTCTGGCTGGCCATTGAGAGCCACAGAGGGACACGCATTGTCACCATGCCGGTGAAGAAAACTAAAAATCTGGGAGTAATTATAAATGGCTCACTCTCTCTCTCAGATCAGGGAAAAGCAGTCACCTCGGCTGCTTTTTACACCTTGAAATTAATCAAAAAGATCCTTCCGTTTCTACCCAATCACTTACCGAAAACAGTAGTCACCTCTTTGGTGTTGTCAAGAATGGACTGTATTTAAATGCCCATCAGCAGGTGCTAAACAAGTTGGAGACACTACAGAATGCGGCGGCTCGTACCCTTTTAAAAATTCCCAAATTTCACTCTGTTGCCGGATCCCTCGGAAAGCTTCACTGGCTCCCTGTGAGGCAGAGAATGATTTGTAAGGCTCTCTGCACTGTCTACAAGGCCTTGCACAACCAAGGTCCTGAATGTCTTAAGAACAGTTTCAGATGGTACTCACCTTCCAGATCTTTAAGATCCGCTTCTGCCAAATTGGTATCTGTACCTAGGTACAAGCGAACCTCCAGGGGCGGAAGAGCCTTTGCCGTGGGAGCCTCAAAAGCCTTGAGCAACCTTCCCCTTCACATTAAATCTATGCCAAATCTGCTGGCTTTCAGGAAAACACTAAAAACCTGGCTTTTCACATCCTGCTAAAGTCTCTTCTGGGCTATTTCTCTTGTGGTCTTTCAGCTAACGCCCATGAGCATTCGAGCACTTAACAAGACTACTTAACATAAGATAATATAAATTCCCATAACGTTTGCAAACCCAACCTTTTAAACCAATCAAAAACAAATTTGACCCAGGGTTCTTGCTTTGCACCCCTAACATTTAGAAGATCTATACAGGAGTCTCTGTTGTCACTTAGTTCGGGTTTAGACCAAAGACGAACCCAATACACTAAAGGTTTGAGTGCTGCTAAATCAGTGATTTAAAAAAAAAATCTAGGTCAAAATATAATGGGATAAAAGGAAATCTGGTTGGGATAGAAACTAGCTTCCTCACAAATTTATTTTAAGCAGTAGATAGTGAGTGGACATCGGCACAGCCCCACATCTTGGCACCATAGAGTGCAGCACCCTTTGCCTTAGCACGGTATACCTTTAGGACTGGTGAAACAGAACGTGAGCTCATTTGATTATAGAATCTAATAATAGCATTAGATCTATGCTCAATTAGCAGCGCACAGTTGGTAAATTGCCCTACCCATTTATAGTTCTCCATTAGTTTAACCTTAGATAATCAAAGCTCTCTCAATTCAATTCAATTCAATAAACTTTATTTGATTTCTACAGAGGAAATCACAAAAGCAGATACAAACAAACAAATAATATTTACAAGACTAAGAAAATCATGTATTAACACAGAAAAGTAAACAATTATCTTTAAAAGGTTTAAAATCTTCAGCAACAACTGATTAAGAATTCATCCTAATAAACAATCGTGTTTACGTCACCAAAATGTCATAATATAATAGTTTTTCTACATCTGATTACATTCTCCAAAAAGGCAGCCACAGGCCGCATAAAATATTCATTATCTAAAAACTGGAGGGATAAAAATGCTCAGGCGACATTGCCTGAGACCAAGCAGCTTTAACATTGGTAGAATCCACAGCTTTCTCTTTACTTCATAGAATTTACAAAAAAGCACTACATGGATTGTTGTTTGCTGCGCCATTTCATCACATGGACATTTACTGAGCAAGGTTGACCAATCATTAGTTACAGGAAAACTTGTACATCGATGGAAAATACCAAGCCTAAAACGAGTTAAAACGAATCTGTCCTGCATGCCCTCCATGTTTTGCAGGTAGGGCTGTATATCATAAGTGGTCAATATCATTTGATTAATCTGTACAGTCAGCCTCATTATTTCCATTGAAAATCTGTTTGACTCCAGAAGTGTCATGCATTCTCTTTTCAGGTCGATTCTGGTAACAGAAAGAATGGATCCTGGTTCATCATAATATTCTGGGTGTCCTAGATCGTTCATAAAATCTTTAATGTATTTCAGCCAAGGTATGTAAAGCACCCTATGTAATTTAACACAATCTCTTATATTATCCCTTTTAAGGGTGGTTTTCTCTGAGGCCCAGACCGTATGCCACAAAAGGATTGGTTGAATTTTAATTAGGTCCATTATATAAGGTAACCCTAGCTCTGAATGGCATACATAAGTGGAGCAAGAGGAATCTTAGGAAGGCGTTCTTGACCAGTTGTAGGGGCTGAGGATCGCAATAACCCCACACACCTGCACCATATATAGCGGTAGTGACGCATTTGTACTTGTATATGCGTAGTAGCTCTATGGGCGGACTTTTGCCCAGCTTTCGTGAAAGTTAGCTAAAGCTGCCGTGACTTTCAAGAACAATAGCTTTATAGCTTTAACTGCCTGAGACCATGAACCCTTCTGGTCAAAAAGGATACCTAAGTAAGGAAATGTCTTAGTAACTTCTATCTTCTTATTGTCTATAGATATATCTCTACACTTTGAGCTCCCTTTTCCACATTTCATAATGAAGGTCTTCGATATGTTAACTTGAAGTCCCAAGTTCTGCATATATGAAATGAAGCTAGTCAGTACACGTTGTAGCCCCAACTGTGTGCGTGCCATCAGCACTGCATCATCAGTGTAGAGGAGGGCGAGTATTGTGCGCTTACCAATTTGTGGTAAGTCCCGACACTGATCTGACAGTGTCTGCCCGTAAGCCATTGACATAAAGCATAAATAAAAATGGTGCTAATACGCAACCCTGTCTTACCCCCCTCTCCACGCTGAATGGTGCAGGGAAATCGCCCTTGGCCCCATAGCAAACCCTTGCTTTCAAGCCAGAGTAAAGTTGCCTCAGAGAATGTAGGAGCGGTGCTTCCACACCTGATTTGGCCATAATGATCCATAATTTGTTATGTTCTACACAATCAAAAGCTGCAGTTAGATCTGCAAATGCCAGGAATAATCTACCCTGCTTGGCCTGGGTGTATTTGCCGATTAATAGATTCAAATTTAATCCTAGGCCTGGTCGAAAGCCAAATTGCAGCTCGGATAAGACATCATTAACAGCAGCCCAATCCTGGAGTCTGTTTAGTGCAATGCGCCCCACCACCTTGATAAAGGAATCAAGCAATGATAATGGCCGGTAGCAGGCAGAATTCTGGTCATCACCTTTCTTAAAGATCGGCACCAATAACGATTCTGACCAGGTTGCAATAAAACCTGAGGTGCAACAAGCTGACATGACTTGTGTCAGAAGTGGACCCCGTAAAGGAATATTAACTTTGAAAAGATCTACTGGTGAACCTTCGGGACCAGGCGCTTTCCCTCCCTTACTAGCTGCAATTGCTCGATTGTCCTCTTCTAAAGTAAAATTAAGGTCTATGGGCAATCTTGGGTGGGGCAATTGTGCTATGGTCCATTTGCATATCATCTGTTCCTGTATTTTCTAGTGTGAAATTATACATATTTGAATAGTGTTTCACCCATTCATCCTCGCTAATACCAATCTCTATGGTAGGAGTATCATGTGGAGTCAGAAAGGGGGCGTTTACTGCCCGCCAAAATGCTGTGTTATCTCTGGCCAGTGTTGCTTTATGCAAGACTCTTCAAGCATCCTCTCTCATTTTTTTTTTTGGATCTATTTATTGAGTTTTCCTATTATAAGAGACAGAAAATCTTAACATATGATTTGTACATAACCAGTATGCATTTACATCAGTCAGGTCATTTGCAACCATCTTATCATAAAAATAACGAGAAATGAGAAAAATTACAAAATAAGTCAGCCAGATTACTCACGAATAAGACATAATGAACAAAAACCAATACAATATAATCAGAGCATATTAAACAATACCGTCCTATAAACCAATAAAGAAATAAAATTATAGACCTTATATTGTAAACATTCGTGTCACATCTATATTTCTGCTAGTGATTACATCTGGCCCGGCCATACCCTCAGGATTGTTGATCAAACAACTTTATATATAACAGTAAAACCTTGAACAGTGATCCGATAAAGGAAGACAAAAGGATAATGAAAAAAAAAAAAGGGAGAGGGGAGGACAGGAGCGACATAATAAGACAAAGAATCATTTTGCGTCCATCATAAAATTACCAATGTAGCAAATCCCAATATGACTGCTTACTTTACAAACCGCAGCACAATGGGCCAGCATACAGTAAACATGATATATATGTCTTAGCACTAAACTGACCGAACACATTGCCATGTATGTACCTACCGTATTTAAGAATCATTGGAAATATCTACAGGATCCTCCGGAGCTGTAGCCACCTGAAGCGCCGACAAAATCGTGTTCCAGGCAGTCGAGATAGGATATTTGCGCAGCCCTAGTGTATCTTCCCTCAAGAAAGAGACAGCCTCAGCTTTGGCCCAATTTAGTAAGGTTTAGTAAGGATTATATCCAGGCTTTAAGTGGTGAAGGTTCCTTAGCCTTCCACCGCCTCATGACAAGCTGCTTGGCCACCGCCAGCCCCAGATCCAGGAAACGGGAAGATGCTATCTGCTTTTTACCTCTGGGAAATATTCCCACTTCAAGCATCCTCTCTCATATCCCTCTGACGTTCCTTTAAACCTTGTTTATACTCCAATCTACACGCTTTTATTTCTTGATTGACTCTTAATGGCTTATGTATTGCGTATTTCAATTTCTTATGTGCTTTCGTACACCTGGAGTTGAGCCACCCTTGGTTTTTTTCTTATGCTCTTTTTATTCTCTGCCATTATGGATTCCATAAATTCCTCGAGTAATCTGTTGGAAGGATTCTAAGGTTTCAGCATGATCAGAAGTTTCATCTAAGGCTTTATCATATTTACCCACTAGATTTTAGTGAATTCAGCGGGGTCCACTTTGGACCACTGTAGAGAATAGCCGTTGGTTTTATTCAGAGCAATATCCTGGACCATATGCAAACATTTTCCCTTCATTTTCATTACCTTACTAGGCAGTTGAAAAGTTACACTCAGAGGGAAATGATCACTCAAAGAATTCTTAAGTGTTTTAAAGCCTTTGATTCTGGTTGAGTGTCTATTTGCTGTTATCACATAATCAACAGTCAAGTTCGCACCTCTCACATTAAATGTAGAATCAAAAAGTACCGGAGGGGTCCATAGATCATTGGCAAATCCTAGGTCAAACTTAAACAAAATCTCATTCAAGTCATCCCCATAGTTCGAGCGCAGGAAATGGGTATAAGTTGTATTCTTGTCTAATGATATCCCACAGTTTTTATCCACATAAGACGGGCATACGCCAATAATAAAATCCCCACACCAAGGTACAAACATGCCTTTTTCTGTTTCGTTATGTACATACTTAAGATCATTACACAATTGCCTAAGGACCCCATGGATCTGATCGGGCGAGGCATTATTATAGTAATTTATCACAGCTACACAGCAATGCTTGTCAATTTCAATGGTGGTAATTTGATAATAGGTTTCAGAAATCGTCAGCTTTATCCTAATCGTGTTCATATAATTTGAAACATATGTGCATAGCCCTCCTTTAGATCTCCCATGTGCAGATGGTACGGCTGGGGTATGGAAGGTCTTATACCCACTAATGTGTATGGTATCCTCTACCCAGGTTTTTTGAAAACAGGGAATGTTGAATTTTTCTACAAAATCTATCCATTCTGGAATTAGGGCTTTTTCACGTAAGCCTGCGACGTGCCAGAATAGCACAAGACATTGATCATCTCTGATATTATCTTCGTCTCTGGCTCTGTTTATCTTTGGGGGGGGATGGGTGAAATATCTGTAGTTAATCGATTTCCACGGTTTACCCCTGTATCAATACTATACGTAGGTGTGGGGGAACTCATATGTGGGCTATGTTCATTGTCTTCTAGCTTACTAGCTCTCTCTAATACTTCACCACCAACACAAATAACATAATTTTTGACCACTCCCTCTCTAAACACCATATATTTTGTCTTTTTTACATTCAGCTCTAAACCCCTGGACGTGCAAAGATCTGAAAACTTGTCAAGAGTCAGAGCCCCATAGGTGTTTTGGATCTGGAGAGAGTCATCTGCGAATAAAAGAATAGGAACCTTCCTGTTACTCAAAGCAGGGGAGTCATTTCTACAATTCAGCAATATGCCTACTACATCATTCATGTATAGGGTGAATAACGTTGGTGCAAGAACGCACCCTTGTCGCACACCGTGCTCAATAAGGATACACTATGTTAATTCACCCTTGTTGCCACATCGGACTTGTGCAAAGTTCTTAGTATGCAGTTTAATCAAAAGCTGGATCAAGTTTCAAGAGACCCCCTTTATTGACAGAACTCGCCACAGATTATTACGTGGAATGAGATCAAATGCGACTCTAAGATCTACGAAAGCCACATAGAGCAAGATAGTGTGGCAAATCTAAAAATCTGATCTGAAGTGCTGGTCTTTGGGCAGAAACCAGCTTGAAGAGAGGACATAGTTTTATTAGACTCCACCTAATCTAGTAAACTATCTAAAACTTGTCTTGTAGATATCTTCTGTACATTATTGATTAAACTGATTGGTCTATAGTTTGATGGGGCACATGCATCATCACCCTTTTTACATATCGCAATGATTTCGGCTCCTCTCCAGGATTCTGGAATCTCTTCCCCAGACACTATTGCATTTGACAGTAAGTTTACATAACTTACCTAGACTAGGGGCTCAGCTTTATACAGAACTCTGGGAATTTTATCCAGACTGGGTGCCTTAGCTGATTTGAAACAGTCAATGGCTCTAGCTGTATCTTCCAGGCTAAAAGTAACTGGATCGGCTACCTCTGTGCCAACTTTAGTTAGTATTTCAATAGCAGGTACATGTTCAGAGGCGTCTCATTAAGATTCTTTGCAGCTTATAATTCAGAGAAATGAGACACCCATCTTTCAGAAATGTGGTAGTGATAGGTTATCACTTTTTCTAACCTAGGCTGAGCTAATGTATGCCAGAACGTTTGATTATCATTAGCTTTGCTCTGCTGTATGTACGTACTAGTTTCTGGTCTTAACCTAATAACGAACTGGGACACGAAGAAACCCATATCACTAGGTTTGGCATACTCTCTCCCACTGTGTTGTTGAAACACCTGTAACTACCGCTCATAGTAATCATGCACTAATTATTTTGGCTCTTGTGAAGTTATATTAATCTTAACCCAATCAATGTCTTTTAGAGGCACCTAACCTTTCAGGAAATTACTCCCTGACTACTGGGGATGGTGCATTAGTGTGAGCATCTCTCGTTGGCTCTTCATGCAGTCATTGTACAACAACCTTGCATTCAGCCCACAAATCATTTGGCACTGATGGAGCAAGGACTCGTACATGAGACTTGCTCGGAAGCAATCCTCTTGTTTAACTCACTAACGAATTACTAACAACGTGTTTTGTGATTAATAATACGCATTTCCTTTACACGTGGGAGAAAATGAAGCTTGCCTATGTGTTTACTAACTGCAATAACATGAACGTAGGACTAAGATGCATTCTAACACGGGATCTTTACTGCGCATGCGTCTACTACATCTACGTAGTACGACGTACTGACGCTTGGAGGGAAATTCTGGCGCTTGCGCAAAGAACTATAAAATGGCCGCTTGAAAACTCACATGCATGGCACTTGCTTGCAGAAATTAGAAAATAAGTTTTATACTAACGCAAATGCAGAAAGGGAAATAATAAATGGTATAGGCTAGAGTAGAGGTTGGTGGTATACAGTGAAATCATTTATTTTTGAGAATAACATTCTTCCTTTTGACTTTATTATTAGTGCGTATTTGGGCCTGTCAAATTTGTCTGAGTCGAGCAGACTGACGTTGTGCGACGCATGCGCCTTGGTGTGGAAGTTCGAAAAGATGACTAAGGACTTGTCACGCGTCCAAGGTCGGTGAAGATGTGCCCTGGGAACATGAGGGTGAAGAGTTCATATGAAGGAACTTTATTCAAGAAATCGCTACATTTGTATTAATAAAGTTTAAAGATGTATGGGAAAGGAAGGGCGGAATAAAAGTTTGAGGGGAGGAGTTTTGAAACAATGGTTTAAAGAAATAAGTGAAATATAAGCATGGTATGATGATCATCCCCCCCTCGCCTGTCCAATCAGAAGTTAGTATTCTGTAAAATTGAAACATTAATGGGTGGTACATGGTAATAGAAAGGTATAATTGAAGTAGTTTAGTTAGTTAGTTAGCTAAGCTTGTTGGGAGCGGAAGCAGCAGAAACAATTCGGAGCTTGGGATGCTGTCGGTGCTGGGGGTGGTGCTGATGCTCTGAAATGCTGATGAAGAAATCGAATGCAGAACCATCTACTTAATTTGGGTGGGTTAGAAAGAAGATCGCGGAAGAACCACGAGGAGGAAGAGAGTGTCAGAGAGGGGTGCGACGCAGTCGTCGGTATCTAGAGAGGTGAAGTATCCTGTCCTGATTCCTGTCCTGAAGCCTTTGTCTCCTGATCTGTCCTGGGGACCCATATCAGCCCTTTGGCCAGGGAGTTGGTCTTCACACCATACTTGGTAATTATAAATTCATCGTCTTGATAAATGCTCTTCTCTCTCTATCCTCTTCTTTCTGAGCATAGTTATTGTGTGGATCTGAATTATTATATCTATTGAAATTTTGATTGAATTGGCACTCTTGCGAATGAGGGTGTTTGTACTGAAACGTTTTTGAGATGGTTCACAACCAACTAATTTAGATAAAGATTTTTAAAATTTACTGAGTCTGTGATTATTTTAATCAAGAAATGTTTAATCAAATCATGTTAATTATCACCATCAACTAGTTCCACCTAATGGTCCATTGACCAGAGGAAAGAACTATTTGATCAGTGAAAGGTTTAGTTAGAGAAGAAATAACTAGATCTTGAGGTATGAAAATTATAAAACTAAAAAGTTCCAGCGGTCTACTTGGTGTTTAGTGCGAGAGAAGTTATATGGGCCCAGGTGAGTATATGGTAGTGGAGTATCTGTTGCTAGTTCGCCGCTGGATCAGTTTTCTGGTAGCAGAGCTATGGTTGTTAGTGACTAGTTTGGTGATAAGTATAGATTATTGATTTTTGATTTATGTTTTAACAAAAAGAGTTAGTGTCCTGTTTTTTATGTCGTCTGGAAAATTCTCGGGGAATGAATAGCGGGTGGTGATAGACACCACACTGCAGTGAGGTTACTCGTCTGTTGGAATAACACTGAGGAGTTAGGAAAAGCTAGCAGTGTTAAAGTAGGGACTATTTTCTGTGTAAAAGTGAGAGTGATTGATTGCAAAGAGTTCGCTAGTGAAACTTTAGGCGTTATATCACCTAGTAAGGGTAACCCTGAAGGAGTAGTAGGTTCTTCTAAGCTAGATTGACAGCAAAAGGAGTTCGCTAGTGAAACATCGGTCTCAAATTTCCCTAACGGGTGACACCGGAGGAGTAGCAGGTTCTCTGGAGCTTAGGTGAAGAGTAAGCGGAAGTAGTGAAAAGAAATAAACTATCCTTTGATTTAGTGGAACAGACAGAGTAGCAAATGTTTTACGTCGTTATTAACAAAGAAATTTAAAGAGAATTTCAAGAAATAAAGTTACGTATTACCTTGTAAAGGGAGGGTCAGTTGCCGGAGTGGTACTGACGTCACGGAGAGCCGCACTGGGATTGGCAGACACAGCCGGTGTGTGACAGGAGCAGCCTTGTAAAGGAGGGGTGAGAAATCGCAAGAGTTGGACTGACGTCACGGAGAGCCGCACTGGGATTGGCAGACACAGCCGGTGTGTGACAGGAGCAGCCTTGTAAAGGAGGGGTCAGTAGTAAGGAGCAGAACTGACGTCAGGAAAAGGCCGCGCTGGCATTGGGTAGATCACGAGTGTGAGCCTGATTTGATTGGCTAGCCAGTTAGAAGCCGCGCTAGAATTGGTGAAGAGAAGATTGTATGTGGGATTTTGATTTGACAGTAAGTGCAAGACGTACAGGAAGGAAATTTCAAGGGTTTGCAGAATGCAATTTCCTACACCGATCCTCAAGAATGTATGGAGAGAAAAGAAAGATGTCATTTTTTAAGAAAATAAAGAATTTCTTTATAAAGGATAAGCCTGTGTTGACTAGAGAGGGAATTCCTATTCTGCCACCGAAGACACCAGCATCTTTTATGATGATGGAGAGAGGATATCATACCTGCGTGTGGTTGGAAAACTGGATAGAGTACACGAAGGATGATGGGGTGTTAGCATTTCCTAAGGATGGTACGTTTAATGGGAGGATTCTTCAGAATTTAAGATTGAAAATGAATGATTTAGAACCTAGACCTAGGTTAACTCAATATGAGGCTTTGGAAGAATGGGAGACTGAGTCGTATGAACGAGAAAAATGCAGAGGTGGAAGATATAGAGGATTCTTTCCGAGACACTTGCATGAGTCACGAGAAGGGCAGATGAAACAGTGGAGGAGAGCTATGGTATCAGAAGGGTTATATCCAGTATTGATGGCTGAGGAACAATCTGGAGGAAAGTGTAAGGAGAAAACAAAACATTTTAACACAGCAGGATATGGTGAATCAGATGATGAGTTACTAGAGGATATTTTAATTAAAAATCCACCACCGTATCAAGAAGCAGCTAGTAAGGTTGTCCCAAGTGCGCCAGTAATGGGAATACCATTAACTCCACAGATTTTACATGAGACATCATACAACAGAGTGTTGCAAGATAATGAAAGAGAAGCTTTGAATAAAACTAGGGAAGAACTAGTTCAAAGGATAAGTCAATTGAATTTAAATACTGAAGCTTTAACAGTACCAGTAACCATTGGTCCAGTAATCCCATTATATGGGGATAATAAGATTTGCCAGAAACCACAACTTGTGACAGTTCCATTAAATAGTCCTAGAAAAGAGATAGTAATCACAGATGATCAGGTTAGCGAAAGTGAGTCAGTTATTTCATTAATGGATCTCCCTATTGTGGAACCTCATACGGAAACTCCAAAGAGAGTTACGCCTATGAATTTGAGAGAAAGAAGGCCTTTGGTTCCGGCTGGAACTGCAGGCGCAACAGTAGTCACCTCTGAAGAAATAGAAAGGTGGGCTCAGGAAAGAGATAATCAGAACCCAACACCAAAGATTTTAGATATCAGCAGATTGAAAGTGGAATTGGAAGAGATGATGACAGGATGTGTGGGTACAGAAAGATTAAACGTTTACAATGATGAGGAATTATTGTTTCTATGTAAGAGTATAACTAGGAGAGCAAGAATATTTCATGAGAGACTAACTGAAGTTGCTTCAGAAATTGGAATAGACATAGGGAAATCAAAGTTGTTACAGAAACCCTATCGAGTGGATTTTACTGATAAAGATTTAGAAAGTGTAAATGCTTCGGGAAAAAGGCTACAGATAAAAGAATTGATGAACATTTTGCGAAAGTGGGGAGACATTGATAAATGGAGAATTAGATGGATAAGAAAGAAAGAGGAAGTGCAAGCGAGAGAAGCAGCAGCTGCATTTCCAGTAAGAGAATCAAGCAAAGTGGAAAAATTGTGTCCAATGAGAGAGGTTCCAGGAGGTGGATATGTTCATGTTCCTTGGAGTAGACAAGATATTTTATCATTTACAAATGATTTTCCAAAACTGAGAGAAAAACCAGTTGAGTGGTACAAACAGGTAGAGAGGTTTGTGAAGGTTTCAAAGGTGTTATTGAAAGACTTGGATGGTCTATTTGATATAGTGGTACCTGCTGATTTATGGACAGAATGTAAGATTACAATTGATTGGCCTAATGAGGAGTATCCTAGAGATGCAAAAACAGGAGCACCTTCGGAAGAGGTGATGAAAAAGTATCACCAAGTGATTACGTATTTGAAAGGGAAAATCCCTCCTAAAGAAACATATTGGGTAAAAATAGATAGAACAGCTCAGGAACCAAATGAATCTGTACATGCGTACTATGAATGGTTATTGCAGGTGTTTAAGCAGTATAGTGGTTTTGAGAATATTGGTGACAAAGATATGGGACATTTTGTGTATTGGTTTGTATATGGCTTGAAACCAGAAATCAGTCAGATGATACAGCAGCACATGTTGTGTTGGCAAAGTAAGACAGTGGATGAGATTCTAAAGTACGCGAAATATTGCGGAGATGACATTGAAGCCAGGCGTAGGAAGCTAAAGGAGAAAATGATGTGGGCACAATTAAAATTGGCAGAGCAGCAAGAAGAGAAAGCAAATGACCAAAATAATAATCAAGTGAAAGAACAGAGTCAGAATAATCAAGGAGCGAATGGTAATAAATTTAAGGGGCGAATGGACAGAGAAGAAGCGAAAAAGAAGTTTCCTTGTCATGCGTCCGGAAAGCTTGGACATTGGAAGAACGAGTGTAAGAGTATTCAGAATAATAAGAATAATAATGGGCCAAATCAAAATTTAATCCCACAGATGCAGAATGAAGTACTTATGAATCAGCAGCAACAGGTAGTTACTCCACAATATCAGGTGCCACCAGCTCCTATGCCAAATTTTGTGAACCATCAAAGTTTCAGTGCGAACACCGGATTTCAAGGAGAAAGTGGTAAGAATAATAGAACAATTGCACAATATTTTTTACAGAATTATGAAGAACATTCAGATACCGCACAGTGACGGTGCCTGAGGGGGGGAGGAAGAGGAGTGTGTGCTTGGCGCATCCTTGCCGGTAGATCAGTCAGGTCCATTCGTTGATGGGAGAGTAGAAGGTAAAGACATTACTTTCCTATTGGATACCGGTGCTACCAAGTCTACTGTGAGAACAGCAGACATCCCAAACCTACCCCTCTCGGGAGAGTCAATCCAAGTTGTAGGCGTATCTAACCAACAGATTAGAACCCCTATCACAAAGCCAATGGAGGTGCACATTGGAAACTTCAAACAAATGCATCGATTTGTAGTATGCGATTCCAGTCCTGTAAATCTGTTGGGAAGAGATCTTTTGTGCAAGATGAATTGCACGATCTATTGTACACCGGATGGTGTTGCTTTCCAAACCCCCGATGAGGACGTTGTCTATAAGATGATGCTGGCCAAACAGGGAACAGAAGTAGATGAAATGTTTTCATTAATAACCGAGAATGAATTGCCAGAAGAGTTAAGAACGACAGTTAATCCAGAAGTGTGGGATTTTACAGGAAAAGACATTGGGCTAATGACAAATATAGACCCAGTTAAAGTGACAGTGAAAGAAGGTGCAGTGTATCCAAATACCCGACAGTACAAAATGAGTCCAGAAGTAAAAGCAGGAATTATTCCAGAAATTGAACGAATGGTTAAACAAGGTATTTTAAAAGAGGTGATGGGTAGTCCCTGTAATTCGCCAATAATGGGACTGAAAAAGCCTAGCGGAAAGTACAGAATAGTGCAAGACCTACGGAAAATAAATAAAATTGTAATTCCCTGTTGTCCAATTGTGCCAAATCCAGCAGTGATCCTTTATCAGATACCGTGGAATGCAGGATGGTTTACAGTAATTGATTTATGCCAAGCGTTCTTTTCTATTCCTTTGCACCCAGACAGCCAGTATCTTTTTACGTTTAAGTTTGAAGATCGTATTTACGCATGGTGTCGTGTTCCTCAAGGGTACACAGAGAGTCCTTCAATTTTTAATCAGATTTTGAAAAAGTGGTTGGAATCGTTGATCATGCCTGGAAATTCTGTTCTGGTTCAGTACATTGATGACCTATTGGTGGCATCAAAAACACGAGAAGATTGTGTCACAGATACAATTGCATTACTGAACCATTTGGCTGAAGGAGGACACAAGGTGTCTCCAGAAAAGTTACAGTTCTGTCGACAAGAAGTAAGATATTTAGGGCATAAAATAGAAAGAGGAGTTAGAAAAGTGACACCGGAAAGAATAAAAATAATCAAAGAAATGCAATTGCCACAGACTCAGAGAGAAATGAGAATGTTTCTGGGAGTGGTTGGATATTGTAGGCAATGGATTAATGGTTTTTCTATGTTAGCAAAACCATTAATACAGATGATCCGGAATTGAGCAAAAGATCCAATTGATTGGAATGATGACTGCCTAGAGGCATTTGTGAGACTAAGAAATTGTTTGTGTGAGGCTCCTGCTTTGGGCATGCCTGATTATTCAAAAGACTTTGCTTTGTTCTGTTGTGAAAGAGAAAATTGTGCACTTTCAGTCTTAACACAGAGACATGGATTGAGTCGACGTCCAGTGGCATATTTTTCAGCCACATTAGACCCAGTAGCTTCAGCATTGCCTGGCTGCTTAAAAGCAGTAGCTGCTACTTGTATGAGTCTGGAGCAAAGTCAGTCGATAGTGACGGGACATCCGGTAAAAGTCTTTGTTCCACACTCAGTTGAGATTCTTTTGACAAGAACACAGCACCTCACCCCTAATCATTTGACAAAGTACGAAAGAGTGATTTTGGGAGCTGAGAATGTGACTGTAATAAGATTTACGATTCTGAACCCAGCCACTCTATTGCCAGACTCCTACGATGAGGAAGTGAAAGATGAAAGTGATCATGATTGCTTGGACGTGACTGAGTTATGCACGAAGCCCCGCCCAGATATAAGAGAGACACCCTTGAAAGAGGCTGATCATGAGTTATTTGTAGATGGCTCCTGCCTTAGGACACAAGAAGGAGGTTTAAGTGCTGCATATGCTGTTTGTAAAATTTCTGGGGTAATTGAAGCATCCTGTTTACCTGGGGTCAAGTCTGCACAAGTAGCTGAATTGGTTGCCTTAACAATGGCATGTAAAAAGGGGAAAAATTGGAGAGTAACCATATTTACGGACAGCCAATATGGGTTCGGGATTGTGCATGACTTTGGCCAGCTTTGGATGCAAAGGGGATTTCTGACTTCCTCAGGATCTCCTATCAGAAACAGCAAAAATGTGAAAGATTTATTGGAAGCATTACAATTGCCAAAAGAGATAGCAGTTGTAAAATGCGCTGCACATCAGTCAGGAAATGACTATGTGACTGCTGGCAATAATTATGCTGACCAAGTGGCGAAATACTGTGCTAAAAATGCAGTAGCCATAAACAGAAAAATTGAAACGGGTGAAACCAGATGCCAACTTATGTACTTCTCAGTACCAGAAACATGGGATGAGATTAGACAATTGCAGGAAGAAGTTGAGGAAAAGGAAAAAGAAATCTGGATAAAGGCAGCCTGTACAAAGAGACCACATGATGAGGTATGGGTGTATTTAGATGGAAGACCAGTCATGCCAGATTGTTTGCTTTCAAAAATGGCGAGAGTGTACCATGGAGCAACACACATAGGGAGAGATTCAATGATCAGGCTATTCAGACAGAGTTGGTATAATCCGAAGTTCAGGGTAGTCGCAGAGAGCCTTTGCCAAAGATGCTTAACCTGTCAACAGCAGAACCCAGGTAGAAAGACAGTGGTAAGCTGGGGAAAGATCGGAAAGGCAGAAGGACCCTTCACCAGATTACAGTTAGATTTTATTGAATTACCCCCATGCAATGGACTGAAATACGTACTTGTCATAGTATGCCTTTTCTCAAGATGGGTGGAAGCCTATCCAACTCGAAGAAATGACAGTCTTACAGTTGCAAAATTGTTGTTGAGGGAGTTAGTGCCGAGATTTGGTTTTCCGGTCACTTTGGAATCAGATAGAGGCCCTCATTTTAATAATGAAATAATTCGATTAATCTGTGCTGCGTTTAACATTGAACAAAAACTGCACTGTGCATATCGTCCAGAGGCTTCTGGAGTTGTTGAACAAATGAATGGCACAATAAAGTCAAGATTGGGAAAGGTGTGTGCATCCACAAAGCTGAAATGGCCAGATGCATTACCTCTTGTATTGATGGGTCTCAGAAGCATTCCAGACAGAAAAACAGGAATGAGCCCACATGAGGTTCTCATGGGAAGAGCCATGAGACAGGCATTTATTCCTGGAAATAAACTAATGAGTATATCTGATGATCTGGTATTGGACTATTGCAAAGGATTGGCTGAAATGATGCGTTCTATCTCTCACCAGGTTGGAGAAGACGCAGTTGAAAGACAGCCAGACCAAGCGCATGATTTGAATCCTGGAGATTGGGTGCTGGTAAAGAAACACGCAAGAAAGTCGTGCCTAGCACCAAGGTGGGACGGACCACGTCAAGTCATACTAGTCACTACCACAGCAGTGAAGTGTGCAGGTCTGCCCAATTGGATTCATGCCAGCCATACCAGAAGAGTTCCGAGCCCATCAGATCAACAAGAGCCACCACTGACTGAGCAAGCTGAAGCGTCAGGAGTTGTAAACTGTGAAATTGAAGAATCTAGAGTGATAGATTCTGAAAGACAACCATATGACGAACAGCCCGAGATAAGTCAGGAAGAATGGATCCCAGTGATTGAAATAATTGATGATGTTATTGAAACCAGAAGAAGAACAGAACTGAAAAGACAGGAAAGTAGTCAGGAAGAGACAGGGGAAGAAGAACACACTCAGGTGAAAATAGAAAGAGACACAAACAAACCTGAGGAGGGAAAAATAGAAGAACACGTTCAGGCGGAAGAAGAAAAGTTTGAATTAAGACCTGAACAGGACCAGATAGAGTTAGAAGAACAAGTTCAGGCAGAAGAAGAAAGGTTTGAACTAAGACCTGAACAGGGTCAGATAGAATTAGAAGAACAAGCTCAGGAAGAAGTAGAACAAAATACAGTAGAACCTGAGCAGGAGGAAGCAAAAGAAGGTACAAGCACAGAAAACAGAGAAACAGAACAGATTGTGCCCAGAATAAATGAAATAAAAAGAACTTTACAAAGAGATAAAGAAGGTGAAAACGCAGTACAAATCAAAAGAGTCAGAAAGGGAGACAATTGGCCAACTGGAGTAAAGAAACTAAAATATCATCTGAGAAAATCTGAAAAGAAACCAGAGCAAGTGAACGAAATCACAAGTCAAACAAGACCTAAACAAACCTTAGCAAAAATAACTCGAAGAAGTCCAAGATTGAGAAACTTAAACAGGAGGTACAAGGCTCCAGAGTGGACACACGTTATTGTCAAGGAATTTGAGTCCCTGGATCTGTCTGATGAGACAGAAGAGGTCCATATTGCACAAATTGATGAAAGCAAATTGAAACCTCCTTAAGAACAAAAAGGAAGGCTAAGACTGAAAAAGAAAAAGATAAGAGAAAATAAATTTTCTCAGGAATAAAATGGCAGACATTGAAGTTATCGGAAAACCAAAATGTGGATTAAAAAGAAAGTGTTTTAGATTTTGTTTTTGTAGTATTTTATTAGCAGCATTAGGATGGTTATTCCTAACAGTAGGAGTACCTTTAATAATGAAAACAAGTGACAAGAATAATACAGATACTAATGTTAAGGTAGATAGAATAAGAGAAACTAAATTAGAAATAGGGGTAGAAGATGAAGCAAACTATCATAATGAATCAGACTATAATACGTCCTCTAATGTGTTTATTAAATTGTTATTTCAGTATGTTAGCACTATGGAAATTAACAATTGTTACGTATGTATGAAGTTACCCTCATCAGTATCAGAAGGGATTACGTATCACCATATACCTTTAACTTATGGTGTGTCATGTAGTATTTTATCAAGTTTATTTTACGCTACAGGGAGACTTCAGTATTTTTATTCTAATTTAGATGTAGTATTTTCTGAACTACCTATTAGAAAGAATATGAATCCAGTAGCTAGTAGTAAAAACGCACAGTTTATGGGTGAATTTTTCATAACGATGAGTTCAATAGATTTAGTTCAGGCACGTAGAGATAATCTAACATGTATATTAAGAAAAGAAGAAAAAGATTTTTTGAATTTAGTAGAAGAAAGGAGACAGGATTTAATGAGGAAGGCAACTACACAGAAAACCCATGTACCTCCATGGGTTGGGAAGGAGGGAATCTATGCAAGTGGCAAGGCTCATGCTGCGATGTCCCTGGACTTTGTGAAAAGGGGAAAATTCTGCCTCCATAGATTAAAGACAGATTATAACAATAATTACATTGGTTCCAGTGAATGTGAACATAACTTCCTAATATAAGGAGGATGGGGACTAAAAGGGGGAACTGATCCTGTGTTTCCAGGAGTTTATTATGTTTGTGGGAGCAATGCCTATTATAGGTTGCCTGCAAGATGGTACGGAAGCTGTTATTTTGGAATAGTTTTTCCAAAAATGTATCATGTAGATAAAATCAGTGGAACCAAAGGAAATTCTAATGGACTAACACGTAAAAGAAGAGCTAGTTTTTCTGAAATTGTAGGAGATATTTTTAGTGCACTGATACCCTCAGTTGGAGTCATTCTAAATTCACAGAAAATTTGTAAGTTATCAACCATAGTTGATCGTCTTTCTACAGATACTGCAGGAGGATTTCTAATGATTAACACAGAAATGGTTGCAATTAGATCTATGGTTTTACAGAACCGTCTTGCTCTTGATATATTGTTAGCAAAAGAAGGTGGAGTCTTTGGCATGTTGAAAGTTCAACATTGCTGCACTTATATTCCGGACAAGAGCAGAGAAATTAAAGGATATATTGAAAACATTACGGGAATGCATAAAGATTTGACCCAACTGGAGGTTGACAGTGTGTGGGGAAGACTAACAAAAAGTATAACATCAATAGGGAAATGGTTTGTTGATTTTGGGAAAAGTTTTCTAGGTCAGATAATAATACCATTAGTTATGATAATAATGGTAGTGATGTTAATAATAATTACATATAAATGTTGTAGAAAAGGTACGAAAGAAAAGGTACACTTGGAGAGAAAAGGGAAGGGACAGACACGAAAGAGAAAATATGATGAAATACGTTTGGAAGAAATGAAAGGCAGGTTATATAAGAAGATGCGAGATTTAGAAGGAAACGAAATTGTTGATGAAAATTGAGAGGACAAATAGAAAAAAAACTGAGAAGTGTTAAAGTTGGTATCTGGGATGGATAGGTAATTTTGTGATGGCTTAATATGCCATCAGAGAGGGGATTTATGGAGCAAGGACTCGTACATGAGACTTGCTCGGAAGCAATCCTCTTGTTTAACTCACTAACGAATTACTAACAACGTGTTTTGTGATTAATAATACGCATTTCCTTTACACGCGGGAGAAAATGAAGCTTGCCTATGTGTTTACTAACTGCAATAACATGAACGTAGGACTAAGATGCATTCTAACACGGGATCTTTACTGCGCATGCGTCTACTACATCTACGTAGTATGACGTACTAACGCTTGGAGGGAAATTCTGGCGCTTGCGCAAAGAACTATAAAATGGCCACTTGAAAACTCACATGCATGGCACTTGCTTGCAGAAATTAGAAAATAAGTTTTATACTAACGCAAATGCAGAAAGGGAAATAATAAATGGTATGGGCTAGAGTAGAGGTTGGTGGTATACAGTGAAATCATTTATTTTTGAGAATAACATTCTTCCTTTTGACTTTATTATTAGTGCGTATTTGGGCCTGTCAAATTTGTCTGAGTCGAGCAGACTGACGTTGCGCGACGCATGCGCCCTGGTGTGGAAGTTCGAAAAGATGACTAAGGACTTGTCACGCGTCCAAGGTCGGCGAAGATGTGCCCTGGGAACATGAGGGTGAAGAGTTCATATGAAGGAACTTTATTCAAGAAATCGCTACATTTGTATTAATAAAGTTTAAAGATGTATGGGAAAGGAAGGGCGGAATAAAAGTTTGAGGGGAGGAGTTTTGAAACAATGGTTTAAAGAAATAAGTGAAATATAAGCATGGTGTGATGATCATCCCCCTCGCCTGTCCAATCAGAAGTTAGTATTCTGTAAAATTGAAACATTAATGGGTGGTACAAGGTAATAGAAAGGTATAATTGAAGTAGTTTAGTTAGTTAGTTAGCTAAGCTTGTTGGGAGCGGAAGCAGCAGAAACAATTCAGTGCTTGGGATGCTGTCGGTGCTGGGGGTGGTGCTGATGAAGAAATCGAATGCAGAACCATCTACTTAATTTGGGTGGGTTAGAAAGAAGATTGCGGAAGTACCACGAGGAGGAAGAGAGTGTCAGAGAGGGGTGCGACGCAGTCGTCGGTATCTAGAGAGGTGAAGTACCCTGTCCTGAAGCCTTTGTCTCCTGATCTGTCCTGGGGACCCTTACCAGCCCTTTGGCCAGGGGTTGGTCTTCACACCATACTTGGTAATTATAAATTCATCGTCTTGATAAATGCTCTTCTCTCTCTATCCTCTTCTTTCTGAGCATAGTTATTGTGTGGATCTGAATTATTATATCTATTGAAATTTTTATTGAATTGGCACTCTTGCGGATGAGGGTGTTTGTACTGAAACGTTTTTGAGATGGTGCACAACCAACTAATTTAGATAAAGATTTTTAAAATTTACCGAGTCTGTGATTATTTTAATCAAGAAATGTTTTAATCAAATCATGTTAATTATCACCATCAACTAGTTCCACCTAATGGTCCATTGACCAGAGGAAATAACTATTTGATCAGTGAAAGGTTTAGTTAGAAGAAATAACTAGATCTTGAGGTATGAAAATTATAAAACTAAAAAGTTCCAGCGGTCTACTTGGTGATTAGTGCGAGAGAAGTTATATGGGCCCAGGTGAGTATATGGTAGTGGAGTATCTGTTGCTAGTACGCCGCTAGATCAGCACTACAATGTCAAATAATGTATTCAAATCAATCCACAACACTTTTGAGATTTTGACAAATCTGTCAACCTGTGTGTACCACTGTACAAGAAAACTGTTTGTAAATGCTGCAAGATCACCCCTGCTCCATGGCACATGAACAAATACTCCTCCTGCTATCTCTCTTAATGAATAAACCTAAGCTCCCTCCTCATCCTGAGAACCTATTGATAACCTTTTATTTTCCCCAACTACTGCTGATGGTTTCTTTTTCTTTTCATGTTTCTTTGACCATTGACTTTCCAATTTTTCAAAGTCACTCCATTTACGGGTGCATTTCACTAATTCAGTTATGTGCAATCGCATTCCTCAAAAACGCATTACCTCAATTGCTTCATCATCCAATTGAACTCTGTAACTTCTGTGTAAGGGAAAACTTTTGACATCATATTTTCGAGTCAAATCAGTTAATTTATTATGTATTCTTGCTGCACGTCTTGTAATTTCTTTACTCAGGTATAGCAATTATTTTTCCTTACACTGGTTCAAATGTTCAAGTTCTAAGCATCCCCTAACTATCTCCTCTAATTCTGCTTTTAGTTTTGAATCATCAAGTGCCCTCTCCCTTTCAAGTTCTGGGGTAATTTGTTGTTCTACACTCTCTGTCTTTTTAAATCTTGCAGCTTCCTTAAACCATGGTGTGAAAAATCACATCTTAGAATAAACCAGTCTCTCCCTGTGCTATTGGTGTCATAAAGACAATTCTTCGCCCTTCTCTCAGTGATTGAATCATTTGCAGTGGATTCCAGGCAACAGTCTGTGAATTCTGTGATGTCGGAGCAAACAGGTACTCCCGCAGTAGCTCTTTGAACTACTGCATTTGGAATGACATGAGCCGGACAAGTCATTGTTTGAATCTCTAATGGCTGTGCTGTTGCAACCCTAGTAATGCGTGCCGGTACAGTCACAATTGAAGCAGTAACACCTGGAGGCATCACTGTAGGGACATTCTCAATTCGTACAAGCATTATACTTCTTTCAGTCCGAATCATACTCAGATCTACAGGGCAGTAGCCACTGTTACATTAGATGTCGGTTTTATTATTTCAAGTTTAGCAAGTCTTCTTTATTCAGAATCATGCGTTTAATTCATCTTAGTTTCCAATAATCAATCTTTTACAGACTTGATAAAGAAATAATTGGTAAACTGAAATAATATACAATGCATTAAGCGTGTTCCATAAGGAAGCAATCCCTATTCTAAGAATAGGGTGAAAGGTGTCAGCCAAAACCCATAAAGAGTTCAAGTTTGAAAGAGAGTGAGATCTAGCATAAAGCTCAAAACATCCAAAAATCAGTAATCGATCAAAGCAGAACTTCCCATGAAAAAAGGTTCATGAAAAGACATTGTTACTTTACCAGTTTTGGCATATTAATATTACCCAAAAAGTAATTGGAAGGTAGGTATGGCTTTTGTCTATATAATATTTTCAGTTTTTTTTCTATGATGCCTTGGCTTGCTGGAATTGGTGGGCTTACTGAGCTAGTTGAGCACCTGCTGGTGAGCTCTATGTGGGATCTGACAGTCACTAGCTGAGGTGCCAACTAGGTTTGCTATCACTTTCTTCCTTGCATAGTTGTTTACATGAATCTTGTTGACTTGGGTTGACATTAGAGGAACTTCTGCTTAGGGTGATATTTAGGCTATGAGGAGCTGCCGGTAGGCACTCGGAAATGGAACAGTGTTAAGCATGTAAGCTCTTGTTGATCTCTTACACATGTATTACTTGTGTATTTTGATGGCATTTGTTTTTTTCACTAATTTATGTAAAGCAATGCTTATCACAATATCAGAGACATTACTATGTCATTGGCAAGCCAAAACCACAAAAACTAGAATACGTCATTCTTTATTGCTTTCACTTTACAAACATACTTGATTTTTCTACAGGCAAACGTAGAAGATATTCTAAAATCATGTTCCGTATTCTGTGGCGCGTGACTGTTTACTTCAAAATGTCACATCTGTGGCTTGCAGTGTTGACTGGAAACCTGTTCTCATTCAGAGGTAATCCCTGCCTACATATGTTGTTCTTTTCGTCAGTTTTGGGTTTAAGAAATGGGGCTGTATTATCTGGACTCAGGCAGAGTAATTCAATTCGAGGTTGATGGAGCTTGAGCCCATTCAACAAACTCCATCTCCAGAGGGGTGACCTTACTAGCAGCATGAGAGGTAGAGGGAGAAAAATCATCAGAGTTATCTTTCAGTACAGTGTAATCAAGGAGACCACACAATGATCCACTCACCAACTGAATTTGAGTTTAGTAGGGTTTAAGTATAAATGTAGAAACAAATCAATATAAACCAATCTCAACATGGTGATATAAAGGTACTGGAATACCAACAAAGGGCAACCCTAATGCTGAGAAGCATTTGGGAAGAGTGAGATCAGAAAGGCGTCAACTGTCGGAGTCTTCTGTAGAAGACACTCCAACCATGTGTCAAGTAGCATAAAGCCACAGAAGCAGAAGCATAGGTCTGCTCTCAGTGAAAACCCTAAGATGACTCTACTTTCCCTTACTTCGTTCAGCATAAAACATCAATCGCAGTCAGAGGAGACTATCCCACTTAACCTTTTTTCTGGTGATTTTCCTTAGCTCTGGCACAACTGGATACTTTCACCACTGTTCCCACATCGATAAGGTGCAACTTTGCTTGTCCTTGGTCATTCCTCTCCTCTCCCACGGGAACTCGCCTCCTTGCTCATTACCCCGCTTCTCCTTGCCAATGCGTCCTTTCATACCTTGCTATCTATTGAAAACAAAACAATCCTATTCTAATTTAATGATGCTTAATCTCTCCATACCTGAGTGGAAACAAAAAACAAGCAAAATACATTCGCAAAGAAAGTCAAATGCGATTTACATGTTAAGTCTCTAAACGTGATCAGAGACCAAACTGTGTTCTCAAAGCCTACACTTAGACAAGTTAGCAGTGCACAGGGTTACAGAATAAGTGCACTTTTCTACACACACACAATAAATGCAGATTTTAATATATAAATTGTAAAGGATTACGACTCATCAATTTAATTGCATCTACATCAAATTAATTCTGGTTACACTTATGAATGTTTAAACATTAATGAGTACACATTATAGTGTAATAACCTCACAATGGGACACATTTAGGTTAATTTGTACTGTCGCAATATTAGGTAACTGTCACATAAACCTTTATTAATCACATTCGATACACAAGTTATTCACATGGAATACTTTGCCTATGCAATACTCCACTCCCTTTGTAACTTTAATTATACAGAATATATTTGAGTGCTGGCTATGAATGAATATGATGCACTCCTACAATATCTCACATGGGATCAAGATTGTACTTCTCGGGGAGGTGGGGGAACATGGCGGCCACTAGCTAAACAGCTGCGGTCCTGCTCCCTGATGGTTCTTGCTGGCGGGGTCCTGCTATCCTGGCGCTGAGTTGAGCGCCCTCCTCCCTCCACTCCTACCTCGATGTGTCGTTTTGGGCAGTGACCCCCCCCTCAAGGCTCAGCATAGTTGATGGCTCCAGACCTTTGCAGCGGCTCGTTGGTGCTCGGGGACTGGCGATGGGAAGCAAGACCTTAGATTTAAAAGTTAGTAATTGTTTATTCTATAATGCCTGAGGGAGTGGAGATCGAATAGGCTCTGCCTAATGGAAGGGAGGGTTCCCCATGGGGAAGGAGGGCACAGGGTGGGAGAGGGGGGGAGAGGGGTGGGGTGCACTGGGTGGGGAGCAGTGGGAAAAAATCTGAAAAAATACCTCATCTCTAAACTAAGAATTGTCAGTTTGTTTTGCAAGTTGATGACAGGAACTCCCCTAAGGGATAGTGAGGTTAATTTCTTCACATGGAACGTGAATGGGTTAAGATGCCCCCGCAGACAAAGGCTGGTACTGAAATATTTAGAACTCTCTTCGGCCCAAATTTGTCTCATTCAGGAGACACACTTAAGCTTTGCAGAGTGTCGCACAATATTTTCCAGAATCCCCTGGATAAAATATTTCTGTTCCTCTCAGCAATCAATCAATAGTAGAGGTGTAGCAATTCTGATTAAGCAGGGGGCCTCTTGCTCTATTAAATCTGTGCAGACCGACCAGACAGGGAGGTGGATAGTGGCACAGTTGGATTTCGGAGGTTTAGAACTAGTGCCTCATTTTATGGACCTAATGTTGATGATCCAACTTATATTTGTAAGTTGCAATCTAAATTAACAGTTGTAGCCCCCCCCCTGATTATCGGAGGTGATTTTAATGTCCTCCTTGATCCACTAAAAGACAGGTCAAATCAGAGCCACTATATAGGGGCCCCCAGGGTCCGTCGAGCTATGAATAATTTGCTGCATGACCTGGACCTGGTGGATGTTTGGAGGGCAAAGATGGGGGACTCTCAGGGGTTTACGTTTTACAGTAAGAAGCATCGTCACTCATCCAGGATTGACTATATCTTAATTGATAGGTCTAGCCTGGATGGTTTGACGGGGATTTCGGTACTACCAAGTCACCTTTCTGACCACGCGCCTGTGTCATTCTCCTATTTAAGGAAGAGACATATGCTACAACCCAGATGGACGCTCAATAGAACTATGCTGTCGGACCCCGAGATTATCCGGGCCATTAAATTATCCTCCCTAGACTATTTTTATTAAATATTGGTTCGATGACCATGGATTTTGTCTGGGACGCCTTAAGGCCAACCTGAGGGGCAGGCTACATGGCCTAATATGCTCGAAGAATAGGGCTGAGGCCCGGGAGCTACAAAGCATCGAGGGGAAAATCCTTCAGTTAGAGGCGGAGAGAAATCGACTCAGTCACGGGAGTCCAGGAAGGTTGGCACAAGTACAGGGAGAACTGATAGGTGCTCGGCAGGAGTATAGGGGTAGATTGGATCAGAAGTGCAGGGCCCAATGGCTCACTAAAAATATGCAAAGTTTTGAGTATGGGGAGTAGGCAGGCGCTCTATTAGCATGGAAAGCTAGAGTGGATCGTTCAAAGAATAATATCAATAAACTGATCATAAATAATCATGGAGAAAAGTCAAGCAGTTTAGAGGACATGCAAGCCTGCCTTCTCTCCCTCTTCTCGGAACTTTACAAAGAGGATTTGGGTCCTTCCCCTGATTGTATACAAATTTGGCTGAGAGGGAAATCTTTGTCAACCTTAACGGATGACAGCCGTGATAGTCTAGATGCCCCTATTACCCTAGAAAAAATTAAAGATCAAATAAATAAATGTAAAAATAATAAAGCTGCGGGTATGGATGCGCTTCCAAATGAAGTCTATAAACTTTTATCGAACGAATTGGCCCCAGCACTGGGTACCTGTTTAACTCGGTGTATAGTCCGATGGGTCAGGTTCCCAGGTCTTGGAAGGAAGCAACCATCGTATTAATCCTGAAACCTGGGAAGGACCCCCTTAAAGCTGATTCCTATCGACCAATCTCCCTGCTGAACGCCGACTATAAGATCTTTATGGGTATTCTGGCGGGGAGATTGGCCAAACTGGTCCCTAATTTGGTTAATATCGATCAGAAGGGATTTATACCAGGGAGATATATTCAGGAGCAGACACAACTGTTGATTGGTAACATTGACTTGGCCATAGCAAGATCAGATCCCTTGGCCATAGTGGCCTTGGATGCGGCCAAGGCATTCGACAGAGTCTGTTGGGTGTACCTCTGGGAAGTTCTTGGTGTAATGGGCTTTGGCCCTATTTTTATTCAGACTCTGCGGAAATGTTATCAGGGAGCCTCCGCAAGGATTCTGCTGAATGGCATGTTGACTTCCAGCTTTAACATTCAGAGGGGAACAAGACAGGGCTGTCCTATTTCCCCTTTGCTGTTCAACATTTATATAGAGCCATTAGCTCAAGCTATTAGATTAAATGACTTAATTTACCCTTTTAAATCTCAATTCTATCAGTGTAAGCTAGCCTTGTATGCCGACGACTTGCTGTTATATACCAGCAACCCGGGGGCGGTCATACCACGGGTTGAAGCCCTCCTGGAAGAATTTGGCTCTTTCTCGGGCTATCTAGCCAATACTTCTAAAACAGAGGTGATGTGCTGGAATATAGACCATTGGGAGGGCACTATAAGTAAAGAGCTAAAATATTTGGGCATCCATATTGTTAAAGAGCTGGATAAAATCCCCCAGATTAATTTGAATAAAATCATCAAAGAAATAGATTGTCTCTTTGCCAGATGGAGGAATCTCCCTCTGACAATCTTTGGAAAGGTTAACTTGGTGAAGATGGTTATCCTCCCCAAGCTGACCTACTTGTTTAGTGCAGTCCCCTTGGTTTTTCCCAGCAAGAGTATCTGTAAGATTCAAAGTAAGATTGGGAGCTTCATATGGGGAGACAAAGGAGCAAGGTTGTCATGGAAGAAACTGAGGCATAGGCTCATTAAAAGGGGGTTGGCTCTCCCGGACATTGGTTGGTATTCGGTCGCTTTTCAATTTAAAAGCATCCGGATGTTACTCTCAATACCGGAGGAGACGTCGTGGGGGAGGTTGTTGGGTGAAATGGTCACGATGAAGGGTGGAGGCGGTGGAGAAGGTTTTCTGTACAAGTTTGGGGCCCGAGGTTTTTTAAACGAGTTCGCCTGAAGGTCCTTAAGGCCGCCTTGGAAACTTGGTACAAAGTAAGATGCAGATGGGGGATTGGGTATTACTCAGATTTCGCACCCATATGGGACTCCCCCGGGACCCCGCTTTGTCTTAAGGATAGTTTGGCTATACCAATTAAGAGAGCAGGTATCACCATCTGGTCAGATCTGTTAGCTGTTGAAGGAATCCACCCTTGGGTGGTATTAAGGGCTAAGAATGGAACTGGCTTTTCCAGGTTTAAGTATATACAACTTGTATCCTGGTTTGAAGCGGAAAAGGGTGATATAAGAGGAGACTGGGAAACGGAGCAGTCCCTTCAATCAGTACATCTAAGAAAGAAAGAGATCTCTACCTGGTATAGGAAGTTCTTGGATGCTGAAGATCTGGAACTTCCCCCGCAAAACACAGTCTGGAATCAATCCCCCTTCGAGTCTAACATTGCAGATCTGTATGAGCCTTCTTTGAAACTACTTTATAAATTTATCAAACCGGCCAGCTTAAAGAAGAATAATTTTTTCGTCATTAATAGACTTTATTATACTCCTGCCAAATTAGCCAAGTTCGCCCCATTATCCAACTCAAAATGTCCTAGGTGTAAGACTCCCAATGCTAATGATATCCATATCTTCTATGAATGTTCAGAACTTGGAACTTTTTGGAAGGGGGTGGGAGACACCGTTTGTGGCATTTTTAAAGTCAACATCGAGGTTAGTGCTTCACTAGTAATCTTTGGAGAGGATGGATTGTCCAGTTTGAATTTATCGCAGATTCATAGAGGGTTGTTGCTATATTTGGTGTTACTCGCCCGGAGAGAGATCTGCATGAAGTGGAAAGATCCACGGCCCCCGAAATGTGAGGACTGGCTTAAAGCCACGTTTGCCATGGCTCGTTTAGATCAGAACGGAACTGGGGAAAGTACGACAAACATCTGGCAGCCTCTAATGAGCTGGGGCCGAGACCTGGGATTAATATAGTTCCAGTTGGCTTCCTCCGGTCCAATGATTACACCAAGCCTTCATCAAATGGGGCTGGTCAGGCTGACCTAATCAAGTGCTGTAAGCCGTAGGGCGCCCAGTTGGTAATGACGGCTTTTACTAACATCTGCAGAAGCTTATTGGTGAGATGAGGACAAAAAAAAAAGATTGTACTTCTCCAAGGGATAGAACTAGCTAGTGCTCTTTCAGTGCTTATGCTTTAATTTCAATTCAGGAAATAAAACAAGTTGGTCACAGGATGTTAAATCATTTGACTATTTTGACCAAGTCTATTGAGACCTCGCTGTTGATGGTGGTACATCTTCTGCTTTCTAGGGACAAGCACGCTTTTCTCTATAATTGTTTGACTAAGAAGTTGGAAATGTTGTTCTGTATCCCATATTAATTATATTGTGCCTCTTTGCAGGATGTCAGAGTCACAGCTTTGTTTGACAGGGTTATGTGCAAGTACTAACTTGTCAAATTTGTTATTTTTAGGTTTAAAAAACAGGCACTTGATTATACTGTAAATATGCATTAATCTTTAACACCTATAGAGATTTATAGAGTTTTTATAACGTTTTTAACAAACATGACTTTAATGAAAACATAAAAATGTGTATCTTTGCTTCTAGCTGATGTGTCCTCTGATCCAGTGGAACACCCTGTAGGAAAGTAGGATCTGCTTCTTATGGTTACCCCCACTTTTTGCTTGATGTGATGCTGTTTTTGACTAATCTGACTGGGATCCTGCTAATCAGGACCCCAGTCTATCTGCTTTCTCCCAAAATTGTTGTGTTCAGTACTTAGGTACATCCCACATTGGATACTGGGGTACCCTTGTCAGTCCCTAGTATATGGTACCCATGTACCCAGGGCACAGGTAGACCAGAGGTCATCCATGGGCTGCAGCATGTATTATGCCACCCATGACAGACCATTCAAAATGGAACTACAGGCCTGCCATTGCAGCCTGTGTAAGTTGGTGCATGCACCACTTACTAAAGATGTAGGTTTACTATTTCTAAGGATCACTGCACTTAAAACCTATAAGTCACCCCTATAGCAGGCCTTCACAATCCTGAAGGCAGGTTGCTTGGTTCTAAGTGAGAGGGTGCACCTGCATGAGCAGGACACCCCTGCAGCCTACGGAGTCCATTCTCCCGGGTTGTCAGTGAAGCAGCCATATACTATATAGAGGGGCACCGCGTAATCGTGCGATGACCATCTCGAAAACGGCTGCAACCAATCCTATCATGTTGGAATCATACCGCCAAACTGTAAACGGTGTCGGAGGTATGATTCCAAGCACTGGAAGAGCCCTCCGTTAGGCTCTCAGTGTTCCCAGTACCAGCCTTCTAGTCCCGGACAGCACAAAATGGTTGCTGCCGACCAGAGACACATTTCTGCCCTCCTGCTGCTGAGCCAAGCTCGAGCAGGGGAAGGCAGAACAATAGGCATCCTGTCACAGGGAGGTCTGACCACCTCCCAGACAGGATTTAGAGTATTAGGGCTAGGTGGGTGTGCTTGCCAGCACCTGAAAGTCTGCATGAGGGGCACATTTGGTGTCCTTGTGCTTAGTCCAGTTCACACCAGTCCTGGGAGCCGTTGGCTCCCGCTCTGGCGTGAAACTGGACAAAGGACATGGGAGTAACCTCCTCCTGTCCAGACCCTCCCCTGGACGGTCCCCTGAATCTTCCCAGCCCTTTCCCTAGGGTGTAGGTCCCTAGATTTGTAGTGGGATAAGATTCAGAACTGAAACCACTGCACTTCTATCGTCTGGGCACTCTGGACTTCGCTGGACTTCGCTTAGGCCTGACTTCGTCTCCCTTCCAGTCTGCTGCATCATCTGTGCCTGTGCATCATACAGGAACCTTCCAAGGCCTGTGAAGGACTACCGAAGTAATCTCCCTTGGAGTGAAGGAGTCACTCCCCTGCATTCGCAGGCATACAACTAAGTCGACCGGTCTGCAGATCCTGAGCTCCTCCAGACTCCATGGGCTCTGCAACACAGGTTGTAGTTTTCCCCAGCTCCTGAGGCCTGCTCTCACTAAGTTTGAGGCCAGTAGTCCTTGTGGGGGTTGCAATAACCGAACCCCTGAGTACTGCGTCCCCTTTGCAGATGTAAAAGCTTGTTTACATCTTTGAAAGAAGATCTTCAGGCTCCAAGTAGCCCCATCCTCGAGCACCTCCAGTGACCAGAATCTTCAACCACACTGCATTGTGTGGATCGTGGCCTGCATCTTTTGGTGAGCTGCTTGAGGTCCTCTCGCGACTCCTGTGCCTCCGGGCTTGGGCTCCCCTGATTGCTAGGGGCCTGCCCTGACTCCCCTGCTTGTGGTGAGTCTCCTGGACCTGGCTGGTCCCAACCGTGCACCTTTTTGACTTCCTGCGTGGGTTGCATTTGCCAAGGCTCATTGGTGCTCCCGCCGGACACCGACCCCTCAGCACTCGACATCCTTCGTGGGACAGCTCGTATCCGGGTCCTGATCATCCTCAGCATCGTCTGGTCCTCGCAGCTGCGGAGTCAAGGTCACCGCCATCTTTCCTGAAGCACCCGACATCGGAGGGCATCTGTCTTCCAAGTTTCCTGGTCGCTCCCGAGTGACATAGACTCTATCCCCTCTGCTTTCAGATACTCCTCTACAAGAATCCACATTTGGATTGTTACATCAGCCACTCACCTGTACTCCTTTTGCTCTGCTTGATGACGACTATTCCCCAATCTCTCTGGGTACTGACAGAAAGGCCGAAGTAATATAAGACTCCGTCTATCTGGAAGACCCCAGGGGGAAAAGGGGATGGGATGAGAAAGAAAGAAAGAAAAAACAAGAGAGACTATGATGTCTTGGTCTCCGTGAACCTCTGGAACAGCGCCTCTGGGGATGCCTGTATTGGACTGGACTTCACAATTTTGGGTCTTGATATAGTGGAAATCGTGTTCTAGCTGGTGATACTCGGCATTTATACTGGCAAGAAAAAGATAAATAACATTAACTACTCACGGAATTACTAATTGGTTTACAATATCGTATTTCTGGATTCTTGAAATTACTCTACATAAAATGTATCACAATACTTTCTTTGCAAATGCTGTTCTCCATTTTTCAAGCTTCTTGATTCTTAATTGTTGGATATTTTCTATAATACACAAACATTCACAAATGTATCATTAAATCTTCTATATACTTCAATTAGATTCAGCTCTAATTGTATTATCAATTTAATATGTACCTTAGCATTTCCACTTGGTAACTCAACTGCACAATTCTCATTAAATGACTGTTCCTAAATGATAAATAAAAGAAATTAAAATAAACAAGAAAATGTCTTGGATTATCGAACAAGTTTGCTTTGTCCTTGGAACAACAGATTTCACCAAAGGATTTTTTGTTGTCCGATCATACAGTCATTACGGTTTTATATTCACCGTAAAAATCCTTAACTGTTTTAAGAACGAGTTGTTCATCAAAGAAAAAACCACACGTCAGATTTGCGTGCGCTGTAACTTTTAGAGAATGTGTGACTCACCCATTGTTCCTGACATCTTGTTTTACCTCAGTTTAGGAAGTTGCCCGATTTGAACCTTTCTGGTTCTGTGTTTTCTGTTTTTTCTTTACAGGTGTACGGAAGTGAAGATCCGCTGAGCGGGAAGTGGGAGGAGTCACGGTCGAGGATGGAAGGAGAATCAGGAGCGGATCAGCTGAAGATGAAGTCGGGAGGGAGGAAGCTGAAACACCGCCAGCCGAAAGGAAGCAGGAGACAGGTAAGCACTGAACATCAACAAGACTAAGCAATGATTGAATGCGCAAGTGGTTTAAATACTCTTTGCCGCTCGCGTATTTCATTAGCAAACCCGTGTCCCACGTGTTGACAGTTTACACGTGTACACTACTGCCGGTGAGCTGTTAATCTGCATACCTGTGCCTTTCACGTTTTTTTACCGTTTGTACCATGTGCCGCAGGCTTACTTCTGAATTATGAGTCATCATTTTAAACAGTTTTGAGTTCTGTACATAGTCTATGTTTCTTGCTCATGTTACCAATGTATATGCAATGTTAACAGTAGAAAATTAGCATTAAACTTGCACATGCTTCAGTTTTATTCATACCCACTAACTTCTACAATGGTATGTATTCTAAACACTCATATGTACATCAAGAAACTGGACTCACATTATATTCTGAGAAGAGCGCGCATGAGTGAATATATTCATACCCATAACAGTTCTCCCCCCAAAGGTCACTGTACTGGACGGGGCTTGTTAGGATGAAGGGCATGAAAACGCCGAACCAACCTAGGGGCATTCAAATTGGAGGCAGGTTCCCAGGATCTTTCTGAAGCGTCATAACCCTTCCCATCTATTAGATAATACAATTTGCCATGCATTCTTTTGGCATCAAGGATTCGTCGCATTTCATATTCTAGGTGATCATTCACAATAACTGGAGGTGGGGGATTATCGTTTCGTGTCACGGGGTGGTATGGTTTTTATCAGGGACACATGAAAAATGGGATGCATTGAATAGTCATCCGGTAATTGTAATTGTATAGAAACCGAATTCAGAATTTGTTTAATGGGAAACGGGCCAATATATTGTGGTTGTAATTTTTTGGGACCATCCAAACGGATATTCCGGGTGGAGAACCAAACTAGGTCACCAATTTTATAGGTTGGTTCAGGTATTCGGTGTTTATCGGCTTGTACCTTTGCAGCGATCTTATTTTTTGCTAAACTATTCCGTACTTTTTCTTGAACGAGTTGTAACTGCTTTAGTGTTTCTGACACAGACGGCATAGAGCTGATACTGGATGGTGGTTGTATAGGAATGGTGCATGGATAGAAACCAGTAAGAAAATAAAACGGGGAACATCCTAGAGCGGAATGAATGCTGTTGTTATATGTGAATTCAGCTAAAGGAAGTCCCCGATCCCATTGCGAGGTCAAAGTGGATGTTAAACAACGTAGACTCTGTTCTAAGTATTGATTAACTTTTTCGGTTTGTCCATCGGTTTGTGGATGGAAGGCTGATGATAATGCTACTTCCATTCCTATTTGTCAACATAGAGTTTTCCAAAATTTGGAGGTGAATTGGGGGCCTCAAACGGAAATGATTTTACTTGGAAGTCCATGTAGCTTAATTATATTATGGATAAAAATATCACTGAATTCTGTTGCAGTGGGTAATTTCTTTAATGGGATAAAATGACTCATTTTAGAAAGAAATCTACAACTACTAAAATAGTAGTAAAGTTGTGAGATTTGGGCAAATCTGGAATAGAATCGACACTAATAGTATGCCATGGTATTGATGGAATTGGTAAAGGATGTAATAGTCTTGTTGGGGCTATGTGCTGTACCTTATTATGAGCACAAATGGGACATCTTTTGATATAATCTTGAACATCTTTCTGGATATTATTCCACCAAAAATTCTGTGAACATTACTCTAAGGTTTGTTGTGTACCTGAATGTACAGCAATACTGGAATCATGATACCAGGCTAGAATTTGTTGTCTTTGTGAATCCTGTGGAATAAATAACTTGTTATTATACAAAAGATATCCGTCTTTTATAGAGTTATTAGGTTTTTGGAGCCATTGAGTTTTAACAATAGTTTGAGATGCAATCTTCACATCTGTCAAGAAAGTGTCAGTTTTTGTTAAGGCTACTATTCTGTTGACTGGTATAATGCTTTGTACCGAAGTGCATTTGTCTTTTGATTCTCTTTCATTAAGCCAAGATAAGGTGTCTGATAGTAGTTGTTTTTGTCCAGGTCGATATGTTATAATAAAGTCAAATTTACAACAAAAAAATGCCACCATCTCATCTGTCTGGGGGTTAAGTCTTTCATTGATGTAAAAAACTGTAAATTCTTATGATCAGTGAATATTGTGCTAGTGTGTTTAGCTCCTAGGAGATGATGTCTCCATTCCGAGAATACATCTTTTATAGCAAGGAGGTCACGCTCAGCCACAGTGTAATTTTGTTCTGCTTGTAGTAATTTACATGAATAATAAGCTAATGGATGTAAATGTCCAGTGTTTGCGTCTTTCTGCATAAGAACCCCTCCTAATGCAGTTGGAGAGGCATCTGCCTCAACAAAAAATGGTTGATCTGGATTTGGGTGAGAGAGTACAGGAGCTGTTGTAAAAGCAGTCTTTAAATCCTGAAAGGCCTCTTCATCTTCTTTAGTCCAAAGAAATGTCTGTACTTTTTAATAATTGTGTGATAGGCGTCACTATTCTGGAAAAATTAGCAATGGAGCGTCTGTAAAAGTTTGAGAATCAAAGAACTCGCGGAACTTCTTTCACTGAATTTGGTGATGGCCAATTAAGGATAGCTTCCACCTTTTTGGGATCCATGGTAATTCCATTTGGGGACAAAAAGTATCCTAAAACTCAACTGATTTGGCATGGAAGACACATTTCTCCATTTTGGCATATAGTGAATGCTCTCTAAGTCTCTTCAAAACGGCTCGTACATGATGAACATGTTCTTGTTCATCTTTTAAAAATATGAGTATATCATATATGTAGACGATCACACAGATATCAAGAAAGTCATGAAGAACCTCATTTATGAAATACTGGAATGCCGCCGGAGCATTACATAATCCAAACGGCATGACAGAATATTCAAAGAGGCCGAACTTGGTGTGGAAGGCGGTTTTCACTCATCGCCTTCTTTTACACGTATCAAGTGGTATGCACCCCGAAGATCTAACTTGGTATATATGGTGGAACCTTTTACTTGATCTAAAAGGCCTGGGATCAGTGGTAAAGGATAGCGATTTTTTATGGTGGTGATGGAGCACGATTTTGTAATCAAATCTGCTCAATGAAATCCACCCATGAGCATGAATTAGTTTACTAATGTTTGAAAGAAGATAATTATTAACATATAACGCTATAGTGTAGTACGAGTGAAAATGTGCATAAGGCACGAGAACATGATTTCCTTAGCTAATAAAATGAGAATAACGAAGAGATTGAATGCAATTAATATAGTTTCCATGTATTTTCTAATATATGTTATTCTGTCTCCCTTGCTGCAGAAAAATAAACGACAAGGCAAAAGCAATATTCTTCATGAAAGTATAGTGTAGGCTTTTAGAAATTATTCACTCTTTCGCTAAAATAATTGTAGGCCTTAGAATTGTTAAGGGATGTGCTCACGTGCTCCTGTCCCTCAATGTAGCAAATGATTTCCTTAGAGCTTCTGTCCTTCGAATGTTTCAAATTCTTCCTTAGAGTGCAGATATTTAGTCTATTTCTGAATAAAACTTTAGATTTCTTTCCTGTCTAGGCGAAGGTTGTAGAACACATGAATGTAACTGTAACAGAAAATAAAACTCATTAGTAACTAGGTTATTTCCTCTTCCTCCTAATGAAGTTTCTATAATGTTTAGACAAAGAGTGTTTAGAAATATTAGTTAGGTCATTGTTAACTAACCACCAGCCACACCATTGTGTTCAACCAATGAGAAGTTATCCTGTGAGGAGAGAATGCAACATTTTAACCAAAGAAAGGAAGTAGTGGTGTATAAGAGTTCTTGTGGGAAAATGCTCTTCGACTTGTTCACAAGATTGGTGACCTGTCCTTGCATTCGTGGTATGCTGAATGCCGTGCTGATTCCTGATTCTCTGACTGGCGATACCTGCTATTCCTGAGAGACTTTACTAGAGACTTTGCACATCATCAGCTGGTGATGCTGCCTTTGCTATTCCCTAACAGCCATGGGGTTAGCTTTTCAGACTAATTTCACGCTGTGCATTAGTATTTCCATCGCGTAAGTGATTTGTGTTACGCTGATGTGTTTTTTCTCTCTCTCTCTCACTCATTTATACCTGATGTTCTGATGATTTTGTGATAAACTGTAGATGTGTATTGTGAATCTAACCTGTAACGTTGAGAACTAAGATAAGACATTCTAAATTGTGCTTGTATCTGACCATACATATTATGAAATAACAAAGAAAACCCTAAAAAGAAAGAATAGTTTTTGTCTTCATTTCGGAGTTTCGAGTTATTTTGGACATGTTTATAATGATTAATGTTTAGCGTATTTCTTCATTGTAGGTCCTCATGGAGCAATAGCGTTCCGTCTTTCATTATTTAGACCCTTTTAGCTCTACCAAAGATCTATCGGAGGACCTTTGATATTGCTAACTGTGTGATAATGACTTATGGGCCTGTCATTAGAGTACGTTTCCAGAAACTATTTAGTGGTTGGTGTGGATAAGTGAGATGACAAAAATCCTCCAACGCTTCCGCTGCATCAGTTTTTGGTAGTTGCATCGGATGGTTAGTTTAGACTAAAATACTGGGTAATGAAGAGGCGGAATTTAAAGACAGGTCAGAATTGAACAGTTTTATGATATATGTTGAGTTCGTACCTTTATGTCACGTTGAGGTTTGTTGAATCTCAATGGAATTAGCGGGTCCGTCACAGGCCTAAGATCCCGAGATAAGCCTATGGGCTGTTTTAGTGTAGCATACACTAAGCTTTATGTGCATTGTCTGCTGTTGATGGAGTACTAGGCGGTCGTCGAACTGAAAGTTACTGCACAGGGAACTTTGTTGAATGAGGTAGTGGAGATTTATTTGGGTCACTTCAGAGGTGCAACTGTGGAAGTCCCGAGAGTTTTCACTTGAAAGAGGGCAAAATCACGCTGGTCGAGTTTTTGCTGGAGTGTAGAATTTCTTGGAATATATGAAAATACTTTCGCATTTCTTTTAGTGGAGCAGACAAGCTGTGTTTATGTAGTTTGTTATTGACTGTCAAAAGACTTGAAAAGACGCTGAAGTTGATTTGTAAAGGGAGGGTTAGTAGAAGGAGTAATACTGACATAACAAAAAGCCGCGATGGTATTGGTCAGTGGTGAGTATACGTCACTAAAAGTGCTGCGCTGATAGGTTAGTTGGTGTGAGTCTCGCTGAGATTGGACAGCATAGAATAACATTGATTCGAAGCAGAAAAAACATAACACGGAAGGGAGTTTTTAGATCTGTTTACTAATACTAACTTTACAGATTTAAAAAGAAAACATGAAAATAATTAAATTGTTAAAAAAATTGTTTACCAAAGATGAGCCAATAGTGATTAGAGATGGAGTTTCCATTGCTCCTGAAAGGACGTCTGCATCATTTATGGCGATAGAAAGGGGATTTGATCAAAAACGGGGGGACACTGTTCCGAAGGAAGGGGTGCAATGTGTCACCCACTCAAAAAGATGGAAAAGAGAGAGAAACTGATAGCCAGAAAAGGGGGATCCTAGGCCTAGAACCCACTGGTTAGAGGGAAGAACTAGTCTTGCCTCTTGTTGCCCTCACACACCCCGAAGGATGTCATGCTTCATCATCGGGCGTGTGCTCCTCGTCGGGCCGGCGCTGCAATGCCCTACGGGTCCCCCTAAGGGTCACTTTAGCGGAGATCTTTTGAGAACTGCCGTCAGATGCGTGCGGGTGTGTGGGGTGAGTCCTATGTGGAGGGTGGGTAAGTGCGTGTAAGTTAAAACTGGCTAAGGGTTACCAAAAGGGTGTATTTAATGTGACGGTACCCTTGCCAGAATAAAAAAACCCGAAGGTTGTGTGTTACTCCAATAGGCGCAATGTGCACAGGTAACTAAAAGGTCGACATGTTTTGTGCCTGGTTGGTCACAAAGATCTGTGGCGCTTCATCATGACCGAAAAACAAGTTGTGGTGTGAAAGTGCTAGTGAGTAAAAGAGGGATAAGTCCTCTGGGATCAGGGCGTGCCAAAACTGTGAACCCTACAGTAAGGCTACAACTAAATAGTTGAAACGCTCCTGATGTGACCTAAATTCAAAAGGAGAATTGCTCCATGGGCTAGTGGCGCAGGATGCCCGCACCTTACTGGGAGTTTAGCTCGGGTGCCGGCTCACAAGCACCTACCCCGTCCATACGCCTGCCCGAATTTTCACTTGAAAGAGGGCAAAATCACGCTGGCCGAATTTTTGCTGGAGTGTAGAATTTCTTAGAATATATGAAAATACTTTCGCATTTCTTTTAGTGGAGCAAACAAGCTGTGTTTATGTAGTTTGTTATTGTCTGTCAAAAGACTTGAAAAGACGCTGACGTTGATTTGTAAAGGGAGGGTCAGTAGAAGGAGTAATAATCACATAACCAAAAGCCGCGATGGTATTGGTCAGTGGGGAGTATACATCACTAAAAGTGCTGCGCTGCTATAGGTTAGTTGGTGTGAGTCTCGCTGAGATTGAACAGCGTAGAATAACATTGATTCGAAGCAGAAAAAACATAACGTGGAAGGGAGTTTTTAGATCTGTTTACTAATACGAACTTTACAGATTTAAAAAGAAAACATGAAAATAATTAAATTGTTTACCAAAGATGAGCCAATAGTGATTAGAGAAGGAGTTTCTATGGCTCCTGAAGGGACGTCTGCATCATTTATGGCGATAGAAAGGGGATACCATACTTGTACCTGGTTAGAGAATTGGATGAAATACACAGAACAAGATGGTAATTTGGCATTCCCAGAAAATGGTACTTTTAACACTAAAAGTTTGGAAAATTTGAGGAGACGAATGAATAATTTGAGTCTAAATCCGAGACCTATGCAGTACGAAGCTCTTGAAGAGTAGGATTGCGAAGCATATACAAGAGAAAGAGACAGACAACAGACAGACAACAGAATAGACACAAAAATACAGTGAGTAGGTATTCTGAAGCAAAATGGGATGCTCAGAAAAAATTATGGAGAAGAGATACAGTTGCAGGAACTAGAATGTTTCCAGTTAGAGAGGTTGAATCGACTGAAGGAGGAAAGAATAAAGAGAAAAAGAAAAATGCTGAACCACAAGAGAAGAATACTGACATAAATAATAGTATAGATGAGTTTGATGAAGATTTCCTGAATGAATAGACCTCCGCCCTATCAAGAAGAACAGATTAATACAGATACAAGTGTTTCGAGTGTTACACCAAATGCACCTTTAGTTCAGATTGAAGAGCCAATAAATAGATCACCTGAAGTTGTAAGTCAGATTCAAAATGTAAATAGAGAAGAAGTAGTGAGAATGAAATCGATGATGAACCCAGATGTTTTATCAGTACCAGTGACAATTGGTCCAACAGTTCCAGTGTATAATGGTGGGCAAGGACTCACTCGAGTTCATGCCTTAACTGTTCCAGGGAGGAATAATGAACATCATCATACACACTGTAGAGAGATAATAAGAACAAATGAAAATAGTGGCACAAGTGAGAACATAGATACAAGAGAAGTGGAGCAACTAATTGATATTTTGGAAAAGGCAAATGAGACACCAAAAAGGGTTATATATCTTGACCCTAAAAGATTGATGCAAGTTGAGAGGAGAATGAATATACAGACACCTAATAGATCAAGAAGTGAAACGAATGAAATTGTACAGAGATCATTAGGTCCATTGCAGAAGAATTAGATGATTGGATAAAGGAGATAGCTCCTGGTTGTAGTAGTCAAAATAAAGATGCATATATAGATGTGAACAAATTAAAAAGAGATTTGGAAGAGATGATTGCAGGTACAATTCGCCCAGAGAGACTGAGTAAATATCAGGAAGATGAGTTATTGTTCTTGTGTAAAAATATTACGAGAAAAGTAAGAAGCTTGCATGAGACTTTTGCTGAAGTTGCACAGATGTATGGAGTTGATATTGAAAAGTCTAAAGCTTTACAAAAGACATACAGGTTGGATTTCACAGACAAAGATTTGGGGTATCTGAATGTATCAGGGAGACGATTGCAGATGAAAGAATTAATTTCCACATTTAGACGTTGGGGAGAGTTAGACAGATGGAAAGGAAGATGGGCTAAAAAGAAGGATGATGTGAGTACGACAGTGAAAGCCGCTTTACCATTGTATCCTGTAACGGAAGCAGAAAAAGAGTCAGTACCAGATGATGTAGTCACAGCATACCCAATGAGAGAGGTACCAGGAGGTGGTTTCGGCATGTTCCATGGTCAAGACAGGACATATTGTCATTTACAAATGATTTCCCTAGGTTGAGAGAAAAGCCTGTTGAATGGTATAGACAAGTAGAAAGATTTGTAAAGGTCTCAAAGGTTTTGTGGGTTGATTTGGAGGGTCTTTTTGACATTGTAGTCCCAGCAGAATTATGGGTTGAGTGTAAAATTGCTGTAGATTGGCCGAAAAAAGAATATCCAAGAGATCCAAAAACAGGAGCACCTTCAGAAGAAGTTCTGAAAAAATATAACCAGGTCATTATGTATTTGAAAGGGAAGTTTTCTCCAAAAGAAACAGATTGGGTACGAATTGACAGGACTACTCAAGAATTGAAAGAATCGGTGCATGCATATTATGAAAGGCTCCTTCAAGTATTTAAACAGTAAAGCAGTATAGAAAATATCACAGAAAAGGATATTGGACATTTTGTGTATTGGTTTGTGTATAGATTGAGACCTGAAATAAGTGCTATGATTCAGCAGCATTTGATTTGCTGGCAAAGCAAGTCGATTGATGAAATACTTCGTTATGCAAAGTAATGTGGAGATGACATAGAAATGAGACACAGAAAGATGAAAGAGAAATTAATGTTGGCTCAGATGAAAGCAGCAAAGAAAGGGGGTTATTTGAGTAATGATTCATTGGATGATTATCAGAGCAACGGACAGACTACTACAGGAATGAAAGGTGTAGTTTCAAATGGCAACACTGTGACACAAATAATCCCGATGGGTCAGGGAAGAGGTAGAGGTAATTTCAAAGATAAAGAGGAATTGAAAAAGAAATATCCTTGTCATGTTTGCGGTAAATTTGGACATTGGCGTCTCGAGTGTAAGAGTTTATTAAATAATACACGACAGGTAGGAAATTATGATCAAATGCAAATGCAGAATCAGGGTTATCAAGCACAGATGAACCAAGTACAGATGAATCAGATGCAAAATCAAAATCCACAAATGCAAGTATCGAATAATAGAGGTCAGGGTTTGCAGATACCACAAGTTCCTATGCCGAATCAGAATGTGAATGGTCAGATGCAAAGATACAATACGAATGCTAGAATTCATGCGAATGATCTAGTAAATTCAAATGTGTAGGTGGCTTCACAGTATTTGATGCAGTCAGAAGAAAACGATTCAGATCCATCACAATGACGGTGCCTGAGGGGGGAGGAAGAGTGCGTTCTTGGCGCATCTCTAGAGGTAGACCAGTCAGGTCCCTATGTGGATGGCGAGGTGGATGGCAATGCCATTACATTTCTTGTAGATACTGGTGCTACCTGTTCACTGTTAGAACTGTGGAAATCCCAAACCTACCCCTCTTGGGAGAAAATATCCAAGTAGTAGGAGTCTCAAACAAACTGATTAAAACACCAGTGACAAAGCCAATGAAAGTTCAGATTGGAAATTTCCAGGAACAACACAGATTTGTGCTGTGTGACAGTAGTCCAGTTAATTTGTTAGGAAGGGACTTACTGTGTAAAATGAATTGTTCCATTTATTTTACCCCAGATGGAATAGCATTTCACACGAAGGATGAGGATGTGATATTTAAAATGTTGAGACAGGGAACAGAAGTGAATGAACTGTATCCATTGTTTACAGCAAATGATTTGCATGTTGAATTAAGAGATGTGGTGTTATCCGACATGTGGGATTTTACAGGGAAAGACATTAGATTAATGAAAGGAGTTGCACCGATTCAAATTACAGTAAAGCCCAATGCAGAATTTCCAAGAATACCACAGTACAAAATGAGTCCTGAAACAATTGCAGGAGTGACCCCTGTGATTGATATGTTGATTGAACAAGGAATACTGAAAGAAATCCTTGGAAGCCCATGCAATTCACCTATAATGGGAATTTGCAAACCGAATGGGAAATATAGGATCATACAGGACCTGAGAAAGGTGAACCAAATTGTTATACCTTGTTGCCCAATTGAACTGAATCCAGCTGTGATCCTATATCAGATCCCATGTGATGCAGAATGATTTTCAGTAATTGATTTGTGCCAAGCATTTTTCTTGATACCCTTACATCCGGATAGACAATTTTTATTTGTCTTCTGGTTCGGGAACCGTGTTTTGGCATGGTGCCGAGTTCCTCAAGGGTACACAGAGAGACCCTCAATCTTCAATCAGATATTGAAGAAATGTCTGGAGTCATTGGTAATGCCTAAAGACTCAATTCTGGTCCAATATATTGACGACCTTTTGGTCACGTCAATATATTATATTATATTATATATTATATGATATATATATGTGTCAAAAACAAGACTGTGTGATAGATACAATTGCTCTACTGAACTATTTGGCAGTAGGTGGGCATAAAGTGTCACCGGAGAAATTGCAATTCTGTAAGAAAGAAGTTCTTTATCTAGGCCATATCATTGAAAAAGGAATTCGGAAAGTCTCTCAAGATCGGATCAATGCTATAATGCGAATGAATCTGCCAAAAACACAGAAAGAAGTTCGAATGTTTTTGGGTATGGTTGGATATTGCAGGCAGTGGATTATGAACTTTTCACTGATCGCCAAGCCATTACAGAGATTAACACACAAAGATGTGACAGACCCAATACATCTTGATGTGGAAGACATGAAAACATTCCTGGAGTTGCGAGAGACCTTAGGTCGAGCACCAGCATTAGGAATGCCTGATTTTGACAAAGAATTTGAGTTGTTCTGTAATGAACGTGATAGTTGCGCACTGTCAGTTTTAACTCAAACTCATGGAACAGCACGAAGGCCAGTGGCATATTTTTCTGCCACGTTGTATCCAGTAGCTGAAGCCTTACCAGGATGTTTAAAAGCAGTTGCTGCTACTTGTGTGAGTCTTGAACAGAGTGAATCAATTGTAATGGGACTTGCTTTGAAAGTGTATGTGCCACATTCGGTTGAGATTTTGTTAATACGAACTCGTACACCCGACCTTACGAGTAGTCGGTTAACAAAATATGAATAGGTAATATTGGGAGCTGAGAATGTGACAATAGCAAGATGCACGACTTTGAATCCAGCTACATTGTTGCCAACACCAGGTTGAGAAGTAGTTTTGGACGAAGCTGATCATGATTGCCTGGATGTGACTGAGTTGTGTACCAAACCAAGGCCCAATATCAAAGACACTGCATTGACAGAGTCTGATGTTGTTTTGTTTGTGGATGGATTGTGTTTGAGAGATTCAGAAGGGTGTTTGCGAGCTGCATACGCAATGTTTACAGTGGCAAATGTGATTGAAGCATCATGGTTGAAGGGAATGAGTTCAGCACAAGTGGCTGAGCTGGTGGCTCTTACTAGAGCATGCTGTTTAGCAAGACAAATGAAAGTAACAATATATACAGATAGCCAGTATGGCTTTGGGGTGTCCATGATTTCGGGCAGTTGTAGTCCCAACGTGGATATTTGAACTCTTCGGGTTCCCCAATCCAAAACGGAGAGTGTGTAAAAGATCTACTGATGGCACTACAATTGCCGGCACAAATTGGGGTGGTGAAATGTTCAGCACATAGGTCCGGTTGTGAGTATATCACACTGGGTAATAGATATGCTGACGAAATTGCACGATTTTGTGCACAACAAAACGAACAAATTGGCCAGACAGAATGCAGGTTGATGTTCTCATCTGTTGAGACCTGGGATGAGGTGAGAGAACTACAGGAAGAAGCAAGTGATTCATAGAAGGATGGGTGGATTAAATCAGGTTGCACTCGCAGATCAGATGATGAAGTATGGACTTATACAGATGGGAGACCAGTAATGCCAGACAGTCTGTTATCACAGATGGCAAGGGTCTACATGGTCCAGCACACATAGGCAGAGACGCAATGATTAGAAGGTTTCGTCAAACATGGTTTAACCCTAAGTTCAGCGTTATTGGAGAAGTCTCTGTCAAAGATGCATTACCTGTCAACAACAAAATGCAGGGAGAAAAACAGTAGTTAGTATGGGACGAATTGGCAACGCTGCAGGACCTTTGACAAGGATGCAGTTGGATTTCATTGAAATGCCTCCTTGCCAGGGACTAAAATATGTCCTTGTGATTGTTTGTCCGTTTTCTCGTTGGGGTGAGGCATATCCAACAAGACGTAATGATAGCTTAACAGTTGCTAAATTGCTTCTTAGAGAGATAAAACCTAGGTTCGGTTTTCCAGTCTCTTTAAAATCAGATAGGGGAACTCATTTCAATAATGAAATAATTGGGATGATTTGTGAAGCATTACAAATTGAGCAGAAGTTGCACTGTGCCTACCGACCTGAGGCTTCAGGTGTGGTTGAACAGATGAACGGCACAATAAAATCTAGATTGGCTAAGGTTTGTGCATCCACAACACTGAAATGGCCTGATGCATTGCCATTAGTGTTAATGAGCCTAAGAAGCATCCCAGACAAAAGAACAGGACTGTCCACACATGAAATTGTGATGGGCAGGGCTATGAGACAGCCGACAGTCCCAGCAAATGAACTGATGAACATTACTGATGATTTGGTACTCGATTATTGCAAAGGATTAGCTGACGTAGTATGTTCTGTGTCTCACCAGGTTGGAGAAGTTGCAACAACAACACAGCAAGAACAGAGACATGACCTATGTCCTGGAGACCGGGTGCTTGTGAAGAAGCACGTAAGGAAGTCTTGCCTAGAGACACGTTGGCATGGTCCCTATCAAGTAATACTGGTGACGACAACTGCTGTTAAGTGTGGAGGCGTGCCAAATTGGATACATGCAAGCCATACCAGAAGAGTCCCAAGTCCACTTGAAAGCGAAGAACTTGCTGAAGAAGAGCGACACGGACAAAAAGATGTTCCAAGGCGAATTGAAAATCAAGTAGAGTGGGCACAAGTTACTGGGACTAAAGGAAATGATGCTGTGATTGTGAATACTGAGAATGAAGTGATCCCTATAAACAGCAACAAAGAAAAAAGAAAAAGGGATTCATCAAAAGAAAGCACTGAGTCAGCTATAGGTGACATTGACAATGAAAATGGAAAAAGAACAAAGAAAGGAGACAAATGGCCAAAAGGAGTAAAAAGAGTAAAATACACTCCAAATAAAAGAGTTCCAGAAATGGTGATTGAAATATCTAGCCAATCTGAACAAAGTTAAGTGGAAGAAGGAGAAGAGCAAGTGCGGAGAACAAAGAGAATTAAAGTACCAAACAAGAAATGCGCAGCACCTGAATAGACATATGTGGTGAATACTTCAACAAATGATTGGGAAAAAGAGTTTCTTGAATCTCTGTTCAAAGAACAATTGTTCATACAAGCCACCCTAAATGAACTGTTTTTCTGAAGAGGGTGCAGAAAAAGAGAGAGGAGATTTATGAAAATAAATGAGCTCTGAAAAGTTCTGAAGCAGAAGCAGAAGAAGAGCTGAAGGTGTGAGCTGAAGGCTCTGAAGCATTAGCAGAAGAAGAGCTGAAGGTGTGATCTGAAGACTCTAAAAGGCGTGGGGTGCACAGCCTGAAACTAGTTTAGCAAAGTTTAGTTTAGTAATTTTTTATTACATTTTTGAAATGTTTGACTAATTTTTTGTTTTTTTTAGAATGGATAGGACTAAAACTGAGACTGGTAAACGGAATCAGGGCATATTTAGGCGAAGATGTCATGATGGTTGTCTTGCATGTATTACATTAACAATGTTTGTATGGTTGGTATTAACAGTTGTAGTACCACACTTTATGTTTAGTAATGTAGTCAATGTTACAATGTTACTAATAATAATGAGCATGTAACAATTGATGTTAGAAGAGATCTGAAAGAAGATTCAGAGACTAATATTAAGGAATTACCGGTAGTGTTTTACACCTAGATAAATCCATTAACGATTTCTCACTAAGGGCCATATGTAGGTAATTTCTATTTACCGATTCCTAAATACCGAATTTTACCGATTCGGTATTTAAGAATCGGTAAATAGAATGTAGGTAAACATTCGGTAAATTTTACCGATTCGGTAATATTCGTTATTACCTATTCGGTATTTACCGAATCGGTAATAAGGAATACCTTCCCATTCATTCCTATGGGCCTGGAGGCCCTAAGGGCATGTATGTCTGCCACATGGCACTTTTAAAAAAGCACAAAATTGCTTTTTAAAAGGTATTCGGTATTTACCACCAACTTGTAGTTGGTGGTAAATAACGAATCCTTAAACCAAAAATGCACTCACTTGAGTGCTCCCTACATAGGATTTAAGGAATCGGTAATTTACCGATTCCTTAAAATAACGAATCGGTAAATTACCGACTCCTTAAATCCGGCCTCCTACATCGCAAAGGGCTAAATACCGGTCGGTAACGGGAAATGTACCGATTTTCGGCCGTTACCGACCGGTATTAGCCCACCTACATATGGCCCTAAATGTCTTTTTCTAAACTTCTCTATGAATATGTGGATACTATGGATGTGAGAGATTGCTATGTATGCATGCAGTTACCTACGTCTGTGTCTGAGGGGGTGACTTACTATCACCTTCCCCTAACATGGTATTTCATGTAGTGTACTAACAAGTCTATTCTATGGCAAAGAGTCATTCCAATACTTTTATTCTAATTTCGATCTAGTATTTTCAGAAGTCCCTATTAGAAAGAATATGAATATAGTGTATAGTGTTAAGAATGCTGAGTATATGGGGGATTTCTTTCATTCTACTAAAACGATAGATACATTATATGCGCATCGAAATAACCTGACCAGTAAGTTACGTAGTGTAGAAATAGAATTCATAAATACAGTAGAAGATAGACGTTGAAACTTTAAACAAAGAGCTGCAGAGCATAAAAGTAGAGAACCATCATGGGCACATAAAGAAGGTAATTACAAACAGGGTGAGACTCATGCTGCAATGACTTTGGACTGGCCTCATAGAGGAAATCTTTGCTTACTTAGGCAGAAGACTGAATATAATAATCATTGTGTTGGTTCCAGTGAGTGTGAACATACTTTCCTAATAACAGGGGGCTGGGGATTAAGAGGTGGTACTGATCCTGTATTCCCTGGAGTCTGTTATGTGTGTGGGAAAAATGCCTACTATAGGTCACCACCACATTGGTATGGGTGTTGTTATATGGGTATAGTCTATCCAAAGATATGCCATGTTGGTGATAAATATGGACCCAAGAAAATAAAATTAACATGGAGTAAAAGGGGTTTGAGTGCTGTGGAAATTGTGGGAGATATTTTTGGAGCATTGATACCTTCAGTTGGGGTGATTCTAAACTCACAAAAGATTAGAAAATTGTCTACAGTAGTTGATTGTTTATCAACAGATACTGCTGGGTGATTCTTAATGATTGATACAGAAATGGTTGCTATGAGAACCATGGTTTTACAAAATAGACTTGCCCTAGATGTATTATTGTCAAAATAGGGCGGAGTCTGTAGTATGCTGAAAATTCAACAATGTTGCATTTATATTCCTGATAAAAGTAGAGATCTGGATGGATATATTAGCAACATTACTCATTTACATAATGATTTAGTAAAACTGAAGGTTGACAATGCTTGGGACAAATTTAGTAAGGGTTTCTCCTCTAAAGGTAATTGGTTGTTAGGGAGGATACTAACACCAATAGTTGCTGTTGCTGCTGGCATACTAATGGTATTATTGCTTAATAAATATTGCAAAAATAAAGCAAATAATGTAAAGCGAAGAACAACGAAAAGAGAAGAAAGAGAAATGGAAGACCGAAAGGGCATGTATTACAGTGTCATGAAAGATTTAGAGGGTGTTAGGTTAAAACAGATGAGGACAAAGGAAACTGCATTCTAAAACCATCAGATGAGGGATTGATGGAGCACGATTTTTGTAATAAAATCTGCTCAATTAAATCCACCGATGAGCATGAATTAATGTACTAATGCTTGAAAGACGATAAGTATTAACCGCTTCGCTGCGGCCGGAATTCTGCCCAGGTGCTGGACATTCCGATCGCAGGCGTGGCTCGGACGGCCCCCGCGCGTCATGAGCACACGCCCACCATGACTCATGACGGCCGGGGGCCGTCATGAGCACGGAAGAGGTTAACATATAACTTTATAGTGTACTACGAGTGAAAATGTGCATAAGGCACGACAACATGATTTCCTTAGCTAATGAAATGAGAATAACGAAGAGATTGAATGCAATTAATATAGTTTCCAAGTATTTTCTAATATATGTTATTCTGTCTCCCTTGCTGCAGAAAAATAAACGACAAGGCAAAAGCATTATTCTTCGTGAAAATATATTGTAGGCTTTTAGAAATTAGAATTGTTAGGGGATGTGCTCACGTGCTCCTGTCCCTCAATGTAGCAAATGATTTCCTTTGAGCTTCTGTCCTTCGAATGTTTCAAATACTTCCTTAGAGTGCAGATATTTAGTCTATATCTGAATAAAACTTTAGATTTCTTTCCTGTCTAGGCAAAGGTTCTAGAACACATAAATATAACTGTAACAGAAAATAAAACTCATTAGTAACTAGGTTATTTCCTCTTCCTCCTAAGGAAGTTGTATAATGTTTAGACAAAGAGTGTTTAGAAATATTAGTTAGGTCATTGTTAGTAGACAGCCACACCATCGTGTTCAACCAATGAGAAGTTATCCTGTGAGGAGAGAATGCAACATTTTAACCAAAGAAAGGAAGTAGCGGTGCATAAGAGTTCTTGTGGGAAAATGCTCTTCGGCTTGTTAACAAGATTGGTGACCTGTCTCTGCATTCGTGGTATGCTGAATGCCGTGCTGATTCCTGATTGACTGACTGGCGTTACCTGCTATTCCTGAGAGACTTTACTAGAGACTTTGCACATCATCAGCTGGTGATGCTGCCTTTGCTATTCCCTAACAGCCGTGGGGTTAGCTTTTCAGACTATTTGCTGTGCATTAGTATTTCCATTGCGTAAGTGATTTGTGTTTCGCTGATGTGTTTTTCTCTCTCTCTCTCACTCCTCTATACCTGAGGTTCTGATGATTTTGTGATAAACTGTAGATGTTTATAGTGAATCTAACCTGTAACGTTGAGAACTAAGATAAGACATTCTAAATTGTGCTTGTATCTGACCATACATATTATGAAATAAGAAAGAAAACCCTGAATAGAAAGAATAGTGTTTGTCTTCATTTCGGAGTTTCGAGTTATTTTGGACATGTTTATAATGACTAATGTTTAGCGTATTTCTTCATTGTAGGTCCTCGTGGAGAAATAGCATTCCATCTTTCATTATTTAGTCCCTTTTAGCTCTACCAAAGATCTATCGGAGGACCTTTGATATTGCTAACTGTGTGATAATGACTTATGGACCGTCATTAGAGTACTTTTCCAGAAATTATTTAGTGGTTGGTGTGGATAAGTGAGATGACAAAAATCCCATGATAATTAATACAAGCCCTGAGATCGCCTGACTTTTTTGCTACAAAGAAAAGAGGAGATGAAATAGGAGATGTGGAATGTCGTATGAAACCGATTTCTAGTAATTCATCTAAATATTTCTTTAAGTACTGAGTTTCTGGCTCAGTGACTGCATAAATTCTGCTGCATGGCAATGTAGCTCCAGGTATTAAGTCAATTCTGCAATCATACACCCTATGGAGTGGTAGTTGCGTGGCTTGAACAGGATCAAAGACATCAGCGAAGTCACTATACTCTTTTGGTAACGAAGGAAGAATTGTCACTTGTGTACTGGCACAATGTAAAGGGTATATGGGATCTTTTGCTTCTTGATAACAATGCGTTCTGCAAAAGGCGGAGTCTAAACTTACAGTTCTTTGGACCCAATCAATTTTTGGATTGTGCAATTCTAAACAGGGTATATCTAGTATTACTTCAAAAGTTGGAGTATCAATAAGATCAAAAACAGTCTGTTCAGTATGACCGTTTTCACTTACTAAAGTTAACTGTGCTGTGTGGAAATGGATGAGACCTGAGGACAGGGCAGAACCATCAAGGGCCCTTACTAGTTCAGGTTCAGATTTAGCAATTTGTGGGATTCCTAATTTTTTGGCAAGGCTTAAATCAAAAAACTTACCTGTGGCGTCTTAATCTAATAGAATAAGTAGACTGTGTCTTTGCTGAACAGAAATAATGACTGTTATCTTAATAGTCATATGTCTAGGTATACGGTTTATGATGTTAGTTACACATCTTGAGACCTCTGACTCTGATTTTCTCAAAGAGACAATCTCTACTCTCTTCGAGAAACTTAGTTTCCCGACTCCAACTGATCTATGTTTGTATTAGCTACTGATTTTTTCTTTTTTGGCTTAACTGTGCATTCTCTAGCAAAGTGTCCTGCTTTGCCACAATATAAACAAAGGTTCTCCCTACGACGTTGTTCTTTTGCCTCAAAAGATAGTTGCCCTTTTATTCCACCTATCTGCATGGGTTCAGGCTCATTCTGTTTGTCCTCCTTTTCTTTTCTATCTGATTTTACCATGATAGGTCTGATTTCTCCACGAGGCCTTTCATTCTTTTGCTCACCTAACCTATGATCCAATTTTACTACTAAATCAACAAAGTCTCCATAGTCCTCAAGTAGGTCTACAATATGAGCCAATGAATCCTTCAATTCGTCTCTGAGACCTCTGTAAAACAATGAGGTACGCTTCTCTTCAGGCCAATGTGTCTCAGACAAGAGACGATTAAAGGTCGTTATGTAAGTTAGTAGGTCCTTGGCTCCCTGACGTAAATTTAAAAGCTCATTGTCACTAGACTGAATGAAAACATGTCGTGCGAATAAGTTTCTTTAAAGGTGTTAAAGTTATGTAAAAGGAGATCATTGTTGTCAATAAGAGGTATTGACCAATTTGCTGCTACACCACATAAATAAGAAATAATAAAGGCAATTTTCGCTGAATCAGTATTGAATATTTGGGGATTGCAGGGAAAATGCAATTGACACTGGCTCATAAATGAAGCAAAACGAGAACTATCCCCTGTAAAATGTTAGAGATTAGCTAAAGGAACAGGATTAGGGGTGACAACTGTCACCTGAAAAGTTTGATCAGAACGTTGAGCAGCAGATGTCTGTGAAGAAAAGGTTGTTGGACCAAATTAGGGGGGTGCTAAAATGGGACGATGCTCAGGTGTTTTAGGTTCTCTCCACTGAGTGAAATCAGATCTACTCTTAAATAGTTCCTCTCTCAGGATTTGATTTTCTTGTTTGAATTGCTGCATTTCTAAATGCAAATTCCGAATTACCTCAGATAGTTGTGAGGGTTCCCCTGAGAGCTCCATGTTAAGTTCGTCGTCAATAAGAGCAAGGAAGGGTGTGGCTTAGTCTTCTGTTACGTCAGCCACTCACCTGTACTCCTTTTGCTCTGCTTGATGACGACTGTTCCCCAATCTCTCTGGGAACTGACAAAAAGACAGAAGTAATATAAGACTCTGTCTATCTGGAAGACCCCAGGGGGGAAAGGGGATGGGACGAGAAAGAAAGAAAAAACAAGACAGACTATGATGTCTTGGTCTCTGTGAACCTCGAGAACAGTGTCTCTGGGGATGCCTATATTGGACTGGACTTCACAATTCGGGGTCTTGATCTAGCGGGTGATAGTTGGCGTTTATACTGACAAGAAAAAGATAAATAAACATTAACTACTCACGGAATTACTATTTGGTTTACGATATCGTATTTGTGGATTCTTGAAATTACTCTACCTAAAATGTATCACAATACTTTCTTTACAAATGCTGTTCTCCATTTTTCAAGCTTCTTGATTCTTAATTGTTGGATCTTTTCTATAATACACAAACATTCACAAATGTATCATTAATTCTTCTATATACTTCAATTAGATTCAACTCTAATTGTATCATCAATTTAATATGTACCTTAGCATTTCCACTTGGTAACTCAACTGCACAATTTCCATTAAATGACTGTTCTCAAATGATAAATAAAAGAAATGAAAATAAACAAGAAAATGTCTTGGATTATCGAACAAGTTTGCTTTGTCCTTTAAATAACAGATTTCACCAGAGGATTTTTTGTTGTCTGATCATACAGCCATTACGGTTTTATATTCACCGTAAAAATCCTTAACTGTTTTCAGAACGAGTTGTTCAGCAAAGAAAAAAACACACGTCAAATTTGCGTGCGCTGTAACTTTTAGAGAATGTGTGACTCACCGATTGTTCCTGAAAACTTGTTTTACCTCAGTTTAGGAAGTTGTCAGATTTTACCCTTTCTGTTGTCTGTGTTTTCTGTTTTTCTTTACAGGTGTACAGAAGTAAAGATCCGCTGAGCCGGAAGTGGGAGGAGTCACGGTCGAGGACGGAAGGAGAATCAGGAGCGGATCAGCTGAAGATGAAGTCGGGAGGGAGGATGCCGAAACACCGCCAGCCGAAAGGAAGCAGGAGACAGGTAAGTGCTGAACATCAACGAGACAAAGCAATGATTGAACGCGCGAGCGGTTTAAATACTCTTTGCTGCTTGCGTAGTTCATTTGCAAACCCATGTCCCACGTGTTGACAGTTTACACAAGTATGCTACTGCTGGTGAGCTGTTAATCTGCATGCCGGTGCCTTTCACGTTTTTTACCATTTGATCCATGTGCCGCAGGCTTACTTCTTAATTATGAGTCATCATTTTAAACAGTTTTGAGTTGTGTACATAGTCTATGTTTCTTGCTCATGTTTCCAATGTATATGCAATGCTAACAGTAGAAAATGAGCATTAAACTTGCACATGCCTCAGTTTCAATCATACCCAATAACTTCTACAATGGTATGTATTCTAAACACTCATATGTACATCGAGAAACTGGACTCACATTATATTCTGAGAAGAGCACGCATGAGTGAATATATTCATACCCATAACATGGATTCTCCGGACACTTTCTCCTCTTCCAGAATCGGCACTTTCCTGAAGTCCTCCATTGGGTTCGACGGAGGTTTCCGACGCCACTTCACACCTTTGCACCTGGCTTCCCTGGGATAGGTAACTTGGGTACCACAGTATCCACAGGTGGGGTGGCTCTCCAACCTTCTGTCTTTGACAGGGTTTCTTCAGGGCCCACTGGTAAGGGTCCCTAATCTTTTAAACTTCAACCGTGACTTGCACATAGACTTGTACGGAGCAAGCGGTCATGTTCTCACACTGCACACAGGTATCTACTTACCTTGGGTAGTTCTGTGGGTCCCTAGCAATTCTACGTCCTCTAAACATTGTCTTGACTCGGGTCGTGGTTCTCATGCCACTTTCTTAGTATATGGTTTGGTCCCCCCCTGGGGCCCATTGTGTATTAGTGCTATTTACTGTGATTCCTTTGCTAAAGTATTGTGTGCATTGTGTCTATCTCCATGTGGGAGATACTGTAACATACTAGGTAGTGTTATATAATAAATAAATTTTTTATAAATACTTTGTGTGGTTCTTTTTCATTTAATCTATACTATAAGATTGCATTCTGGTAAAACAAGCTGCTTTACACTCCTTCAAGACTAAGCCTGAAGACTGCTCTCCACAGCTACCACTTGGATAGCTTTCTAAGGTTGTCTGAGACGTCCTAAATCACCATAAGGGTTGTCTGGACTGGTTCAAGGTGTCTACTCACATCAGTGGACATCATACACCAGGCCAGCTTCTCACACACCTTAATTATTTGAAGAATTATGGTGAGCTGTGCAAGCATTTGCTAGTTTACTTTCAGGTCATCCATCATGGTAACCCTCAACAAGACTTTTGGCAAAATATCTCTTGCTTGAACCCTCTGTCTCATGAGAAGTTACTGCTCCTGATTTATGTGCCATGTACAATTACTTTTCTTTTTTCATTAATGTGCACCATTTCTGCACTCTGTGTTCCAGTTTAGGTGTCTTTCCTGGGTTACAGAGGTGTACTGTAGTTTGCTGTTGACTAGATCTATCGTAAAGGACCGAGGAAGTGTACGACACCATTGCTCCCTCTGTCATTCATAAAAAGTCTACTCATTACCCTATCATTTTCATATCTCTGACATCATTCTTGGTATTGCACATTGTCCCTACCACCAGTATTCAGTTGCGGTGCTATTCCAAACTTTTACAGTAGTATATCCAACATTGGGAGCAGACGTTTGGAAGGTTTTGCTTGGTTCCCACTTCTGCTTGCTTTTTCACAGAGTCCACCATACTCCTAGATTATTGGCAAAAGGTTTGGTTGCATATACTGTGGTGCCCTTACAGATTTTTTGTGCTCTGGGGTCAGCAGCTCACCATTGGACCATGCTTCTTTCATGCCTCTTTAAAAAATGTTTGGTTTTCTTCAGGGAAGAGCCTATCTCTGACCTTATACTTTTACTTTTTGATCAGGGGTTGATATGGTGGTCTTACCTATTCAACTCTGACATCTTGGTCCTCCATTTTGATTTATTGCAAGCTAGCCATGTCTGCACTTAAACGTTCCCTGCATTTCACTGTTCGCTTAATGTTAGTCTACCAGTGTTGATTTTTTGCACCTGCTGCAACGTCAACTAAGTGTTCATTCATTTTCTTCCTGAACTTTTTGTTTTGCTTAGTTAATGTTATTTTCAGTGTGTAGGATTGTAAATGAGAGAGAAAGAAATTGCCCTTAATGTCTTCAAGGAGATTTTAGGCTCCTCGTGGTTTTTGGAAAAGTTCGCCTTAATCCTGTCTTCGCCAGGGTTTGTGTGAGAAAGTCAATAGCCCAATTGGAGGAGAAGAGAAGAAAATGGAGCCTTCTAAGCACCCATGTACATTAATTTAAAGACAAATTTAGTTCAAAAGCCAAAGTATTACGTAGATACTCTTGGCTGCCCCACAAAGTAACTTGCTCTAGCGCTATACTTGCCTTGAAACTGGTTTGGGGATAGGCAGGACGCAACAAACTTAATGAAGACTCATTCAACTGGTGTGTTGTAATCCTGTTGCTATATTCATCCCATGCACAGGATGATGTAAGGGAATGTGGAGTGTGGGGGCAGCCTACGATCTGCAATCTTTGTATGGAGCACGTGCTTCAATTGAGTCAGTTACTGAAAGGCTGGCTGTGGGGTGCCATGCTCCTGTTTGCAGACGATTATCTTTAGGAATAAACTTCCTCCAACTTACCTCAGGCTTCTGATGATTCCTTGGAGGGTGAAAGAATTGGCGACGAGTTGGCCAGCCATTCCCTTTAATCACCGGAGGTAGCGGCGAATCCATTTGTGCATGGAATCGCTCTTGGCAGCACCAACGTCTCTGACGATATCCAGGTGAGCGTATGGTGCACCGGCGGCTCTTGAGATCGCTGCATGAAGTTTTGTGGTGTCTTCATTAACTTTTAAAGGATCACTTACTATCACGGCACGAGCTAAGGGTGAGAAGGCGGTTGAGCGCGAGCCACAGGAGTAACCCAGAATGCGCTCATGGCATGCACAGTCTACAAGTGACTAGTGTCTTCACACGCAACAGCATGCCTCACGTAGTTTTATGTACTGCGTGTCACCTCTCTGCCATATTGTTTGAGGAGCCCTGCAGTGAGCTTCTTCATATGCAGTGCATGTTTCAGCTTGGATTCAGTGACATGCATGCTTTTTTTGCTTTATCGGAGTGCGTCATTGCCGGTGTGCTGATGCTGTACTTCGAGTGAGGCACACGTTATGTTTGTGTCAGCGACGCGCACGCTTACTTCAGAGTGTATCATTGCTGATAGTTTTACAGGCACACGCTAATTTGTGCCCTCAGCTGAAACAGTGATTTTTCTTGGAACATAACATTTTTGGGGGGGATTTCATTTGGGCCATGCCTTCAACCAGTCATTGGTTAAGAAGTACTTTCATATGTATTCTACTGAGTAATTGTGCATCGGTGATGCACACACCTGTTCCACATTTAAGTGATTGCATGCAGTGTGATTGGGGTATTGATTTTGAGGCTAATTGTGGGTGTTGATTACTGTTGGGTTGATTACAGTTTGTGACCTTCATTCACAATGCAAACACAAAGTGCCATAGTCACACCTCCCTTATTTTTAGCTCAATCTGGTCCTCTGAATGTAGAATGGGAGGACTGGATAGAGATGTTTTAAACATACATAGAAGCTCTGTATGGTCAGAAATGTAGTGCTGCATGGAAGAAATCGTTACTTCTAAACACTCTTGGCAAAGAAGGTCAACAGGTATTCAAATATCTTCTGTTTTTTACACAAGTCAATGGGGATCCTATTGCGGATATGTATGTTGAGGTGAAAAAACGTTTGGAATGCAGGTTTGCAAAGGAAGTTAATGTTGTCATGAATAGGTATAAATTCTACACATGTCCCCAGACAGAGAACAAAACTATTGACGAGTTTGTTGCTAGGTTAAGAGAGTTATCTATGCAATGCATGCTTGGGGCGATGACAGATGAGCTAGTACGGGATCAGTTGATTGTTCATTGTAGAAGCAAGAACATTCAAGAGCGACTGTGGGCTGCCAGGATTCCATAATTGAAGGATGCCATAGACATGGCCAAGGTTGTTGAAGAATCAGAGTTGTGCATGAGAGAAACAGAGAGAAAGGAAATATTGGTTTGTGAAGTAAAGAATGCTACTAGAGAACAATCGTATGTTGGTGCCGTGTCCAAGTCTTCTGGCACTTTTGCTAAGATGAAAGAATTTAACAAGGTATGTTACGGGTGCAGCAGAAATTATTATACGGCAGACTACAAAAAATGTTTGGCTCTTAATAAGGACTGCAGGAAATGTGGTCATGGGGGTCATTTTGCCAATGTGTGTAGGCAAACTGTCAAATACAAAGTGGATGCTGTGGATGGAGAATGTACCTTGAAAGGTAGTGGAGATTGCATTCTTTGGATTGAGGGTATGAGTGCCAAGTTGTTAAGACCACATGCTTTGTTTAGGATTAATTGTAAGGAAATTGAACTGATGGTTCATTGTGGATCGATGTACACCGTTATTCCAAAGGGTATGTTTCTGGAGAATTGGAGGAATGGTGAATTGTTTCCCAGGGACATTCAACAGTGTGGTTACCAAGGTGAAACCATACATTTGGTGGGCTATATGGAGGCTGACATACAGTTTGAAAATAGAGAAACCAAGGGAAAGGTGTGCATTGCAGAAGATGGACCACCAATATTGGGTTGGGTACACTAATATGATTTAAACTTAATAATAATTAATCCCAGGGCGGAGCAACAAGTAATGGTGGTTAATGAATATCCTGGAGGAAGCACAAGAGGTGTTCAAGGAGGGGTTGAGTCATCTTAAGGGGTAGCCCACAAACTTGTGCTGAAACCCCATGCTATTCTGGTCCAGTACAAAGTGAGGAGGATTCCTTTGATTGCTGGTGCTGCTGTGAAGGAGTTGTTAGAAGAAATGCTTGCTAATGGTGTGATTGAGCTTGTAGAGGCTTCTCTCCTGTTGTATTTACAACAAATCAGATGGCCAGTACAGATTCTGTGTGGACTTGAGATCTCTTAACCACAATGTGGTTGTGGACACCTTCCCATTACCCAATATAAATGAGTTTGTTTTGGCCTTGGGTGGTGGTAGGTATTTCTCAAAACTTGATTTGAGGAATGCCTATCATCAAGTTAAGTTGCATGAGGATTCCTAGTCTCTTACCTTCTTCATCACTATGCAGGGAATGTTCCGATTCACATGTATGCCATTTGGTCTTTGTTCTGCCGCTAGTGTGTTTCAAAGAATGATGAGTGAAGTTTTCAAGGGCATGAAGAACATCTTGTTTTCTCCAAGATGACATTTAGATCTTTGTAGATACTGTGCAGCAACATAATTTGGTTCTCTGACAGGCGTTACACAAGGTGAGGGATGCAAGGTTGACTCTACATCGAGAAAAGTTTACATTTTTAGTCAAATAGGCTACAGCATCACTGCGGAAGGAGTTAAGCCTAAAGAGAATTTGTTGAAAGCTATCAAATTGGCCGCAGCTCCTAAGGACAAGGATATGCTAAGATCTTTCTTGGGGCTCATCGAGTATTATGCCAAGTTTGTCGAGGGAATCTTAGACAAAACAGAATGTATAGGAGCTTTGTTAAAGAAAGGTGTTGCTTATGATTGGGGGTTGAAGCAACAACAATGTTTTGATTCTATCAAAGATAAAATTTGCAATGCAGGGATTTTGTCTCCTTCTGATACTAGGTTGAAATCTATACTTACAGTAGATGCAAGCTCTAAGGGTATAGGGGCAGTCTTATCACAAGTACATGTTAAGGGTGAGAGAACTGCAGCCTTTGCTTCCCTCACTCTGACCACCTCCAAAAGGAATTACTCTGTCATTGAGTGTGAGGCGCTAGGCTGCAACTTGGAGAGCAGAGTATTTCAGGACCAATTTGTGTGTAACAAAATTTCTTATATGCACAGACTACAGGCCAATAGTTAAGGTCTTACTGGCAGGTGGGACAAGTAACGGTTCGGCAAGGTTGGCAGCTAGGCTTCAGGAATTTTGCTATGTTGTTGAGCACATACAAGGATGGAAGAAATGCCAAGCTGATCGATATTATCCTTAGATTGGAAATTAGTGGATGGCCCTGCTGTTTTGGCTAATGAAAAGGAGGGTGCTATGGCAACTGTACCTGATGTGCTGGAGTTGGATTCTGTATATGCCATTACCAAAGCGAAATGGATTGAGGCTATGACTTCGGATCCAGCACTTGTTGATATCAAACAGTTATTAAGGCTTGGTGGGAGAAGAGAAAGCACAGTATCTGTTTCTGTCAGACCCTATATGAACATTCTTGATGAATTGTCTTTTAGTGATGACATGGTTCTAATGAGAGGTGAGAAATTTGTACCACCTTTAGGCCTTTGCCCTAGATTGATACGTATGGCACATGAGGGGCACCAGGACAATCTAAAACTAATAAAAGGTTGAGAGAGGGTTGGTGGTGGCCTGGCATGGAGGAACAGGTGAAAAAGTGGATTGAGGATTGTGTTGTGTGTAAGGAGGGTGAAAAGAGTTTGAGGGTAGGAGTCAAATCAGACATGGGACACATAACTGACTCTGGTAGTCCTTAGCACACATTAAGCCTAGAATTTATTGGTCCCATGCATGAATTGAGACATGACATGAAGTATACCATGGTCATTGGGGATGTGTATTCTAAGTGGTTCATTGTCAAATTTATGAGAGAAATTACCACCAGATCCACCATGATTGTACTGAAAGAAATTTTCATGGAAGAGGGTGTACCCTGTGTCATCATGACGGACAATGGCACCCAGTTGGTCTCTGGAGAGATGCGTGCCTTTTTGGAGTATTATGAGATCGTGCATAATAGGACTTTCTTTTACAATCCACAAGGAAATGGTATTCTGAAGAAAGCAAACAGATTGGTCAAAGGCTCTATCCAAATGACTGTTGCAGGTGGACACAATATTGGTAGCATGATGTTGGCCATGCTTATCTTACGAGTGTTCATGAGACAACTCAAAAGTCCCCTTTTGAGCTAATGAGGGGAAGAGTGGCTGGCCCTAAATTATTACCAGCGTGGCTGAGGGATAAAGATTGGCCTAATACCAAAATGGAGAAATTTATTACGACAAGGAGCCGGAAGTTACGCAACTCACGCCTCTATGTTGGCGGTTGGGTCGAAATTCGGTGTCTCCGTTGAGGAGGGGGGTTGTACATGTTCAGCGGGCCTTCTAGGGTCTCCATTCTGTTGGAAATGGAGAAAATTGGAAGAATAAGCATGTGGTTTTAAATCAAAGAGGCGGTCAGAGTTGCAGTGGAAAGAAGCAGGATGACAGCACTTTCATGCTCACGAGTGATAATGACTTTAATGTATCCCAGGCGCAGATCAGTTTTGCCTCAGCTTGGAGCACTGGTGATGCTGGGGTTAGAGTTCCAATGAGTGAAAGGGATGTTGCTCCAAGAAATCGCAGGTTGTGGAGACCACCAGGTTATTTGAGGGATTTTGTTCAATGATGTGATGATTATGTCATGTTATCAAATCCAGTTGTCAGTATTTTCATCTTTTATGTTTATTATTAGTTTTTTGTTTTTTTTTATCAGATGCTTGGTCTGTTTGTAAGGGTGAATATATGTTGTAATCCTGTAGCTATATTTATCCCACGTGCAGGTTGATATAAGGGAATGTAAAGTGTAGGGCCAGCCTACGTTCTGCATCCTTTGGATGGAGCAGGCGTTCCAATTGAGTCAGTTACTGAAAGGTTAGCTGTGGGGTGCTACACTCCTGTTTGCAGGGGATTATCTTTACGGAATAAACTTCCTCCAACTTTCCTCAGGCTTCTGGTGGTTCCTTGAAGGGTGCAAGATGGTACTTATCCATCCTTTTTTAGAACTGCTTCCAATGCACCAAATCAAAAACATTGTCTGTCTCAGTCGTTCTCTTCATCAGGCAACTTTTTTGATTCAATATCCCTATTTCCTTCCAAAGTCATCCATTTCCTAATTCAGTCACAGGTTGCTTCCTGCTTCACTACTCATAGCTTCTAATGCTCCTTTGTCTTCGTGATCGATGTAGCTTTTGGTATGGTGAATCACTCAATTCATTTAACACTTTTTATTCTTTTGTCTCTTGGTTTTATTCTTATCTCTCTTTTTGCTCCTAATCTTTTTCTTGTTTCAGTACCTATTCTTCGGCCACAAACGTTTTTTGCTTTACTCATCTTTACGTTTAGATTTTGTTTCTTCATACAACTTCGAATATATCCACTGTCCAATGACTCTCAAATTATCTTCTGCTGCCCTACCTTTCTTAGAGTGCACAACACCTAAATTTCTCCATGCTTGTCTGATCTCTTGTGTTTGATGTCACTCCTCTTCTGGTCTAGGAATCCATCCCAAAAAATGGATTCTCTTCTTTCCCACCTCTGCTACTCTATCGTCTCCATTGCTGCTCACTATTTCCTGTGCACCACTCAGTATTTTCTTATCCTCTGCTTGTAGCATTGGCATCATGTTTCATCCCCCTCACCTTTTCAGACCATCTCTTTTTATATCATTAGCTGCTGGTTTTAACATTTTAATAATGTTCACCCATATTTATCTGTTAACTTCTCCCTCATTCTTTTATTCTCTTCTGTCTGAAATATTGCAATGCCCTCATTTTGGAGCTCCAATTCTATACTTCTCCTTTTCCCCATATCCTACGGATTTCTTCTGCCATCTTAATTTTCAATGTCTCTTAGTTTGTTACTCATCAACTTTTATTCAAAATCTTTACCGGTTCCTTATCTCCACAAGCCATTCTCATCAAATGTCTTAGCATTCTTTTAGAGCTCTCTCCCTCCTCTCTCCTTCCCATCTTTGTCTTCATCAACAAATGGCTTTTTTTCTTCGTGCTGTGTTTGCTCCTCACCTTAATTTCCCTATCCCTTCACCTCTCCCTGGCTCTTCTACTGTCTGTGTGCTGTGTCACTACATTGATACATAGCATATCACTGCGCTCGCGGGTAACAGTGCTCAGGAAAGTTTCACACTTTTAATTATGAGACCTGGGGATTGTAAACCAGTGCACACAGTCTAAAACAAGCACGGAATCGAAAAGAAACGTGTAAAAAAGCTAATAAAACAGCTCAGTAGTTTAAAACGTATAACAAAAGCACAAATAGAACTGGGATCATGCAATAAAAAAGCTTATAGTGTGCAAAAAAGCATTACCAACTTTGGTAAAGTGCTATAAAAGACATAAGAGCGTGTCATAAAGCACTAAAGAGAAGGCGGCAAACGAGCTCCCAGTTATAACCTCCTCAACACTCATTAACAGAAAAGTATGCATCCTGGTAATGGATATAGGTTAATCGTGAAGAAAGCCTTTTTAACCCAAAAACACTTACTCAGCAAAACTGCTACATATTGAGTAGTGGGTCTGTAACTGCACAAAATGTGTGTTGCACAGGAGCATGCCCAATGCAGATATTTAGCAATTGTGTACAACACAATTTCAGATGTGCTGCACAATTGTATTGGCCAAAACAGGGAGCTTGGCGAGGGATCGCGGAATCCACTGTGCAATGCTAGTTATGATAACTGTGTCCAGCTCATTAACATAAATAGGGTGTTCTTCTGGGCTGAGCACAAGCCCCACCTCCAGTGCCGTGATACAGCTGCGGCTCAGTAGATAAACATTTTGGCCTGGACTATGGTATCATAGCACCGTTATGGTTGTTCCTTGGAGAATTTAACTCTTGTGAAACAGCTCTCTGTACTCTTTCTTACAAGGTGCAGAAATTGGGCCACCCAGGCACTTCCATCATAAATCTATTTTTTGTATTTGTATTGTGAGGGGAGTGGACATTAGTGACAGGTTGCAGGAACTAGGGATCTAATCCTGTAGTGTAAACCGTGGTTGAATAACTTTGGTTGTAACTCATGCTATCACGTTTAATCAAATCTCAGATTTAGGATTAATGCATTCTGTGTAAGTATGGGGGGGACACAACTATGAGCAACTTTCAACTGTTTCTGAATGCTATTATTTTTCTCACTACTTAATATTCTTTGGGCCACATGCATCAAACTTTGTAATTGCGATTCCTAAATTACGATTTTTAAGAAATCGCAATTTAGGAATCGCAATTGCTTATGCATGTAGGAATAGCAAAAAAAATTGCGATTCCTACACATTCCTTAATTGCGACTCGCACATTGCGAATCGCAATTAAGGAATTGCTTCCCATTCATTCCTATGGGCCTAGAGGCCCATAAGAATGAATGGGATTGTATAGCGCAATTTGCGAGTACCAAATAGGTACTCGCAAATTGCGCATGCAATTTCAAGGGTGCCAAAATGACACCCTGATGCACCCCTGAAATTGCCATGTTACCACATGTTGCACACACACATGCCCCAAGGGCATATATGTCTGCAACATGGAACTTTGAAAAATGCACTTTTGTGCATTGTTCAAAGTTCTCGCAAATTACCATCAACTTTGAATTGATGGTAATTTGCGTTTCTTAATTGCGAAACCGCAAAATTTTTGGGGTTAATGCATTGCATTTAGGGAATCGCAATTTGCGAATCCCTAAAGGCAATCACAATTTAAGTAATCGCAAATTTAGTGATTACTTAAATTGCGATTTTTGCACTTGGGATGATGCATCCCAAATGCAAAAATACTGGTCGCAAAGGGGCAGATTCTGCGAATCTGCCCATGTGCGACCGGTATTTTGAATGATGCATGTGGCCCTTTGTTCATTGTCCTTGTGATCTTTAACCCATGGCTAATTTTTTCCACTATTTCATTGGTCCTGTTGCTTTTTGCTACTAGTCAAAATGTCACCTTTTAAAAATAAGCTCATTAGCACTGCAATTACCTCCCCCTAATGTTTGCCCACAACAGTCTGCTAAATACAAGGCTTCCCTATTTTTGGTATGGTCCAATCAAGTAGTTGTCCTCTTTGTGTCGCCATATCCTATTCAAGTCACCTGAAAGTCAAATTAAATGTAATTTACAAAAGCAAAGTATTCCTGCTCGACTACCAAGAGAACCGTTTTGTTGATGCCCTGTCAGCACCAGCACAGCATTCTGTGAACAGTGTAACCAGGCCAGGTCCATCATGAAGACCTTCTAAGCCCTTCTCAAATTTAAAGCGCACTAGCAACAAGTGTGCTTGCATTTCTCCAGTTCTAAGATTAACAAAGAAAGAAACTCAAAGTATGGAAATCAATTGGAAGAAAAACATGTTAAAAACAAGGCAAAATTCCAGATAATCACTACACTACCCAAAAATAAATCATTGTCCTGACTAAAAAGACTAACAGATACAGTTTAAGCTAAGTCAGAGAGCTCATTTAATCCACAGTGGGAAATTCAACTCAACCATTGGTTGTTGTGCCATTCATCACATTTCTTTAGTCACTGGTTGATTGCAACTGTCATTATTGACCTATTATCTTTTCATTTTATGAAGCCAAAGAACCTTTATATTAATGTTGCAGTGACCCGGGGACATTTGTTTTAAAGGCAGAAGTTCCAGCTGCTTAATGCCAACTTAATTCTCCCTTTTTCACTGAATCAATCAGGGGTTTGTTAAAGCGCGACTACTCACCCGTAAGGGTCTCAAGGCGCTGGGGGGGGTGCAGGTTCCATCCATCAAGGAGGGGGTCTGTCGAAAAGCCAGGTTTTGAGGTTTCTTGCGAAGATGGGGAGCGATGTTGTCTGTCTGAGGTGGAGCGGAAGGGCGTTCCATGCTTTGGCCGCGAGGAAGGAGAAGGAGCGGCCTCCCGATCTGGTCTTTCTGGTGCGGGGGACCGAGGCATAGGAGAGCTGGGCTGATCGTAGGGTCCTTTGGGGTGCGTGGAATTTGAGTCGGCTGTTCAGGTATGCTGGTCCGGTGCCATGGAGGGCCTTGTGTGCGTGGGTGAGCATCTTGAAGGTGATTCTCGCCTCGACAGGGAGCCAGTGGAGTGTGCGCAGGTGCTGGGAGATGTGGCAGTGTTTTGGCAGGTTGAGGACCAGTCTTGCGGCGGCGTTCTGGATGTTCTGTAGCTTGCGGGTGAGGTTTTTGTTTATTCCGGCGTAGAGTGCGTTGCCGTAGTCGAGTCTGCTGGTGACCAGGGCTTGAGTGACGGTCTTTCGGTGTTCGAGGGGGATCCATTTGAAGGTCTTACGAAGGAGGCGGAGGGTGTGGAAGCAGGAAGACGAGACAGAGTTGATCTGGCGGTCCATTTTGAGCTCGGAGTCCAGGATGATTCCCAGGTTGCGTGCGTGGTCCGTGGGGGTTGGCGGGTTTCCGAGGGCGGGGGGCCACCAGGTGTCGCTCCAGGCCTCGGGGTTTGGGCCCATGATAAGTACTTCTGTTTTGTTGGTGTTTAGTTGTAGGCAGCTGTTTTTCATCCATTTGGCGACGGCTTCCATGCCTTCTCGAAAGTTGCGTCTGGCGGTGTTGGGCTCGTTGGATAGGGAGAGGATGAGCTGGGTGTCGTCTGCGTATGACACGATGTTGAGTCCGTAGGTTCTGACGATGGGGGCGAGTGGAGCCATGTAGACGTTGAAGAGCGTCGGGCTGAGGGAGGAGCCCTGGGGGACTCCGCAGGTGGTAGGTGTGGGGTCCGAGAGGAAAGGGGGAGTCTGACCCGCTGCGTCCTGCCAGAGAGGAAGGAGCGGATCCAGTCGAGGGCCTTGTCCTTGATTCCTGCGTCGTAGAGTCTGCATATTAGGGTGCGGTGGGAGACTGTGTCGAACGCCGCTGATAGGTCGAGGAGGATGAGGGCTACTGTTTCTCCTTTGTCCAGTAGGGTGCGGATGTCGTCTGTTGCGGCGAGGAGGGCGGTTTCCGTACTGTGGTTTTTTCTGAAGCCGGATTGGGAGGAGTCGAGGATGTTGTGTTCTTCAATGAATGTGGCGAGTTGGCTGTTGATGGCTTTCTCGATGACTTTCGCTGGGAACGGGAGCAGGGAGATGGGTCTGTAGTTTTTGAGGTCGGTGGGGTCCGCTGAGGGTTTCTTTAGGAGGGGGTTGACCTCGGCGTGTTTCCAGTCGTCGGGGAACGAGGCGGTCGCCAGGGAGCGGTTGATGGTGTGGCGGAGCATGGGTGCGATGGTGTCGGCGGCTCTGTTGAAGATGTGGTGGGGGCAGGGGTCCGTGGGGGCCCCTGAGTGGATTGACTTCATTGTCTTCAGTGTGTCTTCCGTGGTGAGGGCTGTCCAGTCGTCAATCGCTGGTTTCCGGGTGTCGGGGGTGGTTGGTGAGGGTTCAGTGTGTTGGTTGTCTTCGTCGAAGTTGTCGTAGATGCTCTTGATTTTGTGGTGGAAAAAGGTGCTGAGTTTGTCGCAGAGGTCTTGTGAGGGAGGGATGTCGGTAGACTCGCTAGTGGGTTGGGCGAACTCCTTGATGATGCTGAAGAGTTCCTTGCTGTTGTGCGCGTGGGTGGAGATTCTGTCTTCAATCGCTTTTTTCCTCGTTTCTCTGATGAGTTGATGGTGGGCGTTGGTGGCGGCTCTGAAGTTGTCGTGGGCTTCTGTGGATTTGGTGTTCCTCCAGGCCTTTTCGAGGCGGCGGCATGTGCTTCTGGACTCTCGAAGTTCGGTGGTAAACCATCTGGCTTTCTTGGCGCGGGTATTGTTTTTCTTGAGGGGGCTATGGTGTTGGTGCTGTCCGTGATCCATCTATGCAGGGTTCGGGCTGCGGTGTTGGGGTCGTCGTTTTCCGCGATGGTTGGGGTGGAGTTGTTGAGTGAGGAGGTGAGCTGGTCGTCGGTGATTTTGGTCCAGTTTCTTCGTGGAAGCAGGTGCTGGTGTCTGTGGATGGTGGGTGTTCTGAAGGTGAAGTGGACGCAACGATGGTCGGTCCATGGGAGTTCGGTGGTGTGGCTAAAGGTGATGGAGTTTCCTGTAGTGAAGAGGGGTCGAGGGTGTGTCCTGCTGAGTGCGTGGGCTCGGTCACGATCTGGCGCAGTCCAATGTTGTGGAGGTTGTCCAGGAGGGATGTGGTGTTGGGGTCCAGTTGGTTGTCGAGGTGGAAGTTGAGGTCTCCCAGCAGGGTGTAGTTGGTGGATGCGATGGCCTGCGGGGAGATAATGTCCGTGATGGAGTTGGCGAAGGGTCCGCGGGGTCCAGGGGGTCGGTAGATGAGGGTTCCTCGGAGGGTGGCGGTGGGGCTGGCCAGTATCTTGAAGTGAAGGTGTTCCATCAGTTCTGTGGGCTCGTCAGGGAGTGTGCTCAGGCGGAGGCTGGATTTGTGGACGATGGCGATTCCTCCTCCTGGGCGGGTGGGGCGGTCCTTCCTGGAGATCTTGTATCCTTGGGGGATGGCGATGGCGATATCCGGTCCCGAGGTGGTGTTGGTCCAGGTTTCGGTGAAGAACGCTACGTCCGGGGTGGTGCTGTCGAGGAGGTCCCAGATTTCTGTGGCGTGTTTGTGGAGGGATCGGACGTTGAGGAGGATGCATTGCAGGGTCTTCGGTTCGGTTGTGTTCTTGTGGGCGGGTTGTGCTGGATCCGTGTTCTTGGCGGTGCTGCAGGTGTGCCGGCAGCGGTGACAGCTGAAGGGTCCGTGGGAGTCGGCTGGTGATGCTAGCTTGCAGTTGTTGTTGCGGCCTGGGTTGAGTGCGTGGAGTGCTGCTGGGTCGTAGCATTGGCGGGGCGGAGGTCCAGGGTTCCTGGCGCTGGTCCCGGTCGGGTCGAGGACGGGCGCAGACGGGCTTGCCTTTGACGCGCCTTCGGCGCGCCCGCGGACCGCCGCCGCGCAGCGGCCACGCAGTGGCCGCCATTAAGTAGGGGTCGGAAGGGCTGGACAGCTGGGAGGCGGGAACGGGGAGGGGAGCTGGATTGGCCGGTCGCGCTGGGGGGGAGGGGCCGCGGGGGAAGCAGCGGCGGGGAAAGGTAAAGGGAGGAAATAAGGGATAAAGAAAAAAGGGAAAATAGGCAGAAATAAGGCACAAAAGAGCAGAGATGCAGAAAGGTGAAAGATAAAAGAGGGTAGAAAAACGAGTGAAAACTAGTGAAAGGGCAGAGCGAGAGGAAGGGAAAATGAGCAGAAATAAGGCACAAAGGAGCAGAGATGCAGAAAAGTGCAGAAAGGTGAAAGATAAAAGAGGGTAGAAAAACGAGTGAAAACAAGTGAAAGGGCAGAGCGAGAAGAAGGGAAAATGAGCAGAAATAAGGCACAAAAGAGCAGAGATGCAGAAAAGTGCAGAAAGGTGAAAGATAAAAAAGGGTAGAAAAACGAGTGAAAGAGCAGAGTTAGAGGAAGGAGACAGAGGTCCACTGGACCACCAGGGATGAGGCGCAGGGAAACCTGCGGGTGGAGGAGGGCCTCGATCACCAACACTCGAGAGTGCAGGGGCAGGCCTCACTTAATGGTGGAGCTGCGAGGGTGGGAGAGCAATTTCACTGACAATGAGTCAGTGGACAGTGAAGATCCCTGTAGTTTCTGGTTTGGTTTGGTGTGGGTGATTCTTACTCTCTCTACCTGCCTACCTGCTAATCTACTGCTCCCTTGATGTTACTCTGAAACTAATTGTGTTTGGTCAATACTGAGAGCTCAGAGGCTCAGGCACTCTTAATCTCAAAACTCCACTCTTCAAAAAATCCATTTTGCGTTATGATGAGTATTCTTTAAAGAGGATAGTTTTCATCTCTTTCCTAAATGGGAGCAGTATTGCAGTGGTACTGATGGATACAATCAATGTTATTTCAGATGCTAGATGCATAGATAGAAAAGGCCTGCTCTCTTGCTTTTTCTGTTTTTACACTTCTTAGTCTGCAGTCTGGTGGTGTCCTGGCTGGAGGTGTGCTGAGAACCACCTGAGATGGTGAGCTTGTCTGCAAAATAAGCATGGGTGCTGGTTGTGAGAAAAGGAAGACAAAGCTTAAATCTTTCCTCTTTCTTCGCTACTTCTAGTCATGAATAACCACCATTCAGATATCCTTAGTTAGTTGCCTACTAAAGCAGAATCCATTAAGGAAATAATGAATAACAGACCCTAGACAATTTATGTCAACTATGCCTTCATTGAATATAACCTTTCGACCTATGTTTTGCCTGTTCCGCTTTCCCCCCACCCAACACTTCCTACACTGGTTGAACGTCTCTCCCCCCTTCTCCTTCTGATATTCTCTCCAATTTTACCACATTGGGACAATGTACACCATATTCAATTTAAATGATGTAAAACACCGTAATACCTCTGCGGGTCTGGCTCATCTTCTATAAAACTGCATATTAATAAATAAATAAATGCCATTGGAAATTAGAGCCCCTTACCAGGTGTCCCCATACAGTATCCTCATAGAAGTAAGTTCCCTCAACAAAGCAGAGGTCCTCGCTCGTGGCAGCATTTTTATAGTTTAAGGTGCAGCTGAACCCACTGTTGATGCAAAACAGCCCGCTTGGTAAATTAAATCCAGTGACTCCTCTTTTAAAATTCATTTTACAGACATTGCTCTTTGAAAACAGAATCTGCATTGTGCTTGCAATAATGACCATGGATAAGCTCAGACAGAAGATGATCACAAACACTTTCAATGCACCAGAAGTTGGGGTTACCCTTAAAGGATCTTATAGGAAAGCTGGAAGTAAGCTGGAGAATAACAGCTTCTGTCCAAAGTGAAGCCTCAGGGTTAGGCCATACACCACTTATTTCTGTCTAGTGCTCCTCACGATGTCCCTTTGAAATGATTCTCTTCAGACCTGACCTCCAGAGGACGTACCTGTCAGGTATCTTGCAAGCACCAGGCATCACAATGCAGAGAAAAGGGAAAATCTTTCCGGACCTGAATGGCTGAATTTCTAAACCATTTGAATGCACTTAAGCTGATTAGCAGTAGACTATTGCACAGTTGTCACATACTGCGACTATACACCAGAAATTCAAAGAGCTATAATGACACAAACCTGTGTAGACTCTACCTTAGAACTATATGGACATGAAGTTGCAAGCTTCCCAATTCCACAAGTCTAGAGTTAAGCGTGGTGTCCTTCTGTAGCTCTGCAGACTGTCTGGTTGCTGACCTTGCCTGTTTGGAGGCAAGCAGCCAATGCAGGATGCAAAGAAAAAAGGACACACACTACAAAGAAGCTCTTCTTACATCTCACCAAGATCAGAGGGCAGTTGCCTAATGCTCATCTACAAGAGCTGGTAGGCCAAGTGATTACCCTGTCTAGAGAGAGCAACCCCTATCAGTACAGGCATTTTGTCTGCATCTGTCATATGATGGACCACTCACCTTGTCCCATTTCTAGTATCCGGGAGCCTTTAACTGCATGGCATTGAGCACAGTGCTATTAGAACCATCCTCAGTGCAAAGGGTGGCGGTGGTGGCCGTGATTATCATGGAAGGCATATCTAAAAACTCAAAGAGGTCCTGGGGCAGATTTACAAGCCCCTTGCGCCACTTTTGCGTAAATTTTAATATGGGAAAAGTGACGCAAAAGTGGCGCAAGGGCCTTGTAATTCTGCCCCACTGTGTTTACACTCTATGTTCCCTTCGCACTTCTGGGGCCACAATACACCTAGGATTCTTTGATTCATGCTTTTTGTTTTTTGCTGAGTAGGAAATGTATTTCCTAGTGATTTTCTTCTTTGGCAAGACTACTGCTAAATAATGCGCCATTGTCATTGCTGCACAAGGATCAGAAATGAGCTTAAAAGGAAAGAGAAACTAAACTTGATGCTCGAGGCTGAATGAAGCATTGTGCTGCCATCAGTCTTCACTTTGCAGTGTGAGGTATGCTCAAAGCCCTCTCACTGCAAAGGGTATATTTGCAAACAAAAATGTAATGAGACAGCAGTCTGAGTATCCCTCCTTGAGCAAATGCTGGCAAGGAGGCCTGCGTAATACAGCAGACCTCCATCCCAACACTGACATTCACAGTGCGGCTGCATTTAGAGCCATGTCCCGTAAAGGGATTACAATGTCACAAACTAAGGCACATTGTGAAAGGAGCATTGAGGACTGCTTGCAGTGATCTTTGGGAGCAACATTTGCACAAGTCAGTGTCTGCCACCTGCATAAGCAGAATGTAGGCAGTCAAATTGTGACATCTTACACTTTATGATTGGTTACCACCTGTCCTCTGGAGCCACTAACCCTTGCATGCTTTTTGACTGCAACACACTCGTTAGGCATTTGTACATTCCCAGGCAAATTGGAGTTGGCAATGACATCCCTTGACCAGCACCTTTCACTCGAGATTCCCAATAGTGTCAGATGTTTTCACCAAGTCAGTTGCACTGACCCAGTGAATGGAAAGCCTCTTCAACTATAGGCCTTTGCATGAGCATCTTGCCTTTGTGGCAGTGGATGAATTCCTGACAGGCAATTGCAAGGAAATCCAATAGGCTGGGGAAGTCAATCACATTTCAGTTGCATCTCCGCGCAGGCCAGAACAGGGCCCGACACATGAGGTACACCTCCTACTGTATAGTTGACCTGGAACAGTTAGTCACATGCTAGGCAGACATCGGGCAGTCTATTAGATTGAGGAAATGCCAGTTACATGCCAGTCTTACCTCTCATAGGTCAATAGGTTTGAGGCAGAGTCAATAACATGCCAAATCCAACTCACAAACACTGCAGGACTGGAAAGGTGTCAGTCGTATGCCTCATGCACCTGTGACAATCAGATAATCAGATGGGGGCTCGGCCGCGCAGTGGTAGGGAGCTAGCGCCGTGAGGCTAAAGCTACTTAGCATTTTGTTTTTACTGGCATTTCACTTTTAACTGTTTTTAAAGTGTTATTCTTGTACTGTATTGCGACTCACTTGCTCTTTGCACCTTGTCCCATTCTCCTTCCCCGCTGTCCCCGGTCCGTCACGGCTTTGTTAGTGCCGGTTGAACGGAGGGACGCGACTCCTCCCCTGAATTCCCTCACTTCCTGCCGGCTGAGACGTGTATTTAGGGCAGATGGGGGCTCGGCCGCGCAGTGGGAGGGAGCTAGCGCCCTGAGGCTAAACCTACTTAGCATTTTGTTTTTACTGGCATTTCAATTTTAACTGTTTTTAAAGTGTTTTTCTTGTACTGTATTGCGACTCACTTGCTCTTTGCACCTTGTCCCATTCTCCTTCCCTGCTGTCCCCGGTCCGTCACGGCTTTGTTAGTGCCGGTTGAACGGAGGGACGCGACTCCTCCCCTGAATTCCCTCACTTCCTGCCGGCTGAGACGTGTATTTAGGGCAGACGGGGGCTCGGCCTCGCAGTGGTAGGGAGCTAGCGCCGTGAGGCTAAAGCTACTTAGCATTTTGTTTTTACCGGCATTTCACTTTTAACTGTTTTTAAAGTGTTATTCTTGTACTGTATTGCGACTCACTTGCTCTTTGCACCTTGTCCCATTCTCCTTCCCCGCTGTCCCCGGTCCGTCACGGCTTTGTTAGTGCCGGTTGATCGGAGGGATGCAACTCCTCCCCTGAATTCCCTCACTTCCTGCCGGCTGAGACGTGTACTTAGGGCAGATGGGGGCTCGGCCGCGCAGTGGTAGGGAGCTAGCGCCATGAGGCTAAAGCTACTTAGCATTTTGTTTTTACTGGCATTTCACTTTTAACTGTTTTTAAAGTGTTATTCTTGTACTGTATTGCGACTTACTTGCTCTTTGCACCTTGTCCCATTCTCCTTCCCCGCTGTCCCCGGTCCGTCACGGCTTTGTTAGTGCCGGTTGATCGGAGGGACGCGACTCCTCCCCTGAATTCCCTCACTTCCTGCCGGCTGAGACGTGTATTTAGGGCAGATGGGGGCTCGGCCGCTCAGCGGACGTGCGCAGCGGGCGTGCCGCTGGCGCGCCAAAGGCGCGATAAAGGCTAGCCCGTCTGCGGTCGTACGGGTCCTGGGGCCAGCCACTATGCCCATTTTGTGAGTTACTCGGCTATGGAGCTGAAAGAGCTGCATGGAAACTATGAAATCACTGACAACACCCGTCTCAGCTTAAACGAGTCGGGCGTTTTTAAGCAGAGACTCATTTACCCTGAAATTCAGAACAATTCTTCTCCTTTTACTCTCATAACATCGCATGCCCCTGAAACTCCCCAGTGCAAGGAAATAAAGGGTCTTTTAGTTTATTACCTGAATACTCGGTCCATGGTGAAACATCAACTCAAAATTTTCCAGCTCCTACAGTCTGAAAAGCCAGATATACTTCTTACAGAAACATGGCTTACTGAAGAGTCTGCCACTGACATCTTAGCGGCAGAACCAGACAACTATTACATCGTGCAAACTAACCGTCCCCCAGGGAAAGTGGGAGGCGGGGTTGCAGCTATCATCCATAAGGATTACCAGTTTAAGTCATTAGGGGTTACTGGTCTTCCCTTTGCTGACAGTTTAGTTCTCAAATTTGAATCCTCTCAGTCATCCTTCACTTGCGCCCTTTTTTACAGACCTCCTTATCACATTCCTACTTTTCCTCAGGCACTAGGTGAAATGATTTCTCATCTAGCCATCAATCATGCCAGACTTCTCATTATTGGTGACTTTAATTATTGGCCCAACGACGAACAGGAGAGTGCCAGCTCAATAGAACTGGCAGATCTTCTTTCCGGAATGAATTGCACCCAACATGTGCGCGAAGCTACCCACATAAAAGGTCACATGTTGGACCAAGTCTGGACAGCTAACCTGAAGATCTCGACTCCCCTGATCTCCCCTTGCACTTGGTCGGATCATCATTTTATCACATTCATTCTCTCTAATGTTTGTCCTACTAAAGCCCAATTACCAAAGAACTGCACGTCCAGACACTGGAGAAGTGCTAATATTGATCACCTCTTCTCACTTCTAACCGCTACGGCCCCGTCTGCACTGGAGCTGTTTCAAACTCAGGCAGAGAGCATCAAGACGTGGCTTGAATCCGCATGTGACTGCGTCGCCCCTCTTAAGACAATTAAGATTTTGAGACCCCACGACGCGCAGCGATGGTTTTCTAATGATCTAAAAATTAAGAAGCTGGCGTTGAGACAAGCAGAACGCAGATGGAGACACCATTATCTTGCAGAAAAAAAGACTATATATTCTACTTTGCTGAAAGAATATAAAAATGCCATTCTTCAAACTAAGTGATACAAAAGGGGATGATGGACGGAACGTTTGAGCCAATCAAACACTCACCCCCAGTCAACTGATCTGGATTTAATCCATCATCATTCTTTAGCTCACTCCACCACCCCAGTTCAGACATGGCCATATGCAAATCAGTCTGACCCTGTGCCTCATGGGAACAGTCCAGCCCGAACTGCCAAGCCATGTCTTCCCTGGACCGGAAACAAGCATCCTAGGACCGGTTTCTGGCATTCCAGCCGTCATCAGCCAGGCTTGCTTGAATCCAGTGGCAAAGTGAGCAAGGGACCCACGTCTGGGCATACCCTCGCCAACTTAGGGCGAACAAAGCGATACAAAAGGGGATGATGGACGGAACGTTTGAGCCAATCAAACACTCACCCCCAGTCAACTGATCTGGGTTTAATCCATCATCATTCTTTAGCTCACTCCACCACCCCAGTTCAGACATGGCCATATGCAAATCAGTCTGACCCTGTGCCTCATGGGAACAGTCCAGCCCGAACTGCCAAGCCATGTCTTCCCTGGACCGGAAACAAGCATCCTAGGACCGGTTTCTGGCATTCCAGCCGTCATCAGCCAGGCTTGCTTGAATCCAGTGGCAAAGTGAGCAAGGGACCCACGTCTGGGCATACCCCCGCCAACTTAGGGCGAACAAAGCGATACAAAGGGGATGATGGACGGAACGTTTGAGCCAATCAAACACTCACCCCCAGTCAACTGATCTGGGTTTAATCCATCATCATTCTTTAGCTCACTCCACCACCCCAGTTCAGACATGGCCATATGCAAATCAGTCTGACCCTGTGCCTCATGGGAACAGTCCAGCCCGAACTGCCAAGCCATGTCTTCCCTGGACCGGAAACAAGCATCCTAGGACCGGTTTCTGGCATTCCAGCCGTCATCAGCCAGGCTTGCTTGAATCCAGTGGCAAAGTGAGCAAGGGACCCACGTCTGGGCATACCCCCGCCAACTTAGGGCGAACAAAGCGATACAAAAGGGGATGATGGACGGAACGTTTGAGCCAATCAAACACTCACCCCCAGTCCGGTCCCAGGATGCTTGTTTCCGGTCCAGGGAAGACATGGCTTGGCAGTTCGGGCTGGACTGTTCCCATGAGGCACAGGGTCAGACTGATTTGCATATGGCCATGTCTGAACTGGGGTGGTGGAGTGAGCTAAAGAATGATGATGGATTAAACCCAGATCAGTTGACTGGGGGTGAGTGTTTGATTGGCTCAAACGTTCCGTCCATCATCCCCTTTTGTAATTCTTCAAACTAAGGCAGAAGATTCTTAATTCAGCAAATAAGTCTAAAGAAATCTTCTCTATAGTAAATGAGCTTTCCAAACCAGATAGAGTCACGTTGAAATCAGCCCCCTCACAATCCTTTTGTGATTCCCTCAACTTATATTTTATGGAGAAAATCGTGGCCATCAAGGCCAGTATTCCTACCTCCATTTCTTTCACAGATGTTTCCAACATTTGTAAGACCCCATCTCAGTTGGTTCTGATTCCCCCCATTTCCCAGGAGACTTTTCTGGGTCTACTTAAAAAGGTTGGCTCTGGTTCCCCTACTGATTGCTGTCCTCCTCTCGTTCTTCAGGAAGTTTTTACCATATGCCCGGACCCCCCACTTTCTCTCCTTAACAACTCAGTTAAGTTTGGCATTGTTTCCGACCTTTTTAAAAGTGCGGAAATCATCCCTATTTTAAAGAAACCTGGCCCGGATCCATCTATTCTTAGTAACTATCACCCTATCTCCTTGCTGCCCTACCTGGGTAAGGTCCTAGAGGCCCATGTGTCGAACCAACTTAGTTCCTTTGTCGAACAGTCCCATGTTCTGGTCTCCCATCAGGCTGGGTTTCGACCCGCCCATTCTACAGAGTCAGTCATCTTGACAGTTTTCGATGAACTTAGAGGGGGGGCGCATAGGGGCCTCACCCAGATTCTGGTACTCCTGGATCTGTCAGCAGCATTCGACACGGTCGATCATAACATCCTGATCGACCGTGTCAGTAATGCCGGGATCCAGGGTCTGGCTCTGAAGTGGCTCTCCTCCTTCCTCAGTAACCGGTTTCAAGCGGTACATCTTGCCAACTTCTCCTCTACCAAGATGGAATTGACCTGCGGGGTTCCCCAGGGCTCCTCCCTTTCTCCGCTCCTTTTTAATCTGTATCTACTTCCTTTAATCTCCTCTTTGCGAGAAAGGAAATTTGGAACATATAATTATGCTGATGATCTTCAATTGGTTTTCGACATCAATCTCTCACCATCCTCTGTGTCTCACTTTCAAGATACCATGATCTTCATAAGTGAATGGATGAACAAAAATCAACTGAAGCTCAACCCCGATAAAACTGAGCTTATCCTCACTGGTGGGCTTGCTAATCCATGGAACTCCAACTTTTGGCCTTCTCTCCTGGGCAGCCCTCCTTTACCGGTCAGTTCAGCCAAAAGCCTGGGCATAGTGATAAGCAACGATCTGTCCATGAAGGCTCAGATCGGCTCGGTGGTCTCTGCTGGTTTTTTTCAACTGCGGAGAATAAAGAAGATTAGCAGATTTTTGTCCAGGGAAGCCCTGACTCTAGTTATCCTGGCATTGGTCATCTCCCAATTGGACTATGCCAACTCACTTTATGTAGGCATCCCGGCTTACCAACCAAGACGCCTTCAGCTGGTCCAGAATCAAGCTGCCAGACTGATTTTTCACCAACCTAAATGGCATCACATTAAGCCACTGATGAAAAGCCTTCATTGGCTCCCAGTGGTCAAGCGTTGTGTATTTAAGCTGGGATGTACTATTTTCAAAGCTCTTCACGGCAACAGTCCAGCCTTCATCTCCTCTAAGATTCTACGCTATGCCCCCTCTCGTAACTTGCAATCCTCCCATCTGAATCTGTTGGCCACTCCCACTTTTAAACGCAAGAAACATGGAGGTTCCAGATTTATGGTCTTAGCCCCTCAGTTCTGGAACTCGCTCCCCGTGGAGATGAGGTCCATTACCTCCTTCGCACTATTCAGGAAACAGCTGAAGACCTGGTTGTTCTCCCAGACATATGATAACTAGGCTACTTTCCCACCGCTGCTACCTTACTCACTACCCCAGCGCCAAGAAACCGTCCGGTGAACGTGCGCTTAACAAATGTTTTTAACATAACATAGCATAACATAACATAAGACTGATGCAGAGTCACTCACATATTTTTCACATCTTTGAGAGGGAGCTGGGACAGGGGACAAGTGGTACTTATGACAGGTACATTTTTAAAGATAAGTAGTGTTTGAACAGACTCTGTCACACGTCAGGTTCCTCTCTGACAGGACAGCACAGCACAGCTGAGGCAGAATCAGTCACGTCAGTGCTCCTGCATACCACTGAAAGGGAAGTATTGTAGTGAATAAATCACTAGGTCAGTGCTTGTTAAGAATAACCACCCTCCTTCATCTGATCCAATTACATTTTTCACAAAGAGTGCCATACAGCTGAAGAGCTATGGAAAATGGGCAGAACCCAGTCCCTTGTGTGTGGACGGTACCAGCATTCTACAGTCACCTTTAGCTTTATGGTTTTGGAATGCCCGATAATCCAAGCCTACTGGGATAGAGTTCAGAAGATATTATCAACAGGGACAGGGTAGGGGGTGTGGCCAACAGCCGGAGAAGATGGCCGCCTGCTAGCGCGGCTCCGGCACCTTGGACTCTTGTCCCCAATTCATCCTGACCTATATCCGGCTGCAGGAGGCATATTCCTGTACGTGAGTTCCCGGGGACAGCGGGAGTGATATCAACCATTCCGCGCACGATCGACAGCGGGAGGACCAGCCGGCGCAGTGGCGGGCCTGTCACTACGTAGCTGCCACAGACTTGCGTAACCTAGTGCCCGGACGAGAGGAGGTGTGACCGGGCACGGGATTCGCACGCACCCTGCGCTGTCGGCGGAGCGCGTGGTCTTTCGCCAAGGAGTGGCCCCGCCTGATCGATTGTACGTGAGCTCCCATCCTGTGGACCCCGGGTGAGCAACGGATCACACTAACGGGGCCGACGGCGCTGTGGCGTCTTATTTTCACCGCGGGGTGCGGGCATTGACCTGGATGCCTCGAGGCAGGTTTATTATCTCCATTATGCACTGAATATGAGGGCCGCTGCACCAGGGACCGCCATTGCGAATTACTGACGTGACTGAGGCATTGCGGTACACCGTCGCTCTCATCGGCCTAATTCCTGCCGTTTTCCCTGATCTGGGCCCCACCCTGGGATTTTTACAGTGAGATCGGCGCGAGGAGGGGCATGCAGGCATTTATTTATCTAGACACATTTGGATGGACCAAGGAAACAAAGAAGTGTTACCAAGGGGGCACACACGGCCTGAGGAGACGTGCACTGAACGGCCGGAGAGTGGTGCAGAGTCAACCAAATAGATACAGAGCCTTGCTGAGAGTCCGTGCTCACGTAGTCGGAGCGGGTTTGGAAGAAAGCAGCAGAGCCCAGAGGGAGGAAGGTGCTGCGTTTCTGAGGTAATAACAACTAATGCCCTTGTGCTGGAGTTATTCGTGACATCGCCCCTCTGACTGACATAGTAGAAAAGACACTTGAGCAGTTCAGCCCTGGGACTCAGCCTAGGAAGTTTCACGTCGAGAGGCCGTGATCCGGCGGGGGGGGGCAATCCGACAGGCCACGTGACGCTGGCTGCAGTTGGTGGCGGTGAGTACCCCCAAGTCGTTGTTTTCGAGGCCTTAATTCCAAAATGGCGACGGCCAAGGGAGGTCGCTATGCACACCAGCAAAAATTTGACAAATTCGCATCGCAAAGAACACAAGTGGGGGGCAGCCCGCTCTCGTCTCGGAGCATGACGCCCAACAGAAGGTGGATGAGCAAGAACCACCCACTCTCCATGACGTACTGGCAGCAATCAACAGCGTTCGCACATCTCTGGAGGGTCGCATTGATTCAGTTGCCACAGATATATCCCTCCGCAGAGCAGACCTACGTAAAATGGACTCCCGAGTGAAGGATGTGGAGGAGGTAGCACAAGAACTTGTCCCGATGTCTCCACCTTGAAAAATCAAGTCTCTGAATTACAACATTGGACTGAGTCATTGGTGACCCAACTTGACGACTATGAAGGAAGGTTGCGGTGAAATAATGTTCGCATACTTGGGGTGCCGGAGAGGGCCGAAGGGCCAGCAGTGGACCTTTTCGTTGAAGATCTTGTGATTAAGCACCTACAGCCCAAACACCTTTCCAACTATTTCTCTATCGAGAGAGCCCACCATATCCCGGGGGGTAGACCCAAACCGGGGCGCACCCTAGACATATCCTGGCGAGAGTGTTTAATTTTCGAGATCGTGACCATATCCTTCAGGCGCGCGGTGTGCCCCTCCTCTCAGATTCGAGAACAGTATGACTACTTTTTTCCCTCAATTCACCGCCAAAGTCCAGAAACAACAGCCTTCCTTTTTGGAGGTAAAAAAGGCTCTCAGGGAGTGAGAAATCAAATACGCAATGCTGTTCCCTGCGAAGCTGCGGGTGGAGGCAGAGGACAAGAGCTTGTTCTTCACAGACCCTGCGGGGGGCAATGGACTGGCTCGATGGATGGCGGAGGGTAGGAGAGAAAGGCCGACCGGAGCAAAAGAAAGATGAGAGCTGATGACACAGAACAGACAAGAACCCGTTTGTGAACGGAAGTACTTACACATCGAAGGCGGCGCCTGTAATCCTCCTAGAAGCATGTACTCAGACTCAACTACTTGACAATCACCTTGCGGTTCACATTGTGCTGCATCACCTTTGGGGGGGTATGGCGGGCTGTCAGTTTGCAGTGGACCTGCTCATAAATTAATGCTCAATATGGCCCGACCACCGGTTGAGATGGAGTGGGACTGCATAATGGACCTGAGAGATCACTGCCCGGGACTGCGATGAGTATACTTTACTGTATATAATGTTTTCTGTAGCTTAAAACTTTGAGTACCTGGGGGAGGGAGGGACGGGTTGAGCCTACGTTTCCTTTATTTCAGGGTTGGGAGGGCGACAGGCACTCTGCACTGTTGGGGTAGCAGGTCATCGGATTCTGTTTTGCAGGGAGGCAGGGTGGGGGGTGGAAGGAGTTTTGGGAGGGAAGGGAAGTTGCTTAGTTTGTAGTTTAAGTTTAGCACTGCAATGCAAAATAACCATAAGATCACAACTGACACCTGGCTCTTATACCTGGGAGTTAGACAGTCTCATAATGGTATCTTGGCAATGTTTCTTCCGTTTGCTTCCGTGCAATATCCTGAGGCTGACCCACCGACAAACATACACCATAAGCGCTCACAAAATGATCTACCACTGTAATATTGATGGGATGGATGCGCCGCTATTGATACACGAGGGTCACATTTACATCTCCATCAATGGGGTCAAACGCGGAACTTAAGTTCCTTACATGGAACGTAAATGGACTTGGGGACAAGCTGAAGCGAGGTATAGTCCTCCAATACTTGAAGAGGCAGGCGCCTGACCTGGTCCCTTTACAAGAAACCCACCTGATTGGTAATACTTGTAAGGCCCTAAATAGATGGGGTTATCAATTGATTGCACATGCGGGGTTCACCTCCGGCTCACGCGGAATAGGGGTGCTCCTGCGGAGAAATTGCCCCTATATGATCAAGAAAACGTGGACCGATGTGCAGGGCAGATTTGTGGCAGTGTCCGGATCCTGGGAATGGAAAACGCTTAACGTGCTCTCGGTCTATGTCCCCCCTGCTTTGCAATAGTCCACCCTGCGCGACCTTAGTAAATTTATCCTTGACCTTCCAATAGGCACATTAGCGATAGGGGGAGACTTTAACCTCACGTTAGATAACTCGCTAGACAGATTGTCCCCGCGTAGAGATCCTGTTGCTGGGTCTAGACTAACTGAATTTTTAGCGGCTTTAGGCCTTGTGGACGTTTGGCGACATCTTAACCCCATGACTACGCAATTCACCTTTCACTCCGGGGCCCACAATAGTCAGTCACGAATAGACTATATGCTCACACTCTCGGAGGACCTGCCCATATTTAGTGAGGCCCGCTGGCTGGCCCGGGGTATATCGGACCACTCTCCTATCTTGACCAGGATGACGTGGGTTCCCAACCCAGGTGCACGACCTTGACTATCAATCCATGGGCGCTCAAAATACCGCACATTAAGACGCCATTAATCAAGGATACTGAATTATATTTTAGAGAAAATGTTGGCTCAGTCACCTCAGCCCAAATCCAAAGGGGCGCATTCGGGTCAGTTATAAAGGGGAGGGCCCTCGCCCTGATGGTAGGCCACAAGAGGGAATTAACAAAACGTATAGATCAACTTGAAGTCGACATCCTACGGGAGGAATCGGCACTGTCACAGTCCCCTGATCACGCCGCACAGCAGTTATTGGCGGCGAAGATACTGGATTGCAAACAACTCCTCACAGAGGCGGCTAAGGCAAAACAAAAATCAATTTGCCATAAAATCTATGAGCACGGGGAGAGAACGGGCAAGCTATTAGCCTGGCTGTAAAAAAGAGAGCAAACATCGAGATGGGTGCACCAACTGCAGGGGCCCAAGGGGGAAGAAATCACTGACTCCCAACAAATAGCTGACACATTTGCCGCCTACTTTGACTCGGTCTACACGCCAACCAAGACATGCTGCGTGGGAGCTTCTCTCGACTATCAATGTTGCCTGTCTTGCGTCGGAAGATAGGGACTCCCTTGAAGGGGAACCTACAGAAGAGGAAATCCAACTGGCCATTCGCGACATCCGCTCGGGTAAGGCCATGGGACCCAACGGACTCCCAATCGAGTTCTTTATATCGACTGCCTCCAAGCTAATTCCCTATCTCTGCCGAATGTACCTAGAGAACTATGAGAGAGGGATGCTGCCAGAAGAGATCAGATTAGCTACAATTGTGACAATTGTCGTTATCCACAAACAAGGCCAGCCAACTAATGACTGTAAGGCGTATAGACCTATCTCTCTTCTCACGGTAGAAGCCAAGATACTTGCAAAATTACTTGCCAACAGGCTCATCCCCCTGATCACCGGGCTGATACACCCGGATCAGTCAGGCTTTATGCCTGGCCGTAACACCGCCTTGAATTTACGACGCCTGCATGGGGTGCTTGGCAGGCAACACACGATCGGTGAGGATGTGGCCCTGTTGTCCCTCGATGCCAAAATGGCCTTTGATACTATCGAATGGAATTACATGTTTGCGGTCCTGGAAAGAATGGGATTTGGGCCCAACTTCATAAATTGGATCAAGTTACTGTATACCAGGCCGATTGCTCAGGTGGTGGTGAATCAACATACTTCTAGACAGTTTCAGTTCGGAAGGGGAACCCGGCAGGGATACCACTTATCGCCCTTAATATTCGCCCTAGTGCTGGAACCTCTGGCAGTCTGGGTTAGGGGAGACCCGTTGATCCGTGGACTCAAATGGACCGAGACTCATGAAGATAGAATTTCACTTTATGTGGACGATTTACTGCTATATATGGCCTCTCCGACATCCACCCTTCATCGTATTCTTCATATCTGTCGCATATTTGGCAGTCATTCAGGATACACAATAAACTGGTCTAAGTCAAAGATATATACATTGCAGGGCCCGCCACAGCGTATACCAAGGGAATATGAGATTCCTGTTGCACCGGTGGGCTTCCTCTACTTAGGAATCTATATAACGACGGACTCAGCCCGTTTTTATGAAGCAAACTTGCAAGGGCCCCTGATGCGCTTTCACGCTGATGTCAAACATTGGCACTCCCTTCCTCTGACTCTTCTGGGACATGCAGCCCTTTTTAAAATGCTGGTGCTGCCCCGTTTTCTTTATGTATTGCAAAATACTCCCGATAGAATCCACGACTCCAACTTCGCCAGCATTGACAGTGCTGTACGCACCTTGTTATGGGATGGCCGAGCACCACGAATTGCGATGCAAAAACTATCGGCAGGGTGGTATGATGGGGGAATTGCATTGCCTGACCTTAGGTCGTATTACCAAGCATCTCAACTTGCAGTGATCAACCGCTGGGCTCATGGGGACCGGGAGGACCCAAGTTTCCGTACAGACTGGTGGCTTATGGGACAAGGCGGATATAATAAAGCGCTATATACGAACCCCAAGAAATTAGGCCTTACTGGACCGACAACACGTACAATTGAAACCTGGCACAAGGTCAACAAAAAACTTGGCTGGCACAACAAAATTACACGTACAACCCCACTCTGGGACCCTGAACAATTGGGTCACTTGAGTGCTTGCCCCGGTTTGATAAGTGGGAACTGATAGGTATCTCGACGGTGGGGGATATGTTGAGTTCCAAGGGATTGGCCACTTTCTCTGACCTACAGAAAGAATATGACCTTGCACAATCTGAAACATTCAGATATCTACAGATCAGCCATGCGCTCAAAACAGCAATACCGGGGAGGGGCCCACTTCCCGAAGCTTCCCCACTGGAAGACAGATTGATACTTGATCCCATGAATAAAAAGGCTATATCCCTCACCTATAAAAAACGGATTAACAATCGCCCTGATCCTTTAATACGTCTGTGGCAGCATTGGGAGGCAGATCTGGGTGTGCTGGAAGAAGATGATTGGCGAGATGCCTTGGCCTCTCCTAGGGAGGTGGACATCCCCATGAGACTGCGCCTTGTCCAACTCAAAATCCTACATAGAGTTTAGTTTGCTGCGGGAGTCTTGGCTAAGATGGGTAGGAGGGCTGATCCTGCTTGCCTAAGACAGTGTCACCAGGTGGGAACTTTCTTCCATATTCACTGGGAGTGTTCAGCTGCTCAGTCATACTGGGTGGCTGTCACCAAACAATTGGAGAAAGCTGGGGGGAAGAAATTGACTGCTACTCCGAAACTATGTCTGCTAAATGTCTGGGATTCCACTGACCTCACCCAGACCGAGAAATCATGGGTTTCGTTGGGATAGGCCCTCGCAAAACTAAACATTGCACAAAAATCGGGTGTAGGGGAGATGCCACATATCAGAGAGTGGGTTGCAGATATGGACAGAACTATGATTGCAGAGAAAGATGTTTTCAAACATAGAGGATGCCCCCAAAAATGGGATCGTAAGTGGGCGGCATGGAATGCACACAGGGGAGAAATATGCTTGTCTCCAATTGTGGAACTACGTCGTAGTGAAGTCAGATTGAACGGCCTACTAAATGCTGAGGGAGAGATACGGGAATGATGAGTCACGGTGGTATCAAATTATGTAAAATAACTTACATACATTTTGCATCTGATTGTATGCTTCTGATAACTGTGCTGTCTGTTTTGTTGATCAATAAAAAGAGTTTACAAAAAAAAAACAGGGACAGGGTAAGCAGTGTAATTAAACATGATGGCGTGCCTCTTTAATGGCCAGGCAGACTCAAGAGCATCACGCTTCCTAATATGAATGGGCTTCCTCCTAGCAAAGAGAGAAAGAGTGAGATACTGGCATGATACTGGACTCCATCCAGTAGAAGGCTGGCTGAAGGGAATCAATGATAGCTCCCATATGGATGAATCCATATATCAAGCCAAAAACTGCCATGGAAATATAAGAACATCTGGGAAACATGATGGGGTAATTTTCACTATTACAGAATCTGAATCATGGTAGACATCTCAAATTGGGTTATTAGTTGAGAGGGTGGAGAAACCTCACTCGAACAATAAACAAAATCCTGCCAGGTTGAACCAGAAAATCCAGCAAATCACCCTGCAGGTTTAACTTAGAAGCAATGTGTAAGCAATGTGTTAAGCATTTATGAAGTACTCAAACAGGAATATTGTGAAAAACAACACAAGAAAAGTCACAAACCAATTTAGAACAACAGAACATTTTTAATGAATAAAATTACACCAAAATATTAAAAATTCAATCGGAAAACCAGAGATATGATTTTTTACATTTTTAGGTGAAAATATGGCCTAACAGCACAAATCGCCTCTCGTGGTAATCTTGTCGTGCTAGACCGGAGGAAAGTCGCAAGTTGAGGCCAATTGCGATATCGCACAGGTTGAATACAGGAACCAGTTTTGTCCCGCTTTAAGAGTTACCTTCTCAAGTCAGGCCCTAAGGTTGCTACATTGGTGGGGTCTGCATGGAGAAGGCTGTTGGCTCAAGGAGTAGGCCGAGAGTTGCAGACAGTCATTTCTGTAGAGTGAAGAGCTGTTCGTCGCTGGAGCTTTGCGTTGGTTGATCATTGCGGATGGTGGTTGTCGGCATGAAGAGCAGCTTTAACTGGCGCTCTGCATTTGCTGTCATCACAGGCACTCAATTCTCAGCACGAAAAGGTCACTTCACAGTCGCAAAGAGCCCGAACCTCTATAACTTTATCTTTTCTTGATGCCAGCCAAGGGTTTAAGACCTGGGGGCACCTCTTGGGGATCAGGACTCACTCAGGCAGAGGTCAGTTGTAGGACTCGGGCGGGTCCTGTCAGTTCCTGTGCTGTCAAGGGCTGGTCAACTGGGCAGGTGAAGGGAGGTCTTTGGAAGCTTGTTGTTTTCATTTAGCTCACACTGGAGTGGAGCCAACCAATAATAAGAGTCACTCTGGGTAGCCTGGGTTCAAGGCAAGCAGGTTCAATCTTCCTTCTTCAAATAGCAGGGTAGTCTCTCTTCCTCAGACAGCAGGGCAGTCCTTCTTCTGAATCTTCCACAGTTTTCGGAGTGCTCTGAAGAGAGGTTCAGAAGGTCCTACATTTATATTTGGTGCCAGCCTTTCTGTGGGGGAATTCCATGACCTAGCCCCAAAACTTGTCCCGGTCAGTTCTCCCCCTTCCCCTGGTTCTAGCTCCAAAGTGTCTAGGTTGACAAAGGCAAAGGCAGGCCTGGTGTCATTTTCCTTTTTGATGCAGGCATGGGGGAAGGGTACAGCTCCTCCACAGCCATCCTGTCAGGAGTACCCTTCCACCTAGGCTACCTTTGCTCCTATGTCTGAGAACAATACACAAAACACTACAGGAGAGCCATTCACAGTCATGTTACCCTGGACACAGACAGACAGGCAAATTTGGTTTAGGCAGGGCTCTTCCAGAGAGGACTTGGGTGAAGCTAACCCTGTCCAAATATGCTTGTGGGTGTGATGCTGAAATCATACTCACTAGAGTTTCGAGAACTTTGATGAAGGGGCCTCTACGGACAATCTAAATGAAAACAAAACAACAACAAAACTAAAGGTTGGTTGAGATTTGAAAAGCTTTCGTGAGGTGATACCTTAGGAGATAGAATTAATACTAGCCTAAAGCCTTATTATTTGCTTGTTTGTAGGTACCATATCTGCCGGTACCATTCATCAGACTGGTGTGAGTGCTGCAGTGTTGCTGTTGAGTAGACCGGCATGCTAGCGGCATCATGCTTCAAGTGGTTCATGGGTAAGATGGGAATTAGACTGCCCTTTCTTAGACCACACGATGACATGGACTGACAAGGATTGAATTGAATTCGGACTGGGTCACCCATATCGTGGAATATATAACTGACAACACGCTGCTACCCATTTTTAACTTGTCCCCGCATAAGGACCTGAAAGATTTTATTGACTGTACGCCCTTGAGGACGTGATCTTTCTGGTCTTTCTAATTTGAAAGTTGTATCAATACCAACAGACGCTCTGTCGTTTTATGGGCACTATGTCTTCTGTTTGTCCTGAAGAGGCCAAAATGACTAGGCCGAAACATGTCGACACCTTCTTTGTAGAATCCTCTACAAATCCAACAACAATTGGTTAATGATAATTGGTATACACACTCAAAAGATCAAAGAGGATAAAGGGTTTTCCTCATATGTGCATACTCTAAAGACTATCTCCAAATGGGATTGTGCATAAAATGAATTGCAGAACCATCATTCCTAATTCCTAAAGGAGGACTGAGAGTTAAAGAATTTTTTTTATATGGCCCATCTATGGTCACTGTGATAATGTTAAATTTTGTTCTGAAATAGTGTTTGTCAATGTAGCATTGCTGATTTTTTTTGTTGTTAGTTTTTTGTTGTTGTGTGACACCTTGTAAGATCAGGGCATCTGCCCAATCGAGTGAGGAGGAATATAACTCAGTGGTCCTATATAAAATAAATCTGCTATAAATCAGCAATAAATGCCAGTGATTAATTCAGGTAATCACCATTGAACTTGCTTTGCATATATTTTTCTCGCATCACAACGTTTTTCTCGAGTCCACCAAAGAACGGTAGTCCAAGCTCTAATCACATCAAGGCTGGACTATGGTAACGTTCTTTATCTTGGTGCTAACAAAGATGTGACCCGTAAGCTGCAAATGGTCCAAAATTCTGCAGCCCGACTTCTCCTCCATTTACCTAGGTCTGCCTCTGTTTCCAACCATTTGCGAGACTTACACTGGCTTAAGGTGGAAAATCGAATTTGATTTAAAGCTCTGACATACATGTTTAAGATCAAAACTGGAACTGCTCCACACTACTTGTGTTCCCTAGCCAAACTGTATGTTCCTTCCCGCCGCCTGCGTTCATCTTCTCAGGGAAGATTCTCTGTTCCCAGATTCAGGCTTTCTCGAATGGGTGGGCGCTCTTTCTCCTTCCTTGGTCCTTCACTCTGGAATACCCTTCCCATTGCCATTCGGAACGAAACAGTCTATGTTCAATTTCGCAAGGCATTAAAGACCTGGCTCTTTAACAAATGATTTTGCTACTAAGTCTTAATATCTGGTCTGTGTCTTTGCTCGGCGCCGGGAAACCCTTTTTGGGTAGCTGTTGCGCCTTATAAATTAAATAAATAAATAAATAAATAAATGAGCCACAGCATCCCTGACTCTACATGCTCTCTCCTTATCCCAACCCCCTTCCCCCTGGGATTTGCCACCGGAGCAGCGTCTCCTTCTGTAAAGCGATGACAGGTGTCGGGAGGATTCGGAAACTAGTACAGCCACCCCATTGGAATCATCTGGAATCCAGGTAGGTGGCTTATGACAGTGGGTCTGCATCACTGATTGTGCCCCCACACCAGTAGCCTTTCAAACCTGTCTCAGGCCTGCCATTGTAGGACCTGTGTGTGCATTTACCGCCACTTCGGCTTGGCATTTTAAACTACTTGCCAAGCCCTGAACTCCCCTTTTATTACACATAAGTCACCCCTAAGGTAGGCCCTAGGTAGCCCATAGGCAGGATGCTATGTAAGTAAAAGGTAGGACATGTACTTTTAAGTTTTGCATGTCCTGGTAGTGACAAACAGCTACATTTGTTTTCCACTACTGTGAGTCCTACTCCTCTCTTACATTAGGAATTCCGTAATACACTTTTAAGCTATAATTCCTTATCAGAAAGGAGTAGCTGCATCATGTCTTATATCTTTGAAATGGTAATGATAAATACCCTTTAATGTTAAAGTTGGATTTACCATTACTATTTCAGAAATACAATTTTAGAAAGTGGGCATTTCTCTGCTCTTACTGGTCTGTGTGCCTGCAGCCTGTCTTCATTCTGAGGTGGATGAGAGCTACACTTTGTGCATTCCCTCTAGACAGCCACAAACACAGGAAGGGTAAGTGTGACAGAGAACTCATCTGCATTCTGATAGCTTTTCCTGGGCAGAAAGAGAGGGGGGAGCTGACACTTACACCTGAATTGGCAGTGTTCTGTTTCCCACACAAAGGGCTGATTACCCCCTACTGATAGTTTGGAGCCAGAGCTAGAAAGAAAGGGCCTGTGTGTACTTCAAATACCCATTTTTGAAGTCATACCCACTTCAAAGGCACACCTGGGTATAAGTCCTCGGACTCTGACCCTACCAAGTATTGCTACTCTGCTTGACTGCTACTCTGGAAGAACTGCTTTGCTGTGCTGATGTGCTCCTCTGCTGCCTGCTGATCTCTGCCCTGCTGAGGACAAGGACAGGACCCATCTCACATGAACCCAGAGTGACTCCAAGGGCTTTCTGGCTTGGCACTCTGTTCTGAAGTCTCAGCACCATCAAAGAGTTCCTTCAACCCTGCAACAGCACTTGGACTCTGCCATCTGTGAGTCCTGTCCTGCCAAGGGGTGTCAATCCAGTCCTGCACCCTTGAAAGGTGATTTATGATCTACTGATCCATCAATACCGACGCATCGGCAACTTTGCCGCAGGTCGGAGCCACACATCACACTTCGATGCTGCTTGATGACATGGCTTCGACGCACTGTGCCACTTACAACATCACTTTGACAGACTGCACGGGTAAACGCCAACAGACTGTGTGGCTTGATGGTAACGCATCACCTGCATTGTTACGTGGTTCGTCAATGAAGCCTTCATCGACTGTGCTGATCGGGGCCAACGCCTCACCTGCATCCATAGGATCAAATGCCTCTCCTCCTCTGCTCTTCGCATCTAATCTTCAACGCTTCCTCCATCCAAGGTACTTTTTCAGCGGGACCTGCGTGAGGTGTGTAGCCAGCGTGCCCTCCATCACGGTTCACCTGAACTTTGTATTTATCCCAGTCTAGCGCGACCAGATGTCCCTGGTTGACGCTTTGACTCTAAGCTCTAAGCTCTATAATTTGATTTAATCTTTAACAATTCATAACTCTGGTTCTACTTATTGGATGTTTGTCGTTTTGGTCTTGCTGTGATCATAACATTTTGGTCTATTCTTCTAACACTGTACTGAGTATTTTTGTGGTGTTTCTATTGTGTTAATGTGTGTGTGTGTTTGCACAAATACTTTACACATTGCCTCTTTAGATAAGCCTGCCTGCTCTGTGTCAAGCTATCAGAGGGTGAGCACAGGTTATCTATTAGTTTGTATCTAGCTTACCCTGACAAGAGTGGTGGTTAAATAATGACTGTTTAATAAATTGAATGACTTACATATGAAAGAGCTTACTGCATTCTACAGAATTATGTTTCCTCAAACTGCCCAAATAGGCCCTAACTCCATTCTGACATTTAAAACATGACCATGTTTTCAATCTGATTGTCTCCACATACAGCAAAATGTGCACTGAAGTATTATTAAATGCAACTGTGATTCTGTCATATCCATTCATAAACTGTTATTGTTCTTGGTAAGCTCTAGAGGAAGCTTTCAAATATTACTGTTTAAGGATCTTCCTGCCTGAAACTCTGTTAGCCCATTCATTTCATATGTCTGTCTTAGTTTTATGTGTAACTGTCACATTTGATGACATTAGCGCAAACGGGGACTAAATATTATTCATTTAGGGGTTGGTATTAGGAATTGTTGTATTTATTTCTGAATTGGGATTTGCTGAGCCTTTGTAAAATTTTGCTCACCTCATGCTGACTGTATGATTTGTTTTTGTATTTTGCAATAAAAGAGGGATTATTTTGGAGGTGAGCCACTGATTTACAAAGGGCTTGCATTGCCCTTGCATCATGTAAGGTGACACAAAGCAATGCAAGCCCTTAACTGGGAGGTCACTTAAGGATAAGGATGTCTGTAAGTCTCTATATTGAATCAGAGTCATCCAAAGTTGCATTTTTGTTAGCCTTCTTTTCTATATATTTGCTTACTCGTGTACCATGAATATCCCCAAACAAAATCTGTACCTCATCAATGTGCTTGAAGTCAGTGGTTAATTTGTTATAAAATAAGTGCTGTGGCTCTCGTCAGGAGGCAGCTTGCACCAGCTCATTTCTCCTGTTAACGCCTCCTAAAACAGAACCAACTACTAACCATGAAGTGTGGGAAAGGATGTGGCATAATGGCCGGAGCTGGGGAACCAGTTTCGATTCTCGGCGTCGGCTCAACATCCTGTGATTCTGGGCAAATCACTTAATCTCCCCTGCCTAACATAAATGAATGTGAATGTGTCCTTAACTGGTGCTCATGAAAAGCACCGGTGTTGATGATTAAGGGACGGTACCGAGCACCAGAAACCACCCGCTCAAATTAAGCGCTGCTTGAAGACTCAGATCGTCTTATCAATATTTCATTCAGAACATCACAGCATCCTTCAAGGCATAAAGGAAAGGACACAGGAGAATAGAAAGTAGCATCCATGAAAAAATGACAGTCATCCATTGCTATAATAACAACCGGAGAGCCCAGTGAGAGTGATGAAGCAAGCCAAAGGTGAAAAAGAAGCCTTACTGACAAAGGACTCAATGGGCCCAATTCACAAAGGTAATCTGAGACAAGAGTCTAAGTATATGACTTTCGATATTCACAGAGGTCATTTACGAGTAGTACCTTTATGTCTGCACTTGGGCGTAATATCTACACTCGAGGGGGAATCTCCGCATTCAGGCCGGAGGAAATGTAATCACATACACCTGCGGTCAATTGACACCACCTGCAAGACCTGCACTACAAACCAAAGAAAAGCAGTACACAATCAAGGTCCAAGTTTTGACACACAGAGTTCCTGCATGCCTGCTCTGTGCCTTGCCTCAAAAATGCTACCCCAGAGGAGGAAGAAAAACTATTCTAAGGAAGAGACCACCATGATCCTGGAGTTCATCGTGAGGCACCACAAAAGACTCCATGGTCTCCCCCCCAGAGTACCAGTGCTGAACAAGAGGAAGCCATATGGCAGCATTTAGCCACTGCAGTCACAGCGTTGAGGGAGGATGTCTGCACTATAATTGACATTAAGAAGAAGTGGCAGGATGAGATTGGGTGGGTGAAGGAGAAGTACACCAGGATAGAGGTGGCCAGAGTTCTCTTTGGTGTACAATCTGGACCCCACCTCCATCTCACCCTACTAGAGGAGGATGTCCTCAACACCATGCACCCCCACATGCTCCACGGGCTGCCCGTGATTCACGTCCGCAATGTGGTGCCAGGTAAATGTGATGATAATAGCTATGATATGAAATGACTATTGTCTGAATTGCACTACAATTGTGACTATGGATGTTGTCCCAAGTATGTGTAAAAAGCATGCCACATGTGTCTCCTTTCATACATTGCAATACAAGCCCCAGAATCCTTTGTGATGGAAATGACAAATCCCATTTCCTCAGGCCCAAACAGGGGCCCAGCCCTGCTGGTGTATTTACCTAACACTGGTAAATAGCAATAGACGATGTGCCCCTTCCACTTAGCTTTACTGTTAGCATGTAGATGCAGTGATGAAATTTGTGACATGTTGCACATGTACATTTATTGATTGATGACTTTTCTCCTTTATTGCAACATGCAGCCAGAGTACAGTCATCCACTGTAGCAGAGGTTCCTGCATCTGCTGTGAGGCAACAAAATGAGCCAAAGCAATCCATACCACCATCACAAACTGGTATGTAAAATTGGACAGGAGAGGGTCCAAAACCCTACATTGTTAACAGACAACCCATGGACATATTACATATATTCCATCAACAGTGCCATACCTGTGAACTGAACTCATAAATCTAGTGCATCACGTGTGGCAACTGAAATGTTAACTGACAACATACATATCTTTGTAGGCCCAGTGACGTTGTCCAGGAACTCAGCACCCACAGCGACATCTACTACAAGGTCGGATATGACATCTGGTCTAGAACCACACACTGGGCGGATGCAGGATCCTGGTAAGTAAACCCAAGAATGATGTATCTGAATGTTCATGCTTCTAAAAAGTTGATTTAATGTCCACAGTATGTTGTGTGTGTCTAACATCACTGTTGTCACTCAACTCAATATGCTCACATATGGCACATTACAATATACGACATCACACCATGTTGGCTAGTGAAAGGATGACTCAAAATGTATGGCAAGTGAGTGCACTATGTACATAATGGAGTATATTGTTTCAAAGGAAGTGGAGTAGCCACAACTGAATTGACAGTCCATGACATGAAAACTCTCAAGCAAAATCCTAGGGCCCAAAATGTATGGAAATTGATGTGGAAGAGGTTTGTACCAATGCCAGTTGGGTTGTATTTGGGGAGGGGTTTTGGGGCTGTTAAGGTGGATGTAGAGGAAGTGAAGCATAGGCATCTGAACTGCACAGCGTAAATCCAGTGTAGGTGGCAACTGTACCAGCTTGTCCTCTTGACCACAATGTGTGAGCTTTGCCAAATGTTGAATGTCAGTTTGTCTCCTCTTCTACTGTATTCACATCTAAGCAACATGTTAAATACATGACCTCAGGATTTGTGCTGTACAAGATCTCATACAGTGACAACTAAAATCTACCATGATGTCGTACATGTATAATGGGAACACAGGTCACACAAAGATTGCACAGAACGATGTGTGACCCCCCCAGTCCTAAATGGGCAAGGTGACTCTGGGGGGAGGGATGCATACATGTTACCCACAATTTGCTTGACTATTAGACATATCACATATTAACTCTGCAATGCAGTCATATGAACTGATATGCAAAGGAGAAACAGGTCTGCATGTTAAGGTACACTCCTTTAGAATTGTCAACAGACCACATCATATTTATGATACATGATGGGCCTAACAATGAAGGTGTATCCTAAGATAGGTGGTGCAGTTCACCATAATTACCCTCTTCCTTCAAATATCAGTAACCTTCTAACACACGTTTGCCTGTTAACGTGATATCTCGTTGATGTCAGTGCTGTGTGGAGGTAACAGCTGCCAACTGCTGCTGCAGACTAGGGGCCTGCATGTAGAGGTCAGGAGGGCCACATGCGGCACACTGGCTATAAATTGCATATCACTGGTCTATACCAAAGACATATACAGGTGAACTTATTGCTATTCTCCTGTGTACTTGAATATGAACATGCATGTCTCATAACAGCTGCTGGCAGGATTTCCTCAGTGCTGCAGACAACACCATCCTGGGGTTTGCAGGCTGCAGCAGGCTTGCAGGCTGCAGCAGTCAATTCCACTCGCATCTGTCTGTCAGGTAATCGTGCTATATAGTGTTCCAAATTATGGATTCCAAAATGATTCAGAAGGTCAAAATCCTTGAGGAAGGACTTTAGCAAATGTAGCCCCTACCTCATAGCATGTGCAGTAGGTATGTAAAAAGTTCCATACATAATCAATCAGTGATGGGTGTATGTCATGTGTACCTGATTGCATATTAATCATGCAGATCATTAAATATGGTGTCACTTCCTTCTCAGTCTGCTGGATCGAGGAACACATCTTCTGCTACACATACGAGGAGCCAGGTTCAGCAGCTGACATCACGGGGAATCTCAAAACAACACAGAGCTGGTGACTTTACTTTTGCATTGCACATCTCTGTTCAACACCTCAGTGCTACGGTGTGATCTGTCAAGTGTAGGTGTACCCAAAACAGGTCCCATGTGCATCATACGTTGATGCAAAGTTCATTTTAATCAACCATTTTGTTGCACCACATAATATAAAAGGTCAATTACTTATCCTGTTGCAACCTCAGTCTTCCAGGTGCTGAGGACAATGAGGACATTGGACCTTCCACCAGTGGCGGACGACGGGCAATTGAAGGGAAGAACCCACTTCTCTTACTAGCAGCCATTTCAGCTGCCAGTAATGCACAGGAGGAGGAGGAGGAAAAACAGGAGGTGGCTGAGGATTTGGAGGAGGATGAAGACTATCTGGCCATACAAAGGATGAGGAGTCAGGTTCCCTGACCATCATATTTGGTCCACTGGGCAAAATATCAAAGGCAACCCCAGCTCCGCACAGCAAAGTGCCTCATACTCCAACCCCCAGGATTGGTCGTTCTCAGCAATGCGCTAACCAGCCACAGCTTTCACATACTCCAACACAGCCATCACTCCCTCACAGCCCTCACATCCAGGACAGACGTGGTGGTTTCTCTACACACTCCTCCCAAGACAGCGCATCCCAGGCATTCTCTCCCCCATCTGAGGGACCTACCACCCAGGGGCGGCTGGTGGAATTTGAAACTGGTGGGGCATATGCAGAACGAATTAACGTATGCGAGCGAGCGCAGCGAGCGCACCCGACGGCAATAAGGGGGGTTTGGGGGGGTTCTCCCCCGTGAAGAACTTTTTAAAAAATTGGCATCTTTTTGGTGCGATTTTCAGCACTATTTCTGTGATAAATGGACTAAAAATTCAGTTCTTCTAGGCATTCATAAAAAAAACTCATACATTATTTCAGAGAATTTCTGGGTTGCCAAGCAAGTCTGACTTCTGAAGAGGGCTAGGGTACTAAGCAAGACTGCTTTGGCTCTACCCTTTCCAATAGAAAACACTAGTTAGTGATGTGAACAAGTTCAATGGACAAACCTGGGGTCTAGGGAGAGTCCCTCTCCTGAAAAAGAAATTTAAAAAAGATTGGCAAATGGTGCATTGTAAAGCAAATGAATGCAGCGATAAAGCAAGGCTTATTAAGTAGTGGGAACGTACAGTCGTGAAATATTAAACACATTAAAAACTGCCCTGTATCTTCTTGCATTAATTTGTTCAACAGTTACTGTAATATGTAAATTGTTCTGCATGACAACTTTAGCCCTTTAAAATGTATGCTTGCCCAGTGTCTTGCACTGCATGCAGCATTAACTTTGGAAAAATATGCTCTAACCAGACTTCGGGAAGCACCCACAGCTGCTGACTGTAACCAGTCATATAGAAATATGTGCAGACAGGTCTTTAAGTGAGATGAAAAAAGTGGGTGCTCCCTATAAAGGAACATGCCAAATACATTTCTGTGAGTCCCATAGTGTGCCATCAGACCGGTATTTTGGTTTCTCTCTGAGATGTAATTTTATCCTGATAAATGGCACAACAACTGACATACGCCTAAAGCCTGTCAGTATGATTGGCTTTGTCACTGGGTGTTAGCTGGTTAAGATAAATAAGGCAGAGGAAAAGGAAGAAGTCACACCCTCAGAGGTTCAGGACGTTCCAAGTGGCATTTAACATATGCAGATAATAGGAAACACAATAGACCCAACAAAACAGCATGTATTAAACAAACATCAGCAAATAAACAAACAAAACCAGGCAGAAGATATCATGTACGTAACACAAATACACAGAACTAAAAAACAACAGAACAAGGGAAACTGTGGGTACATCACAGACAGAAAAACTCACGGAAGCAGCCGGGGACAGAGAAGTGTGTGTGTATAACACAGACATCAGCAAAAATCAACAAACCCGGACAGGAGGGACTGTGTCCACTATCAGGAGCTAACAAAAAACAACAGAACTTTGGGAATTGTGCTTGTAGCACAAAACAGGACATGCCATGCACAGTGCCTCACGAAAAAGAAAACAAAGAGTTCCCAGAAAGTGAGCACACATGGAAGAATACAAGGAGCAAGTCAGAGAGGTGGTTAACAGGCTATGCTCTACAGGAGGGACAAAGACATGCCGGGCGCCCTAAAACAAATAAAGCCAGCAAATAGAAAGCAAGCAAATGCAAGTTAAAAATACTAAGCCAATAGTACGCAATGTGTGGACTGCATTGCCAGGGAAACTTTCAGAATGTCCCCAAGAAGTCTTTTAAAACCACACAGCTGCGCTGTCTGGTAGGCTTCTGCCTTAAAAGACGTCTCAGAGTGCCTTACAGAAATTAAACTCTGGATGGCCCAATGATCTCCAATGTTTGAGTTTCCCGATCCCACTCTTCCTGCAACATTGCCTTCCACATTCTTCTTTACCTGCCACCAGAACCCACGTTAAAATGTATCTTTTTCATGAGATATAAATGTATTATCTCCTCCACTGTTACAGCTGCTGTGTTCCAATTGCTTAGCGTTAGAAATGTCCCACCTCCCAGTCTTGAGGACAAATTATTAACACTTGAGTGATGCACAGACTTGACTAATGCAACTATCTAGTTGTGGACCTTCCATGCACAGCTTGCTTTTTCACATTTTGCCACTAGATCCTTGGTATTTGTACCCAGACCAAGGCATTTCCCTCGTTAAAGCAGTTGAAGGCATCCAACGGAGAACCCCCTATACAAAGGGGCACCAGATTTCACAAAAGGTCTAAAAATGCCTACATCCTTTAAAGATTTCCCTGCTCTTTTTGAAACTCAGGAGCAGCAACATTGTCGTGGTGTCACCAGGGCTTTAAGTGGAAGCTTTTTCAATATTATATACAATACAAGGCATAGTTGCTACTTATTTATCTTATGCAACTAACAACCATTGACAAAGCCAATAGTCCTGGCTTTTTATAGGTGTAATGTTACTTGTATCATATATCTGGATGCAATGACAGAAACAGCAAAATACAAGTCGGGCGGCACACTATGCTAAGCACAGATTTTTAGCTTGTGTTTTTAAGCCACGCCCTTAATTACACTGGCCACGTCCCTTTGAGAGACCCCCTAGTTTTTTCATCCCACTTAAAGCCCTGGGTACCCCAAAGGCAAGATGAAAATGCTGTCAATATCCGCATTTCACGTAGCATCACATCCATGCTGAAATTTTGCTAAAATGTAGAAAACCATTGGGGACCATATTCGTCTGCGACTTTCTGTCACTGGAACATCATTCGGCAAAGATTCTGATGAAGGTGGCACAAGTAGGCGAAATGCAGAGTAAGAGATAAGAATTTAAAGATACTGTTCATCTTTTGTAATTTCCTCCTGTCGCTCTCCTCTCCCTACCTTCCTCCCTCCCCATCGGCTTTGTGGTTCCTACAGTTCAAATCTCATCTGTTCTTTCTCACTGTCTCTCGTCACGTTTTGGATAAAAACTGTCGTATTTGAAACCTATACTCTTATTTCACAATGTAGCTTTCTTCCTCCTCCTGACCCCATGTACTATATTATCAGTCGCTCAAATTCTCTCTTTTCCATTTACCCCTCTCACGCGCTCACCTACTGCATCTCCCATTGCACTATCTGCTCTCTCTCTTTTCTCTAGCAATCTGACCTTCTCTCACTCCCTGTCCTTCCTCTGACACCTTACCTCTCTTTGCACCGACCACAATTCTCCTTTCACTTTCTCGCCCTTTCTCCCAACATTTTCTTTCACTTCCTTCCTCCTGCCCACCCCTTTCAATCAGTTCTTCTCCATCCCTTCTGCGTGCTCCTCACAGCCCTCCCTCCTTTCCATCTCTTCTCTCCGCGCCTTCATCCTTCACTTTCTGTGCGCTGTCCTTCTCCCCCCTTACAGTCACTACCTCTCTGCTCCTTATTATTTATGTCCCCTTTCTCGCTGCCTCTCCTAACTTTTCTCCCTCCTTCACCTTCCCGCTTTTTCTCTCCTATTTCCAACCTTCCCTTCCCCTGATCCGATCGCTCAGTTTCGCACTCCCTCGTCTGCCGCTCTACTTTGCAACTCTTTCCCTCACCGGACACTCTCTTCCGCCACACTCCTGAGTCCTGTTGTTACTCCAGCAGCTCACTCACTGTGCTGCCCTGCTCTTTCCCTAGACTCGCTTCCTGTACTGTCCCTTCTCCTCCTCACACCCTTTCCCACTCTCTCCTGCCTCTCCCCCACTTCACTGGTCTCTTTGATGTCTCTCCCTTACCGCACTCCATCTTCTCGTGCCCACTCTTCTGCCCCCTCTCTCTCGCTGCATTCCCTCTGCTGTCCATTTCTCCACCCCTTAATTCCCCCTTCTCTCTTCTACTCTGTTGCCTCTTTCTGCCCCTCTTCTTCAGTTTAATTCACTTGCTGCTCCCTTCCTGTCCCTTTCTCTTCCCCGCCTCCTCACCCACTTCTCCTGTCACTGTCCTGCTCCAGGCTTCCTGCTCATTTCCTCTAGTGACTGCAGCAACAGCATCCGCCCCGCCTCCGCTGTCCCCTCCCCCGCTCCATGTTCCTGCCGTAGCGAGGGGCAGATGTCCGGGAATGTCCCCCGAGGGTTTGGCCCATTCCTTTCTCTTCACCTAGAAGCGCGTCGCCCCCGCCCCCTCCCGAGGAGAAGGTATTCATTATTCAGCAGCTCCACGGAGGGGGCAGCAGAAGGTTGTCTGAATGTAACGGACTCTGATCTGTCACAGAAGTCAGCGCAGCTGCCCAGCTAAGGACTGCCTTAGACTCAGGTGACCCCCGTCAACCCCCTATCTCTTGTCACCGGAGGCTCTGCTCATAACTCTCCCCTACCTACCACCAGTTGCGGCTTGCAATACGCGCGGGGGGTCGTGCGAGGGGGGGGCGGGGGTTTAAAAATAAAGTTAATAAAAAAAAAAACATGAAAACTTACCTGACCGCCGCCGGGGGTCCGCGCCACATCTGCTGTGTGTTCCTGTGCCGGGGTGGTCCGCCGCCGCCTCTCAACCAATCAGTGGCCGCCGCCTCTCAACCAATCCAGATGCCAGGATTGGCTAGAACATGGTCTGTCTCCGCCCATAGGAGACCGGGGAGCTGCGGCCACTGGCCAGTAGCAGCCCTCGCCCTAGCTCTCTCGCCTAATGCAGGGCACTGCAGGCTACTAGTGCGCATGTTCGGGCTGGTCAGAAAAATGATCAGCCCAAACCTGAACATGCGCACTGGGCCTGCCCTGCTGTCGCTCAGTGAAGTCAACAACAAACCCAACCCTCCAGTGCTGCCCCACCCCCTTCAGCGACGCGTCCTCCTGACTGACTCGGATTTCGAGTCAGGACGCGCCCGGCGGTGAAGTTCTTTCTCCGTGGCCATGTGGTTAGTGGGGCAACGCCCCTGCGCCCCAATGGACGCACCGCGCCTGCTACCACCTCTGGTCCAATGCAGGTATCCCCTGGTCACTAATCTCCTGCCACAGCCTCCCACCTCGCAACCCCCTGCTGGTGTGCCTGAAGGATGTATCCATGGCTGTCCCACGCTGAGGGGTCTAGCAGATGGCCATGGTAGCCACTGGGAGGACATGTTCTTCCAACAACAGGCTGATGTGAGTCAGGACACAGTAGACTACTTAGAGATGTCTACTGACCCTGACACAGCAAGGCTAATGGATATGATGGATAGTGCCGATTTAAAGCAACATGTTAGGGGTCCGACTCATGTAGCTGGACATACCTTGGATGGGATTTTTTCTAACCATCCCGATATGTCATTCACAGGCATATTACCACTTGTGTGGTCTGACCACGCTGCTGTTCAATTTGAACTAACTATTGCGGTCCAGCACGCGAAGAGTGGCTATCTCAAAGGACAGATCGAGATTAGAGCCTGGAATAGAGTTGATGGCACTGCCTTACAGGTTCTTCTAACTACCACGGCAGCCCAGTTACCACAGGGTGCAGAGGAGGCGACTATCACCTACACCAATTGGCTTGTGCAAGCATGTGATAAATTAGCGCCACCTAAAAATGTTTTCCCTAAAAGAGCACATCCTTCCGCTCTTGGTTCACAGAGGAGGTGAGAAATCTAAAACGCAGCTGTAAACGTCTGGAACGTAACTGGAGGAAAGGCTATAAGGAAGCAGAGAAGAAATTGTATAAATCTAGCCTTCAGGAGTATAAACAAGTTATTTTCGTTGCAAAACAAAAATTGTATTCAACCCAAATCGACCTGGCAAAGAACTCTGCTAAAGAGTTATTTAGAACTGTCTCCAGCCTGACTTCCCTGAGCCCAGTTACAGTTCAGTCTAGTCAGGAACTGTGTGAGGAGATTGCCAAATTTTTCCTTAATAAAGTGGAGAGCATATTTTCCGTTTTAAGCGGACCTAACAATGCTGGGCTGAACATGGCAAGGGAGGTATCTAAATCCACAAGGATTGGCCCCCGGGCCCTGGACAAATTTGCACCACTGACTGTAAATGATACTCTTGAGCTTCTAATGGGAGCCAAATCTGGTTTGCCTTTTGACCCATGCCTTGTGAGGGTGGTAAAATTGGCCCCCGGTCCGATTGCTCTCTCTCTCACATCCATTTTTAATGGGATGTTTGAAACAGGACAGTTTCCCAAGATTTGGAAGGTGGCTTCAATACTGCCTCTGCTGAAAAAGCCAAGCCTGGACACTAAGGATCCGAACAACTTCCGTCCGATTTCTCGGCTTCCTCTCCCCGCAAAAATGGTTGAAAAGATGATGAATCGTCAACTCAGTGCTTTTCTGGCGGAAGTTCAAGTACTGGATCCCTCTCAATATGGTTTTAGAGAGGGACATAGCACTGAGTCTGCGCTCATTAAGGCCACCGAGGAGATCAGGGAAGCCGTGGATCGAGGAGGCAGGGCAGCCTTGATTTTATTGGATCTGTCCGCGGCCTTTGATACGGTCCATCACGATATTCTGATGGACCGACTCAAGGCTTGTGGGGTCCAGGGGAAAGCTTGGGATCTTCTTAAATCTTTTTTATCAGACAGGGGACAGATTGTATCCCTAGGTAAATTTCAGTCCAAGCCCTTTGCACTGCCATGTGGTGTACCGCAGGGATCATCACTGAGCCCCACACTCTTTAATGTGTATGTCTCATCTTTGGCCCCCGTCATCAGTATATTTGGGTTTGGTCTCACTTCCTACGCTGATGACACACAAATTGTGGTGTCTCTATTACCTGGCCAAGAGCTGGGAATAGATAAACGGTTTCAGGTCTGTATGGAATCTGTAGGGAGATGGATGGCAGATAATTGCCTAAAACTGAATTCAGGAAAAACGGAAGTAATGCTGTTTGGGAACAACCTTAATTTTTGGACTCCTAATTGGTGGCCTGCATCCATGGGGGCACTCCTACACCCTCAAAAAAGGTGAAAAATGTGGGTATAATCCTGGATGAGAAACTGTCCTTTGGGGCCCAAGTAAATGCAGTAACTTCAACAACAGTGCATGTTCTTAGAACTGTCAAGAAGGTACTGCGGTTCTTACCTTCGGGGACCCGGCAAACGGTAGTCACAGCATTGGTCATGTCGAGACTGGATTACTGTAATAGCCTATATCTAAACATACAACAAAGATTTCTGTATAAGCTTCAGCTGCTACAAAATGCCGCGGCCAGATTACTTACGGGCACTTCCAAGTTTTCTCCAATCTCCAAGGAGATCAAAAAACTGCACTGGCTCCCGGTGAGGAACCGGGTGCATTTTAAATCTCTCTGTATAGTCTTTAAAGCACTTCAAGGCTTAGGACCAGATCATTTAAGGCGCCAGTTCCAATGGTACAAACCGGCAAGAACTCTTAGATCTCTGGGAGCTAAGCTGGTTGTAGTCCCACCAACAAAAAAAGCTCAATGGGGAGGCAGAAGTTTCTCTTCATGTGCAGCAAAAGCCTGGAATGATTTGCCATTCTATTTGAGAAATGCCACCAATCTTCTAGCTTTCAGGAAGGGGTTAAAGACCTGGCTTTTTGATAAATAAACCTCTTTTTCAGCTCAGCATTAAGGAGTAGTAACTAGCGCCAGGACACCTCCGGGTAATCGTGCGCTCTAAAAGTTCCCATAACATAACATAACATTAGTGCCATATGGGCTACTCTGTCAGACATGTCAGAGGAACTACTGGACATGCGCCAAATCCCTCAGGTGGTGGATAGACTGACCCAGGTGTTGGGCAGGATGGATAAATCTTGGCAAGGCATGTCCAAGAAGATAAATGACATCATATCCATCCATAGGGAAGAGAGTGCAAGACTCCATGCCTTGGCTGTGAAGATGATGGAGGGCATGCTGAAACTAATCTAAAGTTTCCCTTCAAGGTCAACTCATGGAGAGACGTGAACACATCTACCTGCAGCACATCACACCCATCCACCTGTACCACTACCTGCACAGGCTCCCAGAAAAAGTTCACAGCCACCACCACCCTTGCACATGCACCCCACTTCTCATCCATCATCAGCCCTGTGCAAGCATCTCCCCCACCTGCACAGTCACCATCATCCCCTGTCCAGGCCCCTCCCCCACCTGTACAGCTAGATTCACCACACCAACCTGCACCATGGCAACAACAAAGCAAATGTACTTACTCACACCGATCATCACCACCACATTTGCAAAGTCGCAAGAATGATCCCTCATGATTGCTGTAAAACATATTATCCACGATCTATGTAGTCAAGACTACGTTGTGTATTATGTGCTGATGGTCATTTGTTTACCCTTGTGGTAGTCTAGGGATGTGACGAAGAATGTGTGTATGTGAGACATGTAAAAGTGTTAGACCATGTGTGTAACAAGCTATCATGTGCAAAGCAATTAATTACTACCTAGGTATACGTCCATACTTTGAGTACAGCATTTACAATGAAGTAAACAAGATAGATCCAAAATAAAACTTTATGTACCATACAATGGTTTAACAAAAAAAATATGCAACAAACAGCCCATTGGGAAGACAGAAAGGAAATCAAATAATGTTCTTCACATGGAATGAACAAGGGGACTTGGAGGTGGTTGGGCAACATAAATAAAACACGCCAGGAAGCATCAGAGGATCCAGTCTACATACATGGGGCAAAGAAAATGTCCAAATTCAAGTTATTATTCAGTCAGTCAACTGTCCTTCTGGTTTTCCTCTTTTTGCACACTGTGGCGATCCTCTGCATTGGATGCAGGCTCTTGGCTGGCCACTGCAGGACCAGATACCACTCAGGGTGGGGACACAAGAGGGCTACAAGGGGAAACAGTGTGGGTTGACATACAGGGTGACACATTGAGGATAGTTTGGGAGGGACTTTGGGCAAGATACCATGGCTGCACCCAAGGAAGTGATACTGGCATTGAGGGTGGCCATCGATCATCCATGTTCCTCTCTGAACATACGCAGCTCATCACATAGCTGCAGTATGATCAGAGAGGACATGTCTGGCTGTCCGTGACGTGCCTTCATCACTACCTGGGATGCAGCCACAGGAGTGACAATGTAGGGAGGGGTTTGGGTCTGACATGAGGAGTGTGGTGTGTCAGGGTCCGAGCCTTCTCTTGGGTTTTCCTGGCAGCCACTTGGAGAGGGACAAGCTGAGGATTCAGCTGGAGGCCCAAATGGAATGGGTGACTCTAGAGTCAGGGAGGGGTTGGTGGCAGGCCCAGTTTATGATGAGATCTGCACCAGCGACACCTCAGCAAAGGTCCTGATTGTCAGGGGGAGAGTCGATTCCCCCCGGCCGGAGGTGTCCAGTTCGTAGTCTAACCCCATAATGTCCTCAGCCTCCACCCAGTCTGTAGTGCTCGATGTTAGTTTTGCCTCTGTCCGGGTGGCCGCATTACCCATGCCCTCAGATGTTGTAGCTCCCTCCTCCTCTTCTTCCTCTTAAGTGCTGGAAAAAGGCTGTGGCCGCCGTTGACCTGCTGATGTCCTGCTCTGCCCTTGTTCTAGTCCTATTGGTCTTTATCAGCTGTGCCCACTGAAATAGAATACAAAACATTATGTAGGTGTTGTACACGTCAGAACAACACACATAACTACATAAAGCAAGTGCAGACTTTGTTCTACTTTGATCTAACTATCCATTTAGAAGTGACTTGGAGCCTAAAGTATGTGCACGTTCACTGTGATGTCCTGATCTGACTCACACATTGACATCTTTCTTGAATTTAGATGGTATACACTTCTGTACTGAACAACCCTCACCTTCAACATTCTTGTAAGCTGTTTTTCCTGTCATTGCTGCATAGTCATCTTCCAATGCCAGTCTTCAAATGGAGATCGGAGACAGTCAGGCTGGATATATGCACACCTAAGCATGATTGTGGGATGATCCTGTGATATGTAGCCTTAGCAGACTTACACTCACTAACAAATGCCATCTGGTGTGTAGCATTGTAAGGCCCAACACAAATGCTGATTTGGGTGTACATATCCAAACAAGAGCTTGGATATTAGCTTTGCTAAGAGGTGACTCTATTTTTTTGATATTCCCTAGCAAAACCAGACACTCTAGTACCACATTTAGCCTTTAAAGACTGCTTGGTTGGTGCTATATCCTGGTCAACAAATGTGGCTAGATGTTACAGCTACCTTGACTGGACAAATGGCAAACTAGCCATTATTGGGATGACATGTGTATGTGGACCCCCTTGTAGAAGTGGGAGAAGGATCTCAAAGTCTGCCTTTACTCCATCTCCATGGCACATGATTATCTGGCTTATTCTGAACCCAAACTCGCAAAAGGCATGCAAGGTACCGCATCTAACAACCAGAGACCTCTCATCCACACATTGGACAGTGTCTGCGCCATTCCTTACCCAATGCACACAGCAGTTATAAGGCCCTTGGTTCACCAGTAATGGCGCTCCAAGTGCTGTTTTTCATACAAATGCATGTGTGAGGGTAATTTCCCCAGGTGGCTTCAAAACACTACAGGTCCCGGAATGCATTCTGCTCAGTGCATTCTATGTGCACCAATCAGGTTTTGGCCTTATAATGACTGCTACATTTGCACATATTAGGTAAAAGGATACATGAGACACATAGCAAAGGTATGCAAGGTACAGCATCCAACACCCAAAGGCCTCTCGTCCACACATTGGACAGTGCCTTTGCCATTCCTTACCCAATGCACAAAGCAGTTATAAGGCCGTTGGTTCACCAGTAATGGTGCTCCCAGTGCTGATTTTCATACAAATGCATGTGTGAGGGTCATTTCCCCAGGTGGCTTCCAAACACTACAGGCCCCAGAATGCACTCTGCTCAGTGCATTCTATGTGCTACAATGAGGCTTTGGCCTTCTAATGACTGATGCATTTGCATAGATTACATGAAAGGAGACACAATACACCTGATGGTACAGCTCTGTCATCCCTCACATCATACTGTCAGACAATATCTTGCTGTTAAGGTGCTTACAAGCTCTCTGCTGCTCATGCTCCTCCAGCTGAGCATGGATGTGCGGCAAGGGTGCTCTCAGGACCCTTCTGTACAGTGGTGAGAGGTGGGGCCAGTGCACATGGGGGTGGGAGGACTGGCCCAATATTTCCTGGGCCTTCAACCGGGTACAGCGTTCCAAGTCTTCCTAGCGCTTACGGTATGCCCTGGCCTGCAGGTCATAAACGCCGACTGCACTGCAGCGCTCCACAATGGTGGCCCATATTCTGGCGGTCGCTGCATTGCTCAGCTGGTTCTCCAGCCCCCATATAGCTTAGGGCACTTTTCTAGCACCCCCTCAGCTAATTTGTCCAATTCCTTTTCGCTGAAAGGGGGTGCTTTCTCCTCAAGTCCCTCAGCCATGTTGGAGGCAGTTTGGTTTTACAGAGCAGCAGGATGGCAGAGGATCTTATCTGGTGCTGAGGATAACTCAGAATGAACTGAAAATGGCTGCCAGCAACTTCCTGCGCTGTATTTCCTGCCTTGCATTTCCTGTGTGTCATTTCCTGTTTGAAATTGTTGGGTTCCGTTTTTGGAATCTCCAGCCTGGGTGCGTACTCTCCACATGCGGAGCGGAGACTCCACATGCGGAAACTTTAAAAACGTGCTGGAACTCAATTTTCTAAAAGAGGAACATTAGACAATTGAGATAAATGTAAGAGCAGAGCATGAAAATCATTTGGGGAAGAAAAGAGGGTGTGGCCAGATGCTACATCACATCCCAGAAAGGTTTGCGCCTTTGCATCATAGTACATGCAGTCCACAATTTGTACTCCCTTCAGTATTGACTGTAGTGTTAGACCAAATTTGGGGGAATCAGTGCTGTGTATCCCCAGACACATAGGGCCTGATTCACAAATGGCCTCATCACTCATGGTGGAGGCCCCTCAGTCGTGCGGGAGCAATTACAGTTAGGGGCAATACCTCCACTATGAGATTATGGAGTCCCTTTGTGTATCAGGCCCCCATTGTGAAAAGGTCATGTGAGGTCTAACACATGCATTCATCCTCTGAGGCTATGGAGTCCTTAGAGACATTGTCAACACTAATTGCTGACATGTGCACATGACATATTGCATGGCCAATCTTTTGGCTTCTGTCAACAGATGCTGCTTACATACATTGAGCGGGGGTTGCAAAGTAGTCTCAGGATGGAATTTATGAACAGTGTTAAATGTACAACCATCATCATTGACAACAGAATGCAAACCACATGTCCGTACCCCAACAGGTTTCTGAAAAAGGTGTCAACCAGCTGTTCATGGAGTCGCATACCCTGCCCTCTGTTCTATGCAATGGCCTGGTGGCCAGGATTCAGACCTACCTGAGGGTCCAGAATTATGTGTAAGCCATGACATAAAGCTATGTTGTGCAAGACTCAACAAGGTACTATGATCTTGCACACAACTTCAGGGGAGTACAGCAGCACCCCTGCTGTATGGTGAAGACATCTAACTCGCGACTTCAGGAGACCAAAAGTGCGCTCTATGATGGCTCGAGTATGTATGTGTGCCCTATTGTACCTATGCTGAGATACAGAAGCTGCACATCTGAGGAGTTGAGGGGAGAGTGCATATCCAGCATCACCTGCGGAGGGAAATTGGGGAAATTAGGGAGCTTATTTAGATGTCCCTCTTGCAACTATACAGTATATTATATATACTATGGTACATGCAGTGTCTGTTGAGGCCATGTATGTGGCCTGATGTTTTTTGTTGTAAAATGGTTGTTTATGTGACATAGCAATTATACATGACATTTATACATATCACACTTGTGTTGTGGTTGGCACTTACCCAGTAGCCACATGTTGCTAAATTCTCCTGTTGCCATCCGCCCGGCAAGAGGTGACCTGCGGAATACAAAGCTGTCATGGGTACTGCCTGGAAACACTGCATGCACATCAACGACTCTACCACTGGCATCACAGACACCCTGCACATTGATGGAATGCCATCAGTGTCAATTGCAGAATATGTGTGCAATGTGGTGAGGTGGCTGTAGAGCCACATGGGTACAATCAATTGCACCCAGCACACATGGGATGCGGGATGCGGGAAATGAGGTAGAAATCCCTAGCTACCCTTTGCCTCCTGTCCAGTGTATGGGGCATTCATATGTAGAGGTGGCCTCTACTATTGATGTAGCTCAGTACCTGATGAAACATCGGGACTTGCTTGCTGGAGAGATACCCACAAGGTCACTGGAGACCCTTTGGAACGACCCCATAGCAAACAAATGGAACACTGCAAGGATCTTAACATAGGCTGGGATGGTGTGGAGCAACAAGTAAGAGAGTCAAGTTCATGCTCCCACTCACAAACCATCTCCAAGATGACATCTGGGGGAAACGGTATCTGGTCCTAACATTTTCGCTGGACATCCCAAAGAGGTTTATCCTTTGTATGAAAATCCTCTCTACTCTCCTTCTCCTCCTCAAATCTTCCTGTCATATGGCAAGGGGCAGAGCAACAATCACATTCAGTTACATGTTGTAAGGTCTGAAAGGGCTTGTATGTGGCAGCTCTGCTTTTGTGTTTGCTGCAGGGCTTGGATTTGAGTCAATGTCCATCTGGCTCAAGTGCGAAGATTCCACCCCAACTGTGGAGATTCAGGCCCAAGTGAGGAGATTCTGCCCCAAGTGCTGAGATTTCGCCCGAGTGTGGACTTAAAGATACTACTCATAAATGACCTCTGTGAATACCAAAAGCTGTAAAGTTAGACTTTTGTCTCAGATTACCTTTCTGAATTGGGACCAATGTTTTTGTGGAGGAGTTATTGAATGACAATCTCTTTAGGAAATCTGCTTTACAGGTATGAGAGAGCACAAAATATTATGTGGGGCACTATCAAATCAAAAGTAAATGCTTGGTGGTGATGCACTGTGAGGTTACGGAACTTCATAAACACTGGTACCCTATCTCAGAGGTCACACCAAAGAAGAAATTGTGGCAACATGCATTAAGTCAATGGAAATGGCAAAGGTTCCTACCAGCATGTACCTCAGACATCTAAAGGGACCTTGGTAAAGTGGATGGCCTACCTGCCTAGCACCGACACATCTATTATGCAACCTCATGAGGGCAGAGAGCACTCAGGAGGTGAGAGTGCAAGTAAGGCTGCCAATACTAATGGAATAGCATGTGACTGGTAGCCACATATATATATAGGTAACGTGGACAAGGTATTGCCATGAGTGCATCTCATTATATGATGCGCTCATTCCAGGTTATAATACCATCACTGCAGTGCTTTCTCACAAATGAGAATCTATGCTGTGAAGCAATACAACACTATCTGCATCCACACTGCATGCATGCCATCATCACAAATAACCATAACTTGATCTGTGCACATGTCAAGTGATTATCTTGTTGTGTCATGTACAATACTAATGGCACTTCATTATTTCTTCTCGGGGTAATTTTTGCAAGCCCATGTGCAGAAATGTGAGGATATGGAGGAGACCCTTCTACTAGAGAAGATAATATCAGCAATTGCCAGATGAAGCAATATCAGGCTACGTTGTAAACAGACCAAGTTGCACACCAACACCAACCAGTCAAGTCATGATTCCATAGGGGCAACACGTCACACTAAACTAATCTTGTGCTTTTCAATGAAAGATGCAGTTCACACAGAAACAGCAGCTGTGTGTGCATTGAGCAACATAGGTTGGCATGTAGGTGACTTCTCAACAGCCTCCACTGAGGCATCTGGTGACCAAGAGGTCCAAAAACAGGAATGAATGATGGCACAGCAGGCATTGACCAAGCTATTCTAGATGACTAAGACTGCCACAGGCAGTCACAAAGGACATATGTTCTTCAATTGATCCATGTAATTGTCATCCTGAGAGCATTTGTGAAGCCCCATAAGGATCTGGTACAAGCATCTCTGACCTAGGAAAGGGCTTGCTGGCAGTTGCTACTGCAATTGACTAGTTCATTTGACCTTCCTGCCATTCTTACCAGCAGTGAGTCCTCTGGTATTGTTAGTGTGTTGGCTTTCAGACACCTAACCACCAGGGGGATACTCAAAAATGAAAACCAAACAGATGGTATGGCTATCATTATATTATATTGTATAAGCTTTATTTCAGCACACACTAGAAAACAGTTAAATACAGATACAAATGTAGGAATAAGCGATACATACAACGCATATTACAATGGACATGCATGTTCTTCCTTCCAAACAATGTTATGTCTGTGTTGTTCTTCCAATAAAAGGACCTCATAGTAAGATTGTGTGCAGCAATTTAAGATGCGCAATGCAGCTACATACGCCTCAGGTGGAGAACGATCCAGAGTATAGGCCAGTGAAGAAGTGCCATGCCCTTTCAACAAGAGCCAATTGGGAGACAATTCATCATCCAGACTCATTTATACAAGCAAAAATAAAAGTCATTTAATTTGGAGATACAACATTTAAAACGATAAAAAGAGAGGTAAAAGCAGGATTTAAAAAGAGCAAACAAGTTGATTCAGAAAATAAAATATGCTTAATGACAATGCAGTAGTTTGCTTTTCTTATCCTGCTGTCATGTTATTTTCATTTTGGGCCCTCTCGTGGGAAAACTGCATGGTAGGTATTTGCGATAAAGTGCTTGTACGTTGCGTCTAAGGAGATCCCAGATTACATGAGTGGGGAGACTGGTAATCCATAGGACATCTTGGTCTGTGGGTTGACCTGATATTTACCGATGGTGTTCTCTCGGTGGTGCCTTCCTCCTGATGCCCCACATGTGGCTTAGGAACTTAGCCACTCCACAGAGAAAAGGTGGTCTGGGATCCGATTTTAAAATGCTCAGGGCTTCCCGATGGTTCTGTGTGCCCAGTTGCCGGCAGATCGGTTTTAGCCATTTGGACCTGGGTTGCACATATGCCGGACATGCCAACAATACGTGGGCAACGGACTCCACTGGTGCCTTGTAACCTGGACAGGTGCTCGGGCTTGGAACATTTGGATGCCACTTAGCTTTTGCCTCGCCCACAGGAAGAGTGCCAATCCTAAATTGGGTGTATAGCATCCTGTCCTAGGGAGCCTGAATTAGGTCTAGGTAAGGTTCCAGTAGCCTTGCCTGTTTGTGGAAGTAAAATTCTGTGGTCAGTTTCCCCTGGTCGGGCGTAGAAAGTTCTTTGTGCTCAAACCATTCCCAATAATGTTGCTTTACTACCTCTTTTCGGAGGGGGAGTAGATCTTGATTTTCCCATAGGGCCTGGAGTCCTACATCTGACACCAGTTTCTTGACATTTCTGATCCACCCTACCTTATTGCATCTATCTAGACGGGTGACCTCTGATAGGGCTTCCGCATAAGGTAGAAGCTCTGGGGTCCTTCTAATGCATGCCCAGAAGAGCAGCGGACGAAGCCTCGCTATATCACTGTTAGAGCGCCTGCCCATATCAAGCATTAGGGGAGTGAGTGGGTTGATTTAGGGCAGCATCACAAGGTACCTGAGGAATTTATGCTCAGATCTACTGAGCTCGGGTATCTGGTCGAATCCCCACAGCTCTGCCCCATACAGAGCTGTGCTGACTGCCTTTGAGTCATAGACCTGCAGAGCAGCAGATATGGGTCTGCTACATGAGCAGCAGTGTGCCTTACCCAAGGCTCCCGTGACTCACTTATGGCCCAGTAGCAGCTTGGTCAGGTGGGGCTTCCACGTCATTTTATCCGGGAGTCGGATGCCTAGATAATCAAAGGTTCCACCAGAGGTGTCCCACCTAGCGTTGGATTGCCTTTATAGGACTTATGGGGGTTAAAGGCCATGAATTTGGTTTTTGTTGTGTCACAGAAAAGGTGGAATCTATTAAGTAAAAGCTGTAGACCTGCCGGTGTCTTCGACACCAGCTGGGTATCGTCTGCGAACAAAAGGGTTGGTACCTTGTCCCCCCTCAAGGTGGGTGCATCGGCATGTTCTTGTTGTAAAAAGTTTACCACTCCGTTCATATAGAAAGAGAACAGGGTGGGAGCCAAAATGCAGCCTTTTAAGGACTCTCCTGCTAACTGGAATGCGCTGGGTGAGTTGCCCCTGCGAACCCCATCTGATCTGAGCGTAGTTGCCTTCGTGCAATCGGACTACCAAGCTGAGTATAGGCGACGGGATGCCCATACCTTCAAGTACTTGCCAAAGTTTGAACCTGGGGACGAAATCAAAGGCTGTCTTCAAATCAATAAAAGCCAGGTAAAGGCTACTCTTGCTGATCACTACAACTTTCCAGTAAAGAAGCAGGAGGTGGAATGCCTGATCGATTGTCCCCTTCTTTTCTCTGAAGCCAGCTTGGTATTGGGATAAAATTGCATTATCATCTGTCCATGACTGGATCTTCTGCAAGAGGGCTCTACAAAAAACCCGGTATGGCTATCCCAGCATTAACATAGGAGGCCTCCCAAACCACCAGTGTTTGAGCAGGCCCCACTGGCATTACACAATTCCACCAAGAGTCTGGCAGACATGTACAGAAGACTTCTAGGCAAAAAAGTCCACTGGACCACTAGCAACTTCTACTGATCCAGTGAAATTTGTGGGTAATATGGTATTTTAGACTGATGCTGATCTTTGAGAAATACTGATCCTCACTTGATCCTCTACGACTTTTAATTTCTTCAATAACTAATCTAAGCTTTCAGTTCCAAGCAACTTTTAAAAATTCACAAAAGCGAGAGTAATTGTTATCCAATAAAAGGAAACCTAGTGTCCAGACAGAGCCAAAAGATCCCAATGCTCTAATTAAAGAATTCTAAGGTAAGGTAAGAATTTGGGAGAGATGCACCACAAGGTTTTAGGAAAGTAAACCATGTAATACAGGGCAGGAGAAATCTCTTAATGTCCCCGACATGGTGGGAGTAAATTTCCAGCTCATCTGACAGAATGATTGAACATTTTGCAAAAACAAACACCCATGTTTTATGTCTGCATTGTTTGCCAGAAATGTGCAGCTAGAAGCTCTCCATCCACATCAGCATGTTTTTTCAGCAGCAAAGTCATTGCTGCCCCAGCAGCAAAGTCTAAACTTTGTGGTATAAGACAGGAACGAACACGGTGCTCAAGGTCTCAAAAGCCTGGTCCCAAAAATAGGTGGGCCTTTTGATGCCATTTTAGCTGTTGAATGCTGGTTGTTGAAATACCGCAATGTTGCTTTGATGGCAGAGAGGGTGGCAGCTGCACCTTTGGAAGCCCAGGGATTCCTCCACCTCTTATGGAAGTGAATGAGCCAAGAGTTGGGCCGTACATTGATATTTGTTGATTGCCTCAGTAATATGAATGGAACAGATAGTGTGAAGAGAAGCACCCCTCTTAGTTACAAAATATACCGTGATTACATACAATTCTATTAGTATGTCACTCTAGTTGAGTCAGCAGACTTCGTAAAGAGAGAGCTAGTAAGCAGAAGTAAAAGAATTAAGAAGGAGAATCCTGAAAACGTCTGATAAATAGAAGTCTTTTTAACTATTTTTGAAGACATGATGGTTGGATCAGAATCGATAAGAAGAGAAGTAGATTTTCAGACTTCAAGAGTGCAGCAACGGAAAGAATGAGCCATGGTGCATTGTATGGGTTTTTTGTTGCTTTATGTTTCATTTTTATGCGTTAGGAACATTAACATGACAAACATACATGTAACCAGAAACAGCATCATATATCTGGTCAGGCATATACAATTTAAAACTGCAACAATAAAATAAACAGGTTATTCACTTGATTATGCAGGCACATATGGAGACAGAAGGCGCATCACAGTCTTCAGAATGTGAACCAGGAGCTGGCTGTGAAACAGGCACAATTACGCACAGTGATCTAAAATGGGATGTATAACACATACAGAAGTCCGGGCGTTGTATCATCTTAATCTGAAACATCGGAGTCCAGCGACAGTTGATAATCGCATAGTGGGTGCCATATATCTTTGGGTCGTGATGTGAGGGGCTGCAGTAATGCAAACACCTCAGTTGTAGCATCACAGTAAATCATATCTTTCAATCAGTCGGAATCAGTGGGGCATTGCCTATTACACCAGCACATCGCCAGCCTTCGTTTAGCGAGTAGCAGCTCTATGGCAGTGAATCTGTGTGCACTTGATGGGATGCCCTTCACAACGCCTAGCAAGGCCTGATGGGTGCCAGGTGTAAGTGTATTACCAGTCATGGTGAAGACAAGGGTGATGATTTTCGTCCAACACGTTTGGATAGTTGGGCATGTCCATTCGAGGTGTATGAAATCTGCATTATCCGCCGGAGACTTAAGGGCTTTGGTGGGGCATGTTGCATCAGTTCTAACCAGGACATGAGAGTTGGTTGTAGTAATTAACTCCAGGTACCCGTGATGTACTTCAGGTAGATTTATTAGTTGTAGTTACAGGTTATTGAGTTCATGTGATGCAGCCCCACCAGGAGCAGTCTGCCTGCTGCTCAGCCCATACTCCAACTGTCACACTCAATTATCCCAGCACCCAAAAATTCCATTCATGTCCATCACACCAACATTCCATGCATCACTTTCACACTGGCTGAGCAGCTAGGGAGAAAGCAACAAGATACATACAATACAGGTTACTACATTGGTCTATGCACGGTAAAGAAATGTATAATGTAAAAGCTTATGCTGGTGGTTGGATGAAATGAGCTTAGTTTGGGTACAACAATAGCGTCAGGTCTTGTCAGGGATCGGATGCCCCAGGTCTCTTTCCCACGCAGTTTTGACCCTTCTTGTGCAGTCTAGTTTCAATACAATGCAGTCTTGATATAGACCATTCTTGTCCCCTCATTCGAGGTGATTACTAAGATCAGCGTAGGGAAGTCTTCTTGCTCCAGTGGCAAAGATGAAGTCTGTTACCTAGAGTGTTATGAAGCCATCTAAGTATGAATTGGTCCACATACATGGCGTCTTGGAATTGCGCAGTGTCTGCATGGGTGATGACATGGCCTTCTGAGAATAGGTCTCCCACTGTGTATAGTTGGTAATTAACTAGTGTATGCTGTACCAGTTTTTCAATTGTAAGAGAAAGCCATGGAATGTGTGCCAGTGGAATGACAGGAGAGTAAAGTAAGCCCCCTTCCAAACATCGGTGGAATTCCCCCCCTTGCCCAGCTATTAATGGATAATTTCAGAATTTCAGATCGGTCCCATTGGAAGAATAAAGGAAAGTGGGTTGCTCTTTGCCTGGTCCCTCTCCGGTTTCACATTTGGTAGTCATGCATCAGCATGATACCAGTGGTATCAAAACTGGCACTGCGCCGCCAAGAAGTATAACTGCAGGTCTGGTACTCCAAAACCACCCCATTCATAAGGGAGAATGAATGTGTCCCATTTAATCCTGGGTCTACGACACACCCAAATTAGCTGTAGCAGGAGGCCCTTTATAGTGGTGAAGAAACTGTTTGTCAGCAGGCTAGGGATGTTTGTGAACAAATATAAACATCGGGGAAGTACAACCATCTTTATAGTGGCAATTTGGCCCGCCATGGAAAGTAGTAACTTACTCCAGTGTTCGATTTGTGTGGTCAGTTTGTCAACGGCCGGACCGTAGTTTAAATAAATTGCCACTTCCTTTTGTTTATGGAGTATAACACCCATCTATTTTGTTGACTCATTGCACCAGGCAAGGGGGTATTCCAGCATGCATCTCATCATGGCATCTGTAAATGGAAAGAGTTCCGATTTGGTCCAGTTGATGGAGAGGCCAGAAAAGCCGCTAAAACAAAAAGGTTTGCGTGCAAGAGGGAATAGGTTGTCACCAGTGTTTCGTACAAATAGCAATTATCATCTGCAAACATCGATACCAATAGTGGACCAGGACCAAATCTTAAGCCATGGTGAAGATGTCGCTCTTCCAGCTGCCCTTCTAGGGGGTCCGTGGCAATGATAAAAAGTAGCTGTGAAAGGGGGCATCCCTGACAGGTTCCCCTTGTCACTGGGAACAAGCCCATAAGGGAACCATTAACCCTCAGACCGGATACTGGGTCTAAGTAGAGCAGCATAATTAGGTCAATGTATCCTTGCGGGAGTCCCAGCTTGTCCAATGTTGCTTTCAAAGAAGGCCTTTCAAGCGAGTCAAATGCCTTCTAAGCATCGAGAAGGCCTACCACTGCTGGTACATCAGGGGTATCCGATTTAATACTGCGAAAATTGTGTGCATATACAGGGCTGTGAATCTATGTGTGACGAAACCAGTTTCTATTGGTGATATGATTTGTTCCTTTAAAAGAACGAGACGAGGTGTCGATACGATGTACATAAATTAGGTGCTCTGTCTGGTTTCAAAAGCAGAGTGATCACTGCCTCGCAGAGTGTTGGTGGGAGATACCCGGTCTCCAAATCCTCCAAATATACCTCCAGAAGATGGGGAGCAAGCAAGTATTTATAGGCTTTGCAATTGCCAGTGAGGGTGTCTAGCCCTGGGGCTTTGGACCCATCTCTGGCATATATTGCCTTACTAAGTTCTTTGCAGGAGATGGGTTCACCTAGAAATTTATAATTTAGATCTGATCAGGGGCAACCTTTTCAAATCCAGAGGGTTGAGAAGTCCCTTCATTATTGAAGGGGGTATGGGGGGACACGTCCTCCCTAGTGCATCTGCATTCATTAAACTTACAAATATCCTACCTAATATCATGGGTGTGATCATTAGTAGACAGAGGGAGAGAGAAACGGGGGGAGGGTGATTGTTACAAAAAGTATCCACTGTGGCCCCACACTATTAGTGCAGGGAAGGAAAGAATTCATTTTTTTTTTCAATTACCCTCATACACTCTAATAGTGTCGTGCTTCATCATCGGGTTCACCCTGACTCCGAATGGTCAGGGTGGGCTCAACCGTCTCCCAGAGAGCACTTAAAAGAAGTATACAATGTAGAAACATCTAAGGTTATAAGCAACATATCTGACTCCCATTTTACATCATAGATACGTTTGAGAAAATCTGATGTGTCTTTTATGTGCGATGGAAGGGTTGTGACAAAAGGATTCCAAAAATACTATATTGTGGTTGAGGTATATTGACGGCCTCTTTGTGTTGTGGCAGGGCAAAGAGGGGGAGGCCGAGTAATCTGTGAGAGAACTTAATGAGAATGACCTTAACTTAAGATTTACAGCAAAGATGAGCTCCACATCTGTAGATTTCCTTGATGTTAATTTCCAAGTAGGAGCAGAAAGGTTGGAAAACTCGATTTTTAGAAAACCCACTGCAGGGAATACTATACTTCATGCTGATAGCTACCATCCAGCCCCCGATCAGAAATATCCCTTTTGGTGAATCATATAGAGCCAAATAGACATGCAGTTCACAGGCAGAATACGGTAGAATAGAGAAGGGTATGTTATTGTTAAACCGGTTCAAACAACATGGTTATTCAGATACCATACTGAATCCTGCCTCGAAAAGAACACGTGAAATAGGTAGAGAAAAAGCCTTATTCAATCCTTCACATTCAAGTATAAAGAAGAAAGAAACTAGGCAACCTCATAGATTTATAATCAAATACAACAAGGAACATGGCAGGATAAGACAAGCCATGCAGAAGCATTGGCATCTATTAAAAGAAGATCCTATAATAGGTAAGCAGATGCCTATGTGTCCTATTATAAGCTATAAGAAATCCAAATCTATCAGTTAATACCTAGTCAGAAGTGAATCTAGCACAAGTACAAGACCAAAGACATGGTTAGCAAAACAAGGGGGATTCAGAAAATGCAGCAAGTGCAAAGCCTGCAAAAACGGCGAGAATCTCTCAGTATTAGATATGCCCTTTAAAAAGAAAATTAGAGTGAGGGGCAGCCCAACATGTAAATCCGATTTTGTGATGTACATCCTCACTTGTCCCTGCAAGAGGACATATGTGGGGAGCACCATTCTACCTGCGCATAAGAGAATATTACAACACATCAGAGCTATTAAAAATAAAGACCGAAGTTATCCCATAGCTCGACATTTCGAACACCGCCGTCAGAGTGACCCCTCAGTTTTAGGATACAGCTGTGTAGCACAAATTCCCAACAGAAAAAGAGGAGGTGACAGGGAGAAGGAATTATGCAAATTAGAATCATGGTTTATTTTGGAGATGGACAGCAAAGAACCAATTGGTTTTAACATTGACGAAGACCTTTACACCTGTCTTCTTTAAATACATTTATGCAAAGCCATACTTCTTGGAACGTACACTGGTAGTAATGACTGATTACAACAAAATACACTATATTGTGTTGTATGCTCCTGCATAGCTTTGTATCGTTTTGACAGTTTGATTATGTCCACGAAGACAACAATGGAATGTCGCTGTGCCACTACCCTTTACAAAGTCCACTTGGATTGTTGTACCATCTCCTTATGTCTCTCTTGAGTATGTTTATAATAAGATTTATTACAAATTCTGTTCTTTAGTGGCTTAGATTTGAGCATTGCAATGAATTTCTTATTATTTAATTTTAGCATAGAGCAATTTAATAAGGGGAAAGGACTGGAATGGTTCTATAGGCACTTGCCATATTTCAATAGTAGCATTTGTTTAGCATTATTTTATGTGTAACACTTTGGTAGTAGAAGCCATGGAAGGTTTGCTGCCATATCGCTCTCTGTTGACAACAAGCATTGCCTTGATTTGTTTCATTGAGCATTAAATGGTTGAAATGTTAACAACCCTGTGAATAATAATGTGAGACTTGCATATGCTTATCATCATGGTGACAACGACAAATAGTTTTTGTGATGTACATTATTGGTTTTAACTAGTCGCATGCAACTGTGCTAGTACATAGTTTAAGAATGAATTGTATCTTCCCTTTACAGGGCTACATTTGTAACTTTCCCCATAACCTAAAGATGTCTTTTATGTTTATTAGCACTTCAAAGTAGTAATACAGCACACTAGATGGCGCACCCTGATGTGCACAAGGTTGCCTGGAGCAATCGAAACGCGTTGACAGTCACTCACATGTGATAATATAATAATTTAAAAACTCACCAAGGAGTGCCATCGTATCCCTGGTATTACGAGTGGATGCAATTTTATATATATATAATAGGTAGTTATAGTTAGGACCTTGTTTCTATTCAAAAAGCGTTTTTTCTTTTGCCAATATCTTTGGTGCTGTTTGACGAATCTTCACGAAATTTTCAAAACTAATGGCCCACTCACTTCAGCTGCTGTCTTGAAAGTTTCGGGGTGATTCGTAAAGCGGGGGTTGAGAAAAAGGGGGGTCCTAAAGAATGTTTTCATCATGTTAATTTCCATAGGAAACTGTTGACACTGCTACAGCCCGAACTGCTGAATGGAATTACACCAAAAGTGGCAGAAAGGTAGCTCTTGGTCCAGAGTGCACTCCTTTTGTTAGATGGTGTAAATCCGTTCAGTAGTTCCTGAGAAATGTAAATATTTCTAAGATATCCAAATATGGGCGCGGAGGATCCACGAACCCACCCGATCTCAAACCTGCGATCCAGGAAGTGTTGGCAGCCATCTTGTGACTCGGTTGAAACGAGTCACAAGAAAAAAAGGTCAAAAAACGTAAAAAAATTAAGAAAAGGGGGCAGGGCAGAAACACCCTGACCCCTAGGGCCCAAAACTCTTTTTTCTTTTTAAATTTTCAAAGGGATTCGCGTTGGGTCTGCGAATCTGCTTGAAAAATTAAAAAAAACGAAGCACCTGCTACCATGCGCTTGGTTATCTTTAAGCCCCCGCATTGGCCAGGTCCCGTTGGCAAAGCAAAATAATAATACAGGGGCTTGCAGGGGGCCCCATAGATCCAGAGACTGCCACCTCCCCGGGGCTAAGTGTATAATTTGTGTGTGGGGGGGCTCCTGCCCCCACTCAGCCCCGGGAACCGCCACCTCCCCGGGGCTATGTTGAAAATAATGTGTGGGGGGCTCAAACCCCCCCATACAGCCCCAGAGACCACCACCTCCCCGGGGATACTTACAAATGGGAGGAGGCCACGCGGCCCCCTTCCTGGAGCCATGAATGGCCCTGGGGACCACCACACCCCAGGGCCAGCTCCAGCAATGTCCCGGGGTGTCCACCACGGGACATTGCAGTTTGCTATTTGCAGTATGCTATTGCTCCCGCCATGCCATAGCAAACTGTGCTTCGCTTCATGGAAGCGAGAGCATGGAAAGCTCCCGCTTCCATGAACCAGAGCAGAATTGCTTTTTGGTAGAGGGAGCTGCATGTGTGCAGCTCCCTCTGCCCAAAAGCAGTGCCGGCTCCTGCAGAAGGTGGAGAGCCGACATCGACCGTGGGGGCTTTGAGGCTCCACTGTGGTACCCAATGTCTTGGCCATGCCACAGGGGATGGGGTCCGTGGGGCAGTATCGGCCCGGGTAGGGGGGCATCGCAGGCTCCCTACCCATTTTTTATTTTTTTTATAAAACAAAAAAGGATAAGGCCTGGCCCCGGGGGATGGGGTCCCCAGGACTGAAATTGGCCTCAGGAGGGGGGCCACATGGCCCCCTTCTATAAAAAAATTAATAAAGAATTAAAGAAAAAAATGGCAGGGGATACGGGGGAATGGCAAGTGGGGTGTTGTTAAATATTTTTTTTTCTCACGTGGTGGGAGTCGCAACCCTATTGAGCGTGGTCCCCCAGTGTAACGTCGCGGTGGAGTTGCGGATCCACCCTAAACAAATAATTAAATACTATAGAATTCGAGAGGTAGTGTTACAGTTGTGAACTTTTTGATAGAGGTACTGAGACTGAACTTCATAATCACATTAAAATTGACAGAGTTAGAAAAAATAGTACACGTATGAATTAAAAGTAAAAGTTGAAAAGTGAAATGTGTTGTGCTACATTGAATTTGTGCTTTTGTTTAGATGATTCACAACGGGTTCGCGAATCCGGGTAATATTTATAAAGAGTATATATGTTTAAAAATAAATATCTTTCACTGTTGGGTTATAGGTTGGCTCTAAGAAGAGCCGTTGTGTTCATTATGACTTTGTTCCAGCTTCATGTAAGTCCGGATGCATATCTTAAGGTTTTAGAGAAACACTCTGTTCCCTTCATCTGTAAAGTGAACCCTATCACTTCTGTATATGTTATGTATGTCAAAACATAGATTGTTGTTATAGATAGAGCCCATGTTATGGTCTCTGAGGTAAGCAGAAACAGATTTATTAACATGCTTCCTAGCTTTGTCAATTTGTGGACAGAATTGATTTGACCATTTCCATTTCTGTCTTTGGCATTTATTAGAGTATACACAGACAGTGTGAGGGAAAAGTGACATTAGTTGTGCAAAGATATCCTTCATTAGAATTTCCAGCACTACCCCAGTCAATGTGCCTAGGTCATTGCCACCACAGTGCACAATCATGAGGTCAGGGGTTGGAGATGCTTAAAGGTTTTAACCAAAGGCATCAGTTGGTGCCACTTTAATCCTGTCTGTGCAAAACATTTAATATCCACATTTTGCAAATCTAGGTCTTTGTCAATACCTCTGTGTTCAGCATACCTTTTGCCCCGGAAAACATAGCTGTGTCCTACAATTCATACTGTTAGCATATTGAAGGGATGTGTGGAAGGTATCAAAAAACATCTGTAGCTGAGTAAGTCAGTTTCTACAATGAGAGGTATCTAAAATGGTGGAGAAGATGCTGATTGCATGTTACTTTGCAGAACAAGCATCTCTCTGATTGGATAGAGAAAATTTTTTGAAAGGTACAGTAGACAGGATAAGCGAATATTTGAAGACTCAACCACACCTACTATTTGGATTTGTAAGCTAATGTGCTGAATTTGAAAATATGGTGAACTTGTGATCTGCTGGTACAGCTGAATGTTGCAGAAACTGTTGCTATGGAAAGTAGGATTAACCAGAATGGGGGAAGGGTTGAAAGTTAACTGTGGTTTTAAAATATGAAATGGTATGTGATATGCTTCTAAAGTAACTTTTCCCAAATCAGTACCATTTTTAGAAGTGGTGTGTTCATAAAAACTAATACTACTGTTGTTGGAAATAGGTTTTTGAACTCCCGTAAGATTTCGCAACTCCATTGAGACGCTACACTGCGGCACCGTGATGGAGTCGCCACTCCAGTAACTAACAGAGCCAGATTGGGCAATTTCATAAGTGAGTAATAAAGGGTTAATATGTGTGTCCATTAGAAATGGGTTTTAGAATTTGAAAAAATGAAGGGAGCATTTTGATTTTGTTACTTACATACATTTGTGTGCAGAAAGAGGGGAAAGTTTTCAATTACTGGTTTTACCTTGTTGAGAGTGGTGCATCACATTTATTGTGTTGAAAGAAAATCTTTTAGGAGTTTCTGATATTTTCATATTCTTCAATAGTATTTGAGAGGTGAGTTACAAATATGTAAGGTGTATTATGTTTTGTGTAGGAGAGCTTTAGTATTTGTAATGATATTTTTAACTTTGTAATGCATTATTTATAAAACTTGCAAAGTATTAGAGAAACGCGATGCATGAAATATGTTACCAAATGTCGGAACGTGTATTGTAGTCTATTTTATTGTACTGAAATGAAGATTGAAATAGGTTGTGCACTGGGCCGGACTGGCCGTAGCGGGCACCGGGCGTTTCCCCAGTGGGCCGCCAGGGTAGGGGCCTGTTTTGGGCCCTTGGGGGCCGTTTTTGTTATTGGGGGCCAGCACTATTGGCCCCCTGTAACAAAATCGGCCGAAACCAGCCCTAGCAATAAGCTCGGATGCCCCGGGGGCCGGCCGAGCAGTTTGCCAGGGCTTGTTCCGGTTCCCTGTCTGGCCCTGGTTGTGCATACTAATATGTGTGTTTCCTGAGTCTGTAATGAGAGTAGTAGAGGAAACAAAGATTTAAAACATGTTGGCAGATGTATTAAACTTTATCCCATTCTATATAACTTTGTGTGAGTGAAACATCTAATACAACACAGGCATTACAATGGTACATATGTTGTAATGGCTTGTATTGTAATAGTATACATTGTAATGGACCTGCGTTGTAAAAATCACGCTGTAAAAGTATGCGTTGTAATAGTTTGTGTTGTAACATCATTTACTCTTGAAATAAGTTTAAAAGTATTAGACTTAAAATAGTGCCATGAGAAGAGTTCAATACCCACGTGCCCTGTATTATGAGCAGAAAGTAATAAATGCACCTTCTTCTTCACAAATTTAGAGAACATGTGGTCTGAAACACAGGTATTCTGCTATTTGTAGGTTTCTTTTTAGGAATCATGTCACTAGAAAAAAGGCACAGACACACACATTGATGCCTTCATAAACATGGTTAGACTTACAACAGTGACATGAGATGAGTTGCTGTTTTATATTTGGCTAGGCTCAACATTCTGAGCAGTCGGTGAATAATGAAGCTGCAAGAGAAAAGTGAGGTTTAAAAGATGTTGGCAAATAGATTAGTGATTAGCCTACTTCATATGGGTGTCTGGAAAGGTACACTTGAAGTAGGCTGTATAAGTTTAGGTGTCTGCTTGAAGTGGGAAGTGCACTCTGTCAAGTTTAAATGTCTGCGTGCTCTCATGACTGAGTTATGCGTGTACTTCTAAATGTATTTTGATACATGTTGTGCATCTGAAGATGCTAACTTAAACACCTGGCAGCTTCTCATACAGGTGCACAAATCTTCTCAGTTCTGCTTCATTATTCGGTCACAGAAGCAGACGTGTAACCTATGTAGGTCTCGCAGGACCCCTCAAATGCACAGTTCAATCCCCACGTGTCCTGTATTATGAGCAGAAAGGAATGCATGCACGTTCCTCTACACAAATTTAGAGAGTATGTGGTTTGAAACACAGGTATTCTGCTATTTGTAGGCTTCTTTTTAGGTATCATGTCCAGGGGCGGCTCCTCCACGTGGGTGGAGGAGCGTCACCCCACTGCTTTCTTGCAGTGCGAGAAGCAGAAACATAAAATGGTATTTTAAATAACATTTTATGTTTCTGCTTCTCGCACTGCGAGAAAGCAGAAGGGTATGCCTGGTTGGGGGCGGGCGGGCGGGTGGGCGGTCCTGCAGGAGTCCAGGAAGGCGTGATAGAGCGAAATGTTCTTGTGAATTGTAGGGGTGCATCATAATCACTGATAGGCCGCACCCACATATATGCAGACATATATTCGTTATATTCAGTTATATACTCATGCATGTTTAGTAAAGAATGAATAGTTCGTTGAGACAAAGTGAACTCAGCAGCATAATGGTGTTAGGATAACGATGTAATGTAATGCTTATTGAATTGTGTGAACATAATGCATAGAGGAATTAGTTCGTGTGTGTAATGTAATTGCAGTAGTTTAAACGTGCACCATATTAAAGTTGCACATGTAATTCATTGTTTGCATATGAATCGTAATGAAAATGCTTATAGGGAAACGTAAGACGAGTGTTTAAAAGTCATATGTAAAGGCCTGACTACATATATGCTTAGGGAAGGCCTGGTTTATTTTATGTTAGCTTAGGTTGTAGGCCGAGAAAAGTTTCTCTTGGTAAGGCTCTCTGGGCACAACCGGTAGATTTAATTTGCACAGTAGAAAGTTTCTGTTGAACGTATCTCTTGTTGCAGGTGCAAGGACACATGTCTCGTTAGTAAAGACTAACTCTTTGTTTTCAAAAGTTAGAGAGATGGGAGGCATGGTACGGGGAGTGAAATGGAATTTAGGGATGATACTTTCAGCGGAGAAGGTGCCTGGGACTCAAGGCCATCGCAACCGTCCAGGATGAAGTAACCGTTTCGATGGAAAAGCACAAGAAAGAAGACCTGGCCAAGGAGGCGTGACAAAGGCGTGTACAATTGTATTGTGGTTTTGTATTAGGGATAGTGCCCTGAGGGAGGAGGAGAGAGAAGAGGTAGGGGAGACCTGAGAGAAGGACAGAGCTGAGCTTAGGTATTATGTGATTGCACTTCTGAGGAAGTCTTCACAGCTGACACCTTTTATTCACTCTTGCCTTTGAAAATCGTTATGCAGGGATGTCACTTAGCGTTAGTGTAGGGACAGCAATTGATGTAAAGCTTGTTTAGTCCAATGAAGAGCAACTTAGAATTTGGAGCAATCATAGTCTGGTTGATCCTTCTGGAACTTTCTATTCTCTTTATCTTGAGTCGGATGAGATTCCTGCGTAGGTTATTATTTGTATTAGTGCCCATCTATTTCTTTAACCTCGTGTTGAGGTGCTTGCACGTTCAGTTATTTTGGGCGATAATACATTCTTAAACTTGAATTCAGAGTCAGTGGTCCTTTCAGACAAATGAATGCTGTTATATAATCAGATGAGATTCTCTCCTTTACACTATTCAACAGGTAAAAAGATCTTGGCGACCAGAAGGTTCTTATAGATAATTAGATAAGAATCGGCGTTATCAGTTGGTAGCAGAGTAGGATGGTTACCTTTGATGGTAAGGGGAGATCTAGAGCAAGAAAGGAGATTAAGTTGCCCCATAGAGCCCGAGTGACGCAGATCCAGAGGACCGCGGGAGAAGGATGTCGGAGGTCGTGGAAAACTGACGGAGAGTGCCGGTGCGGCGGAAGTAGCAGTTCGTAGTAGAGTGAGTATGAAAAGAGTGATGTTTGGTAGATTGCGGTGTTTTATTGTTGTGTGATGTCTTGCGGAGTTGGAAAGAGAGTTGTGTGATTGAGGAACGGACCGTGAGCGCGCGCGGGACCGGGAGATTTATTGTGGTGTAGAATACACCCAGAGTGAGAACGTTGACCAGAGGTTGTGGGGGTCACGAGACGTCATTGACAGACCCACTGAAGATAGGGAACACATGAGTGAGTGTGTGAATAACCAACGCAGGTCGTAGGTTATTGTGTGCAGAACATCGAGTGATTGAATCCTATCGAGTGTGTTAAAGGCGATTGTCCGGTCGTTTCGCGGACAGACGATTGCCAGATTGAGGTCAACAAGCTCAAGAGGCTGATCGGTCATTGGTAAGACTGACGGTCAGAGAGGTAATTGTTCGGTAGGACGGACATTATTTCAGAGTATGATTGGGACAGGTGCGAGCGAGAACGAGTGAATTAGAAAGGAGGGGAACTGCTGCGAGCGGAGGAAAAGTGACGTCAGACAAGTGCCGCGCTGCGATAGGCCGGTTGGTGTGAGCCGCGCTGGTATTGGTGGATTGAAATCAGGAAGTAAAAGCGGACATTTTGAGTGCAAACAAAAAGTTGATTCATCATGAAATGTTTTAAAGCTTTACGGGAACTTTGTAGAGGTGATAGACATGTGGTTGTTCGGGAGGGAGAGGAAGCTCCTCCCGAGGATACACCAGCACATTATATGGCAAAGAATGTAGGATTGCATACTATAATTTGGCTTGAGAATTGGCATAAAATGACAGAAGCAGAAGGAGAATTGTCGTTCCCTCGATATGGTACTTTCAGGATGGAGGTATTGTACCAGCTAAAAAGTGTAATGGCCTCATTACGACCACTACCTAGACCGACACAGTTTGAGGCATTGCATGCGTGGATTAGAGCAGCACACGAAAGGAATAGAGACAAGAGTCAGGAAAGGGTGAAGAAATCGATCAGGGCATTTCAAGATGCAAAGTGGGATGCACTGGAGAAACGGTGGAGGGTGGCAACGGTTGAAGTGGATAAGTTGTACCCATTGTTAGTACAAAATGGGAAAATAATAAGAATCGATGAGGACGACAGTGATCTAGATGACAGCTTGTTGGATAGGTTGTTGGCAGAGAGGCCACCACCATTTAATCCAGATTCAGAAGAGGGAAAGACGACCCCAGCAGTAGCAATAGTTGATGAGAGCCAGAATCAGACTAGCCTGAGAGTGGTGGGAAGGATTTCCACAGGAACGGAGGGGGCAACGGCATCTATGATAACACAGCCTCCTGCGGGGAACACAAGATTACCGGACTCTTTGACAGTACCGGTTACCATAGGCCCTATAGTACCGGTAAATGACCCAGACCGAGTGAGAGAAGGGGGCTCCGTACCGACGGGAAGGGAGGAAGGAAACAGTGAGAGTGGGAATGGGTTTGGAGTAAGAGTGGTTCATTTCCCAAGACCAATGGAGACAAGTACGCCGTTACCGGCTACTGCGGACTCTTCCTTTAGGAGAGAAGAGGAGAGACCAGAAAGACCGAGGTCTTTGTGGGAATCTAAGTCAGCTTTGAGGGAGTGGACACCAACAGTAAAGAACCAAGAGGATAGGATGCAAGGAGATAGGGCACAGAACGTCTCGGAAGACACACCAAGTTCCAGGGATATGAGGGAAGGGAATAGGTCACAAGGACAGAATAGTGACTGTGATGAGCGGGATGGCTCGGGTTGTCGAGATGTACTGAGGAGTGCAGTACAGGCAAGGTTGCTAGATGTGGTGAGGCTGAAAGCAGAGGTAGACGAAATGATCAGTGGGGGTCTGCCTTTGGAAAGGATAGAAATTTATGGATCAGACGAACTGCTGTTTGTAGCAAAAGATGTGACTCGAAAAGCTAGAATGGCACATGATAGATTGAAGGAATTGGCCAAAAGATATGAGGTGGACCTGAATAAAACTAAAGCGTTGCAGGGACCACATAGATTGCATTACAGTGATCAGGAGCTGGAGGAGAAAAGAATCACAGGATTAAGGACACACACAAGAGACCTGATTATAGGAATGAGAATATGGATTTTGTTGGACAAATGGTAAGAAAGGTGGTCCAAGAAGAAACCAGTAAAGAGAGCAGAAGGGGAAACGCCGCCGCCAGGAGGGGGGGCGACGGGTGTTGGAAATTTTCCTTTACGGGAAGTACAGAATGGAGGGTACGTGCATGTGCCGTGGAATAGAGGTGACTTGGCTGCATTTACAAATGATTTTCCTCGGCTGAGGGAGAAACCAGTAGAATGGTACAAACAGGTTGAGCGGTTTGTGAAAATTTCAAAAGTATTGTGGATTGATTTGAACACTTTGTTTGACATAGTGGTACCGGGAGATTTGTGGACAGCTTGTAAAGTTGCTATCGAGTGGCCGACTGCGGAACCGGATAGAGAGGCGGTTACAAATGGCCCATCACCCCTAGTTATGAAAAAGTATGAGCAGGTGATTACATGGTTGAAACTGAAGATTTCACCCCAAGATATAGATTGGGTTAAGATAGATCGGACTGTACAGGAACCCAAAGAAACGGTGCATGAATATTACGAAAGACTTCTACAAGTTTTTAAACAGTATAGTGGGTTAGATATTTTGGACCCCAAGGATATGGGACAGTTTGTCTCAAAGTTTGTAATGGGTCTGAGGATGGAAATCAGCCTCATGATACAGCATCATTTGATCTTCTGGCAGAACAAGCCGTTAGATGAAATTTTGAGGTATGCGAGATACTGTAGTGATGAGGTGGACTCAAAACATCGGAAGTTAAAAGATAAATTGATGCTTGTCCAGATGCAGACAGCACAGGGTCAGCCTAGTGGAGGGACCTTAGGAAGAAAGCAAGGAAATTTCCAGGGGAACCAGAATGGGCAAGGACAGGGAAGGGGAAAACCAGTAGACCCCAAGACAGGAGTGGACATAGCCACACTGAAGAAGACCACGGCGTGTCATCTTTGTCGCCAGGTCGGACATTGGAAACGCGAGTGTCCTTTGAACCCAGCTAACCAGTTGCAGGAAGAGGAAGAGGGGGCTCAGGCACCCGCGCAAGAAGTAGTTAACACAGTAACGAGGCCTAGGACGATGAAAGGTGGGGTATACAGCTCTCACGCCCAGGTTCCCCAGGCTCCAAGGATTACACAAGGAATACGAACGTACCAACAGATGCCCCTGTTCGAAGACTATGACGAGAGTAGCTTAGACCCTTTATCCTGACGGTGCCTGAGGGGGAGGAAGACTGCACACTTGGAGCGGTCTTGGAGGTAGACCAGAGGGGACCTTTGTGGAGGCAGATATTGAGGGTCATCCTGCCACACTTTTGGTTGATACTGGAGCTACCCGGTCTACTGTAAGATCAGCAGTAGTCCCTAACCTACCCCTCTCGGGACAATCAATCCAGGTCGTTGGAGTAGCGAACAAGAGAATAAGCAGCCCATTGACAGAACCGATCTTAGTAAGGATAGGTTCTTTCCAAACTAGACATCAGTTTGTAGTGTGTGATATGAGTCCAGTTTGCCTTTTGGGAAGAGATCTGTTGTGCAAGTTGAACTGCACGATTTACTGTACGCCACGAGGAGTGGAGGTCCAGACGAGAGATGATGATGCTGACTTTAAAATTACTAATCAGCATCTGTGTATAGATCTGTACCCAATGGTGACAGTGGAAGAACTTCCACCTGATCTGAGAGACGCAGTGTCGTCTGTGGTGTGGGATTTCGCAGGCGACGAAATAGGTCTAATCAGAGGGGTTGAACCAGTGCGGATTGAGGTGAAACAAAACGTTGATTTCCCCAGAACACCTCAATACAACTTGTCGCCTGAAACGATTGCAGGGATAAAACCTGTGATCGAGACTTTCATTGAGAAAGGCATTCTAAAAGAGATCCGAGGTAGCCCCTGTAATTCACCTATTATGGGACTACAGAAACCGAGCGGGAAATACAGGATCGCGCAAGACCTGCGAAAGGTCAACACGATAGTTATCCCTTGTTGTCCAGTGGTACCGAATCCTTCAGTAATACTGTTCCAGATCCCATGCGAAGCCGAGTGGTTTACGGTCATCGATTTGTGTCAAGCTTTCTTTTCGATACCGCTCCACGAGGAAAGCCAATTTCATTTTGCGTTCAGGCTGGAAAATCGCGTGTTAACATGGTGTCGTATCCCTCAAGGGTATACGGAAAGTCCATCGATCTTTAACCAGATCCTGAAGAAGAACCTTGAAAGTCTTGTGTTACCGCAGAACTCAGTTCTCGTGCAATACATAGATGACTTGCTCATTGCCTCAGAAACAGAAGATGCTTGCAGAATTGACACGATAGCTCTGTTGAACCACTTAGCAGAGAATGGACATAAGGTGTCCCCGAACAAGCTGCAGTACTGTTTGAATGAGGTACAGTACTTGGGACACAGATTAGAAAAAGGCAAGAGGAAGGTGTCACCAGACCGAATCGAGGCAATAATGAGTATGTCAGTACCCACTACACAGAGAGAAGTTAGGATGTTCCTGGGAATGGTCGGCTACTGTCGACAGTGGATTCCTAGTTTCTCCTTGAGAGCAAAGCCTTTGCAGAGGCTTACACACAAGGATGTGAGTGATCCGGTACCATGGGACGAGGAGTGTTTGATATCATTCCTGAAACTGAGAGAGGAATTGTGCAGTGCTCCGGCACTGGGAATGCCAGATTACAACAAGGCCTTTACATTGTTCTGTTATGAGAGGGAAGGATGTGCATTAGCAGTGTTAGCTCAGAACCATGGAGGTGTCCGTAGACCAGTTGCCTATTTTTCAGCTACTTTAGATCCAGTAGCTTCTGCGTTGCCCGGATGTCTAAGATCCGTTGCTGCAACAGGTGTCAGCATTGAAAGATGTGAAAGCATTGTAATGGGACATCCATTGACTGTACATGTGCCACATTCGGTTGAGTTATTGATGACAAGGACCAAGACCCAGCACCTAACGAACAATAGGTTAACGAGGTACGAGCAAGTCATACTTGCCGCAGAGAATGTGACTCTGAAAAGGTGCTCTGTCTTGAACCCTGCGACATTAATGCCTACACCGAACGCAGATGATGAAGATTGTGCGGACCATGATTGTCTCGATGTGACCGAGCTTTGCACCAAACCGAGACCTGACATTGTCGATGAACCATTGGCTGACCCAGATGAAATTTTCTTTGTCAATGGTTCATGCTTAAGAGACAGTGTGGGGCAATTGAGAGCAGCGTTTGCTGTATGTACCATTTCAGGAGTGGTCGAGGCTGCTTGCTTAGAAGGAGTACGCTCCGCGCAGGTAGCTGAGATCATTGCCTTGACCCGTGCCTGTTTGGCCGCTGATCGAATTCGAATCACGATTTACACTGACAGCCAATATGGGTTTGGTGTGGTGCACGACTTCGGGCAGTTATGGTCTCAGAGGGGATTTTTGACATCATCTGGCTCACCCATTAGGAATGGAGAATATGTAAGACAACTGTTGGATGCACTACAGCATCCAAAGGAAATTGCTGTTGTAAAGTGCTCAGCCCATGGGAAAGGGGAGGACTTTGTGTCATTGGGAAACAATTATGCGGACGAAGTCGCCCGTTTCTGTGCAGAACAAGGATGCATATTCACAGAAAGAGAGATAGGGGAGAGCCAAGAAGGAACCGAGCTCAGCATAATGTTGACCATGGCAGACACTTGGGAAGAGCTTAAGCGATTGCAGGATGAAGTTTCAAACCAGGAGAGAGAGGGATGGATCAAAGCTGGTTGTGAGAAAGGAGATGTGGATGTGTGGGTATCCAACGATGGGAGAGCCGTGTTGCCTGAAGAATTGTTGAGTCCGATGGCAAGACTGATACATGGACAGGCACACCTTGGTAGAGACGCAATGATGAGAGTGTTTAGACAGACGTGGTATAACCCACGGTTCCGAGCAATGGCTGAGACGGTATGTCAGAGGTGTGTTACGTGTCAGCAGATGAACGCTGGAAAGAAAACTGTAGTTACATTGAGTCACAGTGGGAGGTCAGGTGGGCCTTTCAACAGAATACAGCTCGACTTTGTGGAAATGCCTAAGTGCAATGGATTGAGGTACATTTTAGTGCTAGTATGTGTATTCTCACGGTGGGTGGAGGCGTACCCCACACGCAGGTGTGACACTCTCACAGTGGCTAAATTACTCTTGAGGGAGCTCATCCCTAGATTCGGGATCCCGACCTCTTTGGAATCAGATAGAGGAGGGCACTTCCATAGTGAAATCATGAAGTTGCTTTGCGCTGCATTGAACATTGACCAGAGACTCCACTGTAGTTACAGACCAGAGGCTTCTGGGATGGTGGAACAAGTTAATGGAACTTTAAAAGCCCGGATGGCAAAAATGTGTTCTTCGACATCCCTGAAATGGCCCGACGCCTTGCCACTCGTGCTAATGAGCATGCGAAGTGTCCCTGACAGAAAGACCGGGTTGTCCCCCCATGAGATATTAATGGGGAGGGCAATGAGATTGCCAGCAGTACCAGCTACAGCCTTGATAAGCATCACTGATGATTTGATTCTCGATTATTGTAAAGGACTCTCTGATGTGGTCCGTTCTGTATCCCAGCAGGTGCAAGCAGCAGTGGTCCCAGCCTCGAGTGATCTGTGCCACGACTTGTGTCCCGGTGACTGGGTGCTCGTCCGGAAGCACGTGAGGAAGAGTTGCTTGGATGCCCGCTGGCGTGGCCCGTATCAGGTGATACTTATCACGAACACAGCAGTGAAGTGTGGAGGATTGCCGAACTGGGTGCATGCTTCCCATACCCGCAGAGTTCCAGCACCCTTGGAAGAAACAGCTCCTCTCGTAAATGAAAATCCAGCTGATGTGGCAGGGCCACATGGGAGGACAAGTCAAGCTGTAAGGGTCGCTGACACAGCTGGTGGTGCACTAGAGCAAGCCGAAGGGGGTTTCCACAGTTCGAACCCTGACTCAGATAACGAAGACAGAAACGGTGCAGTGGGCGGAGAAGAGTCAGATTCAGCCGAAAAAGGAAGTAGTGCACTGGGTATAGAAGGGGAAGGCAGACGCACGAACAGAAGTGCAGAAAGTTGGCCCGAAAGACAGAGGCGACTGAACCTGAGGTTAGCACCTGAGAGAGACCTTGCTCCAGTGTCTGAAATATCTGAAACGGAAGCAAGTGACGAAGACCAAGCACAAGACAGTCGGCGAAGGTCGAAGAGAACAAGAGTGCCTTGTCGCAGATACTCTACCCCTGAGTGGACTTACACTGTGTTTGATGCAGGGGGTGGTGAGTACGGGAAGACTGAGGTCAGTGCAAGTGGTCAGTCGGAGCCCGAATGTGGTGGTGAAGGTGGTGCTGCAGTTGCCAGGGCTCGAGATAGAAGGAACACTGACTCTCACGGTTCAGAATCCCCCGCTTCTGAGTGAAGTCCGAAACTTGGTTTTGCATCGACTCGAATTCCCGCCTTTGGAGTTGAGCCGTTTTCACATGAAGTGCTGATTTTGCGTCTTGAACTTTTGTATCACGTTCTGGTATTGCTCAATGAGGATCTTATTGTGGATCAACTATAAACTGTAAATAAACGTCTAAAAGAAGAAGATAACCTAGGTCCGAGTGGAAGAAGAATAAACTTAGGGACTTTCCACAGAAGAGGAACGAAAACTAGGGAAGTCTTTTTCTGGACTGTGTAAATAAGATTGGGAACGAAAAGGGAAAATCCGGAGATTTCATGGTTGCTCGAGCTGGTTAAGCAAGTCACAATTAAAGGACAGAGACTTTTTACAGGGTTCTTTGCTATAACCAAGACTTTTGAGAACTTTCGAAACCATGGAGCCGGGAGATCCCAATCGTAGATCTAAATGGATTGTAGGCATCCTTATAAGTAGTGTAATAGTTTCTATAATCATAGTAGTTATAGTTTCATATACTGGTTCGCACGAGCAAGAAGTAGAGGGGGTGACAGGGACACCTACACCTATTACACCTAGCGAGAAGGGGGTAGACAGGGCAGCTGACAGAGCTTTGCTATTAGAAGAGAGTCGTAGATTACATGTAGATTTATCTAAAGGTGATTTTAAGTTGAATGCATATGCTAAGTTGTTGTATGAGTATGTTGATGTGATGGATGCGAAAGATTGTTATGTGTGTATGCAGTTGCCTACTTCAGTGGACGAGGGTATTAGGTATCACCATCTTCCACTGACTTATGGTATTTCATGTAGTCTTTTGCTTAGTTTATTTTATGAGAGAGATCAGTTCGAGTATTTCTTTTCCAATTTCGACGCAGTGCTTCCTGAAGTCCCAGCTTACAAGCATTTGAATAAATATGACTATTATAAGACGGAAGATAGACTCAGGAAGAACTTCATACCGAGTTTGGAATTGGACACAGCCTTTGCACACAGACACAATCTGACTTGTTTGATGTCGGATGTGGAGAGAAAGTTTGTAGATCAGGTTGAGGATAGGTATAGAAAGCTGACTCACTCCCGAGACTTGGGGCATCACAGGACTGATTGAACAGAGGAAGAAAAGTTGCATAAGACCAGGGGAAGCTATGGTCCTATAGCGTTAGATAAGGAGCAGAGGGGTAAGTTGTGTATAAGGCGTTATCAGACTTACTACGAGAAGGTAGCAGTGGGACAAAGTACTTGTGATCACGTTTTCACCATGGCAGATGTGGCAAAAGATTTTCTCCAAGGTCCTGTACAAGTGATACCAACGGTGTATTACATATGTGGGAAGAATGCTTATATGAGGTTGCCTGCAAATTGGTATGGAACATGTTATTTGGCAATAATATTTCCAAAGATTTACCATACAGCAGATTTAGATCTTCTAGAAGGTGGAGAGCATTCAAGAACGAGAAGAGCTGCAAGTGCAGGAATCGTAGTGGGAGATATCTTTGGAGCTATGATACCCAGTCTGGGAGTAGTCTTGAATGATGTGAAGATCCGGAGGTTAGCGACTGTGGTGGATGAATTTTCGATGAACACAGCAAAGTCGTTGGTGTTGATAGAAGGAGAGATGTTGTCGATAAGGGGAATGGTTTTGCAGAATCGCCTTGCTTTGGATGTCCTATTGGCAAAAGAGGGCGGAGTCTGTAACATGTTGAAGGTTCAAGAGTGCTGCACTTATATACCAGACCGTAGCAAGGATCTGGAGAAATATATAAGTAATATCACTACGATCCACACAAAGATAGCGGATTTGACCGAAGAAGGGGCCTGGGAAAAGGTCGGAAAGGGTTTTAGTCAAGTGGGAGGTTGGTTTGCGAACCTAGGAAAGGGATTCCTTGGATACTTTCTGAGACCCCTCCTTATCTTGGTGGGTTGTGTGGTTGGCTTGTGGATTGTGATCAAGGCCTACAAGTGGTATCGAGCAGGCCGAGTCAAGAGAGCGTTGAGGGAAAATGACATGAAATTGGCAAGACTGCAGGACGGTCAGTATCAAAGGCTCAAGAGCATGGAGAAATTTAGATCAGGGAAGATGGCAAAAAGTTCTGTTTAGGTCGGTTCCTTCTCTGAGGGAGTAGAATGAGATGTGATGACAGGAGTCATCAAAGGGGGGAACTGATAGAGCGAAATGTTCTTGTGAATTGTAGGGGTGCATCATAATCACTGATAGGCCGCACCCACATATATGCAGACATATATTCGTTATATTCAGTTATATACTCATGCATGTTTAGTAAAGAATGAATAGTTCGTTGAGACAAAGTGAACTCAGCAGCATAATGGTGTTAGGATAACGATGACAACGCCACCCAATAATATTGCCTAATAGCGTTTTCTCTCTTCTTTATGCACTTTTACTTCCAACAGAGTGTGACTATAGGGAGCTGTCCTCGCTCCCCTGCCAGTTCAAGTTTAGATTTTATATGAACTCGGTAAGCCTCACAGGATGTTTGGTGGTGTGTCATTTTCTCCTAGCATTTACGTTTGTTTTTAGCTAGACCAGTATAATCCTGGCACTAGCTCCCATATGCGAATTCAGCGCATTTTTCAGGGTTCTTAGCAGATGTTGAAGCACATGGCTGGGCTCAGTTAACAATTTGTCACTATTCTGAGCTGGCATTTTCGCGCCCTAACACAAATGCTTTTTATATTTAATTTTATTGTAGGGGGGTCACACATCACTATAAGCTGGTACTATGTATAGCACAATGGGCACAGCACAGTTTCGTTTTTACTTATTTTTGTTTGGTTCTTTGCAGGTTCCACTTTGGAGAGCAAGGCGCTCTACCTTAAAGTGTTTGGAGTAAGTTACTCAGCAAGGTTGTTTTCCCTCCATCCCTGATTAAAGGTGGCAGGGTGAGTACCTTTGGGGTCATTCAGTAGTGAAGTCCTGATGAAAGCCGGGCAATTTGACTTCTCCGGCTGAAACATGTCGACATTTTTTGCAGAGTGGAGGGGGTGGTAACTCATTACAGGTTTTCCATACCCCCATCCACAGGTCCAGGTGTGACCGTTTTTGTATTCTGGACAGGGTACCCAATATTAAAATGAGAATAGGGACTCCCTGTAGCCAGTTTTAAATTCACCATTTCTGCTTTTATTTTCACTTGTGATCCCCACGTTTTTTTGCCACATCTTATTTTATGTTGTATTGTCTTGCCCTTCCCTATTGCTCCACCTCCAGCGTTGGTCGGCGCGGGGGTGTGTTAGCAGCCCTATGATGAAGCATGACACCGATTTCTGTGTGTGAGGGCAGTTTTAACATCTATGTGTGATTCCCCTAGTCTTCTAATATAGTATTCAATTTATACACAGTCCCTCTTCTATGTAGTGGTTTCATAGTTGTTGTCGGAGGTCGAAGTGGGACTTTATCCTCCTACCCCTCTTTTCTGTGAGTTATATGTGTAGAACGGCCGCTGAGCCGTAGGGGTTGTATTTGTTTTATTTGATTGAGGCACTGGTCACTGCCACACTGAGAAGGGTGAAACCTACACAGTATTATGAAGTAGGATCATGGCAGTTGAACAGGGTTTGTCCTTCGGGGATGATGCTTTAACAGAAATCCTCGAAGGCCCGTCTTTGCTGGGAGACACAACCATCAAACAGGTCCTGACTCAAGGCGAAGGGTGGGACACCCTTCTGGAACTAAAGAGAACCCATGTTAAGACCATCTTGCATGGGGCAATTTTAACAGAATACCTGAGGGGTAATGCCGCACCCAGGGGTCTTTTGGTGACTAATGAGCCCTTGATTTTTCTGGAGGACCCTGTCTTCCGGAAAGATTGGTCCTTGATAGCCTGGAAATGTACGAGGGAGTGGCTGATCCTTATCATAAATACAGCTAAACAGACAGCTGATGCCCTCTACATTAAAATCCAGGCCAATGAACAAGGTATCAAAACAAATATCCTATTGGCTACCTTCAAAAAGAAACTGGAGGAGACGAACCAAGAAATTGGGGAATATAAAGATTATCTGCTGAGATCTAAGGTGGATAAACTTCAAAAAGACTTGAAAAAGTTCTCCAGGGAGAAGGTTTACCCCTATATTACGGAAGAATACATCCAGAATAAAGTAGACTCTCAGAAGAAAGGCCAGTACAGGGATGGCAGGTCCTCTGAGAGGACTAGCACTAGCAGTGAGGACAGCGATTATGTAAGGAGACCACGGAGGAGAGGGAGAGGGAGGGGGTTCAATGGAGGCCTCCGCCCACAACCAAACCCCATGTACTCTAACTACCCAGTCAACAACTTTGGTTGGCCACCCATGTACCAACAACACTTCCCAGGGATGCAGTTTGGCCCAGTGACACAGTTCCCCCAGATGCCTAACCCTCCTTTTTTAGGGAGAGGCCGAGGGAGAGGCAGAGGCAAACAGAAGGGAGGAATGGGGGTCCAATGGGAGGATCTAGAACAGAGGGTCACCAGGAGCATGGCGAAGGATCCGACGCCAGGCACGAGCAGGGAATGACCTCCCTGGTGATGAACCTCACTGATACCCAGCTTACAGACACTCAAGTGGCAGTGCTTAACAAAGGTCTGGGTTTTGTACCCACTAATACCCTGGATGCCTTCAGGATTCGACAAGAACTGGGGGTTTTCTTCCGTAACATAAGATTGAGGGTTTTCTTTGGTGACCGGGAAAAGGGGAGGGAAGAAGAAATGACATCAAGAGGGGATACTACCTTTCGCCCCAGGTCCAGATGTACCCCGGCAGCAGGGTCACTTCCCATTGAGGTGCAGACATTTGAACAGGCTGTGATTCATGAAATAGAAGCACTCACGGAGAACAACAGTCCCACCTTTAGGAACCTGACAAGAGCAGAGAAACGAACCCTTGAGGAACTGAGAGACAACCAAGATCTGGTGATAAAGCCGCGGACAAGGGGGGAGCAACCGTTGTTCAGAGTAAGACTGCCTACGACACAGAATGCTTGAGACTCCTTGCTGACAGGAGAAACTATTGCATATTGAGAAGGGATCTGACAGAGGACATTAAGAAGGAGAGTGTGTCCACTGTGGAAGAGGCGGTACACAACGACTGGATCACGGAAAAAGAGGGGAATTTCCTGTGCAAGCGGATCCTGTGATACCTTATTTTTACACCTTCCCAAGGTGCACAAACCAGTGAGGCCTCCCCCGGGTAGACCCATTGTGTCAGGCATTGGCTCGCTTCTCGAGCCACTTTCACAATTTTGTGACTTCTTTTTCAAACCCGTGATTCAATCGAGACGGGCATACTTGAAGGACACGACTGATGTTCTGCTCCTTCTGGAGGACCTCGACTTCGATACCGAGAAAGAATTCCTGGTGGGGCTGGACGTGGAATCCTTATACACAAACATACCACAAAGGGAGACCTTACGTGTGGTGGAGGAGACTTTATTCTCATTGGATTGGAACTACTGCACCCCTAGACCTTTCATTCTACATCTGGCAGAAATTGCCTTGACCAAAAACTACTTCAAGTTCAAAGACACCTATTATCTTCAGACCCATGGGACATCCATGGGCAGTGTTTTTGCCCCCAGCCTCGCGGGACTTTACATGGCACCATTCGAGGACCAATACATCTATGTCGCCGATAGCGTCTGGAATAATAACATCAAATGATGGCGACGTTATATTGATGATGTCCTCCTTATCTAGGAGGGCAACAGACAATCCATAGAGGATTTTTTGGTATGGCTCAACAGCCGGAATCCTCTGCTCCTTTTCACGTCAACCATCACCAAGGAGGAACTTCCTTTTTTGGACCTCACTATTTTTCCCAAGGAAGGAGGGCTGCAAACCAAAATGTTCCATAAGCCAACTGACAGGAACAGTCTCCTATCCTTTGAGAGTTATCACCCTAAATCCCTCAGAGAAAATTTACCTGTGGGCCAATTCCTGCGGCTCCGACGGAATTGTTCCGATATGGGGGAGTTTAAATCAGAAGCAAGCACACTGCAACAAAAACTACTGCAACGGAAATACCCCCGACGGACAATCAGGAGGGCCCAAAAGAGAGCGAGTAATTGCCAGCGGGAAATACTTCTGGAACACGTGGCACAAACACCTACAAACAGAACCATATGTGTCACCACCTTTAATACGGCCTCCAGTAAGATCCAGAAAATCATCCTGCAGAATTGGCGAATTTTAAACTCCAATGGTTTACAACTGGAGAAACCTTTGTTCGCTTTTAAAAGAGGACGAAACATTAAAGATATGTTGGTCCACACCAGACCCAGGGACCCGGACACGAGACCGAGGCAGACAGACGTGAGTGAACCTACATGGACCCTCCCACGGGTTACAGGACATACCCGATGCAGGACATGCGAAGTATGCCACCTCACCACTAACACTAAATCTATTGACGTCGGCCTGACCTATCCCTGGGCACAATGGAGGCACACGAATTGCAATTCCACTTATGTCATCTACATGATGAGATGCCCTTGTAACCTGATGTACATCGGGATGACCACGAGAAAAGTTAAAACAAGGATCATGGAACACCGGTCAACCATCAGGTGCCAGAGAACGTGCAGCCGCCTTACTAATCACTATAAGGAGAAGAATCATTCACCAGAAGATCTATTCTGGACGGTCCTGGACAAACCTACTCTGGGAGCCTCTGTTAGGAACCCAGGGAATGCCCTTTTCATCAGGGAACAGAAATGGATCTATCGGACCCATAGCCATATAGGGGGTCTAAACGACGAAATTCCCTGGAACAGCCTTAACAACCTTTAGGGCACCTGTTTGCAGAATTGTACTGAGTGACTGGGGCTACACTTTAGTATGTGTCTCTCCCAATTTCTACATCTATGACACATGATAGCTGCTGCCTACACGCAGAACCAACTGGTAACAGAAGGCCAATACTTATGCTCCTCCGGGGCTGCCCGTCCCCCCCACATACCGTATTCACCTAGGTGATAGCCACATTTTACTCTCCCCGATTCTTTGCAAAGATACATAGCGATATATATATATCCCACTTGAGGCGAGTTCTCTACATTTTAATTTTAATTTGGATCTCTGCCGTTTGGTTTTATATATACATATATGCGCTTCTGCTGGAGGCGTGGATGTCACTCGACTAATCATGAGCCATCGCACTTTACTTCCAACAGGGTAGCCGAGTTTCCGCTCTAGTTCTTGCAGAATCCGCCTCCTTCCCAGGAGTCACTCTACGGAGGGCGCGTCCGTGACTACGTCACTGGGGGCGTGGCCGTTTGAAGTAAGAGGTCCGGGTAGGTTCGCTTTTCCCAACCTACACGCCGCAGGGAGAGACGATCGAAGTGGACACAGCTCACCTTGACGAAGTAAGGGGTACATCACGATACTTTAGACCCATGAGTGGGTATTATATGTAAGCACTCCAGGACGAGGTTCGGTGGCCGTAAACCATTAGGCTTGATACGTTTTACGTACACGAGCTCTCGGTCCGTTGGGAGAGTCTCACAGGACGGAGATTTGTTTGGCAGTTCATAATTGGGCTGGATACTATTACCGACACTGCACTAACTTAACAAGGGAGTAAGGTAAATGCTTGGCATGATACATGCAGCCCACATTTTTCCTTTCCTTTCTCTCTCTCTCCCCCCTCCTTTTACCGTCATCCCCTTGACTTTTTAAAGGTGGTGTTATAACCTGCTGACAACGCCACCCAATAATATTGCCTAATAGCGTTTTCTCTCTTCTTTATGCACTTTTACTTCCAACAGAGTGTGACTATAGGGAGCTGTCCTCGCTCCTCCGCCAGTTCAAGTTTAGATTTTATATGAACTCGGTAAGCCTCACAGGATGTTTGGTGGTGTGTCATTTTCTCCTAGCATTTACGTTTGTTTTTAACTAGACCAGTATAATCCTGGCACTAGCTCCTATATGCGAATTCAGCGCATTTTTCAGGGTTCTTAGCAGATGTCGAAGCACATGGCTGGGCTCAGTTAACAATTTGTCACTATTCTGAGCTGGCATTTTCGCGCCCTACCACGAATGCTTTTTATATTTAATTTTATTGTAGGGGGGTCACACATCACTATAAGCTGGTACTATGTATAGCACAATGGGCACAGCACAGTTTCGTTTTTACTTATTTTTGTTTGGTTCTTTGCAGGTTCACTTTGGAGAGCAAGGCGCTCTACCTTAAAGTGTTCGGAGTAAGTTACTGAGCAAGGTTGTTTTCCCTCCATCCCTGATTAAATGTGGCAGGGTGAGTACCTTTGGGGTCATTCAGTAGTGAAGTCCTGATGAAAGCCGGGCAATTTGACTTCTCCGGCTGAAACATGTCGACATTTTTTGCAGAGTGGAGGGGGTGGTAACTCATTACAGGTTTTCCATACCACCATCCACAGGTCCAGGTGTGACCGTTTTTGTATTCTGGACAGGGTACCCAATATTAAAATGAGAATAGGGACTCCCTGTAGCCAGTTTTAAATTCACCATTTCTGCTTTTATTTTCACTTGTGATCCCCACGTTTTTTTGCCACATCTTATTTTATGTTGTATTGTCTTCCCCTTCCCTATTGCTCCACCTCCAGCGTTGGTCGGCGCGGGGGTGTGTTAGCAGCCCTATGATGAAGCATGACACCGATTTCTGTGTGTGAGGGCAGTTTTAACATCTATGTGTGATTCCCCTAGTCTTCTAATTTAGCATTCAATTTATACACAGTCCCTCTTCTATGTAGTGGTTTCATAGTTGTTGTCGGAGGTCGAAGTGGGACTTTATCCTCCTACCCCTCTTTTCTGTGAGTTATACTAGTTGTTTTATCACCAGCCACTCCCCGAGGGCTGGCTTACACCCCACCCCACACCCATTCACCGCAGGCATCACTGGACATGTGCCCCTGTTAATAAAAGGGGCCGGGCGCACGTGCTCTGGGCCAGTTCCACTAACTAATTATCCGTGTCTGTGTGGTTATTAAGTGTGCATGAGGGCCTAGGGCCCTAACACTTTACAATGGCGACGAGGGGGCTGTGCCTGTGCATGCAGCAGCCCGAAAGGTTGGTGAAAGGGGGAGAGTGCTGCCCGTGTCGAGGGCACCCCCTGCAGCAGGTGAAGAAAGTCATCTGAGCACCCGCGGGGCATGTGAAGAGCCCCGGGGTGAGTATTACTTAATTGGGCAGCATTTACTTGAAAAAAAGTGTGGCACTGAATGCAGTTGAAGCTGTAATGTAACACAGGCAAGGTTCAGAGAGAGAATTACTGGTGACTAGAGAGTCACAAGGACAGGTGATATTACTTCGGGCTGTATTCCTGTGCAGGGGAGCTGTGATCAGTCACGCTGTACTTCTGTCTCAGCGTGGTCCATGTTACGGCTGCACTCCTGTCTCCACCAGTCACTCTACGTTGTAGAGTAAGTAGGTACTGGTTTTACATTAAAAGGGTTTTGCCTTGTATTGCGATCGCAAATGATTTTTAAAGCTACAGACGCTTGCTCTGGAATTCTGGCAATCCTCTCTGTCCTCTCTTCCTCCTCTCTCCCTTCCTCTTCTTATCCCTGCTCTCTCCCTTACTCTCTCTATGCTCTCTCCCTCCTCTATCCCTCATCTTTTCTTTCTCTCTCCCTCCTCCAGCCCCACATAGACTGACTCCTGCCACTCATTCATCAGGTGCAGGCAGGTGGGTTGTCCATAGCGCCAGCCTCGCTCTAACACTCTAAACTCTCTAGGCGCTAATACCTCTTGCTTTACTGAGATAGGGCAGGTGAGTCGTCCATAGCTCCAACCCAGCCCTCCTCTTGCCTTGTGTCATGCTTCTCCCTGTAAACGTGAGAGCAGCAGCACTGCAAATAATGATTAAAGCGCCAAATGCACTGTGCTAGCAACAGTAATAAATGAGAAAGAATGACGGTATCATCATGTGAATGGAAATTAAATCTCTGACCTTCGTTTGTAGTTGTCTATGCTTTGATGCAAGGAAAACAAGCATTTGATTTCAGTAGAGCTGCTGAGATGTGAAGCGCCCACTGGGGGCTTCTTCTAGTCCAAGGTAGGCCAGTTTAAAATGTTGGCAATTGGTTTGTTTGCAGGGAGTGTGAGAAGTTGGCCTGGCATATGCTGTCCACTAATTATAGTGGGCACCTTGCACCAGTCCAAACAACCCCTTATTGGAGATAGGTTAAAGACAACCTTTATTGAAAGCTATCCGAGTGGTAGCTATGGAGAGCAGCCGTCAGGCTAAGTCTTGAAGGAATGTAAAGCAGCTTGTTTTACCAGTCTATAATCTCTTGAGTGACCAAATGAAAGAGGACCACACCAGGTATATATTCAAAATATATGTATTTATTGCTAAACACACCCCTCTAGTCTCTTTATGAGGCTAGAGTTTGAAGTACATAAGTTATAAGTTAGTTATCTACAGTAATAGCACAAATACACGTTTGAGCCCTAGGGGCGTACTCAAACCATATACCAATAAAGTGGTATAAGAACCACGACTGAGCTAGACACAGGGCCTAGAGCCTGCAGAAGTGCTTGGACCACAAGGAACCAGCCAAGGTAGTGACACAGGGGACCCACGGGGGACGCGTGCAGTGTGAGAACACAGCCGCAAATCGCCGTTGACTTCTATGGGGAAAGTCGCGGTTGGAATTTTAAAGGAAAGGGACACTTAGAGGAGGACTTGGAGCAAACCCTTTTAGAACTAGGCTGTTCTAGTGTCAATACCCACGGGAGCACTGGAGTACTCGAGTTACCTCACCCAGGGGAGCCGGGTGCATAGGTGTCTTTCAGGGTCGGGTTTCGTCGTCGTTTTCAATGGCGATCTGCTGAAAAGTGCTGCTGGCGGCCAAGTCGAAAGTGTTCGGGTGGATCCAAAGGTGGATCGAAGATCTGAAGAACCTGAAAGCAGAGGGGACAGAGTCTGGGTCACTAGCCAGTGACGAGGAAGGCGATGAGCAGATGCCCACCGATGTCGAGTGCTTCAGGTAGGTTGACAGTCGTCTTGACTCTTCAGCCACGAGGTCCAGGAGGCGTCGACGATGACCAGGAGCTGGATTCGAGCTGTCCCATGACGTCTGTCGATTGCAGGGGTGTCGGCGACCGGATTGGACCCAACAAGCCTTGGCAACGGCAAGTCTCGTGGAAATGGAAGAAGGACGATGGTGCAGATCAGCAAGGTCTGTGGGACTCACCCAGCGAGGGTAAGTCAGGGCACGCCTGAAGCAACCAGGGAGCCCAAGAAGAAAAAGATTGGCCTTCGGGAGGGCCTACTAGCCAACGGACTATCGACCGCAAAGGAGCCTCAAGTGGACGCACTTGGAGCTGGCTCACAGGACACTCGTGGAGTGGAGGCCAGTGATCTTCGGTGCAGTCGGTGCTGGAGGCTGGGGCTACTCGGAGCCCAAAGCACAACTTCGTGGGAGACCCAGAAGAGGATGCACTTGCAAATGCATTCGGTGTCCAGGGGTCACGGTTCCACATTACCCACGACAGCTACGGGCCTCAGCTTTGCTGGAGACTCAGGGCAGCCTCGGGGAGGTCTGGAAATCCACCTCTGGTGATGCAAAGACTTCAGCGTCCGGCGGGAGCTTCAGCGATGCAGACCGGACAATTGCTTCTTTGGTGCCTGCCAAGCAGGGGAGTCACTCCTTGACCCCAAGGGAGATTCTTCAGTCCTCTAATCTTGAGCGTCGAAGGTCCAGGATTCTGTGTCAGAGTTTCGTCCAGGTAAATCTAAATCCCTAAGGACTGGGGTCCCATACTTATACCAAGTTAGGGGGTTGGACATACTCTGGGGACCCACCTATGGGAGGGTCAGGGCAGAGGGATGGTTACACACCTTTCCCTTTGTCCAGTTTCGCGCCAGAGCAGGGGCTGGAAGCCCCTGAGCCGGTTTGAACTGGGGTATGCACAGGGACACCAAATGTGCCCCCAGTGCAGGACTTCAAAGCACCAGAGAGTGCTCCCGCCCAGCCCCAATACACACTATCCTGTCTGGGAGGTGGTTACACCTCCCTGGGACAGGAAACCTATTGTCCAGGCCTCCCCTGCCGGAGTTTCGGTCAGCAGCAGGAGGCCAGACTCGTGTCTGTGGCAGCGGCATCCATTTTGTGATGCCAGGGCTTGGAAAGAAGTTACCGGGCAGGCCGGTGTGTACATGTCTCTCCCTCTAGAAGGGTGGAATGCTACCCCCGCCACCAGAACTGGCGGGGGGGTAGTATTTCAAGATGTTTGACACCAAACACGACATGTTTCCGTGCAGCCATCCCAAAGTTAGCATTTAACGCAAGGTTATAATGCGCTTAAGAGTATATGGTCAGGCTGCACTACAAACAGCATCAGAGAAGGGTCTCCGAACGCTGCAGAGGGGCCCTGCTCATGCAGGGGCACCCTCTCACATAGGAACCACGCACTCTGCCTCCAGGATTGATAAGGCCTGCCATAGGAGTGACTTATAGGTTTATATGTGTGTATGTATGTAGTGATACAGGTAGCCTATATCACAGTAAGGGGTGCATGCACCACCTTACCCAGGCTCCAGTAGCAGACCTGTGGTGTCATTTTGGATGGCCTTTCAGGGGTGGCACAATACATGCTGCAGCCCCTGGTAGGCCTCTGAGGTACCTATGCCCTGGGTACATAGTATACCATATACTAGGGACTTATAAGGGCACTCCAGATTCCAGTCAGAGATGTGCCTAAGGCACATGGAAACCATTTTAGAGAGGAAGCAGCTAGGCTGGGGTTCTGATTAGCAGGGCCCCAGCCAGACTAAAGTCGAAAAACAGTGAAGCATCAGCAAAAAGTGGGGGTACCCATGTGAAGCAGATCCAACTCTCCTACACAACCCCCCCCCCAAACGTAGGGACATTAAACTAACCTGGCCCAGTTAAGTCTTCATGTTCTAAGTGGAAGTACCTAGAGAGTCCATCTTCATTGTCATGGTTACTCCCAGGTCTATGTTCCACTGTGAAGTCCATTCCCTGTAGGGAAATGGACCACCTAAGCAGTTTGGGGTTTTCACCCTTCATTTGTTTTAGCCATAAGAGGGGCTTATGGTCTGTTTGAACAAGGAAGTGAGTGCCAAACAAGTATGGCCTCAACTTCTTCAGAGCCCAGACCACAGCAAAGGCCTCCCTCTCAATGGCTGACCAACGTTTCTCTCTAGGGGTCAGCCTTCTGCTAATAAAAGCTACTGGCTGATCCTGACCTTCATCATTCAATTGTGACAGTACAACCCCTACCCCCAATTCAGATGCATCTGTTTGGACAATGAACTTCTTGGAGTAATCAAGACTCTGTAGAATGGGAGCAGTGCACATTGCCTGCTTTAGGTCATCAAATGCCTTTTGACAGCTAACTGTCCACTGAACCTTTTTGGGCATTTTCTTGGAAGTTAAGTCATTCAGGGGTGTCACTATTGATCCATACCCCTTGACAAATCTCCTATAGTACCCAGTCAGGCCTAAAAAGGCTCTCACCTGAGTCTGGGTAGTTGGAGCAGTCCAGTCCATGATGGTCTGGATCTTGCTCTGCAAGGGTTGAACCTGGCCTCCACCCACAAGGTGGCCCAGGTACACAACCTGACTCTGCCCTATCTGGCACTTGGTGGCCTTGATAGTCAGGCCTGCTTTCTGCAGGGCCTGCAAAAATTTCTGAGGTGGACCAGGTGATCCTCCCAGGTGGAGCTAAAGACAGCAATATCATCTAGATATGCTGCACTATAGGCTTCCAGACCTGTAAGGACTGTATTCACCAACCTCTGAAAAGTGGCAGGTGCATTCTTCAGACCAAAGGGCATCACCACAAATTGATAATGCCCACTAGGGTTTGAGAATGCTGTCTTTGGCTTTGCATCATCAGCTAGTCTGATCTGCCAGTAGCCAGCTGTCAGGTCAAATGTGCTTAGATACTTGGCTGAGGCCAAAGTGTCTATTAGCTCATCTGCCCTAGTTATTGGATGGGCATCAGTCCTAGTGACTGCATTGAGACCCCAGTAGTCCACACAAAATCTCATCTCTCTTTTCCCACCATTGGTGTGAGGTTTTGGCACAAGGACCACTGGACTAGCCCAAGGGCTATCTGAGGGTTCAATAACTCCCAAATCCAACATCTTCTGGACTTCTGTCCTGATACAGTCCCTGACATGGTCAGGTTGCCTATAAATCTTATTTTTAATAGGCAGACTGTCCCCAGTGTCCACTTCATGAGTGCACCAGGTGGTCTGACTGGGTGTCAGTGAGAATATGTGCCTGAACTGATTGAGCACCTGTCTGCAAACAGTTTGCTGCTGGGCAGTGAGGCTGCCTGCCAAGGCTACACCATCCACTGACCCATCATCAGGGTTCTGTGAGAGCAGGTCATGGAGTGGGTCACTCTCTTCCTCCTGTCCCTCATCAGTAGCCATGAGCAAGCCCATGTTTGCCCTGTCCACATATGGTTTTAACCTGTTGACATGGAGAACCCTGTGGGGACTCCTCGGTGTTCCTAGGTCTACTAAATAGGTAACCTCACCCTTCTGTTCAACAATGGTATGGGGTCCACTCCATTTGTCTTGGAGAGCTGCTGGGGCCACTGGCTCCAGCACCCACACCTTCTGTCCTGGCTGGTAAACAGTCAGTACAGCCTTTTGGTCATGCCAGGCTTTTTGAAGTTCCTGGCTAGCCTCAAGGTTTTTAGTTGCCTTTTCATGTACTCAGCCATCCTGGAGCGGAGACCAAGTACATAGTCCACTATGTCTTGCTTTGGGGGCTTAAGAGGTAACTCCCATCCTTCCTTCACCAAGCACAATGGACCCCTGACAGGGTGACCAAACAAAAGTTCAAAAGGGCTGTAGCCAACCCCTTTTGAGGCACCTCCCTGTATGCAAATAAAAGGCAGGGCAAGAGTATGTCCCATCTTCGCCTAAGCTTTTCTGGGAGCCCTTTAATCATGCCCTTCAAGGTTTTGTTGAATCTCTCAACTAAACCATTGCATTGTGGGTGATAGGGTGTGGTGAACTTGTAAGTCACTCCACACTCCTTCCACATTGCTTTCAAGTATCCAGACATAAAGTTAGCACCCCTGTCTGATACAACCTCCTTAGGGAAGCCCACTCTTGAGAAAATTTCCCAGGAGGGCCCTTGCCACCACAGGTGCTGTAGTGGTCCTAAGGGGAATAGCCTCTGGGTACCTGGTGGCATGATCCACTACCACCAGGATAAACCTGTGCCCAGATGCTGTTTGGGGATCCATGGGACCAACAATGTCAATCCCCACCCTTTCAAAGGGAACCCCCACCACAGGTAGTGGTATCAGGGGGGCCTTTGTAGTGCCACCTGCCTTGCCACTGGCCTAGCAGGTTACACAGGAGCGACAAAACTCCTTGGTGTCTTCAGACATGTGGGGCCAGTGAAAGTGAGGGACAATTCTGTCCCAAGTCTTGTTCTGGCCCAGGTGACCTGCTAAGGGAATGTCATGGGCTAGGGTCAATAGGAAGCCCCTGAATTTCAGAGGTATAACCAACCTCCTGGTGGCACCAGGCTTGGGGTCTCTACACTCTGAGTACAAGAGTCCATCATCCCAATACACTGTATGGGGACCACTAGCTTTCCCAGCAGCCTCAGCAGCAGCTTGCTGTCTGAGGGGTTCAAGAGAGGGGCAGCTCTGCTGCTCCTGGCTCAGATCTGCCCTGGAAGGGCCCCCTGTCCCCAAGAACTCAACCTGGTCAGGTTCAAGCTCCTCTGGGACAGTTCCTTCCTCAGGACTGAGATCATCCCCCTCAAGAGACTGATCTTCCTTCTGAGCCAAGGGGAAAGGCACTGCCTTTACCCTACTACTCCTCTTCTTGGAGGGCACTTGGTCCATTATTCCAGAATCCAAGGCCTGTTCAGTGTTAGACATCTTGGCTTGTGACCTGGTCACAGCAAACACATCTGCAGGGATGCCCAGCATTTCTGCATGGGTCCTGAGCTCCACTTCTGCCCAAGCTGAAGTTTCTAAATCATTGCCAAGCAAGCATTCAACGGGTAGGTCTGCACTTACCACAACCTTCTTAAGGCCAGTTACCCCTCCCCAGGAGAAGTTAACAACTGCCAGAGTATGGTCTGTTCTGACATTGCTAGCATTGGTCACTTGGTACATTTCACCAAGTATAATCTGCCCAGGATTCACAAGGTCTTGTGTCACCATGGTGACACTTGCCCCTGTGTCCCTAAATGCCAAAGCCTCTTTTCCATTGATTAAGGGCTGTTGCCTGTACTTGCCCAGATTACTGGGACTCACAGAGGAGGTCACATCCATGCCTCCATCACAGACTAGGACAGCCTGAGTGAGATCTCTGACTAGGTCAGAGCTCATCTCCTTACCCAGGGTCAACCCTACTAAACCCTTGGCTTGTGTAGTCCCACCACCAATTGTAACTGCACTAGGGGGAGCAGGTGCCTTAGGGGCATTGGTGGGGGCTGGAGTAGAGTCTTTGGACTTGGTGCAATCACTGGTCCAGTGGGTCTTTTGCTTACAGACCTTGCACCATGGTTTCTTTTGGCCTCTTCCCTTGTTAGACTGTGAATCCCCACCTGAAGAAGATTTTTGGGGGCCTTGTGAAGACTTTTGGTCTTTACCCTTCTCCCCACCCTTTTCAGAGTTTTTAGAATCTTGCTTCTTAGGGTCACCACCTTGGTTCTGTACCTTCTGCCTCACCCTGGTTCTGACCCATTTGTCTGCCTTCTTTCCCAATTCTTGGGGAGAGGTCAGATCAGAGTCCACCAGGTGCTGATGCAACAGCTGATTTTGACAATTATTAAGGATCTGCTCCCTCATGATAAGATTGTACAATCCTGTGAAGTCACATACCTTACTGCCCAATAACCAACCTTCCAGAGCCTTGGCAGAACAATCAACAAAGTCCACCCAGTCTTGAGTCTGTGCCTTTTGGGTATCTCTGAACTTTAACCTGTATTGTTCAGTGGTTAGGCCAAACCCATCAATCAGAGCACTCTTTAAGACTGTGTATTTATCTGCATCCTCCTCTTTAACAGTGAGGAGCTTATCTCTACCTTTGTCTGCAAAGGAGAGCCACAAGATTGCTGCCCACTGCTCCTGAGGGACCCTCTGTACTTTACAGGCCCTCTCCAGTGCAGTTATCCATTTGTGGATGTCATCCCCACTCTGGTAGGGAGGGACAATCTTGCTCAGGTTTCTATGGTCATAAGACCTTTCCCTATCTCTGGGGAAATTGCTGCGACCATGGGACTCTAGTCCCATCTTTTTCTCTCTTTGTAGAGATCTAGGGACTCCCTGTCTATAGCCAACTGCTGTTTTCTGAGTTCAAGCTGGGCTTGCTCATACTCAATCAGTCTCTTTCTCCTGTCATGAGAGGATTCTCTCCTATGAGAGGAGACAGAGGTCCCTATTGAGGTGTCAGAGTGGTTAGACTCCTGAGAAGGAGATCCAGACCTTCTGGGCACACTCACAATTCTTCCTGGGGGGACAAAGGGGAGGTCATTCTGATCCTCCTCCTCCTCCACAGAAGGAATTGGGTTCTCCAGGTCAAGGTCATTTTCACCTTCCTGGCCAGTTTCAGAGGGGGGCCTGGGTTTCTTCACCCCTGACCCCTTCCTCATCTTCTGCCCCACCCTCTCTGCCTACCCCTTCAGACCCTAGGGGCCTGCTGAGATCATCAGCTAGTAGCACCTCTCTGAGGTGTTGGGTGCTGGCACTTTTGCCTGCCTTCAGCTTCCTAGTATTGCATAATGCTCTCAATTCCAAGAATGGGAGTTTATCATACTTGGAGGGAAGAAGCCCACTGGCTTCTGGCAAGGACTCACTGGGTCCTGGCTTTGAAGACATTACTAGTGAGGTGTGGTGTATGCACTACCTACTCTAGTGTGGCCTACTAAACTCTCTTGAGTTGTAGAAAGGGTGTGCTATCCCTTAACACACAACTCTAAGTTCAGTAGAACTTACTGTATACTAAGCTTGATTTATATGTACCTTAGGTACCCTTAGTGGTTTTCAGTTGATCAATTCAATTGAGATTATCTGGTAAAACAATAGCAAGCTGGAATCCCACACGCTGCACACCAATGTGAGAAGTTGGCCTGGCATATGCTGTCCACTAATTATAGTGGGCACCTTGCACCAGTCCAAACAACCCCTTATTGGAGATAGGTTAAAGACAACCTTTATTGAAAGCTAGCCTAGTGGTAGCTATGGAGAGCAGCCTTCAGGCTAAGTCTTGAAGGAATGTAAAGCAGCTTGTTTTACCAGTCTATAATCTCTTGAGTGACCAAATGAAAGAGGACCACACCAGGTATATATTCAAAATATATGTATTTATTGCTAAACACACCCCTCTAGTCTCTTTATGAGGCTAGAGTTCGAAATACATAAGTTATAAGTTAGTTATCTACAGTAATAGCACAAATACACGTTTGAGCCCTAGGGGCGTACCAAACCATATACCAATAAAGTGGTATAAGAACCACGACTGAGCTAGACACAGGGCCTAGAGCCTGCAGAAGTGCTTGGACCACAAGGAACCACCCAAGGTAGTGACACAGGGGACCCACGGGGGACGCGTGCAGTGTGAGAACACAGCCGCAAATCGCTGTTGACTTCTATGGGGAAAGTCGCGGTTGGAATTTTAAAGAAAAGGGACACTTAGAGGAGGACTTGGAGCAAACCCTTTTAGAACTAGGCTGTTCTAGTGTCAATACCCACGGGAGCACCGGAGTACTCGAGTTACCTCACCCAGGGGAGCCGGGTGCATAGGTGTCTTTCGGGGTCGGGTTTCGTCGCCGTTTTCAATGGCGATCTGCTGCAAAGTGCTGCTGGCGGCCAAGTCGAAAGTGTTCGGGTGGATCCAAAGGTGGATCGAAGATCTGAAGAACCTGAAAGCAGAGGGGACAGAGTCTGGGTCACTAGCCAGTGACCAGGAAGGCGATGAGCAGATGCCCACCGATGTTGAGTGCTTCAGGTAGGTTGATGGTCATCTTGACTCTTCAGCCACGAGGTCCAGGAGGCATCAACGACAACCAGGAGCTGGATTCGAGCTGTCCCACGACGTCTGTCGATTGCAGGGGTGTCAGCGACCGGATTGGACCCAACAAGCCTTGGCAACGGCAAGTCTCGTGGAAATGGAAGAAGGACAATGGTGCAGACCAGCAAGGTCTGTATGACTCACCCAGCAAAGGTAAGTCAGGGCACGCCTGGAGCAACCAGGCAGCCCAAGAAGAAGAAGATTGGCCTTCGGGAGGGCCTACTAGCCAACAGACTAGCAACCGCGAAGGAGCCTCAAGTGGACGCACTTGGAGCTGGCTCACAGGACACTCGTGGAGTGGAGGCCAGTGATCTTCGGTGCAGTTGGCGCTGGAGGCTGGGGCTACTTGGAGCCCAAAGCACAACTTCGTGGGAGACCCAGAAGAGGATGCACTTGCAAATGCGTTCGGTGTCCAGGGGTCACGGTTCCATGTTACCCACGACAGCTAGGGGCCTCAGCTTTGCTGGGGACTCAGGGCAGCCTCGGGGAAGTCTGGAAATCTACCTCTGGTGATGCAAAGACTTCGGCGTCCGGCGGGAGCTTCAGCGATGCAGACCGGACAATTGCTTCTTTGGTGCCTGCCAAGCAGGGGAGTCACTCCTTGACCCCAAGGGAGATTCTTCAGTCCTCTAATCTTGAAGTAGAGCGTCGAAGGTCCAGGATTCTGTGTCAGAGTTTCGTCCAGGTAAATCTAAATCCCTAAGGACTGGGGTCCCATACTTATACCAAGTTAGGGGGTTGGACATACTCTGGGGACCCACCTATGGGAGGGTCAGGGCAGAGAGGTGGTTACACCCCTTTCCCTTTGTCCAGTTTCGTGCCAGAGCAGGGGCTGGAAGTGTTAAAGATTGCAGGAATCGCTGTTAGCATGAGCTGAAAGCCATTTTGTACTTGGCAGCCATTTTAGTTAGCCATGTGCTCGCCATGTGCTTTCTCCCTCTTCCAGAGTCTTGCACATGCTCAGAGAGGCCTAGCTGGTAGAATGCACCTGCTCCTAGTATAGAACTGTCAGGCTATTCTTACTCATGTAAGCAGTTTAGTCTCCCTCCCACTTTGTGGAGCAAGCAAATTTTATATACCCATATTAGTCAATAAGCATGCTTGTATGTGCTAGGACCTCCCCTTGATTTTATGCTGACTATGTAACAAATACATATATAAGGACCCTGTTCTCTGCACTCATTAGAATGCCTCCTACAGTGGCCTGCGGGTACCGTAAGATGCAATCTCCCTCATCTGAGGTTAATAAAACATGTTTTTTGATATTACAGCTTCTGTGCCAATCTCTTCTTTGTTGGTCTTAAGGACCAGATGTATCAGTGAACCCCTAAGAAGGTTTTTATTTCTACAAATGGCGCCCGAAAGTGGACCTCATCGGTGCAGCGGCTATCCAAGGGAGTGGTCTTGAAGGGAGACAGGAATCTACTGAGGAGTACAGGACAGGAATCTACTGAGGAGGTACCCTGCGCACGGAGATTGTTTGTCTTCCAGCCCAGTATATTTCTGGTCTTCCTGATCTGATCCTCCAAGTGTTTGCCGCTCCCGACTGAGAACTTCTTTGGCGTGAGTATTTTAAAATGACCGTTAGGTCACTCAGAACTTGGCAGTTGGAACCTGGACACCATTTGATTGGTAAGAGCCGTTTTGCGGCACTTGCTGTTGGTTTGATGCCTTTGATTGGTAAGGTAGTTTTAGTAACACTTACTGTGGCTTTGTTTGTATGATTGGCCAATTTTGGAATTTGTTTTGTAATTATATATGCATTGCAATTCATATAGGCAGGTAATGAGGAGATTTTTCTCTAACTTTGAAAACTTGAACGGCACACATTGTGTTAAGTGTCACTTGGAGTATAATATTATATATGCTATAATATTTTTGGCATGCCTGCTTCTAGCACACTTTGTTGAAAGTGTTGCTGTTTTGGAGGTACCGATATGGATTTAGTAAGTACTCAGTTGACTCCCTCAGAGGGGATACCTAAATAGGTTTACGTATAGTAAAAAGATATTTCTTCCTTGGTGACTAAGTACCCCATGGAACTAAATATGTACATAAAACGGATCCGGATCTGCGCACTTAGTAACATTCATAAGTGGTGATATGCAGAGCGCTTTTTGAGTGTTCTACCAGCCAAAACTGGCGAATTTGGTGTATTTTGGCTTCTTGACCATGGAACAGTTTTTTGGGCTACTTTTGAGAGCTCTTCTTGTAAATATGACTTACAATTAGTATTTACAAATAGGTTGGTATTGCGTACACTTTGTAAGCAGTCCTAAGTGTTGATTTGTGGGTTAAATGTGTGTTTAAATGTCTATGTGGGGTTTGTGGTTTGACATTGGTAATACTTGTGTGAGTACTCTTTGTGAAAGAATGTCTAGCTTTAAGCGCGCTGTGTTGTGTACTCTGCGTATATGACCCCCCTTCTGTAAATATCTGAATGAGCTCAATGAGTTTGTTTATGTTTTTTTGCTGTCATCATTCTGTTATGCAAAATGTCATTTAGTTACTTACATATTAAATAAAAATCCAGAAATGAATTATATAACATACGCTAAACAGCTGCATGTTACTATTAAATTGACAGAGTACGACACTGTACATGTGTGCAAATTGCCACAATGCTAAAGATAAAATTAGAATTCGTATTCAATAGGATTAAAATAGGCCTCATACAGAGGAATAAAAACGAAATTATGTGTTTTGTAATCAATAGACTAAAATACATGTTACAGCCTTTTCCTTAAATACATTGTATTAGACATTAAAAGGCATGCACATCATATGAGTGAATTTGGTCGTTGCTGAACTAAATACACATTATAGAAAGATAGATTTGACTGCATTGAAATGCCTCAGTTTTTAAATAGACTGTGACATGCTTTTCTTTCAGCACCCGAGAAAAAAGCTTTCCAACAGCTGTGTTTAAACTGACTAACTGAAAAGAAACTGTTTGACACAGCAAATGGGGATTTAACTCTGTCAGGGTATTTCAAATAATAAAGGGGTTTTTTCCTGAGAAAGGCGTGAAAATTCGACGCCTGCTGACAAACAACAGCTGCATAAATAGCATATGGCTATTCCTGATCACGGCCACAGACAGGAATGCTGAGTCAGCGAAATTTTAAGTCAGTGTAAAACTGGTATAAGGGCCTGCATTATTTTAAAAGTTTCAAAAAACCAGTTTCATTATTTTGGATAACAGAGAACAAAATTGAAAGTAGGGATTTCCTTTCTTAATGCCTTTTTTACATAAGTACATCTGTGGTTCTGATGTTAAATGATAACTGTCCTTTTAAAAAGTGGCGCAGACTTTTCCTGTTTCAAGTAAGGCTTCTGTGCTTAGGGTTATGAATGAATGCGTTTAAATATGATAGGCTACGAATGAAGCTTGCTTTTCCAATGTGGAATCATCAAAATGGTTGGTTTTGATTAAAAAAATAAATAAAATTAATTATATGAAAAAAAATATATTGTTAAACATAAATGCTTTAAATTCGTTTTTTCATCTTTATAAAGCCTAATCATCATACTGTGAATTCCTAGTATCAAAGTTGAATTTAAGCAGTGCTGTACCGCAATAAGAAGGGAACTTAAATGTGAAATGTCACTTTACCCAGCCGTACAAAACTCATTTTTATAAGGGTATATCTTATACATTTCTGATTTCCCATTCCTGGGCTATCTAGAGAACACTCTGGGGGTTCCTATTATGCAAAAATATTGTAGGATATTCATTTTTAAGTGCCCCTACCACCAAAGTCGAAATTGAGCTAAATTCACAATTTTACAAGCAGTTCTACCACTCAAGGCAGTTTTAACGTGCTCTCAGGCTTCCATAAAGTATATGCAAGTATAAAACAAACAGCTGACCTCTGTATTACTAGACTGCACACCACATACTATACATAAATGAAAATAAGTATACAGAAACCAGCAGACGTTATTATCCTACCTTTAAATTGCTGGCAAACACACCGGACAGGACTGCCTTTTAGCTGTGATTCTCCAGAGTTGCTTTGCATTACGAAAACCGCATGGCAAGCCTTGCACAAACAAAATGAGCAGCTGCTGAACGGGTCAAAGGTCGGAGTTCTGCATTTAGCAACTTAGCAGGGTGAAGGGTAATGTTTGCTGGGACACTTCGGCCTTCGAAAAGTTTTTGAAAGACGAGATGATAGCGCAAAGAGAGAAAGAGAAGCTTTGCTTCCTATTTTTGGCAAACACACGTTTAGCGCAGTCATATGAAACGAAGGAAAACAGCCCTCAGTTGAGCATTGATCTGCCAGGTATATAAAATAATGGTTTTAGTTTAAAGAATACTGTGTAGGGGCTACGATAAGGAGGAAATGGATTTTAGTTTGCATTCATGCACCCTCATGTTAATCTAGTACAATTGCTCAAGAAATTGATACATTGGTTTGTTTGTGCCCAGTTGCTACAAATAGGGGTTGAAAGTGTTGACAGAAGTAAAACCTGTTTCAGGTTTTCCTACTGTCAAAATGGGGAAGGAGGCTAGCTCCTCTACAAATTAAGGGTAGGCAAAATTATGTTTTCTCTCTTCTTTTTCTCACTTTTTTTGAGTCTGTCTAAACTGTCTAGGAAATGGCCATGTGATAGTTATTGGCTATTCTGTAATACTGTTTTAAAATTGTTAGAATTAATAAAATGATAAAATCTATGCTATGTTACTGCCCATCCTGTATGAAAGAATGAGTAGAACAGATTGATGTTCCCTTATTTGATCTTTAAGGAGAACTGTATAGTGGCGGTTTCTGTTCAAAAATCTCAGGTGGCAACACTATTATTGTTTATGTTATTCTCATGTTCTATACAGTTTTGCAAGGGCATTGCTAGTTTTTTATTAGCTAGTCTCTGTCAATAAGCTGACAGCCCTTATTAGAGCTGGAGATAGGGTTTTTTTTCCTTTTGAAAATGATGTTGCATAGTCCAGATCGTGAAAAGTACAATGCAGGAAAGACGCTCATGTGATCCTTAGCAAACATTTTGAAGGAAAATATTGTTTTATAGGAGTTTGTTTGTCATAACATGTTCTGCTGGAGAAAATGTACTCACTATGTTGAAGTTTAGTTCTTTTTGCAATAAGAATCCCTGTTAAATTAGCAGTTTTAGATTTTCCTGCTGCACCTATAACATGAGAGCATGGTCCTAAGCATAACATGTAAGAGAAATTATTTTACAAGTGTCTGCAGTCCTGTACAAGTAATGTAAAATCTATGAGTAAAAGTGTAGAACATTTCCTTTTTCTTGAGGGTTCTTCAGATTGGTAATATAGGAATACACCAATGTAAGTATTTGGAGTATGTCTGTATTGTTTTTCTCTTTTCCTCAGAATTTAGTAAATGAATACAGACTTCCTTGGCTGTTTGGGATTGGGTGATGTATTACTCTTGTCAGTTCACCAAAACGTTCCTTTTATACTTGCCAATAGGTCCAGGGTTTTCTACTCTCAGATAGAAGAAAGTGGCTCTTGGGTGCCTTACTAATGTATGGGGCGCCCCAGGACTAAGAGAGTATTCTGAGACTATCCTCTCTGTTGTTAGATTATTTCTGTGCCTTGTCTAAAGACCTCTTGTTCTGTCCACCAATAGATATTTGCTGCCTTACAACCATTGCCAGAGGGCCCGGACATCAGATCCAGCCTGGGAGTCAGCGCCACTCCAGTTTGAAGCCAAAGTTAAAGGAACCAGCATAGGCGTTGCTGGCAACTAGGACCTCAGTGAAGGCGGAAGCACTGGGACGTGAAGTGTGTACCCCTGCCACTGTCTTGGGCGAAAGACGGGGTTACAAATCAGGATGGAGAAATCTTTGTGTGGATCCAGTTTTTGATGCCCAGCTGAGAGAGTCACAGAACGACAAGGACGGCAAGGAGGCTTTTGCTTGAGGTGACCCCCTTTGAAACAAGGGTTGCTTCAGGCCTTTGAGTCCTGGTCCCAAGTGAATGCAAGTCTACGCCTTTGTTTGTTGATCAAGAGATGCCCGAGCACACTGGGTACAATTTGTGGCCCTAACAAAAGAGCAGTGCGCCAGAGGTGCAATACAGGAGTTAGGGAAGGACTTGAGTTTAGGGTACAGGTGCTGTGCCCTTAGTGCCTGTTAGATTAAAGTGAAGAAAACTGGTGCACTGCCTGAGACACTGGACAGGATCATTGAGGGTATTTGCCCTGGGGGGGTGATTGCCCTATCCTGAAAGAAAGACTTTTCCTTCTCTGTGATTCTTGAGTTGCGAGTTGTGCAGCTCCACCGTGGGAACAACAAGAGCCTGCCTGTGAGGCTCAAACGGACACAGGGAGAAGACTCCCCTCTGGCTGTTGGTTCTAGAAATTCCCAAGGACTCTTTTTTTGTTAGTAATGTACCCCTTTGGTCGTCCCATTTTTTTGGGATGAGCAGCCCTTTGCGGCTCCTTGTCCTAATTCCTATGGCCCTGTGTGGTCCTCCTGGTCCCCCGGAGCCACAATTGCTTTTGTAATAATATGTCTGATTGCTTTAATATTTTTTAAGAGTAATGTTTATTCTGCACGAGAAAAGTTCATCTGAGCATGTTACTTTACTCTTTCCTTAAGTATATTAATTGATAATTTAGCCCTCATAAAAAATACTGAGAAAGTCTATTGAAAATGTTTTTATTAGGTATGTGCTGTTGGCTATTTTTAAATTGACATAAATAGTCACTGAAATACATCAGAGCCCTGAAACTTAAAATTAGACTAGATGGTTTTGGTATTTGCTTTCTGCTTAGGATTGGAAAATATTGAGATTTCTGTTTGAGATAATAGTCATTATTCTCTCTTGCTACCTGTATGACCCAATGCTCTGTTCACTTTGTACTCCTGCTTATACCTTGTATATACCTGCTTAATGAAATGTTTAGAATGTAAATGCCGACCTAGCATAGGATATTGATGAATTTATGAGAAGAAAATGTGCAAAATATTTTCTATGTCTCTACTAGATCATGGGAATGTCTTTAGCTCATGCTAAAAGGATCATCTGTTAAAGATTGCAGGAATCGCTGTTAGCATGAGCTGAAAGCCATTTTGTACTTGGCAGCCATTTTAGTTAGCCATGTGCTCGCCATGTGCTTTCTCCCTCTTCCAGAGTCTTGCACATGCTCAGAGAGGCCTAGCTGGTAGAATGCACCTGCTCCTAGTATAGAACTGTCAGGCTATTCTTACTCATGTAAGCAGTTTAGTCTCCCTCCCACTTTGTGGAGCAAGCAAATTTTGTATACCCATATTAGTCAATAAGCATGCTTGTATGTGCTAGGACCTCCCCTTGATTTTATGCTGACTATGTAACAAATACATATATAAGGACCCTGTTCTCTGCACTCATTAGAATGCCTCCTACAGTGGCCTGCGGGTACCGTAAGATGCAATCTCCCTCATCTGAGGTTAATAAAACATGTTTTTTGATATTACAGCTTCTGTGCCAATCTCTTCTTTGTTGGTCTTAAGGACCAGATGTATCAGTGAACCCCTAAGAAGGTTTTTATTTCTACAGAAGCCCCTGAGACGGTTTGAACTGGGGTATGCACAGGGACACCAAATGTGCCCCCAGTGCAGGACTTCAAAGCACCAGAGAGTGCTCCCGCCCAGCCCCAATACACACTATCCTGTCTGGGGAGGTGGTTACACCTCCCTGGGACAGGAAACCTATTGTCCAGGCCTCCCCTGCCGGAGTTTCGGTCAGCAGCAGGAGGCCAGACTCGTGTCTGTGGCAGCAGCATCCATTTTGTGATGCCAGGGCTTGGAAGAAGTTACCGGGCAGGCCGGTGTGTACATGTCTCTCCCTCTAGAAGGGTGGAATGCTACGCCCACCGCCAGAACTGGCGGGGGGGGTAGTATTCCAAGATGTTTGACACAAACACAACATGTTTCCGTGCAGCCATCCCAAAGTTAGCATTTAACGCGAGGTTATAATGCGCTTAAGAGTATATGGTCAGGCTGCACTACAAACAGCATCAGAGAAGGGTCTCCGAACCCTGCAGAGGGGCCCTGCTCATGCAGGGGCACCCTCTCACATAGGAACCACGCACTCTACCTCCAGGATTGATAAGGCCTGCCATAGGAGTGACTTATAGGTTTATATGTGTGTATGTATGTAGTGATATAGGTAGCCTATATCACAGTAAGGGGTGCATGCACCACCTTACCCAGGCTGCAGTAGCAGACCTGTGGTGTCATTTTGGATGGCCTTCCAGGGGTGGCACAATACATGCTGCAGCCCCTGGTAGGCCTCTGAGGTACCTATACCCTGGGTACATAGTATACCATATACTAGGGACTTATAAGGGCACTCCAGATTCCAGTCAGAGATGTGCCTAAGGCACATGGAAACCATTTTAGAGAGGAAGCAGCTAGGCTGGGGTTCTGATTAGCAGGGCCCCAGCCAGACTAAAGTCGAAAAACAGTGAAGCATCAGCAAAAAGTGGGGGTACCCATGTGAAGCAGATCCTACTCTCCTACAGGGAGCACCAATGACATTCGTGAGCTACTTATCTTTAACTTGCATTTTCAAGAGAAGCCGATGTGTTGTTAAATGAAGGGTAACATGTGCATCTGGCGATTATTTTAAACATTATTGTTTTAAAATAATGAAGTCAGTCTAAATGGATGGCATGGGTGGAAGCAGGAATGAAGCACGATATGGCACAGTTTTAAATGTGTTTAATTATTTCAAGACTACATGTTCCTAATTACTTTCATAAATATTCTCTCTTTCTGAAATGTGCTTTAACTTGCACCATTTGGTCCTTTTTTTTGTTCTTCTTCAAAATTTCCTTGGGATGAGAGTCCCGCAGTTCCACTTTAGTCAATCAGGCTCGCTCGCAACACAACACACATTCAGAACCTTCCTTTACGCCTCGCCACGTTCAAATGTCACCAGCCGCCCCTTATCATGTCCCTAGAAAAAAGGCACAGACACACACATTGATGCCTTCAGAAACATGGTGAGACTTACAACAGTGACATGTTAAGAGTTGCTGTTTTATATTTGGCTAGGTCCAACATTCTGAGCAGTCAATGAATAGTGAAGCTGCAAGAGAAAAGAGAGGTTTAAAAGATGTTGGCAGATAGATTAGTGATTAGCCTACTTCACATGGGTCTCTGGAAAGGTACACTTGAAGTAGGTCTTATAAATGTAGGTGTCTGCTTGAAATGGGAAGTGCACTTTGTCAAGTTTAAATGTCTGCGTGCTCTCATGACTGAGGTATGTGTGTACTTCTAAATGTATTCTGACACATGTTGTGCATCAGAAGATGCTAGCTTAAACACCTGGCAGCTTCACATACAGGTGCACAAATCTTCTCAGTTCTGCTACATCATTTGGTCACAGAAGCGGACATGTGTACCTATGTAGGTGTCGCAGAACCCCTCAAATAGACAGTTCAATAATCAATACCCACGTGCCCGGTATTATGATCAGAAAGGAATACATGTACGTTCCTCCATACAAATTTGGAGAGCATGTAGTCTGAAACACAGGTATTCTGCAATTTGTAGGTTTCTTTTTAGGTATCATTTCACTAGAAAAAAGGCACAGACACACACATTGATACCTTCAGAAACATGGTGAGACTTACAACACTGACATGAGAAGAGTTGCTGTTTTATATTTGGCTAGGCCCAACATTCTGAGCAGTTGGTGAATAGTGAAGCTGCAAGCGCAAAGTGAGGTTTAAAAGATGTTGGCAGATGGATTAGTGATTAGCCTACTTCATATGGGTCTCTGGAAAGGTACACTTGAAGTAGGCCGTATAATTTTAGGTGTCTGCTTGAAGTGGGAAGTGCATTCTGTCAAGTTTAATTGTCTGCGTGCTCTCATGACTGAGGTATGTGTGTACTTGTAAATGTATTCTGACACATGTTGTACATCTGATGACCATAACTTAAAAACTATATAGCTTATCATATAGGTGCTCAAATGTTGTCAGTTCTAATAGAGCCTTCAGTTGCAGAAGGAGACATCTGTAACCTGTGTAGGCATCAGAGAAGTGCTCGAAAAGATAGTTCAATACCCATCTGTGCTATATACATTTTCTTGTACACAAATTTAGAGAGCACGTTTGATGTATTATGTCACCACAAAGAGGCATAGTCACACATATTTAGGTCTTGAGAAATATAGTGAGAGTTACAGCAGTGACATGAGAAGAGTAGGCCTTTCATATATGCCTATGCCTAAGTTTGTGAGTGTCGGTGAATAATGAAGCTGCAAGAGAAAAGTGAGGTTTAAAACATGTTGGCAGATGGATTAGTGTTTATGGTAGTTCATATGATTCTCTGGAAAGGTACATTTGAAGTAGGCTGTATAAATGTAGGTGTCTGCTTTAGATGGAAAGTGCACTCTGTCAAGCTTGAATATGTGTGTGCTATCGTGACTGAGGTATGTGTCTACTTCTACATGTATTGTGACACTTGTTGTGCATCTGATGACCCTAACTTAAAAAGTATATAGGTTAACATACAGCTGGACAATTTTTTTTAGTCCTACTACAGCATTCAGTCATTAAAGTCTAGACCATTTAGTTAGATAGCTATCATAGAACCAGTGGAATATAGAGTTAAAAATCTGACTGCCCTGTGTAATGAGGAAAATGTAATGCATACATCTTCTTGTACACAAATTTGAAAAATAAAAGTGTACACTAATTTATAAATGTTTCTTTCATACTTTCAACCATTTACAGTTTTACTAATGTGCATATTTAGGTATCCTAAATATTTATTTGTTATGGAGAGAATGCCAAGGTAAGTGTAAGCAGCTGCTTATAGAGTATTATGAATATTTAAATGTAAGTAATTTGCACTTATGAATTGATGTAACAAAGTATTGAACTGTTGTCTGTTTTTTAGATATTTGTTTTATTTGGAACACAAATTGAAGATGGCAAGAAAACATGAAAAGAGAAGAGAAAAAGAAAACAGTACTAATTAAAGAATGCTGAAAAGAAGGAATTATATGATGCAGAGAAGGGTATACAAGAAAAGCACTCTTCTGGTAAGAGAACTAAGCAATTTCTTAAAACAGTTTTACAGAGATTGAAAAATGTTGAAATGATTGAAAAGAAAAAGAAAAGTTTTACAACAAATCAGAAGCACAACAAGAATTGTCATGGTAAAACAACATCATTTTAGGGAAAAACAACACATATCACAAGCAGACAAAAAGAGCAGAAGGATATAGGAAGAAGAATGTTTAGAAGTAGAGTAATTTAAAATCTATAAAAAATGTTTTATAAAAAATATAAAAGAAGATCAGCACCTTATAAGAAAAAGCAACAGATTGAAAGTGTAGTAGATACAGCTTTTGAATTGAAACTAAAATTATTTATATTAATATTGAAGAGAATGAGAACATTGGATAAAACAATGATGTTTATGAAGGAGAAAAGCAAAAGAAAAAGACTTGTTAATAGAAGTAACTTTTGTAAAACTTTTACTGGTGAACGGTAGCACACTTCCAATACTGAGTCTTTCTTTCATTTTTTTATTTTTTTATTCCTCATATAACATCAATAGGAGTATAAAGACTTGGGGGCATATTAGCAAGAACGGCGTTAAAATTATCGCCACTTTAGCGGGAGGAAACTGACGCTAAAGTGGCGATAATGGGCTTGATAATATGCCCTTGAGAATACCAATAGAAGCCCATGTTCTGCTGTGATCCTGGGCTTCTATTGGAATTCTCAAGGGCATATTATCAAGCCCATTATCGCCGCTTTAGCGGCAGTTTCCTGCCGCTAAAGCGGCGATAATTTTAACGCCGTTCTTGCTAATATGCCCCTTGGTTAGGCAGATCAAGCAGGCAACTTGAGAAACTTTTCCCCTAAGAAAGAGGGACAATGGTATCCTCCATCTTGCACTCTAAACCAGTTCCATAGCCACATAGCTATTTTTCCAGGGTGGATTTCTCCATCCAGAGATTTAGCTATTGATATTTTAATCATAGGCCCAGTTCCTCATTTAACTCATTTTCGCTCCCTTCTATGTTCTTATTTTCCATTTCCCATTTCTCCCATATCTCCCAGAACTTCACTTTTTTCTCCACAGAACTCTTATGATCTAAGGAGTTTATTCTTTGAATTGCTAAAAGCCACTCTGTTTTTGTTGGGGGAGGGCAGAACCCATTTTATGCAGATCTCCCTTCTTGCTAGCAATAGTAACATAAACAGGTTGTTGTTTCTTTGATAGCTTCATTCTTCTCTCTTTTACCCCAAATATTACCATAGCTAGGCTTACCTTGATATCTTCATCTTACTCTCTTTGACCATCTTACCCACATCCTGCCAGAAGTTCACTATCAGAGGGCACCGCCAAAACATGTGAACATTGTTGGCCTTTTCTTCTCCGCACTTGGGGCATTTCTTCACCTCCTGTCTCCCCAGCTTGGACAGCTTCTTTGGTGACCAGTATGCCCTGTGCACTATGAAGAGGTGATTTTTCCTAAGAGGTGCAGATTTTATAGTTGACCGAAAGGTAGTCATCGATACTTGACATATATCTTCCAATTGTATACTTGGCAGGTCCCTCTTCCCGATCTCTTCCAGCAAAGAATAGGGTTCTTCCCCCTCCTCAATCAGCATCCAGTATGATTTTGCAACCTCCTTCTTTTGAAGGGATCTCAGTTGGTGTTCCATCTCAAAGTCCTTTCTCCCTTCCCCTACTTTCCTCAAAGCATTTACCCAACTTAGCAACTGGTAGGATTTAAACTTGGAGAGGCGTCCTTCTGTTAATCTTTCGTAGGTTTCCCAGGAAACGAATCTATTTTCCTGCAGAAGTTGACCCCATTTATTTATTCCCACTTGCCCCAACGGGGCTGCCAATTTATCTACAAGGCACACTGGAGTACCTGGGGAGTTCCAGATTGGGGCTGCTGCACAATAGTAAGTTATTGTCAGAGACCGTCTATTCTCGTACCATATATTACATGCGGCCTTCACAATTTTTAGTTTCACCTTTTTAAAGTATTTGGGGTGGCCAAATTTATATAGAAAAAAGTTTGCCACATCTGTCTCGTCTGATGTTAGGGCCTTAAAAAGCAGGGTATAGAACGCATTTTCCAAGAGAAGAGATCTGAAGTTCTTAAACTGAAAGACCCGACAGTATATTAAAAGATCTGGACTCGCAATTCCCCCATAGATCTTCCTCCAGTGTAACTTCTTCCAAGCGATCCTTACTCCTTTGTCTGACCAGATAAAACTACTTAATGCTCCTTGTAATTTTTTAAAAGGGTCCACTTTAAAGTGTAGGGGAATTGTATTGAAGATAAAAGTGAACTTTGGCAATATGGACATTTTTAATAAGTTTGAGCTTCCTATGAAGGATAAGGGGAGAGCACTCCAGGTCTTCAATAAACTTATGGTGTCTTTTTGTACCTTCACGAAGTTTGTCTGGGCCAGATTACTAAGGTTCTGTACCACCTGGATCCCCAGGTATCTAATCTCCTGTTTCCCCCAAAGGGCTAGAACAGTGAGTGTTCCACTCCATAATTTCAGTCTTTTGCTGCTTGACTTGATATCCTGATACTTTCCAAAATTCTTCTAAAGTTTTAAAAATCTCTGGAAGGGATTTCTCCATTTCGCTAGTATAGATCATTAAGTCATCCGTGTAAAGACGCACTTTTTTCCCACTCTTTATACTTAAAAGGACTTATATTCAGGTTTGCTCCTATTTTATTGGCCAGAGGCTCAATATATATGTTAAAGAGTAAAGGGGATAAGGGACACCCTTGACGAGTCCCTCTTTTAATTTCTATCTGGTCCGTAAGATTCCCATTTACCAATATCCTTGTGGTAGGGTTACTGTAAATTGCTGACACAGCTCTGGAGAAAATCTCCCCCAGATCGTGTTGCCTGATTGTCCATTGTAGGAAGGGCCAGCTGACCCTATTAAATGCTTCAGCTGCATCAAAAGTAAGGACCGTCAAAGGAGTTTTGCTTGTTGTAGCTAAATCAATTGTTAAGTGGGTTAAGTCATGTAATTGTCACCCTTTCATGAAACATTTTGGTCAGAGTGTATCAACTGGCCAATAACACTCTCTAGTCGTTTTGCCAAGATCTGGGTGTATATTTTATAGTGAGAGTTTAGGAGAGAAATCGGTCTGTATGATTCACAAAACTTGGGGTTCTTATTTGATTTTAAAATTATGCTAATCGGTTGCTTCTTCCCAGGAGCGTGGCAGTTTTTTCCCTTCTTGGAAGTCAGCATTTATCATCTCCCTGTACCATGGGGCCAATTCTTCTTCGAGGGCTCTATATAATTCATTGGGGAGGCTATCTGGGCCTGCTACTTTCCCTATTTTCATTTTCCCCATTCCCAATCTTACCGCTTCTAAACTTATTTCCGCACAGAGGAATTTCTTTGAAGTAGCCAACAACCTAGGGATATTTATCCCTTCATAATAGTTTTGTAACTGTTCCCTAGATATTACTGTGTCTTCATTGTACAGGTCTTTAAATAATTGTACAAAAGCCAACTCTAATTCTTTATCTTCTTTGCACAATTTACCTGCCTTGGAATCTAAAATTTCAACGACATTCAGTGGCGGCTCGCATAGGGCGTGCTGCGGGGCGGTGAGGCGGGGAGTGGCAGGGTGGGGGGGTAGTAAACTCGGACATACGACCGAACGGAGCAAAGTAATTATTACGTTCCTCCGTTCCGTCGTTTGTCCGAGTTTACTACCCCCCCCACCCTACCCCTCCCCTGCCCGCCGCCCCGCAGCACGCCCTATGCGAGCCGCCACTGACGACATTGTTTCTGTTATGTTCTGATTTAGCTTTCCATGCCAGCAGCTTCCCACTTCTTTTTGATTTCTTCTTCTAAAAAACTTGATAAACAATATTTACCATGCTGCAGGTCACTCTGTATTCGAGCCTGCTCCTGTACATCCAATGAGTTCTCTAATTCCTTGGAAAGCTTAGTTATTCTATATTCAAGTTTGACAATTTTAAGCTTTCCGCTTCCTACTCTGGCCTATGGAGAGGCTAGTCAGACGTCCCCTTATGAAGGCTCTATATGTATCCCAAACTATGTGCATCTGGGCAAAACACCTATTAATCTGAAAGAATTCATTTGTTTCTTTCTTTAAAATCTCAATTAAATTGGTGTTCATTAGTAGGGCACGATTTAACGTCCATCTCTTTTGTGTGTGTGGTTGAGTTATGTTTAACACCAGTCTATCTACTGAATGATCTGACAGGTGTTCTACTATATGTTCTACATTGGAAATCTTGCTGCCAATCCTACTGGTTACTAAAAAGAAGTAAATCCTTGAAGAATGCCCATATTTTTGTTGTTAAAAGTAAACCGGTTACCCTTACTGGCGTTTTCTCTCCACTGGAGGAGGATTTATCTAGGGATGGGTCAATCAAGACATTAAAGTCACCCCCCAAGATAATGGGGACATTTATATCCAGAAGAAAGTTGAATAGCTCCTGAAGGGGTGCTGAGTCATCCATGTTGGGGTCATAATACCCTACGATTGCGAACCAATTATTCTGCAGCTTAACTTTAGTTATAACCCATCTCCCCCTTTTATCTGCCATACATTCTCCCAAGTGTGCCCTAATAGAATTTCTGAAAAGGATGGCCACCCCTTTTGTACAACACTCCTGATCTGTACATACGTAATGCTCAACCCTGTTTTTTTTAAAAAATCTTACTCCATTCTTCTTTCAATAAATTGGTTTCTTGTATTATTATTATCTCACTGCTGGATAATTTGCAGTATTCCAGAATAATCCTTCACCTACTGGCAACCCTAAGACTGTTAACATTCCAAGTTCAAATTCTTATGGTCCTATCTTCTGATGTGCCAGTCATTTCCTATCTTAGTGTTTATGGGAGCAGAAAGAAAAGCCCCGACCTTGGTGTTGTCTGCCAGTTCCTTAACAATGAGGACCTTATTTTTTATTTTTTTTCCCACATGCTCCCCCACCCTGTGCATAAAGTAACGAAAAGAATTTCATGTGTGAACACCCCCCCTTCCCTCCCTGGGGAACCTTCCCAATTGTCAGCAGATGTCCTTCTTGGAGGTCCCTCATTTTGAGCCCTCTTATCCTTCCGGAATTTATTAGACTAGGTTATTTTGGTGTGCTTAATTTGACCAATCAAAGTTTCAACCTCCTTCCAGGTCCTTAATATTATGCATCTTATTTTCCCACATAACCCTTAATGTGGCTGGGAAACAAATCTGGACTGTAGCTCCCAATGATCTTAACTTTTGCATACATTTACCCATCTCCCATTGCCTGCCCTGAGTAGATCTATAAATATCCAATCTAATTTTAAAGGACCATTCTCCCTTTGTATAGGAGCCTGCTTTGATGTCCTCTGTTAGTATTCTCTCTTTAAGAGCCTAGACGCCCATGGGCAGGTGTGCGATTTATAAATGCTCAAATCAAATCAAATCAAAACAGGAGCATATGTTTTGAAATTTACAAGAATCTTCCTCAGTGCCTTCCTACTGATAGATTTATGAAACGGATCTCGATGTATGTGCTGTATATCTTCCTCAAGTGTGCTAGTCTCAAGATTTGGGATAAACTCTTTTAGTAAACCTATCATAGATCTTTTTATGTTAACACCCTCAAAGCATTCTGGGACATTTAAGATCATTATGTTATTTCTTTGTGCATTATTCTCAAGAGTCTTGATCTTATCTCTTAGGCTCTTTTCACCTGCTCTAAGGGATGACATTTCTCTTTGATTTATTTTGACCTCCCTATTCAGCTTCTCTACAGATACTTCAATAGTTTCCAGTCTATCCACTAAAGAGTTCACCATACTCTCCAAACTCACACACACTTCATGTATCTTCCCCTGGTTCTTTTCTGAAATGTTAAATCACTCCTTTATTTCGCTAAATAGGAAAGTTAACATCTTTTCCACCTCCAGCGGAGTGCCCTTCTCTGCTTGCGTGTCGTGCTCGGGGTGCTCGGGGTATGCTGTGGGCCTTTTTCCTGTGGTAGTTCCACTAAATTCTTATCTGCCAGCACTTGAAATCTGTTAGGGGTCTCTAGATGTCATGGTTCCGGTCCGTGTGACTGCTGTTGTAGGGTCCACTTCCTCGTGGGCAAACCAAGGGGTTAACAGTCTAGCTTCCTTTAACAGGAAGTAGACCTAGAGGTCACCACCAAGAGCACTTCCGGGTGAGACCGCATAAGGACCTGCGGCGCTCAACCCAAGTTGCTTCCGATACTGAATTCAACCTCGCCGGAGACGGAGTCACCTAGCCTCTGCATCCTCCAAGATCCGCTCGACTGGAAGACAGGTATTTCCTTGCTTGCACAAAGCGCAGGAGAGCTTGTGCTGTATTCATTGACGTGGTGCGTGCAGGGGCGCGTAGCCACGAGACCGGCTTCTCCCTCGTGGCAAAAGCGCCGTATCGCTTTCTACCCTTCCGTGTGGTGGCACGCGCAGGAGCGCGTTGCCTCTTGTTGTGATTACCAGCATTTCCAGTCCTGATGTAGAGACACGCGCAGGAGCGCGTTGACTCTCTTTATTTCTTAAGGCATTTCCAGACCTTGTTGTGCGGAGGCACGCGAAGGAGCGAGTTACCTCTCCTTGGTTCTTAAGGCGTTTCCAAGCCTTGTTGAAAAGACACGTGCAGGAGCGCGTTGCCTTTCCTTTTTTGTTCACCACTTTCTGTATTAGTGATATGCGGCACATGCAGGAGCACGGTGCCTTTTTTCACATTTCGCCCATAGCGCAGGAGCGCATATTCCTTTGCTAAGAGAACACACACAAGGATGTGTGGTCGCTTGCTTATTCCTGGTTCCAGCGCAGGAGCGCTTATTGTTTCATTTGGGCTACAGTGGTATCCGCACTCTGGATACTTCCTTTTATGCGCAGGTGCACCTACATTCTGTTCTATGTTCCTTATGATGTGTGAGGTCATACGCCGCAACTACTCAAAGTGCCATATTCCAGGTGACTATTGATGTTTCCCCTGACTGTGTGTTCCAATTGGTGCAAACGTATGTGTGCTTGTGGTGCAAGGGGCAGAGGTTGATTACCCTATGTTTTATTCTTACAGGCAATAGTTCCTAGAGGGGCTCCTTCATCTCCATTGGGCGTACTCAACCTGGTCTACACACTAAAGGAACAAATCACCACATATTAGGATTCCTTCCCCCGGTCTTCACCATCACCCCAGTCAGTATATTTTCTAGATAGGGGAGAGTTGGGAAACGGTGGCGGTTATTCATGTCATCCCTGCGAGAACTCTCTACATGCAAAAGGTAAGACTTGTGGGGGTCCCCGACAGAATCGGAAGCCCAAATTGCATTCTTGCCCGGGCGACATGAGTAACCCAGATAATACCTTGCAGGACATAGCAGCTATGTTGACCTGCATACAAGCAGAGAACCTAAGCTTGCAGCAAGACGTAACTGCCTTGCAAGGTCAACTGGCTCTTAGTCAAACGGCGGCCTGGGGTCAGACACCTACGGTTAGGGTTAAACAGATCGAGATATTTCGGCCACCCTTGTTCAACCCCGGGGGTCCCTCGCCACCTATTCAGGTTCTACCCCCCCATACAGGTGATAGCCCCTCACTCAGTCCAATTAGCCGCCCCGGAACGCTTTTATGGCGATAGCTCAAAGTATAGCATATTCCTCAACCAATGCCATCTTCACTTCATGGCACGTGCTTCAGCCTTCCCGGACTATGCATCCAAAGTCGCTTTCATCCTTTCCTATCTGGGTGGAGACGCTGCCCAGTGGTCCATATCATTGGTTGAGAACGACGATCCCATGCTTTACAACCTTCCCGTATTTAAGGAAACCCTGCGAAGAATGTTTGCCCGTCACACATTCGTGCAAGCAGCCGATGACGACCTCCTCAACCTCAAACAGGGTAGCTCTGATCTATTGCAGTACATCACCACCTTTAACAGATTAGTGATTGAAGCAAAATGGCCTGAATCAAAAAAAGTATCTGTGTTTTACCGAGGGTTACGTGTGGATCTGAAAGACCTTATCTCCCAGATGACAGATCCTCCAGAGGAGATCGGAGCGTTCATTGACTTGGTAGTCAAGTTGAACTATAGGGTGCAAGAACGAAGAACGGAGAAAACCAAGTGATTCGATCCGAAGTTCCTCAACATTCAGAGAGAAACCAAGAAATGAGGTAGCAAAAACACCGGATACTCCTGAACCCATGCAAATAGGCAGAATCTGTGGTCCTTTATCCAAGGGAGAGAAAGAAAAAAGACGAAGACAGAACCAATGCTTATATTGCGGCAAGAGCGGACATTACGTCAAAGAATGCCCTGTGAAACCAAGTAAACCGAGACCAAGCAAACCATATGCCTTTCCGGTAACCCGGTAACCCGAGGTGACCGGGCGGAAAACGATATAACTCAGTAGAAAGAGAGGTCAGTCTGCTGGGTTCTTCGTCTACGAAGACCCCGACCTTAGCCTTTTACGACAGCTACCCACATGTGGGCATAACCGTAACATTACAATCACAAGCAGGCCAGTTGTGGTTTGTCACAGCACTCATTGACTCAGGTGCTACTGGGAATTTCATCGATACCCCGTATATGGAGGACCTCGGAATGCCTGTCGTCACCAAGAAGAAACCGGAAACTGTAAAAGCAGTGGACGGTACAGATCTAACCTCCGGACTAATCCGTCACCAGACAGACGCCATGACGATGACGTGTGGAAACGAACACGCGGAGACCATTGCCTTTGATGTCATAGATGCACCTCAGTTCAAACTCATTTTGGGCCTCCCTTGGCTTGTAACTCACAACCCACACATCGATTGGGTGTCCAGGGTTATGACTCCGGACTCAGTCCACTGCAACCACTCCTGCTATCCACAGAAAGGAACCTCTGGTGAACGGGCGATACAAGCCCACGCTCTTCCGCTGTGTGGAATGGGTACAATTACCCAGGGGGTGGTACCGGATGCATACACCGATTTGGCCGCAGTGTTCGACGAACAAAGAGCCAACACGCTGCATCCACATCGCTGTTTTGATTGCAGGATAGACCGGATTCCTGGGTCCAAGCTACCATGTAGCTTTGTCTACTCCTTCACTGTGAAGGAAAACAATCACTTACGCATCTACTTGGACGACTACCTAAAAAACGGCTTCATTCGCCATTCCAAGTCACCTGTTTCTTCTTCCCTCTTCTATTTGGCAAAGAAAGAGGGGGACCTGAGAACGTGTATCGACTACAGAGCCATAAACACCATCACGGTTAAGAATCGATATCCCTTGCCCCTGATTTCTAATCTTTTGGATCAGGTGAAGGATGCATCTGTCTATACCTAACTGGATCTGCGTGGGGCCTACCATCTTGTTAGAGTCAGGGAGGGAGACGAGTGGAAGACCGCGTTCCGAACAAAGTATGGACTATTCGAGTACAAGGTCATGCCATCCGGCTGCCTTCTAATACTTCATCGATGAGGTGTTAAGGGAATACATCGATCAGTGTTGCGTCGTCTACATCAACGATATTCTGATATATTCCAAGAACATCCCGGAACACATCAGACATGTTCGCACCATCCTCCAGCAATTACAACAGCATGGCCTGTATGTAAAGCTAGAGAAAAGCGTGTTCCACACTACTGAGGTAGAGTTCCTGGGCCACATCTTGACCCCTATAGGGGTAAAAATGGACATGAAAAAGGTTGAATCGGTGTTGCAATGGCCCTCTCCATGTTCCCTGAAACAAGTCCAGCGGTTCCTGCGATTTGCTAATTACTACCGACGATTTATCTCAGGATTTTCGGACATCATCACTCCCATCACTCGTTTATTACGCAAAGGCGTGAAGTTCATGTGGGATTCCGGAGCCGAAAAAGCCTTTCGGGAGCTGAAAACCAGGTTCACTAGTGCTCCCATTTTGATACACCCCAACCCCGAACAGCCGTTCATTGTGGAGGCCGATGCCTCACAAAACGCTTTAGGGGGTGTACTATCCCAAAGAGACAACAGGACGGGCCTGTTGCATCCTGTAGCCTACTATTCCCGGAAACTACAGCCAGCAGAACGCAACTCTACGATATCAGACCGAGAACTCCTAGCTATTAAAGCAGCATTCGAGGAATGGCGTCATTACCTAAAGGTTGCCCGGCATCCATTAACCATCTACACTGATCATCAGAACCTGCAATTCCTCCGCTCTGCCAGGGCCCTTACTTCCAGACAACTACGATGGACCCTATTCTTCAACAAATATGACTTCTTATTCACATATCGACCTGGAAAAGAAAACGCCAAAGCAGACGCCCTATCCAGAATAGCAGAAACCGAAGAGGAGACAACCAACGCAGAACCTGTGTCCATCCTTCCTGACTGCTGTTTTCAGGGTGCAGTCCTCTCATCATCCTACTTGTCCCAGTTGCACGATGACATCGACAAAAAGAATCAGAGTACTGAATTGGAGACCTCAAGGGAGTCACATCACAAGATTGGTTCTTGTACAAAGGAGAAAACTACTTCCTTCCCTTGTTAGAACATCAGCAACAAGCCCTGTATATGTGCCACGATCCCCTATTGTCTATACACCCTGTATACCACAAGACCTTGGATCTGTTACGGAGACACTTCTGGTGGCCATCCATGGATACCGACGTACACTCTAACATAGCCCGTTGTTCCATCTCTACACAAGGAAAAGTACTGTCCCGACCCACAGTGGGTTTATTGCATCCTATCCCGGTTCCTCCATATCCGTGACACCCTGTATCGATGGATTTTGTCGTCGAACTACCCATGACCAGAACAGGATGTACCACCATTCTCACCATTGTGGACCATCTGACTAAAATGGCACACATCGTACCATTAAGAAAACTATCGAATTAGCAGTGATCTTCATGAACAACGTGGTGCGGTTGCACGGAGTGCCTTCTGTGCTGATCACTGACAGGGGTTCCCAGTTCATATCCAGGTTTTGGGGAGCCGTTTGTGATGCTATCGGAATGGAGGTGCGTCTATCCTCAGCGTATCACCCGCAAACCGACAGACAGGCAGAAAGGACAAACCAAACCATGGAACAATACCTCCGTTGTTTACTGTTGTCCATAGAGAAAGAATGGTTAGAAGTGCTATGGATGGTGGAGTACGCCTACAATAATAACCAACACGCTTCCATAGGGATGTCACCTTTTTATTGCCTCCAGGGTCGGCATCCACGAACGACGCCCTGGGAAGAACCATAGACCAGTTATCTGCCCACAGTACAGGAGTACCACACCCTACTACATGACCTATGACAAGAAGCCCGATTCGAGCTGGCCAAGGCTAAGGAAACATACAAACAAAACACAGATAAACACAGACATGCAGAACCAGACTACAAAACCGGTGATAAGGTGTGGATATCCATTAAGAACCTTAAAGTGCACGGCCCCAAAAAACTGGTACCGCGTTACGTAGGCCCTTACACCATTGCCAAACTCATTAACCGGGTCTCCATGAAACTAACCTTGCCTCCACATATGAAGATACACCCTGTGTTCCACGTGTCCCTCCTGAGGCGGGCTCATCCCGAGAGCCTAGTCTCTACGCCTCCACCTCCTGTGCTCAGGGATGACCACGTGGAATATGAGGTGCGAGCCATTCTTTATTCCCGTAGAACCAGGGGGAGGCTTTTCTATCTAGTAGACTGGAAAGGGTATGGCCCGGAGGAAAGATCCTGGGAGCCCTTATCCCACGTATGTCAAGCCCCTCGGTTGGTTCGTGCTTTCCACACTCGCCACCCTCTTAAACCTCATCCTGCCCCCCCTGTTTAGGGAGGGGGGTTTCGTCTCGGGAGGGGGTACTGTCATGGTTCCGGTCCATGTGACTGCTGTTGTAGGGTCCACTTCCTCATGGGCAAACCAAGGGGTTAACAGTCTAGCTTCCTTTAACAGGAAGTAGACCTAGAGGTCCCCACCAAGAGCACTTCCGGGTGAGACCGCATAAGGACCAGCAGCACTCAACCCGGGTTGCTTCCGATACTGAATTCAACCTCGGCGGAGACGGAGTCACCTATCCTCTGCTTCCTGCAGGATTTCCTTGCTTGCACAAAGCGCAGGAGCACTTGTGCTGTATTTATTGACGTGGTGCGCACAGGAGCGCGTAGCCACGAGACCAGCTTCTCCCTTGTGGCAAAAGCGCTGTAGCGCTTTCTACCCTTCTGTGTGGGGGCACGTGCAGGAGTGCGTTGCCTCTTGTTGTGATTACCAGCATTTCCAGACCTGATGTAGAGACACGCACAGGAGCGCGTTGACTCTCTTTATTTCTTAAGGCATTTCCAGACCTTGTTGTGTGGCGGCACGCAAAGGAGCACGTTACCTCTCCTTGTTTCTTAAGGCGTTTCCAAGCCTTGTTGAAAAGACACGCGCAGGAGCGCGTTACCTTTCCTTTTTTGTTCACCACTTTCTGTACTAGTGATATGCGGCACATGCAGGAGCACGGTGCCTTTTTTCACATTTTGCCCATAGCGCAGGAGCGCATATTCCTTTGCTAAGAGAACACGCACAAGGATGTTTCTTGGTTCCAGCGCAGGAGCGCTTATTGTTTCATTTGGGCTACAGTGGTATCCGCACTCTGGATACTTCCTTTCTATGCGCAGGTGCGCCTACATTCTGTTCTATGTTCCTTCTGATGTGTGAGGTCATACGCCGCAACTACTCAAAGTGCCATATTCCAGGTGACTATTGATGTTTCCCCTGACTGTGTGTTCCAATTGGTGCAAACGTATGTGTGCTTGTGGTGCAAGGGGCAGTGGTTGATTACCCTATGGTTTATTCTTACAGGCAATAGTTCCTAGAGGGGTTCCTTCATCTCCATTGGGCATACTCAACCTGGTCTACACACTAAAGGAACAAATCACCACATATTAGGATTCCTTCCCCCGGTCTTCACCGTCACCCCGGTCAGTATATTTGCTAGAAAGGGGAGAGGTGGGAGACGGTGGTGGTTATTCATGTCATCCCTGCGAGAACTCTCTACATGCAAAAGGTAAGACTTGTGGGGTCCCCGACAGAATCGGAAGCCCAAATTGCATTCTCTCCCGGGCGACATGAGTAACCCAGATATCACCTTGCAGGACATAGCAGCTATGTTGACCTGCATACAAGCAGAGAACCAGAGCTTGCACAAGACCGCAAGGAGGGGGTTATTTTAACTTGTTCGGCTATTTTTTGTCAATTTTTCCCTCCTTCTTTTGCTGTTCTCCGGCCCTCTGATAAGTTATCCAGGCTGTTTAAAGTTGGGAGAAGGATAGGGGTGTCCTGTTGTAGCTGTGCTTTTGGAGTTGGAACTAAAGTGACAGGAGCCTCTAGGATATGTGTTTTCCTCAAGGCATATCTATTGAACTGTCCCCTTGTAACTCTCTCCAACCTCCTTACCTCTGTATTGGAATTTATTGGACCGGTAGCAGTTTATTTTCTCCCTTATACAGAGGGCTGGTATCTCCTCCTGCGGGTCTCCTCACAACTGTTTTGTCTAGTAGGTGTCATAAATCTATTTTCATCCTTTGAGATGCTAAGACGTTTCCAGGTTGTTTTATCCCTCTGCCACCTCTCAATTTGCAGGCTGCCTCCCGCTGCGACACCGCAGATCGCTGCATGCACACCACAAAGGAGGTGAAAGAAACCCTCCGAAACACCTCTCCACCCTGCAACTTTCCGCCGCCCAAAGGAACCTCCATGCCGCTCCTCACACCGTTACACTCTGCATTTGGCTCCTGGAAGGTAAGAGAGCTTCCGACCTGCTCAACCGCCGGCCACCATGTTCCCCAACCTTCCGAGCCTTTCTTTAATAAAGAAAGTTATTTTCAAGATAACACATTAGTACATGCAGTTGATACTAGTGGTCGATGTTATGAATCCAAACTGGGGTGGTGTGGTGAGCAAAAGAATGATGGATTAAACCCAGATCCTTGTGACTGGGGTGAATGTTTGTATTGTCCAGCATTCCGTCCATCAATTGTTTTGTTTGCATTTGTCACCCTAAGTGGGAAGGGTATGCCCAGACGTGGGTCCCGTGCTCACTGCACCACTGGATTCAAGCTAGCCTGGCTGATGAAGGGTGATGCCCTGAAACCGGTCCCAGGATGCTTGTTTTTGGTCCAGGGAGGACCTGGCTTGGCAGTTAGGGCTGGACTGTTCCCATAACCAACAGGGTCAAGACTTATTTGCATATAGCTGGGTCCAAACTGGGGTGGTGTGGTGAGCAAAAGAATGATGGATTAAACCCAGATCCTTGTGACTGGGGGTGAATGTTTGTATTGTCCAGCATTCCGTCCATCAATTGTTTCTTTTGCATTTGTCACCCTAAGTGGGAAGGGTATGCCCAGACGTGGGTCCCGTGCTCACTGCACCACTGGATTCAAGCTAGCCTTGCTGATGAAGGGTGATGCCCTGAAACCGGTCCCAGGATGCTTGTTTTCGGTCCAGGGAGGACCTGGCTTGGCAGTTCGGGCTGGACTGTTCCCATAAGGAACAGGGTCAAGACTGATTTGCATATGGCTGGGTCCAAACTGGGGTGGTGTGGTGAGCAAAAGAATGATGGATTAAACCCAGATCCTTGTGACTGAGGGTGAATGTTTGTATTGTCCAGCATTCCGTCCATCAATTGTTTCTTTTGCATTTGTCACCCTAAGTGGGAAGGGTATGCCCAGACGTGGGTCCCGTGCTCACTGCACCACTGGATTCAAGCTAGCCTTGCTGATGAAGGGTGATGCCCTGAAACCGGTCCCAGGATGCTTGTTTTCGGTCCAGGGAGGACCTGGCTTGGCAGTTCGGGCTGGACTGTTCCCATAAGGAACAGGGTCAAGACTGATTTGCATATGGCTGGGTCCAAACTGGGGTGGTGTGGTGAGCAAAAGAATGATGGATTAAACCCAGATCCTTGTGACTGAGGGTGAATGTTTGTATTGTCCAGCATTCCGTCCATCAATTGTTTCTTTTGCATTTGTCACCCTAAGTGGGAAGGGTATGCCCAGACGTGGGTCCCGTGCTCACTGCACCACTGGATTCAAGCTAGCCTTGCTGATGAAGGGTGATGCCCTGAAACCGGTCCCAGGATGCTTGTTTTCGGTCCAGGGAGGACCTGGCTTGGCAGTTCGGGCTGGACTGTTCCCATAAGGAACAGGGTCAAGACTGATTTGCATATGGCTTGGTCCAAACTGGGGTGGTGTGGTAAGCAAAAGAATGATGGATTAAACCCAGATCCTTGTGACTGGGGGTGAATGTTCATATTGTCCAGCTTTCCGTCCATCAATTGTTTCTTTTGCATGAGGTAAAAGATGGCACTGCCATTCCAAAGGAAAAAAATGCTTTCTAGGAATGTAGAAGAAGTAATAGCTGAAGAAGTTCAAGGAAAGCGTACACAAGCTCCTGTATATAGGTGGGATTGTAGCAGTATTTGCAGTATTCGATAGGAGACTATTGACGTGTTACGATTTTTGTTACAATATGCAAAAAAAGTGTTAAACAGAGATTAAGAAGTTACAAGGACTAGATCCATGTAAAATAAGAAAATATACTAATTTGCAGGGTCATTCTCTGACTTATCTTTCAAGAAAAGTGTGCCAAAGTACTTTTCACATTTAAGAGTGTTAGCTGTACACCACTCTGAAATGCGAAAGTTAGTAAGGAGACTTTACTATGTTAAAACTCCTGCATTATGTTTAAGTGAGATGAATACAGCTCTTTTGCACAGTTCTGGATCAGATGTACAGAAAGTTTGTGATGATATACAGTTTTGTTTTTTTGGTTCTGAAGAGGAGTGTAGACAAACTGAGAGTTTGATATGTGTAGGTGTTGAAGAACAGGAGAAAGAGATTAGTATTGATGATTTTGCAGAAGAAATTACAAAATTTAACACAGTTTCATCTGAAAAACTGAACTAAATTTGTATTTGTTATCGACGTACTCACTATAGAAGTCAAACTAGGAATGTTGATTTATTTTTAAAAAGTGAAAAAGAAAACAATGATAAGCGGCAGCAATTTTGTCTTTATTTGTTTGTAGAAGGTCAGTTTGAGTTGGGTAGTGATCACGTTATTTGTAAGTACTGTTACAAAAAATTAGAAGAAAACAAAATGCCACCTAGAGAAGTACATAACAACTTAGAATTGGTACCTATTCCTCAGGAACTGTCAGATATAAAGGTATATGACTCTAGTCTTTTTCAATCTGTATACCCATTTCAGGAAATAGTTCATATGGAAAAACCAAAGGGGATGATGGACGGAGTGTTGAACATTGCAAGCACTCACCCCCAGTCAACTGATCTGGGTTTAATCCATCATCATTCTTTAGCCATTCCGCCACCCCAGTTCAGACATGGCCATATACAAATCAGTCTGACTCCTGTGCCTCATGGGAACAGTCCAGCCCGAACTGCCAAGCCATGTCTTCCTGGACCGGAAACAAGCATCCTGGGACCAGTTTCTGGCTTACAGCCGCCATCAGCCAGGCTATCTTGAATCCAGCGGCAAAGTGATCAAGGGACCCACGTCGGGATACCCTGCCAACTTAGGGCGAACATAGCAAAACCAAAGGGGATGATGGACGGAGTGTTGAACATTGCAAGCACTCACCCCAGTCAACTGATCTGGGTTTAATCCATCATCATCTTTAGCTCACTTCCGCCACCCCAGTTCAGACATGGCCATATACAAATCAGTCTGACCCTGTGCCTCATGGGAACAGTCAGGCCGATCTGCCAAGCCATGTCTTCCTGGACCGAAACAAGCATCTTGGGATCGGTTTCTGGCTTACATCCGTCATCAGCAAGGCTATCTTGAATCCAGTGGCAAAGTGAGCAAGGGACCCACGTCTGGGCATACCCTGCCAACTTAGGGCGAACATAGCAAAGCCTGGCTGATGAAGGGTGATGCTCTGACACCGGTCCCAGGATGCTTGTTTCCGGTCCAGGGAAGACATGGCTTGGCAGTTCGGGCTGGACTGTTTCCATGAGGCACAGGGTCAGACTGATTTGCATATGGCCATGTCTAACCTGGGGTGACGGAATGAGCTAAAGAATGATGATGGATTAAACCCAGATCAGTTGACTGGGGGTGAGTGCTTGCAATGTTCAACACTCCGTCCATCATCCCCTTTGGTTTTGCTATGTTTGCCCTAAGTTGGCAGGGTATGCCCAGACGTGGGTCCCTTGCTCACTTTGCCACTGGATTCAAGATAGCCTGGCTGATGAAGGCTGTAAACCAGAAACCGGTCCCAGGATGCTTGTTTCCGGTCCAGGGAAGACATGGCTTGGCAGTTCGGGCTGGACTGTTTCCATGAGGCACAGAGTCAGACTGATTTGCATATGGCCATGTCTAACCTGGGGTGGCGGAGTGAGCTAAAGAATGATGATGGATTAAACCCAGATCAGTTGACTGGGGGTGAGTGCTTGCAATGTTCAACACTCCGTCCATCATCCCCTTTGGTTTTGCTATGTTTGCCCTAAGTTGGCAGGGTATGCCCAGACGTGGGTCCCTTGCTCACTTTGCCACTGGATTCAAGATAGCCTGGCTGATGAAGGCTGTAAGCCAGAAACCGGTCCCAGGATGCTTGTTTCCGGTCCAGGGAAGACATGGCTTGGCAGTTCGGGCTGGACTGTTTCCATGAGGCACAGGGTCAGACTGATTTGCATATGGCCATGTCTAGCCTGGGGTGGCGGAGTGAGCTAAAGAATGATGATGGATTAAACCCAGATCAGTTGACTGGGGGTGAGTGCTTGCAATGTTCAACACTCCGTCCATCATCCCCTTTGGTTTTGCTATGTTTGCCCTAAGTTGGCAGGGTATGCCCAGACGTGGGTCCCTTGCTCACTTTGCCACTGGATTCAAGATAGCCTGGCTGATTAAGGCTGTAAGCCAGAAACCGGTCCCAGGATGCTTGTTTCCGGTCCAGGGAAGACATGGCTTGGCAGTTCAGGCTGGACTGTTTCCATGAGGCACAGGGTCAGACTGATTTGCATATGGCCATGTCTAACCTGGGGTGGCGGAGTGAGCTAAAGAATGATGATGGATTAAACCCAGATCAGTTGACTGGGGGTGAGTGCTTGCAATGTTCAACACTCTGTCCATCATCCCCTTTGGTTTTGCTATGTTTGCCCTAAGTTGGCAGGGTATGCCCAGACGTGGGTTCCTTGCTCACTTTGCCACTGGATTCAAGATAGCCTGGCTGATGAAGGCTGTAAGCCAGAAACCGGTCCCAGGATGCTTGTTTCCGGTCCAGGGAAGACATGGCTTGGCAGTTCGGGCTGGACTGTTTCCATGAGGCACAGGGTCAGACTGATTTGCATATGGCCATGTCTAACCTGGGGTGGAGGAGTGAGCTAAAGAATGATGATGGATTAAACCCAGATCAGTTGACTGGGGGTGAGTGCTTGCAATGTTCAACACTCCGTCCATCATCCCCTTTGGTTTTGCCATAGTTCATATGGAGCCTAAACTAGGCAAGCTGCCACCAACAGATTTGAAAAAAAGGCTCAAAGGAAGAGTTGGGTACTTACCGTTAGATTTTAAGAAAAACATTGAAACTGTTGGTGTAGAGAGAGAGGAAAATGAGCCAGTGGTTATTCTAGTAAATGGTGTACCAACAAAGAGTAGAAAAATCTGGCAGGAGTTTGTAGATGTTAATAAACTTTAAAAGGCTACATTATCCCTGGTACAGAATAGTATTTATTATAATAATGTAAATGTTGATGAACAAGTAATATGCTTACAAGATGAAACACTAATCTCAAGTGGCCAAATGGAAAAAGTGGACAAGTCCAGGAGTAAAGATATTTATGAACATTATACAATACATCCTCTGCATTCGAAAGAAATCATAGGAAACAGTATTGCATTATTTCAAATGAAAGAAGCAAAGGGAACTCCCATGAGTGTATGGGTAAAAATGTTTAGAAGCTCGTTGTTTTCCACAGCTACTCCCCACTGGAGAAGGTGAACGATTCGATGAGCGAGCTGTACGGATGCCAGCTTCAGAGTACCGATCAACAAGAATGTATTGTGAAGATTCATGATTCCTGCAGTGCATTCCATATATATTTCATCTTCTGTCTGAAAGTGATTTGTGTGCACTTTCATATGCAGTGAACCATATATTAAAAACAGGAGTTCATCTTCAACATGTTTCTGCAAAAGAGTTCATGGACAAAGTTGAACAAAGAGATGAAAATTTAGAATCTCATTTAATTAATTTGATGGCGTGCCAACATGGTACCAATAAATATTGGTACCGCAGTCATGGTGAACTTAAATGCATGTTAAGAAACCTAGGAACACCTACATGGTTTGTAACACTTAGCTGTGTTGAATATGCGTGGGATGATTTACTTGAATTCCTAGGAGAAGCAAATTCAAATGTTAAAAACATTGAATTGCAGACAGCTGGAGAACTCTGTTCCTTGAATCCTGTAAATGTCTGCAGGTATTTTAACCATAGGTTTCAAGCTATGATGTGTTTTATCTGCAATAAATACATTCCACCTCTTGGAGAGGTAACTGATTTCTTTTGGTGAAAAGTGTGCCAAGCCAGAGGTGCTCCTTATAAACATGCTATTGTGGATAAAGAATGCACCGAAATTTGGAACAAATAGTGATGAAACTATTTTGTCTTTCATCGAACAGTATGTTACATCTGCCATTCCAAGAGATAGAGGAGAAAAGAGCTTGAGACAAAACGTTTACGCTTTCAAAGTCAACTATGTGGCAAATACTGCTGACAGAAATATAAATGTAAAGGAACATTTTATACAAAATGTCATTTTTCGATTCCCACGACCTATGATTTCTAAAGGAAGAGTAAATAGTTTTTTCTCAGCAGTAAGACATAGAATAACTTGAAAATCTCCAAATAATACATACAACTTAAAAAGAACAGAAGCTTCAAAGTACATTAATGACTACAATCCAGTTTTTTTGAAAATGTGGAATGCAAACATGGATATTCTGTATGTTGCAGATAATTCAAATGCTGTTGCTCGTTATGTTACATCATATATTGCAAAATCTGAAAAGTCAGAGATGAAAGAAATGTGGGAAGAAATTTCGGCAGAAAAGTGTCTTAGCAAGAAATTGTACAGCTTCAGCTTGAAAATGCTTTCCCATAGAGAGATTGGATCCTATAAATGTTCGGACCGCTTGAGGTCAGCCAGTTTATATTCAAAGTCAAGAGGAATCATTTGGATAAGTCTAGGTCTTGCCTCCACACGAAACAGAGTATTGAAATATTTACAAGAAATCGAATACTTCGCACGGTATGAGCCAGAAAGTACTGATATTGTCAAAACTAATATGTTGGATACATACTATCCCAAAAGGAGTCCACATCTTGAAAACCTATGCCTGTATGAAATACTTCAGCATTATAGGTTTAAAAAGAATGTTAGAGAAAATATAAAAGAAGAAAAATATGCAGTAATTGAATGTGATGGATGTTCAGTGAAACATGTCAAAGGGAATCTTATTAACCACAGAAAACCTAGGGGCATATTATCAAGGGCCGGCGATAAATATCGCAAAGCGCGCTTAGCGCTTGCATAGTTATCGCCGGCTATCTCTGGAATTTATCGCCTGGTTAGCGCGTTATTAACAACGCGCATCGCCGAGGCGATAAAAATGTCAGAGATAGCGTGATATCGCCGCTTTCCATGGGAAAACGGCGATATCCTAGATGATAGGGCCTGTGGTCTTAGCCACAGAATCCACCCCCATGTTAAGTATGCTTTAGTCAGGAATTTAACAGACGTTAAATTCCTGCGTTAAGAGCATACTTAACGCGATTAAAATAATCGCTTCCTCGCATTGTAAATATCGCAAAGCTGCCTTCGCGATATTTACCCATGTTGTTTCCACAGACACGCCTAATTTGCATCTCATTATCGATGCGAAGTCAGGCGTGCTGGAAACGGGAGCAAAATCAGCAAAACACGCGATAGCGTGTCTTTGCTGATAAGGCGATATAATTATCGCCGCTTTTCGGCCGAAAACGGCCGCAAAAGCGGCGATAATTGTTTATCGCCGCCTTGTTAATATGCCCCTGAGTTGTGAAACTGCAGATACTAGAGAATTTTTCTATTTAGCACTTCTGCAACTGTTCAAGCCTTGGCGTAGTGAATCAGAATTACTTGTAGATTTGACTGCTATGAAGATTCTTTTAATGCAACTAAAGACAGCATTCAGTGCACGATTTTTCCAACTTACCTACAAATGTTAAATGATAAGATTGAACAAGAAGGTACTATTGCAGCTGAAATAGACAGAGAAAGTTCACAAAGCAGTCAAAGTTCTGGTCCACTTACTCAAGATCCACTGGGACAACCGATCTTCGAAAATGAAGCAGCAATAGCTGTGAATAAGGTAGAAACTGCAATGCAGCAAGCACAACAGGATATTATTCAGTTTGAAAAGTTAGATGAACAACTAAATATTGAACAAAACAAAATATATCTACAAGTCAACCAACAGGTACAACATGGTAGGCTCCATGAAAAAAAAGAATGCCAATGTTCATCATTTAAACCTATTCTATTGTACATTAGTGGTCAAGCTGAAACAGGAAAAAGTTTTTTAATTAAAGTTTTGACCAGTTATGTACACAAAACTACAGATTCACATTTATCTTGTGTCATAACAGCTCCAACTGGATTAGCAGAACACAACATTAAAGGTATTACTTTACCTCGATTACTTATGCTACCTGTTGAACATGATAATAAACTAGAATATCAGAAGCTACCTGGAGAAGCTTGTTATGAAGTCTCAAGAGTACTGAAGAAGCTGAAACTGTTAATCATTGATGAGGTGAGCATGGTCTCATACTTAATGCTTGCCTTTGTACGCTTGAGAATGCAACAGATTTTAAAAACAGATTACAATGTTCTGTTTGGAGGAAAACATTTAAATGTATTTGGAGACCTACTACAACTTAATCCCGTTAAAGGACAACCTGTTTTCAAAACACTTCTCCATGATGACACAAGGAAATCTTTGGGAAGTATTGGGAATGTAAATATTTGGTTAAAGTTTGAATATAAAGAACTTGTTAAGAATATGCGACAAGCAGGTGATGAAGATTATGGAAATATTCTTAAATAGATAAGAATTGGTACGTTGACGGAACATGGTAAACAAGCTTTAGAAAATCGGCTACCAAGGTAACTTTTATGCATCTGAAAAAACAGCAGCAGAAGTATTGCACAATATGCTTGTAGAAAACAAGTCTATAGTTTGCCTAATGCCTACACTGCAAGAGTGTTCTACATTTAATGAACAACTTCTCAAACTGGAAAAACAACAAATTCTGGAAATTAAAGCTATTGACAAAATCAAACATCATCGAGTAACAATACTTCTTACTGAGAAACTACAGGCTAAATTGAATTCTTTGGAAAAGTCTGTATCTAAAACTGCAGGATTAGAAAAGAGTTTACGTGTATGTAAAAACTGTAGAGTAATTTTGCGGCGTAATTTGAATGTAGAAGAAGGATTAGTAAATGGAGCAATGAGAAAAGTTGTTGATTTTGTAAATTTTCAAAAGCGAGATGGAATAGAATGTTTGATTATAAAATTTGACAAGGTTGACGAGGTAAGACAGATTGGGCATTGTGTTGTATGTTTTTTGCTTGTAAAAGACTTGTATGTTCGTAGACAACAGTTTCCTCTGTCTCTAGTATATGCAGTAACTATTCATAAATCTCATGGTTTAAGTAAAGACAGAGCTTTTGTAAATATTGGAGGTACCGTGTTCAAAGAGGGAATGGCATATGTTGCATTGTCTCGAGTAAGAACATTGTCTGGTTTGTATTTGATAGATTTTTTTTTCCCACAACATAATTTTATTGTTGACAGCCGAGATTACCAGTAATGCACAGTAATTCACAGTAATGCTGATATTAACATTTTCAATATTGAAATAACACGGTTTGGAGATTAGGAGTATCTGAAGGAAACACTTAATAACAAACAGTAGTGCCATGTCCAACATAAAGAGTCTGAAACACATAGTTCCGAGCCACCCAATTTGAAGAAAGACATAATCATAGTCCAGACTGCCACACAGTCCTGTCATCATGGCAGCAGCCCGATAGTAGAAATGGGAGGAATAGGTTCCAGGTAAAGCCCCTGATAATCTGCCCTGCTCTTCCATATTTTGGGATGTTTCTGGGGGCACCCCATCGCCTTGAAAATGGGTATCTCCAGACCCATAGAGAAATCTATGCCTTTCTTCCAAACTGTAACAGATGGTGGGGACACATCTTTCCAAGCCTTGGCAATATCACGCTTAACTAACTTAAGACCAAAAAACAACAAAAGGTGCTTGTACCTGTTGCCCCCTATTCCCTCTGTAATATGGAGCATGGCTAGACGTGGCGAAAGTGGAATATCTTTCCCAAGACCTCTGAGAGGCATGTGGTCACCCCTGCCAAAACCTCAGCAACGCCGTGCACGGCCATACCGTATGTAGGAAGGTGCCCTCTGCAGCCCCACATTGTAGGCAGAGGAGGAAGGCGATCAGTCCCGCCCGGCAAAGCCTATATCTAGTGAAGTAGACCAGATGGAGGTATTTGAATTGAATAAGTCTTAGGCGTGCCGCAATAGCCGCACTGCGTGGGGACTCCATCGCCTCCACCCAGTCATCATCATCCATGGGGCCCATGTCCAACTGCCACGCGTCCCGTGTTTTATTCAGTGTAGTGGGGCCATTAGTCACAAGTGTGCAATATATCTTAGTTATCTTGTGGTCACTCAGTTCCTCCATAAAGACTTTAGCCTCGATAGGGTTAAAGTCAGGTATGTCTTCTTGATGGGCTAAGTAGGGGGAGAAGGCATGTCGGAATTAGAGGTACTCATAAAATTGCGAATGGGGCATTGCATATTCTGTCTGAAGTTCCTGGAAGGACTTTAAGTTCCGACCATGTAAGACTGCCCCCACCGTGTTGATCCCGATGAGCTCCCATCCCGGAACCCGGACAACGGTGACAGTTGTGGCAACAGGCCATTATGCCGTAGAGGGGTTTCCTTTGTCAATCTACCCCACCATCCCACACTATGCAGCGCCCGCTTCCAAGTCAGAAATACTGTCCTGGTCGCAGGCGGCAGTCCTCTTAGTGTTGGGCCAGAATATAGCATCGTATGTAATGGCGTGGTATCCATCAGCCAACGTTCGACTGCGTATGCTGGATCTTGTCTATCCTCGTACCACCGGTCGTTAAGGATAAGGAGATGTGATGCAGCATGGTATGTCTGAATATCAGGAGTCACCATACCCCCGCAATATGTAGACTAGAAGCAAGTCCTTAAGGCCACTCGTGCTGTACCACCCCCCCACCCCCAGAGGAAGCGGGCAAAGATTGCGTTCAGTTGTCGGAACCATGAGGGCAGTATCGGGTACGGGTGATTCTGAAGCTGATATAAAAGACGGGGCAGAGAGACCATCTTAAATATGGCAGATCTGCCAAACAGAGATAGTGGTAAGTGCGACCAAGAGCATACCTGATCCCTAGTCTGCGTCCATAGTGGGGCCAGATTTCTGTCCCATGAGGTGGACTGAGAAGCTGAGAGAAACACCCCTAGATATTTGAATCCGTTTGGGACCACCATCACCTCCCGTGACCATTCACCCAATTGGTCCCCCCCACGCAAGGGCCACAGGAAGGATTTACCCATGTTCAGGTATAGGCCGGAGGTTTTGCCAAAGATCTGCATAATTCTTAATAGGCGCGGGCCAGTTCTATTAGGCTGCGTGAGAAAGAAGAGCACATCATCTGCATAGAGCGCTATGCGGTCCGAGACCTCTCGTGACCACTCAAAGCCACAGACCTGAGCATCTATCCTTACCCAAGCCGCCAGCGGCTCCATGGCTAGTGCGAAAAGGTAGGGGGACAGGGGGCATCCCTGTCGAGTTCCCCAGCCGATAGAAAAACTTTCCGAGATGGAATCGGCCACCCGGACTGAGGCGGTGATATCGGTGTATAGATGTATTAATTTAAGGGGTGAGGGCCAATATTCAGGCGACTGAGCAATGCAAAGAGATAGGTCCAACTAAGCGAGTCGAAAGCCTTGTCGATGTCCGCAAGAAGAAGCGTTGCTGGTCCATCAAGTCGGTCCACGGCCGCAATGGCATTATGTACACGGCGAATATTATGCCGTGTAGCACGGCTGGGCATGAAGCCGGCCTGGTCAGGGTGGATCAACTCCGTAATATGTGGGACTAAACGGTTGGCAATTACCTTAGCGAGGCGTTTGGCTTCGACATTAAGAAGAGAAATTGGGAAGTATGAGGGGTGAAGTTCAGATGGTCGGCCCTGCTTTAAGAAAACGACTATCTCTGCATGCCTCCAGTCCGGCGGGAGGCAACATCCGTCCACAGCGGCATTAAGGTCTGCCAGATATGGCGCCATCAGTTGGGATTTGTATTTTTTGTGGAACTTGCAGGGGAAGCCATATGGGCCAGGTGCTTTGCCCGAGTGCATATCCATCAAGGCCTTTTGCATCTCCTCGACTGACAGTGGAGCGTCAAGTGCCTCGCGTACCGAGTTGGATAAGGTCCGCCGAGGTAAGTCGGTAAGGAACCTATGAATAATATTCACGGGTAAAGTCTCCCGTGGACTATACCAGTCTGTGAAGTATTTGGCGAAGCTTGCCTCAATTTGCGATGGTTCAGTGAGTATCTCCCTGTCTGGGCCTTGTATACCAGGGACGGTCTGTGGCATAGTGTCTGTTGACAGAGGCAATGGAGTAGGGCGCTGGACTTGTCACCTCATTGGTAGATTCGGCTACAAGGAGCAAGCCAATATAGTCTAGCTTCATCTAACAATTCAATGGCATGTGTTTGTTGTGTGCTAAGCAATTGTCATTGTGCTGCGCCCCCGTCCTCCTCTCTGCTTCTGCGCTCTAAGTCAACCAACTGGGCCTCTGTCTGTAATAGCTCCTCATGGCATTGTCGATGCTGTGCAGCGCAGACGGCAATATCCACCCCCCTGAGTGTAGGCTTCATAGCCTCCCATAGGATTGTGGGGGATTCGACCGTACCCATGTTATAGGAAAAGTAGTCTGTGATAGCCATGTGTATGTGTAGCCTATACTTAGGCTTTCCTGTTTTCAGTTTCTATTTTCGGTAAATTCTGGTGGTGTTTTTTCAGTGTTTTCCAGTGATTTCAATACCTCAAAAAAACAGTGCTTTTCAGTGGTTACTCATTTTTGCGCCATAAAAAGCAACTGAAACAGTGTTTTACCAGTATTTATGGAACGCTTTGCTTTTATTATTGCTTTTTCCATTTTTCTTCAGAAATTGTATACTGCTCTACATTTCAGAAGCTTAATACAGTCATGGAATACTTTCCATTGTCCTTTGATTCTGCAGCTCAGATTTAACAAGCATTTGCAATGCAATAGGTCTCGCATTTATGCGAGTTTAAGCTATTGGCATTGTAAATGACAAAGCCTTTTATTTAAGTTTTAAAAACAAAAACAAAAATAAAAGGCATTGTTATTTGCAATGTCAATAGCTCAAACTCGAGTAAATGGCACTTCATTTGGTGTATTTCGAAGGAATGGCTGACTGCACATATATTGCATTTTCTGCGTTGTTTATGCGTGGGTACCATTGGCTGCCTGTGCCATAGGAGCCAATATCTAAATATGGTGCCCCACTCCCCCCCCCAGCTCACATATAGCTCCAATACCTTTGGTTCGAGTTCCCGCTATATAATACTGCTGTGGCTGCTGAAGTGAATGGAGCGTGAGATGTATTGCGACTGCGAGGTGTCTGAAATACAAGTGTACTTAAATTAAAGCCCTGTCCTGTGCTGTACAGCACTTAGAAACAGCAGAAGTGCTGTATAACGTGCCACATAAAACAAGCTACCATTTGTATTGGTTTTAATTGATTGAAATGGTGCTGTAATCGAGCATTGTAATTAATTTTTGAAATAAGGTTTTCTTTAGGAAATGTGGCAGTAGAAATGTACCTGTCTTTATTTATGTTAACTACAATTATTATTCTTTAAATAAAAGGCAGAAGAGATATACCATATATGATGTCTTGCCCCCTGGGCTTAAGGTGCCAGTCACACTGCCAGGAAGCAACGGCCAGCCACATTTCCTTGGTGCAGTCCAAATGGGCTTTCACCACATACGGAACAACCAACTCGCTGCACTCCAATGTTCTCCCCGTCACAGCTGCTGGATGAAAGATCAGTAAGATCTCGCTAGGGCCCTGGCTAGCGTTTGAATATGTATTTGGGTAATACCCTTTTCTGCTGACCACATTGGAAAGCTGAATGAGAGCGATCCAATAGGAGTCCTCGGGGACCCACATGATGTTCAAAACACCATGCCTTATTGCAGGGCGTACTACGAAGCAGGCTGGCAAGCGGCAAGGTTGTCTTTAGGCCCAAAATAATTCTTTGGGTTTCCATTTTGCCTGGGCGGGGAGTCTTATTTTTCACTCCAGGGTTGGTGCACCCACAGTCTGTCTTTAAAACCACTTTAAAGGTTGAGACTGCCTCATTGGAAGACTACTATTGTCCTGGAACTTTCTTTTTTCCGCTCGTTCAAGGATATCATGGGACTCCCACTTTCTGCGATCGGTAGTCTTGTGGATGACATCTCCAGCCGAGTAACAAACAGGGGAGGACAGCCTCCATCCACAATGTGATCTCTGCAACAGAAACACAAACCAATGATCTACATGTGATCAGGGCACACAAATAATGTTCATTGGAAACATGGATGGAGGTTTGGACGATGGGCAGACGCAATGTAAGATATGCACTTTGCTACTTAGAAAGCACTTGAATATCCTTGTAAATAATGAATTAAGCTAGCACCCCACGAAGTACATGGTCACCTGACTAGTGCAGTGCCTGCTTCTTACGCACGTTTCTGGTAGCCTAGCAACCTTGATTAAGGACTTGGTAAACATCAGCTGCATAGTTTGAGTGACAGTTCAATGAAGACGGGGAATCGCGCACATTTAAAAAAACATGCAAGAAACTTGAGCGTGCCGCCTCTTTCCCCATCACCCACTCCTTTATTAACAACAAAGCCTCGTTAAGTAAATGGTCTTTTTAAAGACCTGTGAAGTACTCGGCTGCGGCCGCACTAAAACAGGCGGCAGACCACACACAACAGCTCCTCTCCCCCACGTCAGCCAGGCAGGTGGCCGGAAGTTGAGCAATGTCTCAGACTGTAATATTACCATATGGTTTTCATTCCCGGTAAGTGCGTTTCCCCTTCCCCTGCAGAGCCTCGGCTGTGAGTGTATTCTTCCGCAGAGCGGCGCTCCCCAGAGTTATGGGGTAACTTTAGTGACCTTCCCGGGAGGGAGCCCATATTTCTCCTTTTCTTTCAACACGATCCAGTTTCCAGACGTCCAGGGGAGGGAGCGGCCAAGATTCAAGGAGAAAGTTCCTTGCAGGGGGCAGGGCTCTTGTGAAGAATGTCTTTCAAGCTCTGCCTCGTCTGCTGAAAATTCAATGTTCCGCTTTTATGTGGTAATATTGTTTGGTGACAGAATATGATTTTTGACAAATTACGACCACCCCAAACACATACGTACATGATTACGTCTATTGGGATCAGCCACATCTGACAGAGGCAACACTAAACAATGTATACAGTGCACATAACCTATCTGCACAGTATATTTCGTTTTACTGATTTAACAGGGCAGGGTTTTCTAATTATAGTTTCAAACTATCCTCCTTTATTGATATGTCTTTTTCCTACCAGTCTGACTCTTTCGCTCTCCCTCTTTCCCTCTCTTCATCCCTTTTTTCTCTCTCCTGCGTTTACTGCCCTGCCTCTTTCTGCCCTCTCACTGCCTCTCTCACCCCCTCTTTATAACTCTTTTCTCTCTCACTCATCCTATTTTCCTTTCTATTTTGTTTCTCTCATTCTCTCTCTTCCTCTTTCCTGATCTATCTTTCTATATCTTTTGTCTAGCATAGTCCCTTCCCTTTCGTTCCCTTCCCTTCCTCCCACGTACACTCATACTCTCATGTTACCTCCTCCTGCCTCCCTCCTTACCCACTCATACGCTCTCATTTTATCCCTCCTGCCTTCCTCCCTCTCTCCCCACGTACACTCTCATTTCCCGCCCTCTTGCCCCTCCCTTTCTCCGGTACTCCGCTCCCCGGGTACCAGTTGAGTTTGTTTGTGCAGGAAGCGCTCTCTCCTCCCTGGCCTCCAGTGATTGTCCCATCAGAGCCGGAACCGTGCCCAAGAAGCAAGCCCTGTGTATGGTGGAGGTGAGCAGACGCCAGCTTCCCCAGTCCACGTGTCACCGCATATTGATGGAAACCATATGGCCGCATTCTCAGCCGTTCGGGAATAAAAACAACTTTTTTGGAACAGATATGAGAGCAAGTGACAGGTAGTCTGCCTTCATGGCTGCCATCTGTCTTCTTTCACACTGCTTTCCATCCATCTTTTCCCACCTTTGTGTTGACCTCATCCTTTTCAGTTTTCTATTTCTTTCCCTTTTCTCTGTCATTCTTTTTGCATCACATAATAAGAAATGTTTCTGTTTACAGCGCTAGAAAGCTTAAGTGTCTTCAGCATGTTATGCGTATTCGTATAGCGCAGATAGTGCTTCATATCACACTTCGGTCGTTTCGATGCGCTGTATATGACAGGTGCTACGATTACTCACTACAATGGTATTCAATTTACGGCCCTGGATTGATGGAGGCCTGCATCACCCTTGCCAGGATCTGAACTTGGGAACTGCTTGGGCCATTCACACCTCGTGCAGAAGAAGTGTTTTCCCCTGACACCTCCGCGCCAGGCCACCACAGGCAGGTTGTAATGCTTTGGCTCCATCAAGTGGCCAAAAGGCGCAACAACAATGAAAATCAGTGACACTCGGTTTAAACCAGGTCAGCTGATTTTCATCCGGTAGGGCACTGTCGGGCAGAGTCGGTTTTAACCGATTTCCGGACAGCCTACCTATACTGCTCATCCTGCAACAGCCATGTCAAAAGCTGCCAGCAAAACGGGGAGCGCATGGGGTCAAGGCGCAATTGTAGCGACACAGGAGAATGGTCAGATAGGCCCCGGGGCAGAATTTCAGCAGACAATAATGTGTGGGTGTGGAGTGAAGATATGAATAGGTAGTCTAGGCGGGAGAAGGACTCATGTACTCCAGAAAAGTATGTGTATTCGGGTTCTGTAGGGTGTGGCGTCCCCAGGCGTCAACCCATCCCATCCCCTGAGTCAAGTATAGTAATTTCGAGTCTTGCATGGCTATCGGTCACCCTGCGCTGCACCATCTATCTCCCACCGGACACAATACATCATTCCAGTCTCCCCCAGCTATCATCAGGCCAGGTGGAATCTCAGTCCAGAGCGTTGTCAAGTGCTCTATGAGGTTCCAGGCTGGGGTGGACTGGTGTATACACTGCCGAGAATGAGGGGCTCGCCATATAGATCCCCAGAAATTACGATGAATCTGCCCTGCGGGTCAGACCATGTCTTGTTGTGAACATATGGAACGCTGCCGTGGATGAGGATCGCTATGCCGCGGGCGCCCCTAGTGAACCCAGAGTGAAAGGTTTGGGCAAATCCAAATCGTGCCAAGCATGGTGTCTTAGTACCCAGTAGATGGGTTTCTTGTAGAAGCAGGACTTCCGCCTTGTAATGTTTAGCCTGTCAGAGTATGGCCCCCTGTTTGATCTTGTCGAGAAGACCGCAGACATTCCAGCTAATGATCCGAAGCTCACGCCTTCCGGAGCCTATCATGGTTGATGACATGTTTGGTAATGGGACACATGGACAAGTGCAGATACCTGGGTGACCTGGTCTGCCCGGGAACTATTTATGTAATGACTGGTCGTGGCACTAAGAACAAACAAGAACTTCCCATTAACACCCCAACCCTCCCTCCCTCCCCAATACCTCATTAACATTGAAGTACCTATCGCGGCATGATGTGCATCCCACCCCCAACGGAGGGTCGAATCCGCATTCAGCCAATGGATCCCCGATGAACGTCCCTTGCGCATGAAAGCGTCTAACAGCAAGGGAGTATATGTACAGAAGTAGCCCCAATGTTCTTGCCGTCTGAATTGGTAGGTATCTATGCAAATCTCTGCGGAGTAACAGTTAGGATGCTGAGGGTTCCGGCTGGTCATCCGTCAAGTGCCTATGGGATTTGCTGCGAGTTTTGGATCTTTTCTTGGAGCGCGATCGGGGGCGTTGCTTATCTGTGGTCCTGCCGGATCCACGTCCGTGCCCCCTGGATGAGGAGTGCGAATCAAATCTGGGTGGAGTATGGGGCTTAAGCTTCACAACTTCATCCGTCCAGGGAAATACTTCCTCCGGTGTCTTGAAAAAGTGTGTCCGTGATTGGTAGGACACCCTCAGGCGGGATGGGAACAGCAGGGAATACTGGATCTTAAGGCAACGGAGGCAGGCCTTGGCCTCGACAAAGGACTGTTGGCGCTGCTGGGCCAGCTTAGTATATTCTGGGAAAATCATAATGTGTTGGGAAGCATACGTAAGGGTTGCCTTTAGCCTGCCCTGCTGTAGGATAATGTCTCTGTCCTTATAATTAAGAAGTTTCGCTATTATTGGCCTGGGTCGGGCACCAGGCGGTGGCTTCTGCAACAACGCCCGATGCGCACGTTCAATTATAAAGCATGGAGATAATGTGTTGGGCGGGAGCCATTCGGTAAGCCATTTGGTGAGGAAGTCCTCCACACTGCCACCCTCGCAAACCTCAGGGAATCCCATGAAATGGAGGTTGTTCCTGCGAGCACGTCCCTCTGCATCTTCTATGCGCGTCGCTAGGCCCTTCGTGAGTGTCTCTAGGGTAGATACTTTTTTCTGGAGGGTGTTCACTGTGTCTTCCACCGTTGAGCTCTGAGATTCCGACTCAGTAATGCGCTGCACCGCATTTCTGAGATCCTGCCGGAGCAGCATGACGTCTGAGCCCACCGTGCCGATCCTGGCCTCGAGCATTTCTCGGGAATGTGTGATCACCGCGTGCAGCGTGGCATTATCCGTCATGGCCACCACCTGGTCACCCTGAACAGGCATCAGGGCTGCAGCGCCAGTATATTTATCCATCGTGCTTTGCTTAGAGGTCACTCGAGGCATCTTTAGCCATTCTATACGTATGTAGAGGAGAAAGTCTTCTAGGTGTGGATCCAAGCACGCTCCATCTCCCCACAATCACTGCGGGCCAATACCTCCAGCTTGGTCAGTTCAACAGGGCGGCAGGGGAGGGTAGCTGGGGTAGGGTACCGCACCCACAAGCTGCACTGAAACCTAGTCCGACCGCTTCTGTGAGCCACCCCCAGCGGGTACTGTCACACAGCCCCGAGCACACACTGTCCCAGCAAGTGGATCATGCAGATGAACAGCCACAGGTTATCGCTGGGTAGCTTTGGTAAGGTTCAGCCAACCAGAGGTCTAGATTTAATCTTCCACGAGGGATCTCCAATGCCAGGCAAAGCATTGAGCTGCAGTATCACAGCCCCCCTCACACCACTGTGATGTTGCCGAGAAAGAGCCAGGAGGGGACCAAAGAGTGACACACTTCTACCGCCGGCCCTTAAACAGATCCCAGCCAGGTACACCACGATCCACATGGGGCTGATCCAGATCTCGCCCGTCAGGGCCACAGCACCGCGGCTGGTACCTAAGTTTCAAGTAGGGCTCCTCCTGAACCCCCCAGATCATAAAGGGCACAGTGCGGGTGACGCGGCCGACACGGCCACCGAGGCTTCGAGGAGCCTTATGGTGCAGGGCCTCCACATCCACAGGGCCACCCACAGTGATGTGGCAGCCAGGAGGAAACACCTCCACCACCTGCCGCAATGTAGGCTCTAGGGCGGCCCGACTCTGCCAGCGCCGTGGCCCCACGGCACCACACAGCAGCGAATTACTTCACCCGGCAGGGTGTAGAGTGTAGCTCTGACCCCTGCACTATCCCTGGGCTGCCCCGGCCACACCCCCTCAGCAGCCCATGTCCCAGCCACCGAGAGTGCCGGCCGGGGGAGATCGGGACCGCTGCCCACCGAGTGGGACGGGTATACCCAGACGTGGGTCCCATGCTCTCCATGCCACTGGAATCAAGCTATCCTGGCTGAAGAGGGGTGAAACCCCGAAACCGGTCCTTGGATGCTTGTTTCCAGTTCAGGGCGGACCTGGCTTGGCAGTTCAGGCTGGACTGTTCCCATGAGGCACAGGGTCAAGACTGATTTGCATATGGCTGGGTTCAACCTGGAATGGCATGGTGAGCAAAAAAACGATGGATTTAGGCCCAGATCTCTGTACTGGGGTGAATGTATGACATTGTTCTGCATTCTGTCCATCAACTGTTGTTTTTGCATTTGTCACCTCGAGTGGGACGGGTATGCCCAGACGTGGGTCCCATGCTCTCCATGCCACTGGAATCAAGCTATCCTGGCTGAAGAGGGGTGAAACCCCGAAACCGGTCCTTGGATGCTTGTTTCCAGTTCAGGGCGGACCTGGCTTGGCAGTTCAGGCTGGACTGTTCCCATGAGGCACAGGGTCAAGACTGATTTGCATATGGCTGGGTTCAACCTGGAATGGCATGGTGAGCAAAAAAACGATGGATTTAGGCCCAGATCTCTGTACTGGGGTGAATGTATGACATTGTTCTGCATTCTGTCCATCAACTGTTGTTTTTGCATTTGGCCCACCGCAAGGCAGGCCCAAGGATGGCCGAACAGGCCCACGCCCACACCGCGGCCCTACCAGGCCCACGAGTCCCCAGCAGAAAGTATGAATGGGGGCCGCTGGCCCCGCATCTCCAGACGCCACAGCTGACAGCCTCACCTCCCGGGGCACGGGCGCCCCCGTAGTCATCCGCCCGGTGGGTATCAGGATCCGCCGGCAGCATGTCTCTCTCCGCAGCGTGTTGTCGTCGCTACGCAGGAGCCACACGGGTCCCAGCCGCACTACTGCTGCTGGCTGTATGACTCACGCCCATAGGAGCCCTCGAATGGCAGCAGTGGGGCATCCCAGGGCGCCGCAGAGTCTCTCGTTCCTGAAAGACGGGCAGATGGAGCAAGATTAATAAAGGATTCTGAACGGGCTATGGGAGCCTCCCTAAGGCGCGTCCGCTATGTTGGACCGCCAGGCCACGCCACGCATTTGATAGATTTTGATGAGAAAAAGATTAGGGCTGATGCAAATTGTGTAAGCGGGTACAATCGTTTAAGAAGACTTCATGCTCCTCATTTAGGTGAATATCCAATATATGAGAAACGTATAGTGTGTCCAAAATGGAAATATATCAAACATTCAAGTGAGGTTGAAAATAAGAAAACAATTGAAGAGAAAGTTGAAGGTATATAGAAAAAAAGAGGAATGTGATGATGAGATTGTAGGATACCAGTTGGAAAACAGTTCACTTGTCAACTGTTATGCTAATGTGATTCTGAATGTTGTGTTTCATTAACCACATCTTTGCCTAGAAATCATGGAAAATTGTGAAAAAGATTCTGTTCTGCCCTACATCATTTATTTCAACAGTTGGTAAGTGACAGAAGTAAAAGACTTACTGCTTCTGGCATTTGACATCTTTTAGATATATGTACTGATTCATTGACATTTACTCTAAACATAGAACAAGGTGCACAAGAATTTCTAATGCTCATGCTTGGAGTATTAGAACACAAAGGAATACACATTGATAACTTATTTGGATTAAGTTACAAATTGGAATATAACTGTGAAGAGTGTTCATTTACTTCTACCACTCAAATACAACAGAATGATTCCTATACGTAACAATACCAGACTGCAAATCAGTACCTTTTAACAAATTGATAAAAACAGCAAATCCGGATATGACATGTTCACATTGTAGATCAGAGATGTTGTCTACATTACATATAGAAAGATTTGGAAAATATGTCAATTTAATGTTTCAACATTGTAGAGCACATGAAAGAAAATTGGAAACAAAAATTGCAAATTTTAAAAGATATCAAATATCTATTTCAGGAAGAACTTATACCACACTGTCTATTATTTTCCATGATGGACGTACTACAACATCTGGACACTTTACTGTTTATTTAAAGTGTAACAAAGGATGGACACATTGCAATGATGCACACTTGGAATTCAAACCTAGATTGCATTATCAATTACCAAATTCTTATATGTTATTTCTCCAGCCAAAGTTTTGAGTACATCATTCGGCCCATTGGGGAAGATATCAACAGAAAATGGAAAGCACTGCAATCTATTAGTGTTTTGATTATTATTTGGCCTACTAGATATTACATTTTGAAAATTGTGTTTAAAAGCAAATAGTTTATATATTTGTTGTCAATAAGTGTAAATGAGATTGTCCATTTTTTTCAAATGTATTTGTGATAGATAATAGAGTTAATGTAGATGAAAGAAGTGATTAACAAAGTGTAGATAGTAAAACGCATAGCTACACATATTGATAATGATGTACTATGCTGATTTGTTTTTCTTTTCTACACTCAATTTGATTTTTTTTCCTCCGCTGTTCAATGATGATGCTGCTGCATTGAAATCACTGTGTATGGTGAAGTTATGTGCAATCTGAGAACAGCAAAAAAGGGAAACTGAGGATGTTATCTAATTATACATTAATGTTGCGTTCTCAAAAATGTAATATTATAATTTCTCTAATATATTATCATTAAATAACAGTTTTTCTTTTTTTCTTCTTTATAGTAGGTACTGTTCAAGATTGAAAACAGTTTTAATGCTGTTTAGGATAATACTACTCTAAAATGGATTTAGTGAATGATGTATCTAAATTACTTGAAAGGTAAGAATACATAATAAAATATTGATGATAAACTGGCGAAATGTTTGAAATGTATTTATATGTTATTTGTTTCTTATATAAATAATCTTCAACTTTAAGACTATTTGAAAAGTATCATCATATTCCTGAGGAGCAGTCTCACCATGTTTCTGAGTTCACCAATGTGTGTGTCTGTGTCTCTTTGTGGTGACATGATACATTAAAAGAAACCTACAAATACCAGAATACCTCTGTTTCACACCACATGCTCTCCAACTTTGTGTACAAGAAAGTGTATGTATTATATTCTTCTCATTATATAGGGCAGGTGGGTATTGAACTCTCTATTTGACGGCTTCTGTGACACCTACATGGGTCACAGATGTCTGCTTCTGCGAGTGAATGCTCTAGTAGGACTGATAAGATTTGTGCACCTGTATGATAAGCTACATAGGGGGATATGTACAAGTGAAGTGGCTTAACGCCTCACTCCGCCACTTCAGAAACGCAAGGCTGCACCATATTTACGAGGATATGGTGCAGCCTTGCGTTTCCCCCTGCGATGGCGCTGCATTTAGCAGTGTAGTGCGAACGCAGGCTCCCTTGCACCATAGTGCAAGGGTGTCTGCGTGCAGGGGAGGATTGTTTATGTGTAGGAAGGTGTCCCTTCCTGCACATAAACAATCTTAAAATGCCATTTTGTCACTTTTATGTGTGCTGCTTCATGTAGCACACATGAAAGTCGCAAAATGGCATTTTTTTACCGATTGTTTATGATCAGGAAGGGGGGCCTTCCTGTACATAAACAATCCATGGCACTTTGCTTTTTCCATGTGTGCTGCACAAGGCAGCACACATGGAAAAAGCAAAAACGAGGGGAAATAATGCATTTCTCCTCGTTTCACCAACTTAAGACCAGGTTTTCCATGCTCATAATTTTGGCGCTGCCTCCTATGTACGCTGCCCTTGTACATAGGGGGCAGCGTCAAAATCAATGGGTGTTGTGGTGGAACGACCACCGCAACACCCACTGCCCACCCCTTTCACGCTAAGCATAGCGTGAAAGGGGGCCTTATTTACAAGACAGCGTTAAGCCACGTTAAGTGGCTTAACGCTGCCTTGTAAATAAGGCAATGCCCCTATCGCCACCACAACGTCGGAAAAAGTGACATTGTGGTGGCGATAGAGACTTGTACATATGCCCCATAGTTTTTAACTTAGGGTCATCAGATACACAACACATGTCAAAATACATGTAGAAGTAGACACATACCTCAGTCAGGATAGCAAGCATATATTCAAATTTGACAAAGTGCACTTTCCATTTTAAGCAGACACTTTATGCGGCCTACTTTAAGTGTACCTTTCCAGACACTCATATGAACTACCATAAACACAAATCCATCTGCCATCATATTTTAAACCTCACTTTTCTTTTGCAGCTTAATTATTCACTATCAGCTCACAAAGTTAGGCCTAGGCAAATATGAAAGGCCAACTCTTCTCATGTCACTGTTGTATGTCTCACCATGTTTCTCATGTGTGTGTCTGTGCCTCTTTGTGGTGTCATGATTCATCAAAGGAAGCCTACACATACCAGAATACCTCTGTTTCACACCATATGCTTTCTAAATTTGTGCACAAGAAAGTGTATGTATTACTTTTTCTTCCTTATACAGAACAGGTGGGTATTGTAAGTGCTTTTTATTATATTTGAAAATTTGACAGTTTTGAAGTTTATGTATGTTCTCATTTGAAGAAGTATTTTAAGATATATCATAGAGCTAATAGGCGTAAGTTTTAAACAATAGAATCTACTGTATATGGCACAACCCATGCACTCGTCCATTTATACACATACTACCTAAACACTTACGAATCACATAGTGACTAGCTTTGCACTCATCCATTTACTCAAGCAGTACCTATGCACTCATTCATTGACTCGAGCACTATCCATGCACTCATGCATTCACCCAAGGACTACCTTTGCACTCATCTCAACAATCATACACTAATGCTTGCACTTATCCATTTGTTCATGCACTACCCATGCACTCATGCAATCACTCAGGCATTACTCTTGCACTCAACCATTTACTTAGGCACTACCCATGCCCTCATCCAATCACTCACGCACTATCCTTGCACTCAACCATTCACTTAGGCACTATGGATATACTCCTGCATTCTCTCAGATACTACCTATGTACTTATCCTATGATGCAGGCACTACACTTGCACTCATCCTGTCACCTAGGGACTACCCATGCACTCATCCAATCACTCAGGCACTACTCTTGAACTCAACTATTCACTCAGGCACTACCCATGAACTCATCCATTCTCTCAGGCACTACCCATGCACTCATCCAATCACCCAGTCGTTACCTATGCACTCATCCAATCACCCAGGTACTACCCATGCAATCACTCAGGCGCTACCCTTGTACTCATTCTTTCAATGAGGCGCTAACCATACACTCATGCATTCAATCAGCCGCTATCCATGCCCTCATCCATTCACCTAGGCACTACCCATGCACTCATCCATTCACTCAGACACTAACCTTCTACTCATCCATTCACTCAGGCACTACCCTTGCACTCATCTATTTACGCAGGCACTATCCATGCACTCATTAATTCACATAGGCACTAACCATGCACACATCCAATCATGCAATCACTACCTATGCACTCATCCATTCACACATGCAGTACCCATGCAGTCATCCATTCACTCAATCAGTAACCATGCACTCATCCAATCACTCAGGCACTACTCTTGCACTCAACTATTCACTCAGGCACTACCCATGAACTCATCCATTCTCTCAGGCACTACCCATGCACTCATCCAATCACCCAGTCATTACCCATGCACTCATCCAATCACCCAGGTACTACCCATGCAATCACTCAGGCGCTACCCTTGTACTCATTCTTTCAATGAGGCGCTAACCATACACTCATGCATTCAATCAGCCGCTATCCATGCCCTCATCCATTCACCTAGGCACTACCCATGCACTCATCCATTCACTCAGACACTAACCTTCTACTCATCCATTCACTCAGGCACTACCCTTGCACTCATCTATTTACGCAGGCACTATCCATGCACTCATTAATTCACATAGGCACTAACCATGCACACATCCAATCACGCAATCACTACCTATGCACTCATCCATTCACTCATGCAGTACCCATGCAGTCATCCATTCACTCAATCAGTAACCATGCACTCATCCATTCACCCAGGCACTACAGTGGCACTCATCCATTCACTCAAGCACTGCCCATGCACTCATCCAATCAAGCATGCACTACTCATGCAGTCATTCATTCATGCAAATAGTACTTACAGTGGAACGATCCTGGAATCCAAACCCTCCTCGGACCGACTAAAACTCCTTAGAGATGTTAGGAGCGCCTACAACAAACAAATCAAGAGCGCTAAGGCAGATTACTTTAGATACCAACTTGAGCAGGCCACTAACCGCCCCAAGAAACTTTTTGAACTGGTTAAACAGCAATCAGTGGTAGCTCCAGACCACTATGATTCTGGAGGCAGCCCACCCTCATGCGACGAACTGGCTGCTTTCTTCACAGAGAAAGCAAGTCTCATCAACATTGATCTCGCTTCTAAAAAGGCTCTACTGCCATCCTCGGGTCCGCACCACCTCCTGACCTCTTTGAGAAGCTCATCCTGAACACCAAGAACAATTCATCATGGGGCTCCTTCGCTCCCTTCAGTGAAAAAGACATCAACAAGATTCTTCAGAGTATCAACCCATCTAATCATTTCAGTGACCAGTTGCCTCCTTCCATCTTCAAAGAAATCAAGAACGTCCTCATCCCCACCTGGACAAACATTGTAAATGCTTCACTATCACAGGACTCGATCCCAGAGTGCCTAAAAGCAGCTCAGGTATCACCTATACTAAAAAAAAACTAATGCTGATAGGGCTGACTTTAACAACTTCCGTCCTATCTCCAAGATCCCCACCCTAGCCAAACACCTAGAAAAATGCGTCCAATCCCAACTCTGTGCGCACATAGAGAATTTCCAACTCCTAGACCAGCATCAATCTGGCTTTCGGAGGGGGCATAGCACTGAATCGGCTCTCATTCACGTCCTGGATGACATTTTAAGAATGCTCGACCAAAATGAATCCTGCCTCCTTATCCTCATTGACCTTTCCTCCGCCTTCGACACTGTCAATCACGATAACCTCATATCCATTCTGAAGAACAGGATGGGCTTCTCTGGTCAGGTGTTACAATGGTTCTCGTCTTTCCTCCACCACAGATCACAAAGAGTCAAGGCGAACCACACTCTCTCCCAGCCCTCTCCAGTACTCATGGGGGTCCCCCAAGGTTCCGCCCTATCTCCTATACTCTTCAACCTGTTCTTGGAACCTTTAGCTAATACACTAAATTCCACGAACATTCTCTTCCATATGTAAGCGGACGATACGCAACTTTATTTGAAACTCTCCTCCCCGGATAACTTCATCTCACCCAACACTATCCTAACGTCTACTCAAAACTGGTTAACCGAGAACCACCTCCTGCTCAACACCTCCAAAACAGAATTCCTTCTCATATCTCCTCCGAACCACATCCCCAAGCCAGACCTTTGGCTGAATCAACTCACTGCCTTCAACAGCTCCCCCCTCATTATAGACTCAGCCAAATCTCTCGGAATCACCCTGGACAAACATCTAAACATGAAGAATCATATCGGCAATGTGTGTAAGGGAGCTAATCATTTGATGAGGACTCTCAGAAATATCAAACCATTCCTTGCACAATCTGATTTCAAGCAGGTGGTCCAAGCGCTTGTGTTACCGAGACTTGATTATGGCAGCGCTACGCTCTGTGGCCTCCCCAAATATAGCTTGGCTCCACTAAGGGCATCTATGAACGCTGCGGCTAGACTGGTTACAGGTACCAAAAGAAACGCGCAGATATCCCCAGTCCTAAAATCCCTTAAATGGTTGCCTTACGAAGCTCGAATTCAGCTGAAGATGGCTTGTTTGGCACACAAAGCACTCCATTTCAAAACCCCCAGATACCTAGTGCAAAAACCTGAACTATCCGGGGGTGGTAGACCCTCAAGAAGTGCGAACTCTTTCATCTTGAAACCACAAATCTATAGAAAAAAGAGAACCTACCAACGAGCCTTCTCCGGCGCTGCCCCGAAGATCTGGAACTCTCTTCCACCGGAAGTACGCAGACTCTCCTCCACGGCTGCTTTCAAACTGGAAGCTAAAAGATTCCGAATGAACAAGTTCTTACCTTAAATGGGTTATGATCATCCGCTCGAAGCCTCTGATCCTACAACCGCTAGACCTTCATTTGATGCTACTCTTCTGTACCTTACCGTTTGCCCCCTTCTTAGCCTGCCATATATTAGCTGTTGTATTATTCTCCTTTGACCCCTATGTACGGTAATTATTCATGTTTGTTATGCTGTTGTTGATGTAGATATTGCACTTATTACCTTCCTTCCATCTTTTTGTAAAGCGCTCTGATATCCTTCGGGATCTTGTTCGCACTATATAAAACTTTATAAATAAATAAATAAAATACTTATACCCTCATCAACCCACTGATACACAACTCATACAACTATTCAATCAGCCAGGCACTACTTATACACTCTTATAACCACTCAAAAAATAGTGATTCATTCATAAGTAACATATTCATACAACACATACAAATGTTTGTCTATCTTTAACCAAATAGGTGGTTCAAAAAAGAACCTTTTTAAAAAAAAAATTGTGTTTTTCAAACTCTTTTATTTATTTTTTGGGTATTTTTAAAAAATTGGTATTTAAAAAAATAAGCCAACAAACTTCAGTAAAGCAGTGGAAACATTTACAGGCACATGCATCAAGGTAGGATTTTGCGAGTCCTTAATTGCGATTATTAAGGAATCGCAATTAAGGACTCGCAAAAGCCTATGCAAGTAGGAATCGCGATTCCTACACATTCCTTATTTGCGACTCGCAAATTGCGAGTCGCAAATAAGGAATGGCTTCCCAGGCCCATAGGAATGAATGGGAAATTGCATGCGCAATTTGCGAGTACCAATTGGTACTCGCAAATTGCGCATTCAATTTCAAGGGTGCAAGGGTGTCAAAAGGACACCCTGTTGCACCGCTGAAATTGATCTGTGCACAAATGTTGCACACACACATGTCCAAAGGATATGTGTGTGTAACTCATAACTTTGAAAAATGCACTTTAGTGCATTTTTCAAAGTTTTGTAAATTACCATGAAGTTCAACTTCATGGTAATTTGCGCCCCCTAGTAGCGAAATCGCTACTTCAAAGTGGTTCTTGCATTGCATTTAAGGAATCGCAAAATGCGATTCCTTAAATGCAATCGCAATTTGAGAACTCGCAATTAATTCTGCTCCCCAGCAAATAGTACTGTTTTGCACTTTAAGCATTGTTGTCCCAAACTAGCAAACTCGGGTACTGTCAATGGTGTGTCAGAACTTAAAATGGAACCCACAGATATACTGGGTCCAGCAAGTTATGCATCCTGCGATTGCTGTTGAAGTTCTCGCTGGCGCTGCTCTCTGGCGAGACAGTTTGGATGGATGGTCTGGAGATGTTTCATCATGGAGGATGTCCCACATGAGTTTTTTTCTCAGAGCCCCGAGATAGTACCTTCTCGTACAAAGTGCACATCACTTTGTGCGCGTTGACTTTCTTCACCCCAGGTGGAATGGAAAAAAAGGGCCAGACTATGCTCTCCTTTCTTTTCTTGATAGGCTTCTCCTGCTCCTCCACATCTTCAACCTCGTCTGCAGGTGGATTTGCAGATGCCATTTCTGGTGAAGGTCAAAAATAACCAAAAAATAAATGAAGGAGTAAGACAAAACACAACAGGTGTTTATCCTAAAGAAGCTCCTGAAAGAAAGAACAAATTGGGTGGGGCCTTCCAGGTAGTAGAATAGAAAGCTTCTTAACCAATAGAATCCTTTTTTTGAAGTCACATGGGACTCGCGTACCAGACACGTATTCACCACTCACCAGACGCAACTCTGGAAAATATGTGTAAACAATATTATATATCTATTCCAATTACAAATAAAGTAGTTTTACAAATATGAAAGTAAATCTCTTGGTATAATGTATAATATAAAATCATATCTCTATGTTTTTTAGAACTACATAATCTGTGCTGGAGTCGCGAACATCTCGCGCACCCGGAAATACGTGCGCGAGGGTCCGCGGAAGGGTAGCGGCTTCCATAATTTTATCAGAAGACCTCGACTATTCAAAATATTTATATTAATGTCAGTTTTATAACTCTTTCTATAAAACACATGATTGTTTAAAATTTATATAGTATATATCATGTATTTAAATTTCAAAACAATGAAAAAATCAAAAGCTGTGCACCCATCGCACACCCTTTGCAGACAATAAATATGACGTCACGCTGCTCAGATTCACACACCCACCACGACCGGTACGCGATCGGTACACGACTCTTACAGATCCTTTTAAAATTATATAAATAAATAAATATATATAATAAAAACATTGAAACAATTACTTTACCTTAATAAATGTGAAAAAAAGTGAACACGCCATGTTAACACGTACTATAACTTTTACACAGTGCAATTCTTCAGAAATGGTCGAACATCTAGCGCCATGTCTGTTCCACTCAGAAAATTCGAGCACTAGTTAAAAACTTTAGAAATTCACTAAAGAATACTCAGGTTTCAGGGACATTATAGTTAGGAATTAGCATTTTAAAAATCTTCGAAATTCATGGAAAAAAACAAAGGTTGCAGAGAAATTCAGCCATTATAGTTAGCTGAGCTAACTATAACTCGCGCCTTGCAATGCACTGCTGATGAAGTCACATATTCCATCACTCATGACATGGTCATTGACATCACTGATGACATCACTGATGACATCTCAAATGACAGCCTCGGGAGCTGTGGAGAAACACCACCTGTGTTGCAGAACCTTCCGGAGTCCGGAGGAGCTCAGGATCAGCAGACTGCTCAACTTAGTTGCGGTGCCTGCGAATGCAGGGAAGTGACTCCTTCACTTCAAGTGAGATTCCTTCATGTGTCTTTGATGCCCACAGGCCTTGGAAGGTTCCTGTATGGTGCACAGGCACAGACGATGCAGCAGACTGGAAGGGAGACGAAGTCAAGCCCAAACGAAGTCCAGCAAAGTCCAGAGTGCCCAGACGGTAGAATAAGTGGTGTCTGATCTAAAACTTGACCCACGACGAACCTAGGGACCGACCCACAGGTAAGCCCTTAAGTACCCTAAGGAAAGGGTTGGGACAATTCAGGGGACCCTCCCAGGGGAGGGTCTGGACAGGGGGGAGGTTACTCCCATGTCCTTTGTCCAGTTTCACGTCAGAGCTGGAGCGAATGGCTCCCAGAGCTGGTTTGAACTGGACTATACATGGGGACACCAAACGTGCCCCTCATGCAGAGTGAGTGGCGCTGGCAAGAGCACCCACCCTGCCCCAATACACTACATCCTGTCTGGGAGGTGGTCACACTTCCCTGTGACAGGATGCCTTTTGTTCTGCCTTCCCTTGCTCGAGCTTCGCTCAGCAGCAGGAGGGCAGAATCGTGTCTCTGGTCGGCAGCAACCATTTTGTGCTGTCCGGGTCTAGAAGGCTGGTTCCGGGGACACTGAGACCCTAACGGAGGGCTCTTCCAGTTCTTGGAATCATACCTCCCACACCGTTTATGGTGTGGGGGGTATGATTCCAACATGTTTGATAGCAAACTTGATAGGATTTGTTGCAGCCATTTTCGAGATGGTCCTCGCGTAATTTCACGGTTACCCTCTATATAGTATGTGGCTGCTTCACTTACAACCCGGGAGATAGGACTCCGTAGGCTGTAGGGGTGTCCTGCTCATGTAGGGGCACCCTCACGCTTAGAACCAAGCACCCTGCCTTCAGGATTGGTAATGCCTGCTATAGTGGTGACATAGGTTTTAAGTGCAGTGACCCTAGATATAGGAAACCTATATGTTTAGTAAGTGGTGCTAGCACCAGCTTACACAGGCTGCAATGGCAGGCCTGTAGTTCCATTTTGAATGGTCTCCCTTGGGTGGCATAATGCATGCTTCAGCCCATGGGGGACCTCTGGGGTACCTATGCCCTGGGTACCTTAGTACCATATACTAAGGACTGATAAGGGCACCCCAGTATCCAATCTGGGATGTACCTAAGTACTGAACACAACAATTTAAGGGAGAAAGCAGATAGACTGGGGTCTTGATTAGCAGGATCCCAGTCAGATTAGTCAAGAACAGCTTAGCACCAGGCAAAAAGTGGGGGTAACCATAAAAGCAGATCCTACTTTCGTACATGGGCCCCATCCTGCTGGCCACCAGAGATGGGACCACTCCCAATTCCAGTAAAAAAGGCAAAGAACCTAGAAGTTGTGATTGATGACAGGCTGAATTTTGGTGATCCAGCCAATTCTCATCCTCATTTAATACCTTGTGGATGATGAAGAAAAGTCTCCCATTCATCCCCCGCAAGGAAAAACATAATTATAACCCTGGTTTTGTCAAAAATTGACTATTGCAATGAGTTGTACCTAAATTTGCAAGAACAATATCTGAATAAATTGCAATCCATGCAAAGCGCGACTGCCAGGTTGCTCTTGGGTATTCCCAAATTTCAATCAGTCGCTCAGGCAATTAGAAGGCTTCACTGGCTTACAGTAAGGAACCGTATAAAATTCAATGCTCACTACATAGCCTACAAGCCTTTGCATGATATTGACCCTGAATTTTTGGGACAAGCATTCAAATGGTATGAGCCCAGCAGAAATCTATAATCGATGAGGGCAAAGAAAGCGGTGGTCTCTAGGTTCATGAGGATGAAATGGAGAGGAACTAGTTTTGTTACCGGGGCAATCCAAAACTTGGAATCTGCTTCCGCCTCATATCAGGGCTGCTCCCTCCCTGCTTGCTTTCAGAAAGGAGCTGAAAACGTGGCTTTTTAATAATTACTTTTAATTTAAGGCTTCATCCAGTTGTGCTCAAGCTTTTTGCTAGCACCAAAACACCTCAGGGTATACAAGCACTCTATAAATTGCATAACATAACATAACATAACACCATTTTGTGTTAAGCAGGAAAGTACCTGTTTCTCTTAGGAGGGCTGTTAAGGCCTCTAATATTCCATGTCATGCACACCAACTCTGAAGTCTGCGTCCCTGTAGTAGGGATCCCCATTATCTAAAGTATTGTATGGTCCTGTCTCGAAGTGCTGCACCTGATATGTTGTATGGAAGCCTGACAGCCAGCATCCGAATAACAATAGCCAAACATTAACAAAACACCCCCCTCCCCCACACCGGATCGTGAAACATCCAGCGAATCCTGCCAGAGCCCAAAACGTAACCCAACCGTAGACATTGTGGTGCACACCTTGGAGGGTGGCAAATCCCCGGCAGCCAGCGCCCAGCTGAATAGAGGAACTGAAAAATAACATTGTGACGGGTTATTTGCATGATAACAACTTATAGCCCTCCCATATGGCTAACAAAGTAAAATTACAAAGGTTGGTTAAGTTGGCCTATGAACACTAATGAGAGAAAGGAAGTATTTAGGAGCAGTCAATGCTCATTCCAATGGCAGTTGAACATAGCAGCATTCCAACAGGTGGGATTGGTCAGGGGAAGAACTCCTCTCTCTACAGTGCTTCTTGCAGAAGTCTAAAGCTTCAGCTGGTGGAGCAAAGATGCGAGTCCTCCCATCGATCGCAACCTTCAAACAAGGTAGCTATAACATACTGTATTTAAGTCCCTGTTTGTGGATGGTGTACTTTACATCTTTAAACTTACACCTCGCTTCCAGTACTGCTATAGTGAAGTCAGGGAAAAAAGTGATGGTTGAGCCCTGGAATGATAACATCATATGACATCATTCCATGCAGAGCTCTGCATATCCTCGAAAACAAACTAGGCCACCTCAACTCCACAATCTCCCAACTTTACGCCACTATCTCCTCCTTAAGTTCTAAAATGTCCACTGTATTTGACTCCTTACTCCCCTTGGAGGGAACAGAGTACCCCAAACACTTAGGGGCCGATTCCGATTCGGGCCGGAAATCTCTCCGACCGAGCCGGACCCGGAGAGAATTCCGACTGAATCGGACCCGTGCAGCCCGACCGAACGAGTACGATGCGCACGTATGCCATCGGACTCGAGTCGGTCGGACTCCCATTGAAGTCAATGGGAGCCTGTCGTACAACGCGTACGCGGGCTCCCATTGACTCAATGGGTGCGAGGCGGACAAGGGCGCCCCCTACAGTGTGTACGCGGCGAAGCGACTCGCGCCGTACACGCACAGATAGGGGGACCCATGGGTCCCCCCTGTGTGCGACTCGGCGGCTACGCATACAGGGGGGTCCGACACGGACCCCCAAAGTATGGCTCCGACTGCTCTTTCGAGCCGGACGGCGCGGCTCGGTCGGACTGCTCGCGGCGCGCATCGTACTTACCCGGCCGGGGAACGTCTCCATTGCGCGGTGCGAGTCGAGTCCGAGCGAGTCGGTCGGTGCGGTTAGACCCGGGAATGAGTCGGTCGGAGCGGTCGGGACGCCCGGACGAGTCAGTCGGCGATTTCGCATCGTACTCGCTCGCCCGGACGTGCGTACGAATCGGTCGGGCAATAGGGTTCCGAATCGGATCCGGTTAAGCCGAATCCGATTCGGAGCCCTACCGGCCGAGATCGGAATCGGCCCCTTAATCGTGAGGAGTACTGTTCTCTCACGCCCAAAATGAGCTGTGCACAATCTCTCCTAAACTGAAATTTCAAATTTGCTTGCTTGCTAGAACACCTCTACCCCCCCACCATCTCCTCTCCAGACAGCATAAAACAATTTACTATACCCACCATCTCCCTGGTCCGAACCAAACGTCAGCCATTTACAACTCAGGCACCAACCTCTAGCAACATCATTCCTATCAATACCAGAAGCCCTGACACCCCCTACACTAAAACAGTCACCTCAGAGCTGCATTATATGCTTCACAACTGCAGATCTGCAACAAGGCAATCTCAGATACCGACATTCACTACAACCTTGACCTACTAATCCTCAATGAGACCTGGTTCTATGACATGTCTCACACCATTCCGGATCGTCAGCTCTCCCCTATCTATTTCTTAATCAGGAATGATAGGCTAGGTAGAGGCAGGGAGGCATCGCTGCCAGCTGAAGAAACTCACATCAAAGCAGGGAACCCAGTAGCTCTTTCTCTACACCCGAATGCCTTACTCTGGAACTACATGCTCAGCACAACTCCCCTAACAGGATTAACGCCATTTACCACCCACCAGGTGACAACTCTGAATTTACTTAGGAATTAATTGACTTTGAAAGTGACCAATCTTCACAAAGGGATAAACTAATCTTTCTAGGAGACTTTAACCTTTACTGGGGTACCTCGGAAGACTAGTCTGCCAACCAGCTTGCCATATTACTCTCCTGAAATGATAATTTAGAACACACTCTAAACCAGCACACTCCAGGGACTCCACATTTGACTTTATTATTTCCAAAGATGATCTGCTCACAGTAGATGATCCTATACCAGTAGACTGGTCCGACCACTTCCTCATCCCTTTCTCACTTCACCTCTCACATGTAGCAATCCTTGGCCAACCAAAAAGGGCAACTACCTGGTTTCGCAACACAAAGAACATCAACCTTAACACTCTCAGCAACACCACCAAGAATGTACTAGCAGATCGCAGCCCCAACGCTGATGTCATTGACTTGACTTCACACTGTTTCATCAGTTTATCTATCTTAATAGACAAAGTAGCTCCTCTACAAAGCAAGAAGAAAAGGCCCACACTCTCTGCCCCATCGTTCAATAAGCCTCTCTATGAGGAAAGGAAAAATCTAAGAATCTCGGAAAAGAAATGGAGGCAATCACCTCTGTCAATAATCTTGTTTTCCTCGGGCACGCAAGATGACTTTATCACAAACATATTAACAAAAACTCAAATCACTTTTGAACCCTGCTCAATTTTATCAAGAAAAGACCAAGGAAACTCTTTGACCTAATGAAAACCACCAGCAAACTCCCCATCTTCAACCATCAAATTTTATGAACCACCCAAGAAAGCAGAGAAATTTGTACAAGTCTTCAATGCAAAAGATAAATTGCTCCATGATCATGATACACATCCAACCCAACATGAGATATGCAATCCAAATGCTACTGGCACAATTTTGACATCATCACTGAGGATGACTGCCTCAAGTACATCTTGAAAGCCAAATCTTTGAGCCATTCTCTAGACCTTATCCCAAGCGACATTGCTATAGACCTCTACGCTCACATGCTTCCCTACAGGAACTGGTCAGGTGACCCCAACTACTAAAAAAACCCTCTGCTGATGTGAATGATCTTAATAATTTCCACCCTATCATGAACCTCCCTTTCCTCGTCAAAATCAATGGAAGATGTGTAGCAGAGCAACTCATCCAACACATTAAGGACAACAATCTTCTAGATGAATTTCAATCTGGCTTCAGTCAAGGCTGCAGCAATGAAATAGCACTGCTACAGATTATCAACGATGCCTTTCGTGTCCTAGACTCAGGCAGCTCCTGCCTCCTGATTCTTCTTGAGCTTTCTAAAGCTTTTGATACTGTAAACCATCACACACTTCTTAACACATTAAAACAAAGGATTGGTAATTGAAGGCTGAGTTCTTAAGCAGTTTGAGTCTTATCTCATGAGGAGATCTCTGATGAATAAAATTGAAAACTCTCAACTCCAAAGGCTGTGTATCAAGGTGTCCCTCAAGTCTCTATCCTTGCTCCGACCCTTTTTAATCTCTACATTAAGCCACTAGGAGACCTATTAAATGAAGCCGGGATCCTTTATCACTTCTATGCTGATGACACCTAATCCTACCTCAAAGTGTCCTCCACACATGACATCTCACTTCTCGCCACCACCCTCAACTCCATCCAAGATTGGATGATGTCTCATCACCTAAAACTGAATCCCTCTAAAACTGAATTTCTTCTTATCTCTACGCTCAAACGCTCTACCTCCTGTTCAGTCATGTATGGCTAATCTAAACATTCTTTTCAGAAAACCTACCATTGTTGACAGTGCCAAATCAGTAGGTGTCATCCTGGACAAAAGACTTAGGGCCTGGTTACTAGTCTGGACGTCCTCCGACTGCCAGACTCGCGGCGGCGCAGCAGTGACAGTCCACCGTTCACTGTATTACAACTTCTACAGTCGTTCCGGAGGTGGACCGTCGGCTGCGCCATGGAACAGTCATTCCCTGGCAGTGGCGCAGGAGCGCCACAACGCAATATGCTGAGCGAGGACTGGCGCAGTCGAGTTTCAGGACTGCCAGCCTTTTCATGGCAGAGCCCCGCCATGAAAAAGCTGGGGGTGCAGGAACAAAGGGGTGATACATTCAGGGAGGCACAACATGTGTCCCCTTGTCTGTCCCTTGTCTGTACCCCCACAAAGTTCCAGTCTGGCATGAAGTCCACGCCCATGCCTTGCTGGAACTTGTTTGCTGTTCCCATTGCGGTGCCTGTATTCCAGGCAACGCCATGTGAATAGCAAAGGACCACCCACTGTAATACGAGGTACGCATTTTTAACTTGTAATACGGTTGGCGGTCCTTAAACGGCTTTGGCGAAGCGGCATTGCGCCGTTGCCACTACGCCAAAGTCGTAATCAGGCCCTTGATCTCCAATCCCAAATCAACACCATGGCCAAGAGTGCACGCTTCCAACTGCGCCTTTTCTGGGGGATAAGACGTTACATTCCTGAGCAAGACCAGAAAAATCTTGTCCAATCTTTGGTACTCTCCAGACTAGGCTACTGCAATTCTCTCCCAACAGGCCTCTCCGAGACCCACCTAGCTCCTTAAAAATCCATCCTCCTGTCGGCTGCACGTTTCGTCTCCAGGGCCAAAAGAAATGACCACATCACACCTATGCTGTTAACTCTTCGCTGGCTTCCTGTTGAAGCCAGGACTATTTACAAGAAGGCTTGTATCACTTATAATGCCATTCACATTTCCATCCCTTGCTATCTAGCAAACAAAATCAAGATATCAGGAGGCTCTAGACCTTCGTGTAATGCTTAAAATGTGCTGCTCGAACCTCAAACTTTCAAAAGGAAAAGACTTATGGCACAATCTTTCTCAGATAATGCGACTAGAATTTGGAATTTGCTACCTCCAAACTTCCGCGCCACGACTTGGTTTCAGATCTTCAAAATGGACCTTAAGACTCTTCTCTTCCAAAGACATCTTTCTCAATAACACTCCTCGTCAAGCTTCCCACCAGGCATACAACCTGACATTTAATGGCATGACCTTGACTGTTACATGACATCTTCAAGAGCTATGATGACCTTTCCACTTCAACTCTGTAAATATGTGATATATATTTATCTCTAATCACTTTAACTTTTCTTAATATGTATTTTGTTATGAAGATGTAATTTGTAAATACGTAACTCTCACCATAAAGGGGCAGAGCAGGAATATCGACATATAAATATCGAGGAACATAAATATCGCTGCAGAAATATCGTGGGGAAGAAATATCGACAACAGAAATATCGTGGACAAGAATATCGACTGACAGGTAAGTAATATCGATTACAAAAATATCGACGTATTAAATATCGTTTACAAAAATATAGTTGACAAAAATATCGAATTATTAATAATGTTATGTATTTTAGTGTTTTTATTGAGAATTGTTTGTCATTTTATTATATGTTTGAAAATTTTAGTAGTTATTAATTTATTTTAATTTTAATTTTGTGTTTTTAGTTCAGTAGCGGGTTGTGGGTTTATAGGGGAATAGGGTGGGATGTAATTCAATTATATAGATTTAAATTATAATTTATAGTAGTTAATTTTTTTATTTATTTGAATTTTGCGTTTTTAGTTCAGTAGCGGGTTGTGGGTTTATAGGGGAATAGGGTGGGAAGTAATTTAATTATATTAAATGTATTGCATAATTAATGTGTTAATTTATTAATTAATAATAGTTTAATAATTAGTTGTCAATTAATTTCAATTAATCAATTAATAATTAATTATGTTAATTGTTTAATTGATTTTAGGTGTGTGTTGTGGTGTTTATATGTGTACTGGTGTGAAGGGTGGTAAGTAATTAATTTTTTCTTGATTAATTATTAAATATTTATAAATTAATTTCCATTAATTAATTAGTAATTATTAATTGTAATTGTGTAATTAATTTTAGGTGTGTGTTGTGGTGTGTATATGTGTAAATGGTGTGAAGGGTGGTAAGTAATTTATTTTTTTATTGATTAATTATTAAATATTTATAAATTAATTTCCATTAATTAATTAGTAATTATTAATTGTAATTGCGTAATTAATTTTAGGTGTGTGTTGTGGATATTATAGTGTTAATTAATGTGTAATTAATGATTTTTATTATCTTTGTTAATAATAATATATGTAATTTTATATATTAATTATGTTAATATTGGAAATTAAATTTAATAAAAATGTTGATGTTTTTGATTTTTATTGTTGTGGGATCCAGCACTTTCCTTACTGTTGCACTCACTGGAGTGGGAATAGTAATATTTACCCCTACGCTATCCAGCGCTTTCCCTACTGTTGCACTCACTGGAGTGGGAATAGTAATTTTTACCCCTACGCTATCCAGCGCTTTCCCTACTGTTGCACTCACTGGAGTGGGAATAGTAATTTTTACCCCTACGCTATCCAGCGCTTTCCCTACTGTTGCACTCACTGGAGTGGGAATAGTAATTTTTACCCCTACGCTATCCAGCGCTTTCCCTACTGTTGCACTCACTGGAGTGGGAATAGTAATTTTTACCCCTCCGCTATCCAGTCCTTTCCCTACTGTTGCACTCACTGGAGTGGGAATAGTAATTTTTACCCCTATGCTATCCAACGCTTTCCCTACTGTTGCACTCACTGGAGTGGGAATAGTAATTTTTACCCTCGCTATCCAACGTTTCCACTACTATTGTGTTTATTTTGTTATTAAATGTATGTTTTATTTTTTTTAATAGTTTAATGTGTTAATTAAATATAGAATATTTTATTTAATTTTAAATTATTTATATATGTGCATATCTTATTTTTATATAATTTAAAAAGTTTATAAATTAAATAAAGATAATAGTTAATAAAATTTATTTAAGTAAATATATGTATATGTACACATTTTTTGTGTTTATATTCATTAAATTAAGTTTATTAGTTATAATTAGTTAAAATATATATTAAATTAAATTAATTTTGTTAATAATATTAATATTATTTAATTAATTTTATTTAAATTATGTAATTTTTTAAGTCGATATTTTTTACTTCTATATTTTTTACATCGATATTTTTGTGTCGATATTATTGTACTTACCTGTTTATGTATAGGAAGTCGATATTTTTGTTATAGATATTTTCACATCGATATTTTTTTCATCGATATTTTTAACATCGATATTTTAACATGGGACCGACCATAAGTATCGGTAGAAGCTATACATGCCACCTATTACCTTGTTACTTTAAATTCCTCATGTAACATTCTTTTGCTCTATTGTAAAGCTCTCTGACACCTCTGCGTAATGTCAGTGCTATATAAAAACGCATGGATAAACACATTTTTCAGAGGTTAGTGTTTAAGATGATGGTGAATCATCAAGGCTCTCATTGATCACCACTAGGCAGGAGGTACCGTCCAGAAAGGAGACTGTCACTTAAATTCAAGTATCATCAACATACTTGTGCCATGATATGGAGCAGAATTATGAGATGTCAGTCAACAGTATCTAACTACTATCAGATGGCATAGTACTAAAATAAACATGGTTATTTTGTTGATCTGTAGCATTCTAGTGATGTATTTTCAAATTGGGAATAAGTCAGATATTGCAAAAGCATATTGAGTTGGTGGGAAGATTGAAGCTATCCGATGGTTTAGCCAGGCCTGATTGGCAATTAATTGCATCATGCATTTCGGGAGGGGGAGTGGTGGGGTTGGGCTGGGGGATTGGGGGTAGTGAAGAGGGATTGGATCGGGGTGGGCGAAGAATTCCGCTCTGCCGGCAAAGTTTGTAGAGTTTTGCCCACTCTGAGAGGAGCACGGAGTTCCAAAAAATTCTGCGAAGTGACGCGGAGTGAAGTTTTTTCTCTCAAGGGGCTCGCCAAGGTTAAGTTGGTGGTAGGTTGTGACCACTCGTGTTGAGAAATCTGCCACTCAGGTTGAAGAAGCTGCCGCTTGAATAGAATGCCTACTCGAGTGGCAGAAAGGAACAGCGCCCACTGATGCAACGCATAGTGCCATTCGTGCTGATTTACAGCACGGGACAAACTCCCGGTGCTAAAAATCAGTGCGAGCAGAGTGACTTAACAGACTACTCAGCTGGCGGAACTCCACAGAGTGCGGCGGAGTTTTTCCGGCACTTTTTGGAGTTCCGTGGAGTAAAACTCAGCGAACACCGGCCAGGCCTAGTACTGGAGTCCGATTTTTAAAGGCCACTGACTCCGTCGCTGGCACCCTGTTGTTAATGGTAGCAGGAAAAGGATGGCAAAGAGAGAGAGAGTGAGAGAGAGAGAGGGAGGAATTAACGAAAATAATGGGAAAGAAATGTACTGGGGGCTGGTTTTTTCCATGGCTGCTTTGGTTCTCCCTGTCCGACCGTGTAATACAGACCTCCAGCGAATAGCAAAGACGACATGAAGAAAAAGAAACAATATTCTATATTAAAAAAAAGAAGGTTAATTTTTTTTTTGCTCTGGATCATGTTCCAGACAGTTGCACCGAGTAAGGTTTAAAATGAGTGTCTATAACTCTTTTCAAAAAGCCCATGAGCTAGTTCTAGTAAACAAACTTTTATAATCCTCTTAAACAGACAAAACATTATTTTTACCTTTGTGTTCAGAGACAAAATGCAGGATATTATTTTTATGCTTTTGATTTTCTCTCTGCTGCTGCAAAACTAAATAATTTGATACAGAGCCTACAAATCAAACCGAAATGTGATTACCGAACACATTCCGTAGAATCCTATTTGATGGTATCTACAGAATGTAATGGTTTAGCTAGATTTATTGTTTTTATATGATTAGCAGAACATTTTATAGGAAATTGTATATGCTTTGTCTGTTATAAACGCATCTGGCTACGAGAACATTATATTTTATATATGGTTTGATAGACTTGAGGAATTAGTTTGATGTTCTTTAATGTAATAAGAGCTAAGCAAAATAACACCTCTGTTGCAACTTTGAAAGTAGCATGTCTTTAGAAGTAGTGGTTAAGATTCTTACCTTCTAGTGGCGTGGATGCAATGGTCTATCCAGCACGGTAGGGGAGGAGTTAGACTAAGTAAATTGTCCTGACAGGGAAGAGCAGCGCACCTGGCAAACCTCAGCAAGAGTTTTGGGCAAATTCTGCATTTGCAGTACACATTAGGCTAGTAACATTGATCAACATGCTGTTGTATTTAAGACTACCTAAAATGGAAATTGTCGCTTTGAGGTAAAACCAGTTACTGTGCAGCCTGATATTTCAGTTTGCAAACATGTCTCAAGAGTATTCCCCTTGTCCATGGACTAGACCAGGGCTCTTGGAAGCACCAGCAGAATTATTTTTCTCGTGACATCACTACATTCCTTATATGTTGTGTGCATTGGAGCTTGCATCATTGTGCATGAATTTTGTGAAAGCCGCTCTGAACGTATCCTGGTTGTTCACTCACTCATGCAGGCGTACATCCATTTTCCAAACTCCCCTTCTAGGTAGGGTACTGGGTGGGTGAAATAATATACAATGTAATCTAGTGACATCCTATTTGGTATCCAGAAGAGCTGGCATAAAAGTGAGATTCGGTTAGGTATGCATCCTCACGCCCTGCTTATAATGTGCATTTCACATCATTGACTTGTTTGAGGAACTTTTGGAAGTGGACACAGGTATCTGATTTGTGACTGGTCAGGCCGAACTGTTTCTACTGGTCTTTGGCTACCCTATTGTGATCTACGATTTAGAGATTGGACAAAAATGCTAAACAAACATTTTCTCATCAATACAACACCTCCCTTCCATTGTGAGTGAAGCTGTTCCTTTCACCACTTCATGGTCAGAGAACACATCTGTGTCTTCTGAACATTTCTATAGGTCATTCTGTGCGGGTACTGGGGGGCATGCACTGGACACAGATGCATATTTTGATGAGCAGCTTTTGGGGTGGTGCATTGGCTACTAGAAATGTCACGACATTCCGAGTGTTTGATTTGTGGCCATTGGGTACGAGAGAAATCATACTGGCAACAGGGTGCTAGATGTGGGAAAAAAGAAACTGAATATTCACAAAAGCCACATCTTGTGCCCATATGTCAGTGGGCATTGGGTCAGTTCTGAAAACTGAGGGCTTGGTTGCAAAGTGTGTATGAAAGCCATGACCCTCACCCAGAGGTTTCTGGAAATTACATGGGGATCTCGGCAAAAAGACACTGAGGGGCCGAATCCGATTCGGGCCGGAAAAAATACCAACTGACTCGGTACGGGATTATAGTCCGACCGACACGTACCGGCGTTGCCCGACCTGGGAAGTACGATAAAATGCATGGGAATGACGACCGACTCGCACGGAACACAAGGCGAACGACCGACCCGGCCGGAAACAAGCTATCCGGCCGGGAAACCACGCAAATCGAACCGACCGACACGCATCAGGAAATAACCCGAACGAAACATACCCGCGAACTCCGACCCGCGCAGTACGATGCAATGGGTGCAAATTCAGACCGATTCGTACGGAGCCCAAGCCGTACGACCGACACGCATACCAAACCCAGCCGAACAAACACAAAACTCCGCGACCGACGCGTACGCCGCATATGAAACTGAGCTGAAACACAGCGGGAACGACTCGGAGAGGCGCGCACGAGACAACTGCAACGTCCTACTCGGTCATAAGAACGACTCCTACATGCACAATAATCACAAATGAAAAAATACAGAAAAAAGGGCCAAACAAGCAATGACAAAGCCAATAAATACAGGGGGGGGGAAATGGAACAAGGACACACCCCCAACTCCACCTACATAAAGCCCACAAATCCCTACCATGATCCTTTGCAAATCCCACTGACCTGCCAGCACAGAACACCATCACACAGCAAACACAGACACACACACAGCTCATCCAACACAAAAGCCACACACCATAAGCACCTCAACAAATAGCACCCTCACACACACACACACAGCAAAACCTACACACACACACCCTCACTTGCACACACACACATCAATCACCACCACCACCACCCCTCACCATGCCCCTAAAGAAGAATCCAAAGTTCCTAGATAGTGAATTGGAAGTCATGGTAGACGAGATCCTGAGGGTAGCCACAGTTGTTTGGCACATTGGTCCAATAGACCCCCAAGTCGCAGAAAACCAAGATGTGGGCGAGGATCGTCGACAGGGTGAACGCACAAGACATCCAGAACAGGTGGTATGATGTGCGCAGGAGGGTCAGAGACCTACTCAAGAAGGATTACCTCCTGAGCCAGCACACCGGCAGTGGCCCTCCTGCAAAACCAGTATACCTCAGGCCCTGGGAGGAGAAGGTGCGGGCCATCCTACCACCAGTGAGCGTATATGGACTAACAGACATCCCAGAGCCTGGTGAGTACACAACTAATATACACAATATTGTGTGCCAATACACACACATCACTGTCAAGGGGACAGTCAAACCATCCACCCTAGCAAATCAACAGCAACCAAAAGATAATCATCCCAAGATGTGTATGTCAGTTAGATAAACACAATACATGCCATCTCATAGTGATATGTAACTGTGTCATGACATGTACAAACCTAACAACAAATAGAGCAAGGCAGTGGCACAAATATAACCAACAAACACTGCCTGATATTTTGCCACCACTAGAACACCACCTCACAGGAAGCTCACTTAAATGAAGGAATTCTGTGTATGCTGGTGAAGTTAGTGTAGCCAATAGCATGATGGGAGTTGTAGTCATAGATACTGCTCACCATCACAATTGGCCCATCAACACCACTCTGAACCATGCTCACATCACAGGGAGTGGATAAGGACTGACAAGATGGCTGACACTGGCTACTGCTGTGGGGAGCACAAGGCCCTGCTGGGAACTGTGCACCAACAAACAGCACAACACCACTTTCTGACATCCTGAAAGCCAACTTGCACTCACTGCAATGCAAGCACGTTGCATGGTGGGATATCTGGCTGGCTGGGAAGGAGGACTCACAGCACTGACCATAGTTACAAGCAGCTCACCTCACACACCCCCTCAACACAAACTCCACATAACCCACCTGGGAGAATGCAATGCCTCACATACCATATGAAGATCCCACAAAGAACCACCACCCTGGGTAATGCTGTGTGAAGCACAGGGACACACCTGGGACTTGTAGCCAAACAAACACAAGGACAACACTGTCAGCCTTCCTGTCAGCACAGGCACACTACCCCACAGGGAAGCAGAGTCCAAAGGAAGGAAGTACGGGCATGCTGGGAAGGGGGTGTAGGCAATAGCATGATGGGAGTTGGAATCACAGATACTGCTCACCCTCACAATTGGCCCATCAACACCACTCTGAACCATGCTCACATCACAGGGAGTGGATAAGGACTGACAAGATGGCTGTCACTGGCTACTGCTGTGGGGAGCACAAGGCTCTGCTGGGAACTGTGCACCAACAAACAGCACAACACCACTGCCTGACATCCTGAAAGCCAACTTGCACTCTCTGCAATGCAAGCACGTTGCATGGTGGGATATCTGGCTGGCTGGGAAGGAGGACTCACAGCACTGACCATAGTTACAAGCAGCTCACCTCACACACACCCTCAACACAAACTCCACATAACCCACCTGGGAGAATGCAATGCCTCACATACCAAATGAAGATCCCACAAAGAACCACCACCCTGGGTAATGCTGTGTGAAGCACAGGGACACACCTGGGACTTGTAGCCAAACAAACGCAAGGACAACACTGTCAGCCTTCCTGTCAGCACAAGCACACTACCCCACAGGGAAGCAGAGTCCAAAGGAAGGAAGTACGGGCATGCTGGGAAGGGGGGTGTAGGCAATAGCATGATGGGAGTTGTAGTCACAGATACTGCTCACCCTCACAATTGGCCCATCAACACCACTCTGAACCATGCTCACATCACAGGGAGTGGATAAGGACTGACAAGATGGCTGACACTGGCTACTACTGTGGGGAGCACAAGGCCCTGCTGGGAACTGTGCACCAACAAACAGCACAACACCACTGCCTGACATCCTGAAAGCCAACTTGCACTCTCTGCAATGCAAGCACGTTGCATGGTGGGATATCTGGCTGGTTGGGAAGGAGGACTCACAGCACTGACCATAGTTACAAGCAGCTCACCTCACACACCCCTCAACACAAACTCCACATAACCCACCTGGGAGAATGCAATGCCTCACATACCAAATGAAGATCCCACAAAGAACCACCACCCTGGGTAATGCTGTGTGAAGCACAGGGACACACCTGGGACGTGTAGCCAAACAAACGCAAGGACAACACTGTCAGCCTTCCTGTCAGCACAGGCACACTACCCCACAGGGAAGCAGAGTCCAAAGGAAGGAAGTACGGGCATGCTGGGAAGGGGGTGTAGGCAATAGCATGATGGGAGTTGTAGTCACAGATACTGCTCACCCTCACAATTGGCCCATCAACACCACTCTGAACCATGCTCACATCACAGGGAGTGGATAAGGACTGACAAGATGGCTGACACTGGCTACTGCTGTGGGGAGCACAAGGCCCTGCTGGGAACTGTGCACCAACAAACAGCACAACACCACTGAATGACATCCTGAGAGTCAACCTGAACCCACTGCAAGGGTGGCAGGCTTCATGGTGGGATAACTGGGCCAGGTGGAGAAGGATGGCCGGATGTCCACCAAATACAACTTATGCTGGCCATCCACACACCTCAACATTCATATTGAAATGCCCCAGGTATGCATGACAATGTGCTACACCAATATCAACCTCTTACTGTGACAACTTAGGACAATGCAATGTACATGCCCGCATCCAGAGGTACAGTCACAACTGTCAGGTGTGTGAACCATTGATGTCTGTAGAAACATTACATACAATGTGTGTCTCTTCCAAATACAGGTGACGATGATGGGGACACAGCAGCAGGCGAGGAGGAGTCCCTGTCCCAGGCTCCGGGGGACACAGAGCTCACTGGTGTGGAACAGCCTCTGCCCTCCTCGGATGGCGAAGACCTACCTGGCACCTCCGGTGTGAGTCATCATGCAGCACCAGCTGGACCAACATCTGCACCCCTGCACCCACCCCTCCAACAACTGCCAACATACAGACCACCCCCACCGACACGGACAGACCAAGGACCACCGCTGACAACAGCACAGGGCCCCAGGCCCACCGTGGAGCAACGGATGACAACACCACTAACAACCCCCAAGTGGGCCTCGGGTCACCTGTGCGTGCCACCGCAGGTCCTGCACGTGTCACCAGGGGTGGTGGGAGGGGTGGTAGACATAGGTCGCTGCTTGCAGAGGGGTCTGGACTGCATGATGACCCACAACTGGCACGTATCGCTGATGCGTACCAGGATAGCACCGGAGAGGTCAGACAGGTAGTGGGGATCCTCAAGGACATACAACAGCAGCAGGCTGCCCATCATGCCCGCTTGGACTCCCACATGGCCCATGTGGAGACACACATGGCCCGTGTGGAGACACACATGTCGGGCATGGAGTCCAAGTGGGACACATTGCAAGAACTCACAGCGGTGCATAGGGACATATTGACATGCCTCCGCCAGATTAGCACCAACATGGCCACACCTCCCTGTGTGCCCACAACATCTGGTGCTGCTACAACTGACACCACCACAGGGAGGGAGGAGGACTCTGGCGGAGAGTCCCCTGCACCGCCGCAGCCTGCACGTGAGGGTCCCCCCCCAAAGAAGAGGGGTCGTCCGAGGAAGGAAAACTGAGAGGTTGATGGCCACGTACATCCCCCAGGAAGCCAACACCTGTTCCGGAAATTCTCCTTTGTGTGCAAACGTTTCACCCTGTCGAATGCAACACTACTTTCCCACATGACATGGGGAGTTCAAGTTGGACTAATGTATCATATGACTGTGGACTTCACTCAGGACATTTCTGCTACCAAGACTTCCAACTCATCTGGGAACTTTGGATCACAATCCCAATGTACAGCACCCACCATCCTGTGCACTATACACACACACATTTCTGTAAATAAAATCACTAGTACACCATACTTGCCACTGTTGTTATTCAAATGTGGATACTGTTATGGTGATGATGTTCTGCTAAATTACACTGTGTATGCTAACTGCTACAGCAAGTACAACACCGTCGTGTGAGTCATGGTGACGTGACACATATGAGGGAGACACACCACTAGGGCTACACAACACAGACCGATACAAAAGGGGATGATGGACGGAACGTTTGAGCCAATCAAACACTCACCCCCAGTCAACTGATCTGGGTTTAATCCATCATCATTCTTTAGCTCACTCCACCACCCCAGTTCAGACATGGCCATATGCAAATCAGTCTGACCCTGTGCCTCATGGGAACAGTCCAGCACGAACTGCCAAGCCATGTCTTCCCTGGACCGGAAACAAGCATCCTAGGACCGGTTTCTGGCATTCCAGCCGTCATCAGCCAGGCTTGCTTGAATCCAGTGGCAAAGTGAGCAAGGGACCCACGTCTGGGCATACCCCCGCCAACTTAGGGCGAACAAAGCGATACAAAGGGGATGATGGACGGAGCGTTTGAGCCAATCAAACACTCACCCCCAGTCAACTGATCTGGGTTTAATCCATCATCATTCTTTAGCTCACTCCACCACCCCAGTTCAGACATGGCCATATGCAAATCAGTCTGACCCTGTGCCTCATGGGAACAGTCCAGCACGAACTGCCAAGCCATGTCTTCCCTGGACCGGAAACAAGCATCCTAGGACCGGTTTCTGGCATTCCAGCCGTCATCAGCCAGGCTTGCTTGAATCCAGTGGCAAAGTGAGCAAGGGACCCACGTCTGGGCATACCCCCGCCAACTTAGGGCGAACAAAGCGATACAAAGGGGATGATGGACGGAACGTTTGAGCCAATCAAACACTCACCCCAGTCAACTGATCTGGGTTTAATCCATCATCATTCTTTAGCTCACTCCACCACCCCAGTTCAGACATGGCCATATGCAAATCAGTCTGACCCTGTGCCTCATGGGAACAGTCCAGCACGAACTGCCAAGCCATGTCTTCCCTGGACCGGAAACAAGCATCCTAGGACCGGTTTCTGGCATTCCAGCCGTCATCAGCCAGGCTTGCTTGAATCCAGTGGCAAAGTGAGCAAGGGACCCACGCTCTGGGCATACCCCCGCCAACTTAGGGCGAACAAAGCGATACAAAGGGGATGATGGACGGAGCGTTTGAGCCAATCAAACACTCACCCCCAGTCAACTGATCTGGGTTTAATCCATCATCATTCTTTAGCTCACTCCACCACCCCAGTTCAGACATGGCTCAAACGTTCCGTCCATCATCCCCTTTTGTATCGCTTTGTTTGCCCTAAGTTGGCAGGGGTTTGCCCAGACGTGGGTCCCTTGCTCACTTTGCCACTGGATTCAAGCAAGCCTGGCTGATGACGGCTGGAATGCCAGAAACCGGTCCTAGGATGCTTGTTTCCGGTCCAGGGAAGACATGGCTTGGCAGTTCGGGCTGGACTGTTCCCATGAGGCACAGGGTCAGACTGATTTGCATATGGCCATGTCTGAACTGGGGTGGTGGAGTGAGCTAAAGAATGATGATGGATTAAACCCAGATCAGTTGACTGGGGGTGAGTGTTTGATTGGCTCAAGCGTTCCGTCCATCATCCCCTTTTGTATCGCACTGTTTGCCCTAAGTTGGCAGGAGCATGCCCAGACGTGGGTCCCTTGCTCACTTTGCCACTGGATTCAAGCAAGCCTGGCTGATGACGGCTGGAATGCCAGAAACCGGTCCTAGGATGCTTGTTTCGGTCCAGGAAGACATGGCTTGGCAGTTCGGGCTGGACTGTTCCCATGAGGCACAGGGTCGAGACTGATTTGCATATGGCCATGTCTGAACTGGGGTGGTGGAGTGAGCTAAAGAATGATGATGGATTAAACCCAGATCAGTTGACTGGGGGTGAGTGTTTGATTGGCTCAAACGTTCCGTCCATCATCCCCTTTTGTATCGCTTTGTTTGCCCTAAGTTGGCAGGGGTATGCCCAGAGCGTGGGTCCCTTGCTCACTTTGCCACTGGATTCAAGCAAGCCTGGCTGATGACGGCTGGAATGCCAGAAACCGGTCCTAGGATGCTTGTTTCCGGTCCAGGAAGACATGGCTTGGCAGTTCGGGCTGGACTGTTCCCATGAGGCACAGGGTCAGACTGATTTGCATATGGCCATGTCTGAACTGGGGTGGTGGAGTGAGCTAAAGAATGATGATGGATTAAACCCAGATCAGTTGACTGGGGGTGAGTGTTTGATTGGCTCAAACGTTCCGTCCATCATCCCCTTTTGTATCGCTACACAACACAGACACCAGGGCCATCGGACTCATCGCCCACAGTGATGTTGCCAGGAAATACAGTGGAATGCACAGACACCACACCTATTCAGAGTCTGCGTCAACTAGCCCACAGGTGTAGTAAGCAAATGTCAGTCAGATGTGTGACCACAGACAACGCACATCCCAAAGTGAAGCACAGGTTTATTACACATTTGCAACATGTTGTTTCCACTACAAATGCAAGGTTTACCAACGTGGCAGTGGCCACACAGTCAACAAGTGCAGAAGATATGAAGTCCAGGGGTGTGTGGCACATCACTTGTAGGCCAACTACTGCTGCCACCCTGAAAGCTAAATCATGGTGTTGGGGGATCCAAGTTGACCAAAGTACTCAGTAAGCACCCTGTGAAGGACAGACATGACACACAGTTAAAATCACTGTAGAACAGGACAGTACTGCAATACTCATGCCCAATACATGTCACAAGACAACTACACAAAACCAAGTTAGCATATCAAAACTGTTGGGGAGTTCAGACTACCTGGAAGGACACATTGCTGCATGCATCCAGTCAAGTAGCACATGGCCACACTCAAACAGCACCAGAGCACCACCCACACATATCATGCAAACTCACGTCATTCGCATTACATCTCCCTGGATACTCACATTCAGCTGAAGAAGTTGGTGATGAGCTGTGTGCGGACATCACCATCATCATCATCATCATCATCACTGGCATCGTGGTCCAGGCCAGGATCCTCCACAGGTGGCGGACGTTGGTCATCGTCATCCAGGATGAGAGGCAACTCCTTCCTCACTGCCAGGTTGTGTAGCATGCAGCAGACGATGACAATCTTGCACACCTTTGCTGGGGCATATGGGAGGGCCCCTTCTGTCTTGTCCAGGCAGCGGAAGCGGCTCTTCAGGAGACCAAAGGTCCGCTCTATCACTCTCCTGGTCCGACCATGTGCCTCATTGTAGCGCATCTGGGCTGGTGTCACAGGGTTCCTGAGGGGTGTCAGCAACCACGGCATGTTGGGGTATCCGGAGTCACCTACGGACAGACAAGTGCACATTAGCTGATTTGAAAAAGTGGGTGGAATACTACAGATCAGAACACACACAATGGTACAAAGCCAGTACACACCGACAAGCCAGGCACGCTGGTTCTGCATCTGTGCCATCATCCTCGGGATGCGACTACTCCTCATCACGTAGGCATCGTGTGCTGAACCAGGGAAACGGGCACACACATGTGTGATGCTCATATCTGCTAAACATACCACCAGAGCATTGATCGAATGGTAATGTTTACGGTTCCGGTATGCCTGCTCATGTGCCTGTGGTGGTATCAAAGCCACATGTGTCCCATCAATGGAGCCAATGACATGTGGCATCCTCCCCAGGGCACAGAAGTCACTCTTGACGTCAGTGAGTTGTTGACGTGTTGGGAAAAAGATGTACTGGTTCAGGCATCTCAACATTGCCTCCAAAACATTGCGTAGCACACGGCTGAACATAGTCTGTGACATCCCACCGGCAGTCGCAACAGTGTGTTGAAAGGTACCGGTGGCAAAGAAGTGTAGGGCTGCCATTACCTTCACCTTGGGGGTCAGCGCCGTAGGGTACATCCGGCCAGGTTGCAAATGTGGTGCCAAGCGCACTGCCAAATCCTCAATCAGCTGCCTGGTGAAGCGGTACCGTCGGATGCTGTCACGTTCCACCATTGTAGCCAGGTCAGGGAATGGTCTATTGACAGCTGGAGCCCTGCAGTGCATAGGTTGAAGGAAGAAAGATTGTCAGTCACCCCACATATGTGCCATTCACCATACTCAATTTCACATGATACATCATTACATGACACAAGTACTTGATGTGTGTGCCGTTCTGTCGGACATAACTCGCACCTACATGGCCATCATCTAACTTCTCAGTACAACATGTGTGCACAACAGGTACCAGGTTGTGCTATGAGAGACTCATTAGGCTGTGTCACAGTACCCATTTACTGCTGTCACGTTCCACACACACACCACAGTGACATGTCTGGACAGATGCGCCACAGGCATCACAGATCATTGACAGGTAGATTCCCAGTGACCCTGTCATGCCACATGGACACTGGCATGACATGGCGTATCATGTACACGTCAGAAAAACAAACATGCCTCCCACAGGTAGTGGCCCCTGTCGCATCCGCAAGACAGACATAGACGCCAGTGACGCACAACATCAAAGTCCATGCACAAACAACGTTGATGTGGAGACTGTCTCACATCGTGCACATGGAATCAGTGACATCGGAAATACAACATGCACACAGACTGTGGAGGGACATCACTATTGTGGCAATGGGTCATCCTGTGACGTACATGCCTTCCCACATGGGACTATGTGACATGTCATACACATACACAACCTGGAAATGTGACCATGCCACATGCTCCAAAATGAACTGTTGCACATCACAGTGGTCATGTGCACAACACACCAAGGACCCTGTCCCCATGAACACATGCACAGCCTGGGTGTGGCTGCCCACAAGTGCCACCACAGAAACCACATGTTAACCCCCATACACAAAGAAGGAAATGCAGCCTTACATGCCTCAGTAAACAGTGTGGACTGGGTGTGGTGTTGTAGGTGTGCCCCTAGGTCTCTGGCAGGTATATGTGGCTGGCATACGTTCACCAGTGACAAGCATGGTGACATATGCGACTGACCTGTACAGGTACGCGTTGTACAGCAATGGACCGATCGGTGTGCCCGGCCGGCCCATTGCATATGATGTGTGCGGGTACGCGTTGTAACCCGAAATACGCGTTGTACAGCAATGGACCGATCGGTGTGCCCGCATGGCCCATTGCATATGATGTGTGCGGGTACGCGTTGTATCCCGAAATACGCGTTGTACAGCAATGGACCGATCGGTGTGCCCGCACGGCCCATTGCATCTGTTGTGAGCGGGTACGCGTTGAACAGCAATGGACCAATCGGTGTGCCCGGCCGGCCCATTGCATATGATGTGTGCAGGTACGCGTTGTATCCCGAAATACGCGTTGTACAGCAATGGACCGATCGGTGTGCCCGGCCGGCCCATTGCATATGATGTGTGCGGGTACGCGTTGTATCCCGAAATACGCATTGTACAGCAATGGACCGATCGGTGTGCCCGGCCGGCCCATTGCATCTGTTGTGAGCGGGTACAGCGTTGAACAGCAATGGACCGATCGGTGTGCCCGGCCGGCCCATTGCATATGATGTGTGCGGGTACGCGTTGTATCCCGAAATACTCGTTGTACAGCAATGGACCGATCGGTGTGCCCGGCCGGCCCATTGCATATGATGTGTGCGGGTACGCGATGTATCCCGAAATACGCGTTGTACAGCAATGGACCGATCGGTGTGCCCGGCCGGCCCATTGCATATGATGTGTGCGGGTACGCGTTGTATCCCGAAATACGCGTTGTACAGCAATGGACCGAACAGTGCGCACACATTGGCTGGGGCCTGGCATGGCAACGGACGCGTTTTCGAAGCTCCAACGAGTCTGATGCAGTGAATTCAGTTGGCCAGCCACAACAATGTTGCAAAATCATGGGTGTCATGAAGTTGAAGATTTGAAGGATGCTGTGGGCATGTATTAGTGCTGCTATTCCATGGATTGGTCAGATTCAGAAGATGCAAACGACTTGGACCTATCACTTTGGACACATGGGACAGTATCTGCCTCTGCAGCACACATATAATGCTGGCTGTTCCCCTGAGAGCTCACTTGCCTGCACTACATGCTCCAGGACGACATCTGCCACCAACACTGCTGCTGTTTATGCATCCTCTGGCTCCTGCAATGGCAGGTACTGTGGAGAGAGCCCCAGCCTTCAGCCTTGAGGAGAACCAGGCCCTGCTGGACAGCCTCCTTCCACAGTACAGCAAGCTGTATGGGAAACCAGGGGAGCAGGTGAGTGTGCTGTCCACTGCCTTACTAATTGTGCATGTTGTCTGACTAGCAGGACTTTCAGTGTGCACACCACTGGCTAGCATGCTCACTGAGTAGTTGTCACACCCCAAAGTGTGTAGTTACATGCACTGAACTGGTACAGTGCAGTAACAGTGCATTCCAACTAGGTTTACTTCCCATGCAATGATACCATGTAGTGACTGCTGGCAAACTGTTCATAGCCATTGTTGCACTGCCTGTGTACATCATATGCCCCTGTGATTGAGACATGTATATCCAACTGTGTGATGCACGTATATGTTGCATGTGTAGTAATGGCCTTTTCACTTTGTCATCCTCACAGGTTGATGCCCACCAGAAGCAGGAAATCTGGCTGACCATCGCCCGGGAAGTAAGATCCGTGGGGGTCTACAGGCGCAGGATCCGCAACTGCCAGAAGAGGTGGCAAGACCTTCGTGGCTGGACCCGGAGGATCGCAAGGGTCCAGCTGAAGCTGTCGCCTCCTCGCAGGAGGGCGGACTCCGGACCCTGACCCCCCACATGCTCCGGATCCTGGCGGTGGTCTTCCCTGACCTGGATGGGCAGCTGAAGGCCAGACAGCAGCAAGGAGGGGTGAGTCCATGACTGCACTGTGCACTTTGTCTGACATGCTATGTGCCCTCCTCTGGCCTGGTTAAACTTCCACAGTACATCAGTCATGTGGTCCAGGACCCATGTCCCTCATTTGTGACGTGCCCACTTCTCCTCTGATACGCATATGTGTGGCCCTTATAGTCAGGAAATTGTGTCATTTGGGGACTGTGTCATTGCATTTAGCTTTGCTCAAGGTGGGGGACAGCATTTGTTCCCGTGACTATGTTGTGCGATTCATGGGTAGGTCAATTGCTTACACAATGCCTAAGTTCTGACATGTAATCTGGGTGTAACTTTGATATGTGGTCCGCTTGCTGCTCTGACTCACCACATGTCCCTGGGGAATTTGGCACACACCCATGCTGCTGGTGGGAACAATGTTTGGGCCTCAGGAGTATGTGTATCCAGTGTGTCACACATGCTTAGCCACCTGCCTACTGTCCAGGACTCATCCCTCTTACAGGTGGAGCTGGACAGTCATGCCTACTCCAGGGCATACAATACACTCTGTACTCCCACTCCCGTGTATCATCTGGCATGTTGTGATCAGTGAAATGTACCCTCAGGTGTCTGCCTCTGTCTCATTGTGCTGTGTCTTCGTTGTCAGGACTACTGGTATGTTTATCGGTTAGGGCTCAGCATGCCTTCTGAGATGTGACCATGATAGACGATACTTCTGTGACTTATAGGTGTCTGATCACTTGACTGTGCACACAGGTGTTTGCGACTGTGACTTTCAGGCAGCTGTATTTTCATTCACAGCACACTGTGAGGTGCTCATGTTCAGAGAGTTGTGTTTCATGCCCCCATATGTCCAGTTGGTATGACGTGGACAAATAGTAGTACAGATGATGTGGTTTTTGGGGGATGGACATGTGCACTTGTCAGTCACATAACTTGCATTCCCCATGCCCTCGGATTGTGACACAGTGCAGACTGTTGTTGGCTGGCTGCCATGGCCATGTGACTTGAGACAGTAATGTATGACTTTGCACGCATTCCTGTGTCATGGCATTAAACATCCTGGGACTGATCCTGCAGGGGAGTGACATGTGCAACATGCACCCCATTGTGGCATTGACTATCCGGACATGGGTGCATCATGGTGTCTGGTGCTGGTATGCATCACATGCATTTCTATTTAGACTCTGGCCATCCCTTTATCCGGACACCTGCACTGACTCAGTGGCAAGAGATGTGATGTGTGCATGTTCACATACTTCACCGTGTTCCCTGCAATGTCCAACAACTGTGTAGGTGGTGCATGTGTCCACACCGGGGTCTTACCATCAGACAGGCACCAGACAGATGGGTGCAAGGGCAGGAGGGGTGTGAGTCCCATGGTTGACCATCAGACTGACAATTGGCTTCCCGAATCTGTGTGAGGACTTTAGGCAATGTTCAACTAAGGATGCCAGGGCTTGCTCTGTAATGTGCTGTACTTACTGTGGTGTGTGTGGTCAGTGCAGGTGACTGATGTTTGTCTGTTTCCCTAATTGTTTGCAGATACATCCACGGCCACAGGAGGGGACAGCTCCATGGACCAGGAGGAGCAGCGGAGCCAGACTGGGTCAGCATCGGACAAGTGGTCAGAGGGACCCAGTGGCACGGAGGGCGAGGGGAGCCACACCGAGGAGTCCTCAGCACCATCCACCTCAGCTGAGGACCACAGCAGCTCGGAGGATGACTCCCTTGTGGAGGCGGGTCTCAGCAGCCACCAAAGGCCAGCTAGTCTGTCTGGCTCCGCCACCACCACCACCACCACCGCCCTCCCATTGGCTTCCATTCCTGAGGTCCGTGGAGGCTCCCGTGCTCGGGAGCGTGTCTCCTTCGTGCCAGGCACCGCACCCCCTACCCCTGTGTCCCCTGCTGCCCTGAGTGAGGAGTCTGTGTACCTCCTTCGGCAGCTCCATGTAGGGCAGACAGCAATGTTGAGTGTCCTCCATGCACACACCACTCTGTTGACACAGCTGGTGTCGTTCATGGAGGGCATCTCGGCGGGTATGTCTGCCCTACAGAGGAGCAATAAGTCCATGGACTCCTCCCTGACGGCAGCAGTGTCCCTCCTCCAACAGTCCCTCACCCCTCCCACCTCTGCCCCATCCACACTTCCTGCCCCCTACCTGTCCAAAGCACATGCACACCTGCACAGTCACCCAAACACACAGACACGAGCAGCACAGACACACCCAAGAGAAAGGCAAGACGTGCACACAAGCATCCTCAGGGGACTGATACCACAGACACAGGGGATGGGGAACACACACACACACAGGCATCCACATTCACTCCGCAGTCCTCCAAATCCTCTCCCTCCAAGACCCCTTCCCTTGCCTCGCCTGCTACCCCACCTACACAGCAGATCTTCCTGTGTGACCTCGGCCTCTTCCCCTCCAATCCTGCTGATCCAGCATACCGGGGGAAGAGGAAGTCCACCCATACAGAGGGGAGTGCCCCTCGCCCCCGGACACCCTCCCCCAGGCGCAGGCAGACACAGGACACCATTAGGAAGTCCCCCCAGACCAGGAAGAGCAAGACCCCACCACCACCACCACGCAGCTCCACCGCCCAGTCTCTCTCCTCCATCCCCCAGGCCACCACTGCACAGGTTCCCCTGCCACACCCTGCCCCAGGTTCCCCCACACACTGATACCGCATCCCCAGACTGCTTAGGCCCTCCCCCCCTGCCACTTGCTCTTCCACCCCCAACCCAGACGCTCTGCCTGTTAGTGGCACTGTTGTGGAGACCGGGTCCCCCCTCTGTCCTGCCCACCTCATCTGCCCACCCTTCCACTCCCTTGGAGTCATGCACTGCAGTGGAGTCCACAACCACCACGTCTGACTCGGGCACTGCAGTGGGTACCCAGTCCACTACATCAGTCCAGCCCACTGCAGTGGTTGCAGCACCCACACCAACTGACTTGTGTACCACAGTGGTGCCGGCCCCCTGAGTCAGACACCTCCCCTGCAGTTGCCGGTGACACTCCTGCACCCACCACCCCTTCACTGCCTCACTCTGCCATCCCCTGATCCTGTCCTTGCGGTGCCTGGCCTGCCCCTTGTATGCCCCTCCAAGGGGGATGTCCCCTAACCGTACCAGTGCAGGCAAGCAATGTGTGACCAGTTGTCACTTCTTACCCTGTTGGGACTGTGATTTTGGACTGGCCATTGGCCTTAGTTTCTTTTGGACTTCCGTGTTTACCCTGACATTTGCTGAATAAAGCCTCTTTTTGTTTAATTGTGGGTTTTCTTTTGATGTACATGATGTGGATGAGTAGCATCCTGCATTTGCAATTGTAATAGTGTTCACATCAGGAAAATGAAGTGTTGCAGTGATGGACTCCATGTGGTCCATGGGATATGTGTCCTGTTGTAGTCTGGATCTATGGCATCCTTTGCTACAGTCTGAGGGTGTAATGTTCTGCATTTGACACAGGGATGTCCATTTTGCATTTGTAAATGAACATCTCTCTCTTACACTGATGCACATCTGGTGGGCTTACCACTGTTCAATGTTCCGATTTCCCTGACTGTGTGCCCAGCTCCACTGGACATGCAGTTTTGCACATCAATGTCGAAGGACTCATCTGTGTATACAGTGCAACTTGCTTGACACGTGTTTTGTGTGTGTGCAGATGACTGACGTGACACTCCCGTACCCATGCTGATGTGAGCAGAGCCTTCTGTGTGTTGTGGTTGTTGACTCACTGACGGAGTGTTCTGCTGACATGTTTGGGTCGTGCACAGACAAGGTTTGGCACAGCGGACCTTCCACAGGAGTGGAGTGCCCTCATGGCAGTGTGTAATCCGGTGACATTGCGTGGGCCTGTGTTGTGTGTTGTGTAAGCATGTCTGTGCGTGTTCCCTTCCCTTTTCCTACACAGGCTGTGTCCCTAGGGATGTTCCTGTTTGTGATGCTTGCTGAGTTATTCTGTGTTCATCCAGCATCTTGGACCTGGTTTCTCCGTGATGTGGGTGCATGGCAAACTAATGTTCATGAGGTTGTCATACCAGGTTGTCTTTGTTGTCAGGGCTGGGGATGTGGGCAAACGCAGATGGGACACATTCAGGATTCCCCTTGGCACTTGTTGTTTACACGAGTCATGTGATTTACAGTTTGTGGTAGCTTTCAGTGATTGTGACACGTTGTGTGTGTGACTGCTGCCACTCCTCAGGGTCAGAGCTGCAATGTTGGAAGTTGTGTACGTGTGTTCTTCGTGTGTTACCTTGGCTTCTTCGTTGGTGTGTGACTATGGCCAGGATCCCATTGATTGTGGTGGATTTCACATCATGCCCATGTACGGCATACTGTGCTGTGTGTCAGATATTGACGGGTCTTGTTGACTGGCCATGTGTGATGGGTTTCTGCACCTTAGTTCCCACCACCACCCCTGGTATTGTCATGGGTGCATGTCCAATGTCACCAGTCCATGTGAGCTTCACTGCTGCACATTGGTGGAGATCAGGGTGTGTGTTGTTGAGTGTGTGCAAAAGTGAGTTGTTGCACGGCTAGTCCCCTACCTCCATATTGGCCTTGGCTGGCAGGCCGTGCTGATTGATTGGAGCTTGTGTAGGTGTGATGGTAGTTAGTTGCTCAGGACACATGGCTGTGGTTCACAGTGTGAACGACATCTAACTTTGTCATCACAGTGGGATTATCATGCAGGCTAGTGTCAGCACAATGTGGGGTCCCTGGGGGTAGTGCTGTGGTGGGTCTGTCTCTTGCTGTGTTAGTTGCTGTTCCTACAAGCTTGTGTGACATGTGTAATTTGTGCTCCCTCTCATCTAACAATGCCTGATTGCCCACATAGGGGTATCCGATCCATGAGTAACTTTTGTATGGCACTGTATACACATCTGTGTGGTTGGAATTCAGGCCTCCTCATGTGTTGTGTGGTTGCCTGGGGACACTGGCACACCCCCATCACCTGTTGTGTTTGATATGCAGTGTGAGTCTGCCTGTTTGTGTTTGTGCCTTTGCACCACTGCATTGGCATATCTTGAGTGTGCCATTGGCTGTATGTTGTTTTGTGGCTTTCCCCTGCTGTCCCTGGGACTCCTAGGTCATCAGTCAGCACAATAATCATGGTTTGTATGTCCCATTGCTGCCATGGTATGGTATTTGTTCACCTGACATCTACAGTCTCCACAGGATATCTACATTTGTGTGTCCATTGGTGCAGATATGTGGGTCAGCATTATGATGGTCACTTCTGTCATTGTGTTATTTGTGAATGTTGACAATGTGGGCCCCCATGGGTGATGTTTGTATGCACATGGCCAAAACGATGTTTCAGTGACACTGCACTGTTTCCCTCGACCAATCTATGTTGCTATGGGACACAAGCACTACTATGCCACTGATGTGTTTGTTGTTGTGTGACCAGGATTCATCCATGCAGTTTGGCTTTGGCAGCTTTTACCATGACTACACTTCCCTTTTGGTCACTGTGGTGATGGGGCTTTAGGCCCCATTGCCACACTGTTCAAAATGTGCATCAGCTATGGACACCACACTTCCCTTTTGGTCACTGTGGTGATGGGGCTTTAAGCCCCATCGCCACACTGTTCAAAATGTGCATCAGCTATGGACTCCACACTCCCCTTTTGGTCACTGTGGTGATGGGGCTTTAGGCCCCATTGCCACACTGTTCAAAATGTGCATCAGGTATGGACTCCACACTTCCCTTTTGGTCACTGTGGTGATGGGGCTTTAGGCCCCATTGCCACACTGTTCAAAATGTGCATCAGCTATGGACACCACACTTCCCTTTTGGTCACTGTGGTGATGGGGCTTTAGGCCCCATTGCCACACTGTTCAAAATGTGCATCAGCTATGGACACCACACTTCCCTTTTGGTCACTGTGGTGATGGGGCTTTAGGCCCCATTGCCACACTGTTCAAAATGTGCATCAGCTATGGACACCACACTTCCCTTTTGGTCACTGTGGTGATGGGGCTTTAGGCCCCATTGCCACACTGTTCAAAATGTGCATCAGCTATGGACTCCACACTTGCCTTTTGGTCACTGTGGTGATGGGGCTTTAGGCCCCATTGCCACACTGTTCAAAATGTGCATCAGCTATGGATTCCACACTTCCCTTTTGGTCACTGTGGTGATGGGGCTTTAGGCCCCATTGCCACACTGTTCAAAATGTGCATCAGCTATGGATAGCACACTTACCTTTTGGTCACTGTGGTGATGGGGTGTTCGAGCCCATTGCCACAGTGGCCATGGTCGGCTTGCATTGTGGAGACCACACACATTTCTGTGTGACACATGTGCTAGGGGGTCACATTGTATGTTCAATGTCATGTTCAGTGTTGTAGGCATTTGACACAGACTACACACACTTGTCATGGTGTTGGGGGGATGTAATCTTCTGTCATTCCTTATGTGGGAGTATGCTAGTTGTGTCATGCATTACCCGTCCTATGAGTAGGAGTGGTGTTAGTGGTAGGCATTCATCCCCCATGAGTGGGGATGGTAGTAGTGACAGGCATCCAGGCCCCCTGAGTAGGGGTGGTGGTAGTGGTAGGCATCCAGCCCCCCTGAGTAGTGATGGTGGTAGTGGTAGGCATCCATACCCCTAAGGGTGGGGATGGTAGTAGTGGCAGGCATACAGGCCCCCCTGAGTAGTGGTGGTGGTACTGGCAGGCATCCATCCCCCTATGAGTGGGGATGGTAGTAGTGGCAGGCATCCAGGCCCCCCTGAGTAGGGGTGGTGGTAGTGGTAGGCATCCATCCCCCCATGAGTGGGGATGGTAGTAGTGGTAGGCATCCAGACCCCTAAGGGTGGGTTTGGTAGTAGTGACAGGCATCCAGCCCCCCCTGAGTAGGGGTGGTGGTGGTGGCAGGCATCTAGCCCCCCCTGAGTGGGGGTGGTGGTAGTGGTAGGCATCCATCCCCCTAAGGGTGGGGATGGTAGTAGTGGCAGGCATCCAGGCCCCCTGAGTAGGGGTGGTGGTAGTGGTAGGCATCCAGGCCCCCTGAGTAGGGGTGGTGGTAGTGGTAGGCATCCATCCCCCATGAGTGGGGATGGTAGTAGTGACAGGCATCCAGGCCCCCTGAGTAGGGGTGGTGGTAGTGGTAGGCATCCATGCCCCCTGAGTAGTGATGGTGGTAGTGGTAGGCATCCATACCCCTAAGGGTGGGGATGGTAGTAGTGGCAGGCATCCAGGCCCCCTGAGTAGGGGTGGTGGTAGGGTGGTGTTGGTGGTAGGCATCCATCCCCCTATGGGTGTGTATGGCATTGGTGTTGGCCATCCCACCCCTATGGTTCTGCTGTTGCTAGTGTACGTTATTTGTGCATCCTTATGTGTGTGTGACATATTTCGGGTACGTGTCGTTTGTTTGTATTGTTGGTGTTTGACTTACCGTCTGCGCCGTACGCGTCCGTGCCGGTCCCGGTAATAGATGTAGAGTATAGGTAGGACCTGCGCAATGGGATTCATGCTTGGATCGTCTCGTTCGGGTTTCTCGTGTCTTCGAGTCGTACTCGTAGCAGGCTTGTTCGTCTCGTAGCCGTAGATCGTCTTGTGGCGCGAAACGGAGCTTATGTACGGCTCGCCCGGATGCTCATACGTGCCGGACGTAGCGACGGGTTCGGCGCGTACGGATTGCGCATCGTACTAGTCCGGCCGGAAGGTGCTGTGTATTTGCTTCCGTGCGGCTCGATTCGGCGTTCACGGATCCGGCTCGGGCGGGGAACAGGAGCTGGATTGGGTGAGTACGGCTCGCTCGGAAACTGAGTTGTTATACGCATCGTACTTGTTCGTCCGGACGAGTGTACGAATCGGTCGGGAAACACGCATTCGGCTGGTATTTTTTCCGGACGAATACTGTCAGGTGCCCTACCGGCCGAGATCGGAATCGACCCCTGAGTAGAGTGTTGCCTTTGACAATGCCATACACCTAGATCCTAATAAACAGGACTGGATGTTCTGCCCTCTGAGCTGTGCAACTGGATAGACCTTGCCCATTCTTGGCCTTTGGTCATGATTTGCACTCAAAGCCTACTGGCACTAGTAAGAGGTTGTGTCCAATGATTCTGGGGGCTCATTAGTTCAGCACAAGGCAATGTCCAAGGTTATGCCTTGCTTTTAGAGTCTTCTGGTCAGAGGTTATGTACAGAAAAATTCAACAGTGGACATGACTGAAAGTCGTTCATGATTTCAGACCCCAATGAGATTGGCTGAGGTTTGAGTTAGTGAGTCTAGGAGAAGCTTGATACATCTGAGCCCTTTTCCCAGTATTCATGGGGCAGTGCCAGAGACCATGTACAATGAAGGCTGGGTGACTGGCTGCAAGATAGGGCTTTTGGCCGCTACCTTCAGCATTTAGTCACTTCTATAAGTCAGTCCCACTGTCACAAAGTCTGGTGTGTATTTGTATTTGGCCTGTGAGATCTTGTGGCAGAAGGACTTGGCACAAAGCATAGCCAAAGGGCAGCCCCTGTTCCCAGAGCCTACGGAGCATAAGCCCACTTGCCCTGGCCGAAGGCTATGTCTTTGGTAGTACAGTCTGGTATTGACAGGACTAGTATAGGGCACTGCCAAAAGCCACTTCCTGTGCACGCTGGGTTTTGGAAGCAAGGGGAACTGGGAGACATTTGAAGAAGCGTTGAGCTCTTCATTCACATCCCGCTCATTTCAGCCAAAGTTTGTGCTTTGTAGGCTTTGAGAACAGAGTATAGGGGCAAAGACCACAGACGACAAAAGTCATATTGTGTGTTAAAATCATGCTGGGCTATGATAAAGGTCATGTTTAATGGGGACGTCCAGGCTGGGGAAACTGGAACAAGATGTAGCCTTCTATTGCACCATATGCCCAAAACCCACTGGGCAAAGCTGTAGCTTGAGCTTTTTAGTATTTATCTGGAAACATATGGATTGCGTGAAAGAAATGTAATTTTTTCATTTCCTGTCCCAGCTGCCACAGGACATAGCTGGAGTGTATTCTCAGCTGTCTCAAAAATGGGGGCTACATGCAGGGTGTGCTATGAACCTACAAAAATCTATTCTATGTGCCAAGGTACTGTCATCATTTGTGGCTCACCACAATTCATCAGTTAAAAAATCGGTACTGATTCAGTTCCCCACTCACACCTGAAAGCAGCGTGGATGGAATGCAATAAATGATTAGGGGCCATATGTAACAAAAACGCATTTTGCGATTCGCAAATTGCGATTTTTAGGGAATCGCAATTAGAGAATCGCAAAATGCAATGTATGTAGGATTTGCTAAATATTTTGCAAATCCTACATATTCCTTATTTGCGAATCGCAAAATGAGATTCACAAATAAGGAATACCTTCCCATTCATTCCTATGGGCTAGAAGGCCCGTAGGAATGAATGGGAAGACATTCTCAATTTGCTATTCCCAATTAGAGAATCGCAAATTGAGAATGCAATTTCAAGGTTGCAAGGGTGTCAATAGGACAACCTGTTGCACCCTGAAATAGGCATGTGTGCACATGTGGCGCACATACATGCCCTAAGGGCATGTATGTGCGCCACATGGCACTTTGAAAAATGCAAAAAGTGAATTTTTCAAAGAAATTGCAAATTACCAGCAACCTGAAGTTGGTGGTAATTTGTGATTCCTTAAGCCAAAATCGCACAACTTGGGTGCTTCCTACATTGCATTTAAGGAATCGCAATTTGGGATTCCTTCAATGCATTCGCAAAATAGGGAATCGCAAATTTTGCGATTCCTTATTTTGCGAGTGGGTTTTTGTGGGCTACATTGCACACTGCCTAAATTGCGATCGCAAACGCAGAAATTCTGCGAATTTCAGCATTTGGGTTTGCAATTTGGCTTCATACTTATGGCCCCAGATTCCATAAATACCCGAAGTTGTTGAGCAACCACAAAATGTGCATGGGAGATGGAAACTGGGGTGAAAATTCAAGAGCGACATTGACTTCTGAAGGGCCCAAGTGAATTGCATAATGAGTGAGTGTAGAAAGCTGGCTGTCTATATAGTGTACTAAAACGAAGTACACTGTACAGAGAGTCCAGTGGGTCCCCAATTGGTTTACAGAGGCAAAAGTTGAAAATACTAACCGTCTTTTTTGTGGTACTCTGGGCGAGCAGTTAGACTTATCAGAGAGTACTGCTAAGCATTTGTTATAGTCACAGAGGCAATAAATGAGACACACACTCAAAGAATAAATCCAAGACCAAATTAGAAAAATAACACTTCTTTTTATATGTATTTCAAACACAAAAACTTCGTTTCAACGTTAAACACAGTCTTCGTGAAAAATATTTGCAGGTAAGTAAATGTTCAAACCTGTGCGCTTTTACGCACAATACAATCCCATGGAAGGAAAAGTCAAAGATGCATAAAGGTAGGTACAGTCGGTTTTAGGGGTTCATGTAGGAAAAAAGTGGATTCGCAGAAATATAAATCATGAAGAACACTCGCTGTTAAGCTGTCGTATCTTAAAAGAACTTTTCATTATTTCATGCAGAGGTGTTGAAACAGGCACATCGGAGTCCGGCGGTTGAATGCCGACAAACGGCCAACTCAGTCCATATATCTGCCCCGGTCCCATTTCAAACCCCGAATCCTCCTGCGCCCCCCCCGAGACAGCTGTTAATCCACCAAGGTGCCTCATAAGAACAGGCATTATATGAAATAGCATCATAACTACCCTAGCTGCTCAGCAATCAGAACGAAACTTGCGCATAACGGGTTGCGCTCGTGTCACCCTCACACTGCACTGGAAGGAAACACATAAATAAGAAAATGCGCGCACGCGCATGTAACAGTTCACCTTCTGGGATCCGCATACTTGTAGGCCAAGGTTCAAATTACTACCAGCAGTTCTTCAGGAACTACCCGGGTTCTACCTGGAGCAGGGTGCTGCTGAGGCTAGTAGCTGGTGCTACGTAGAAGGGGGGGGCACCTGGAAAGAGGCTGCACAGGGGGACTTGCGGGCAAGTCAGAGGGCTTGTAAATGGGGGCTCCGGTTGCAAGGGGTCTTGGAGCACGGGGCACAGTCTGTCCGTTGGGCCCTGGGCCGGGAGGCTTGGATACAGAGTGGTTAGGTTGGCTGTGCTGGGCTGGGCGTGCAAAGATGCACTTCACAGTCAGGGACAACCAACTGGCAGGAGCAAAATTCAAGCAGCTGGGCCACTCTCAAAGTGAATTTCAGTGATATTGATGTCTCTTGGTGGCTGTGGGGATCTTGTTTTTACTGATTCTAACCATAACTGTAACCATAAACTTGTATCCCCTTTTTCCCCCATGTTCCCAGCACCCCTGCCCCTTGCCAGCCGTTTTGTATATTTTTGTATACTTCTGTTCACCCCTGTATACCGTGTAAAGCGCTCTGATACCCTCACGGGTCAAGTTCACGCTCTATAAAACACTAAAATAAATAAATAAATTGTTTCTGGTTCAGTGAGAATCTCAACTGGACTCTCGCTATTGATGTTTTGTGCAGGGCGTCTGGTACTCCGGGGGTCGGTGCTGCATGGCTCTGGTTGGTTCTGGTGTCTTCACACTCATTGAGGAAACAGATCTGACCTTCCAGAGCACGAGTACCATCTCCTGGTCGTCTGCAGCATCGGTCAGGCTGGAGAGCTGCAAGACGGTGGACTGGATTCAGCTTGTCTATGCCTGCGGACTTCAGGGGAGTAGCTCCTCTACTCCAAAGGAGACTTTCAGTGTTTGTTGAAGTGCTGGCAGCCTACCCAAGTCTTTGGTAGTTCTCCAGCTCACAGGAAGAGTCAGCCTGTTGCGATTGTCGAGAGAGGGCTGAGGACGGCATGGTTTCACACCAAAGTCCCAAGTTGTGCTGCCGTTCTAGCCAGGCAGTGATTCTTCTTCATCCTTCTTCTGTTGATCCATCGCATCTGAGTTTTTGGGTTCAGGGGGGCCACCTAAATACTCAATTTAGGGGTGTTATGGTAAGTGACAGGTAGTAGCCAAAGGGCTACCTACCTTTCGGGTGTCTACATCCTCTATATGACCACCTCCTGTGGGAAGTGGCTATACCCATGACCCTAAAAGACTAATTCCGTCCAAAATAACATGGAGGAATCTGAAACGTGGGTTCCACATCAGCTGGCCCGCCATAGCTTTTTAATTTTCCGTCTGTCTTTCCGCCAAAAAGTGAGGTCAGGATAGGGGGGTGAGCACCTCCACTATATGGAAAGGCCCAGGGTCCCATAACACAGGGGGCAGGGGCTTTGAAGCTTCCCACCCTTGAATGTCCATCCTGCTTGGAGGAGGTGTGAACACCTCCGCCGAAAGCAGGCTTTGTTCCGACCTCTGAGAGCGAAGGTTCTCACTTCAGGAGGTCAGAAACCTGTCTATGGTGGCTGGCTGGTCGAGACCAGTCAGTCAACACACTAGTAGTCGGTAGGTTTTCAAGGGGCACCTCTGAGGTACCCTCTGCATGCATTTATTAATAAATCCAGCACTGGCAGCAGTGTGGGTTTATTAAGATGAAGTGTTTGGTACCAAACACCTTGGGGTACAGTGAAGCCATCATGTAGCTTGGGATCTCGTAATGACGAGTGTCCAGCCCATGTGCTCGGTATGGCTTCCCTGTGCATTGGTAATATCTAAGAAGGAACGTAGGTACTGACACAGCGCGATATTAGCAAACAGCATTCATACACTAGATACTCACTTGGGCCCATACATTCATACTACGCTAATACTTACGCTGGGTTTTATCAGTTGTTACTCTCTATCAAAATCCCTGCTACCAATTACCTTCTGATTGAAGAGTAATGACTTACCAATGAATCCTTTGCTAATTGGGAAATTTAAAATGAGTGACATTCATTTTAGTACAGAATCCTGAAATAATCACTGAGTCAGGAAGTTTTAAAATGTTTATCTAAAGATTTAGCAGAGTAAAATACAGAGCCACATGGTACTTAATCGCAATACCCAAGATTAAGCATAGAAATGATTATTGCTAATCAATGACGGTTTAAAGAAGAGGAGAAGATAGAGACAGCAGCGCAACTAAAGGTTGCATTATATTTACCTAAGTGCAAGAACCAAACCCCTTAGCCAAGGAGTTGAAAGAATAAGACCCAGGAAGGATGAAGAGCAAAGACCTCCTCCAGGATCAGGACAGGACCGGTGACCTCTCTACAACGACGCCTGCGTCGTTCCCCTCTCTGATACTCGACTTCTCCTCGATTCTCCCGTGCCTTCCTTCTAATGGACTCAGCCGCCCCCTCCTCAGGACCTCTTCTGGACAGGGATTCAGTCTGCAATCGATCAGCTTGGCAGTCTGGAGCTAAGAGCGCTCTGGCAGCATGGACGCCTGTTCTTCGTGAACGCATGCTCTGACTAATTAACTAATGCTATATTCTATTATACCCTTCTACGCCCATGTACCTCCCCTTAATGTTGCTAAAATATGGGGCCACTACTTCTGATTGGACAAGGACAGGGGGTGGGTTGTCGCACCATATCGATTTGGCCTAAATTGTAAAGCCTATTGTCTTTAAATTCCCACCCCTTCAATTTAATACATTCGCTTTATTTCCCACCCGTCTCATGACAAATGTAAACCAATTTTCATAGACAATGTATCAATGTACAACAGGAAAGGCAAAGTACATCATCTTCGGTCATCGGGTCGCGGCCTTGGACGACGTCCAGATTGACTTCATTTGGCAGGCACACAGGACACATGCGCAGAACCATTTGTCTCTCGAGTTTCAGATCACCAACCCAGGCCCAAGTTTACGAACTAATAAAAGTGCAAGAAGAAAATATTAAAATCACAAAATAAAATGTTTCACTGTATGCCCACTTTTTCTATTCTATTCCCATTTAATTATATATTCTAACCCGCGTTAGTAGCATTAGGAAACGACAATTTAGTAATGACATGAGAGCAAGCTGAAGCATGTGAAAACATCAAGCAGCCATTTTACTACACACTGCGCAGAAGCAGAAATTTCCCACCAAGCAAAGAAAGACGTCACACCATGTGATATGGTTGTGACATGCGCATTGAGTTTTCCCGCGCATAGCGGCCATTTTGAATTACAAACAAGCGTTATTCATTAGTAAAACACATAGGCAAGCTTCCTTTTCTTTCGTGTTGTGAATGCAAAAGGTTAGTATTAACAATACAAGTTTAATAAATTAATACTATGAGGAGGATTGAATACAAGCAAGTTTCATTTATGAAACCTTGCTCCATCAATCCCCTCTCTGATGGCGTTTCTGAGCCATCAAAACACTACCCTCAATCAGATGCCAACTTCTAGCAAATTACTTCATTCTCATCTTTACACTTTCCATTTTTACAATCTCCTTTTAATTTCTTGTATAATTCACTCCTCCACTCTTCAAGTTCGATTTCATCTACCTTTCGTTTCTTTCCTCTTCCTGTCACCTTATACGTTCCATTCTTTTTACAGCATTTGCACCATATTGTTACTACCAATATTATTATTGCTATCCCTGCTAAGGGTACTAATATTTGACCTATAAGTCCTTTTCCTACATTAGCAAACCAGGTTCCAATTGACAATATACTATTTGTCAATCTTTCCCATACACTATCAACTTCCAGTGGTTTAAGTTCTTTCTCAAGTTTAGTTATATTCTGTATGTACGTTCCAATTTCTGCACTCTTATCAGGAATATAAGTGCAACAATGTTTCGTCTTCAATAATTTACAGACTCCGCCCTCTTTGCCAATATAATATCAAGAGCAAGTCGATTTTGCATCACCATAGATCTAATCGCAACCATTTCCGTATTAATCATTAGAAAACCTCCAGCAGTATCCATTGATAAACGATCAACCACTGTAGACAATTTACATATTTTTCTTGAGTTCAGAATTATTCCCACTGAAGGTATCAATGCACCAAATATCTCACCTACAATTTCTGAAAAACTAGCTCTTTTACTACGTATTAATTCGCTATTGTTTTCATTGCTCTCAGTGTTTCTTTTTACGTGGTATATCTTTGGAAATACTATTCCAAAATAACAACTTCCATACCACCGTGCAGGAAGCCTAAAGTAAGCCTTATTCCCACACACATAATAGATTCCAGGAAAAACTGAATCTGTTCCTCCTTTGAGTCCCCAACCTCCAAGAATTAAAAAATTGTGTTCACATTCACTGGTACCGATGAAAACATTGTTATAATCAGTCTTTAACCTATGAAGACAAATTTTTCCTGTCTTTACAAAATCCAGAGCCATAGCAGCTTGAGCCTTGCCAGGTGTGTAACTCCCTTCTTTCTCAGCCCAAGGTGGTAAATGAGCCTTATGCTCAGAAGCTTTCTTTTGAAAATCTTGTCTTCTATCTTCTACTAAATTCAAAAATATCTTTTCTTCTTCAAGTAAAGAACATGTTAGAACATGTTAGATTGTGTCTATGTGCATGTGTTATGTCTATTGATTTCATTCCCCCCCAGTTTCTCCCATAAACTGTGCGTCTTGACTAATAAGCACTGGGTTCATACTCTTGCGAATCGGAACCTCTGAAAATATCACATCTAGGTTTGAATAAAAATACTGAAGTCTCCCTGTTCTATAAAATAAACTAGACAAAACACTACATGATATGCCATATGTCAGTGGTAAGTGATGATATGTTAATCCTTCTGCTACTGATTCAGGTAACTTCATACAGACATAACAATTACTAACTTCCATTGTCTCTACATATTGAAACAATAACTTTGTGAAAACGTTTAAACTAGTGTCGTTGTCAGCTACTTCATGATGAATTTCTGGTTCACTTTCTGCCATTAGTTCTACTCTATTGCCCTTCATGTTTGCTGTCCTCTCCTTAGTTTCATTATTAATCTTTTTATCTATTATCATAAGGTAAGGAACTGCTACAATCAGGACTAACCATACTATAAGCACCATCACTCGACTACATATGCATAATGCACAGCATCTTCTACAACATTTCTGTTTTGGTCTCCCAGCAACTCTATCGTCAGGCATTTTTCGACAAGGAAGATTGCTCTTCTTATCTTTTCTTTAGCTTATTCTTTTGCTTAGTCATGGTGGTCTTGTTTCTTCTTCGTACGTCAATTCTGCACTTGTTCCTTCGCCACCACTGTCACTTGACTCTCAGCTTTCAAAATCTTCAAGAATGATATAAGTCCAGTCAGGACCCTTAAATTTGTTATTCACATGTTTCAGTCTTTTACTTCTTCTTTTCTCTGTCTTTTTCTCTTGATCGGTTTGACTTGATACTTCAGGTACTTGATCTGGATCTTCACTTCTGGTTGTTATGTGGTACTTTACTCTTTTAATGACACTCGGCCAATGATCTCCTTTTCTTGTTTTCTTTGTTGGCACTGTTTCTTTGTTTTCGTCTTTAGAGATCTCGTTAATTTCACTGCTTAGCACTGTTTCGTGTTCTTCAATTACTGTGTTTCTTGTTTGCTCCTTTTCAGGTCTAATTGGTTTCTCTGTAACAGCTCCGCTGTGAGTTTCCAGGAACTGACCTTGTTCTTTATTTATTTATTCAAGTTCATGTTTTTCAAGCTTTTCTTCTTCTGTGCACTCTTCTTGATCTAACTTGTTCTGATCAGGGCTTATTGCACTGTGAACTTCTGCAGCCTGACCGGATTCTTCTAGACCTGTCTGTCCCTGTTCAAAGTCTATTAGGTCTTCACTGTTTTGAGTCCAGTTTCCTTTCCCTATCTGACCTTGTTCAGGATTTCTTAGTGTCTTTTCTTCTTGTTCCTGAACTGCTTCTTCTTCACCTATCTGATCTTCTTCAATTTCTTCCAATTTCGCTTGACTTCCTGTTCTGTGGTATATTTCAGGAACCTCTACCACCAGTATCCAATCCTGACTTGTGCTCGGTTGTTCTTCTTCAGCTTCTCCGGAATCTCGAACGTGAGATCCTTCAGCTGGGCAACCTTCAGCTTCTTCAGTGATTGGCGTTGTCTGAGGATTCTCTTCCTCGGGATCTGGTACTCTCTTGGTGTGACTTACATGAATCCAATTAGGAAATCCGGCACACTTCACTGCTGTATTCGTTGTCAGTATGACTTGACACGGTCTGCCCCATCTAGGTGATAGACACGTTTCTCTGGTGTGATTCTTCACTACCACCCAGTCACCAGGATTCAGATAATGTTCTTGCTCGGGCTGCCTGGAAACTGCGTCTTCTCCAACCTGATGAGAGACAGAACGCACTAGGTCAGCCAATCCTTTGCAATAGTCCAGAACCATATCATCAGATATATTCACCAGTTTGTTTGTGGGAACATGTGTTTGTCTCATTGCTCTTCCCATCATTATTTCATGTGGGCTCAATCCGGTGGTTCTGTCAGGTATACTTCTGAGTCCCATTAAAACGAATGGTAATGCATCTGGCCACTCTAATGATGTTGATGCACACATTTTTCCCAGTCTTGACTTTATAGTGCCATTCAATTGTTCAACCACTCCAGAAGCTTCTGGACGATATGCACAGTGCAGTTTCTGTTTTATTTTAAATGCTTCACAGATTATTTGAATCACTTCGCTGTTAAAATGTTTTCCTCTATCTGATTCCAAAGTTACTGGAAAACCAAACCTAGGAATGAGCTCTCGTAGCAACAGTTTTGCAACTGTAATGCTGTCATTTCTTCTAGTAGGGTAAGCCTCCACCCACTTTGAAAACAGACACACTATTACTAGTACATATTTCAGCCCTCTACATGGTGGTAACTGTATGAAATCAAACTGAAGTCTCATAAATGGACCCTCTGCCTTTCCAATTTTTCCAAATCCAATTACTGTCTTCCTCCCCGGATTATGCATCTGGCAAGTTAGACATCTCTGGCAAAGACTCTCTGCAACAGCCCTGAATTTGGGATTGTACCAATTTTGTCTGAACAGCCTAATCATTGCATTTCTCCCTATGTGTGTGTCTCCATGATGCATTCTAGCCATTTGTGAGAGTAAACAGTCTGGCATGACTGGTCTGCCATCAGCACTGATCCACACCTCATCATCTCCTCTTTGGGAACAACCCACTTTGATCCACAAATTCTTCTCACTTTCATCAACCTCATCTTGCAATTTCTTGACGTCATTCCAAGTTTCAGGTGGCATATACAGCATAAGTTGGCAGCTGATTCCTATTCTTTCCACCCTCTTATTAACTGACATTCTGGTTTTGGCACAATGTTGAGCCACCAAATCTGCATATCTGTTGCCGACTACCACCCAGTCATCTCCTGACTGGTGTGCGGCACATTTCACCACAGGCAATTCTTTTGGTGATTGTATTGCTTCTAGCAATTCCCTTACAAATTGTCCATTTTTAATGGGGGATCCTGAAGAAGTCATGAAATCCCTGTTCATCCATAGTTGGCCAAAATCATGCACGACCCCGTAACCATATTGGCTATCTGTAAATATGGTTACTCTCTGATTCCTCCCAATTTTGCATGCTTTTATCAACGCAATCAATTCCGCTACTTGTGCAGATTTGACTCTTGGTAAATAAGATGCTTCAACTATTCCAGTTAATTCACATACCGCATAGGCAGCAGTTAGTTTACCGTCTTCATGTCTTTGACATGAACCATCAACAAATAGCTCCCTGTCTGGCCTTTTAAGAGGCTGTTCCTCTATATCTGGGCGTGGTTTTGTGCATAATTCTGTAATTTGTATACAATCATGTTCATCGTCTTCATCATCTTTGATTCTCTCATGATATGGGTCTGGTAGTAAGGTTGCTGGATTTATTATAGTACACCTTACCATGTTCACATTTTCAGCACCCATTATTATTCTTTCATATTTAGTCAGCCGACTAGGAGTAAGATGCTGAGTTCGGGTTCTTGTCAACAGAATGACAACTGCATGTGGAACATACACTTTTACAGGGTGTCCCATCACAATTGACTCACTCTGTTCAATGCTCAAACAAGTAGCCGCCACTGCTTTTAAGCATCCTGGCAATGCGGCTGCTACTGGGTCCAATGTAGCAGAAAAATATGCTATAGGACGTCTTTCTAATCCATGTCTCTGAGTTAAGACAGAAAGTGCACAATTTTCTCTCTCATGACAGAACAATGCAAATTCTCTTTTATAATCAGGCATGCCTAAGGCAGGTGCTGAACATAGGGCATTTCTCAATTTTACAAAGGCTTCTACACTTTCATCCTCCCACTCAACAGGGTCCTTTGCTTTCTTTTTTGTCATGTTAATTAAGGGCTTAGCCAACATGGAAAATCCTGGTATCCATTGTCGACAGTAACCTACTATTCCTAGGAACATTCTCACTTGTCTTTGTGTTACAGGCATTTGCATTTTCTTTATTAAAGTTACCCTTTCAGCTGTTACTCTTCTTTTTCCCCTCTCAATTTGGTGTCCCAGATATTTAACAGCTGTTGTACAGAATTGCAATTTTTCAGGTGAGACTTTATGTCCTTCTTCTGCCAAAAGATTTAATAATGCTATGGAATCAACAACACAGTCCTCTCTGGTATTCGATGCCACCAATAAGTCGTCGATATATTGGACTAAGACTGAGCTTCCTGGCATCACTAGTTTTTCAAGGCACTTTTTCAGTATCTGGTTGAAAATAGAAGGACCTTCTGTGTACCCCTGAGGAACACGATTCCACACATAGACCTTGTTCTCAAATTTAAATGAAAAAAGATACTGGCTGTCTGGATGTAATGGTATTGAAAAGAACGCTTGACACAAATCAATTACTGTGAACCATCCTGCATTCCAAGGGATCTGATATAGAATTACTGCAGGATTTGGCACTATGGGACAACATGGTTCTACAATCTTATTTATTTTCCTCAGGTCCTGAACAATCCTATATTTTCCACTAGGTTTCTTTAACCCCATTATAGGTGAATTACATGGGCTACTCATTACTTCTTTTAAGATATTTTGTTCTACCATTCGATTTATTTCTTCAATGACTCCTGCTTTTACTTCTGCACTCATTTTGTACTGTCTGGTATTTTGGAAAATTGCACCTTCTTTTACAGTAATTTTAACTGGATCTATTTTAGCCATAAGTCCTACTTCCTTTCCGGTGAAATCCCATACTATGGGGTTTACTGTATCTTTTAATTCTTCTGGCAACTCATCTTTTGTTATTAACGAAAACATTTCATCCACTTCTGTACCTTGTTTTGCAATCATAATTTTATATACATGGTCTTCATCTGGTGTCTGAACTGCCACACCATCCGGTGTGCAGAAAATTGTACAATTCATCTTGCACAACAAATCCCTACCTAATAAGTTTACTGGACTAGAATCACACACTACAAATTGATGCATTTCTCTGAAGTTTCCAATTTTAACTTCCATTGGTTCGGTAAGAGGTGTTCTAATCCGCTGATTAGCTACCCCCACTACTTGGATATTTTCACCAGAGAGAGGAAGGTCTGGAATGTCTGCTGTTCTCACAGTAGACCGGTAGCACCAGTGTCCAAAAGGAAAGTAATATTATTACCTTTCACATTCCCTTCAACATATGGACCTGACTGATCTACCTGTAAGGATGCGTCAAGTATGCACTCCTTCTTCCCCTCTCCTAGGCACCGTCATGGACTGAATTGACAGAAATCGTCCTGCAAAAGAAATTGTGATGTCATATAATCATTCTTACCACTTCCTCCTTGATATCCGATGTCTGTACCATGCTTTGCTCTGCTTACATTACCCTGAATAGGTGCAGGTGGCAACTGACTCTGAGGATTTACACCCTGCTGTGAGTCATTCTTCGTCTGTGGATTTAAATTTTGATTTGGGCCATTATTATTCCGAATCTTTTTACATTCATCCTTCCAATGCCCCAATTTTCCGCATCCATGGCAAGGAAATTTCTTTTTAGCTTCTTCTCTACTCATTCGTCCTCTAAATTTTCCACCACTCCCAGTATCACCATTCGTTCCAGAATCTTTTCCTTGATTTTCACTCGGATTTTCCAAATTGATTCCCTGTTTCTCAGCCATTTTCACCCTTGCCGACATTACCTTCTCCTGTAACTTCTTGTGTCTATCCTCAATATCGTCTCCACAATACTTTGCATATTTCAAAATTTCATCTATGGGTTTCCCTTGCCAACACAACATGTGCTGCTTAATCATCTGACAAATCTCTGGCTTCAGACCATAAACAAATCGATACACAAACTGACTCATGTTCTTGTCTCCAATGTCCTCAAATCCACTATACTGTTTAAATACCTGCAATAGACGCTCATAGTAGGAATGTACTGATTCATTAGCTTCTTGGGTAGTTCGATCTATCTTTACCCAATCCGTTTCTTTCGGGGGTATTTTCCCTTTCAGGTATGTTATCACTTGCTGATACTTTTTCATCACATCATTTGACGGGGCACCTGTCTTCGGATCTCTAGGATATTCATCACTTGGCCAATCCACTGTGATTTTGCAATCTGTCCACAAATCGGCAGGTACCACTATATCAAACAACCCATCCAAATCCTTCAACAATACCTTTGACACCTTCACAAACCTGTCAACCTGCTTGTACCATTCAATTGGTTTTTCTCTCAACTTTGGAAAATCATTCGTAAATGACAAAATATCCTGTCTGCTCCATGGGACATGTACATATCCTCCTCCCGATACTTCTCGCATTGGATACATTTGGTCTGCTTTCCCTGTTTCCTTCATCACATATTCAGATGCTGTTCTACTTGTTCGTGCTTCTTCCTTTTTCTTGGCCCACCTAGTTTTCCATTTATTTAGGTCTCCCCATTTTTGTAAAACTAACATTAATTCTCTTATTTGTAATCTTCTTCCAGAGGCATTCATATTTTCTAAATCTTTGTCTGAAAATTCTGCTCTATAGGGTTTCTGTAGTACCTTTGATCTCCCTATTTCTATTCCCATCTGTAGTGCTAAATTGGATAATTTTTCATGAAATAACCTTCCATTTCTGGTGATACTACTGCACAGGAACAATAATTCTTCTTCATCATAGGTATTTAAGCGCTATAATCCTACATTTCCTGCTATTATTTCTTCTAATTCGACTTTCAATTTATGAATGTCCATTATTTTCGGAGGTGTGCACTGTTTAACTGACCCTTGCACCCATCTTTCTAGATCTTCAGGTGTTACTATGGTAGCACTTTTTGCTCCCGATGAAGTTATTAAACTTACATCCTTTGAACATCCAGGTGCATCTTTTCTGGGAGTGCTATTTACAGTACCTCGAATAGGCAAGTCCATGAGTGATATTGTGGATTCACAGTCACTAAATTGATCCTCAATTATAACTGGAGCTTCAGATTTGGAATTATTCACAGGAGTAGGTGCAAGTATCGGTGGAGGACAGCTTCCCTGAGTACCATATAATGGAACTACTGGACCAATTGTTACAGGTATGGTCAACGAATCAGGGTGTACTTTTATCTGGGTTATTTTCTGTATTAATTCTGCTCTGGTCTTTTCTAGGGCTTCTTTTTCTTTGTCATGAAGTATTCTACTCGTGGTGAATTCATGCATTACCTGTGGCACTAATGGAGTTTTCGGTGGTGCACTTGGGGTGCATCCACTTGTCCCTTCTTGATATGGTGGGGGGTTTCTTAACATTTCCTCCATAAATTCATCTTCAGACTCCTCATTTCTCATTAAATGTTTTGTCTTTTCTGTGCACTTACTTCCTAATTTCTCCTCTGCTGAGAACAATGGATGTAATCCTTCTGTAATCATTGCCCTTCTCCATTGTTTCATCTGACCGTTCCTAGACTCATGTAGGTATCTTGGAAAAAATCCTGGATAACTCCTATTACTTCTAGATCGATCCCTCTCAAATGCCTCAGTTTCCCATTCCTCTAGAGCTTCGTACTGAGTTAATCTAGGTCTGGGTTCTAAGTCATTCATCCTCAATCTCAAGTTTTGCAGAATTCGCCCATTGAACGTGCCATTCTCGGGAAATGCTAGTATTCCATCATTTTTGGTATATTCTATCCAATTCTCCATCCATACACAAGTATGATAACCTCTCTCCATCATCATGAATGAAGCGGGCGTTTTAGCTGGTGGAATAATAATTCCTTCTCTAGTTTTGATTGGTTTGTCCTTTTTAAAATAATTCTTGATCTTTTGTAAGAATGACATTTTTCTCCTTTCTCCGTACATCTTGGGTAAGTACCGATGTATAAAATTATATTCTGCAAAGCCTAAATATCTCCTATCCTGACGAATTCCTGTTAAAGTCGGATCGCGTTTTAACATGCAATCCTTATCCACTAAGAATTTTGCTTCTATAATTTTGACCAATCAAATGTCTGCTATCTTTTGTTTCCGAGCCAATGCTTGCGCGGCCTTTTGGTGACGTTTATCTGTCAACCCCTCCTTTACAATCTGCTCTTTTCTGTCCTTGCTGGTTTAACCAATCCCAGCGCGGCACCTGTGACGTCAGTACTACTCCTGACTACTAACCCCTCCTTTTCAAGGATCTTTCCATACCCGCTGATTCAACCAATCCCAGCGCGGCGTTTTGTGACGTCAGCTCCCTCTCCGGCAACTAACCCTCCCTTTACAAAAATTTACGCAAACTTATTTTCTCTATAAATCTTAATTGAATTTCAGTAACAACATAAAACATTCGCTATCGTGCCAGTTTCTCTAAAAATGGAAAAGATAGTTTTCTCTCACACTTAGTAAAACCTTTCCGTTTACTAAACGTACACTACGAGTAAAACACTTCCGTCTACTCTTCACACAAGCTCCAGAAGTACCTGTTACTTCTCCAATGTTACCCTTTCTAGGTGATATAACATCAAATTTTCACCAGCGTACTCTTTTGCTATTACTCACACGCATAGAGTCCCTAACGAGTACTGAAAGTCCTGCTTAACTTTTCAGTACTAATTCTGCCTGACAGATAACCTCACTGCAGTATGGCTTCCACTTACCATCCGCTATTCCTTTTACCCCGGGGTATTCTGGACAACATAAAACAAAACTTTGAATACACGGATGTTAGTTCATAAAAATACAAATAAAAATTCTCATTACCCAATTAACAAAGAGTAACCATCCTCTGATTACCAGAAAACTGACCCAGCGCGATATTAGCAAACAGCATTCATACACTAGATACTCACTTGGGCCCATACATTCATACTACGGTAATACTTACGCTGGGTTTTATCAGTTGTTACTCTCTATCAAAATCCCTGCTACCAATTACCTTCTGATTGAAGAGTAATGACTTACCAATGAATCCTTTGCTAATTGGGAAATTTAAAATGAGTGACATTCATTATAGTGCATAATCCTGAAATAACCACTGAGTCAGGAAGTTTTAAAATGTTTATCTAAAGATTTAGCAGAGTAAAATACAGAGCCACATGGTACTTAATCGCAATACCCAAGATTAAGCATAGAAATGATTATTGCTAATCAATGACGGTGATGGCTAATTCCACGAACGAGGTGCTGGTTAAGATCTGGAATGCCTCCCTCTCCTCCGGCACCTTCCCTGATCAATGGAAGCATGCCACCCTACTCCCCTAAAAAGGAAAGCTAACATGGACTCAGGGGAACTGAATAATTACAGACCTATCTCGTTGCTGTCTGCCCCTGCCAAGATGCTGGAAAAGGCAGTGCAGCGACAATTGGTTAATTTCATTAAAAATAATAATATCCTGCACGACACCCAATCTGGCTTCCGAGCGGGGTTCAGCACTGAGACGGCGCTTCTTGAGGTAGCGGACTCAATCAGAATGTCACTGGACTCAGGAGCTTCAGCTATGCTGGTGCTCCTGGATCTCTCTGCTGCATTCGACACTGTGGACCACGCTATACTGTTGCAGCGTCTTCAGGATAGTGGAGTTAACGGCACAGCTTTGGCCTGGCTTAAGTCTTTTCTCCACCTGCGCACTCAAAGGGTGGCCTTACAACCACATCAGTCCACCCGCAAGCACTTATGGTGCGGAGTGCCTCAGGGGTCGGCTCTTAGCCCGCTCCTTTTTAATATATACCTGGCCCCTTTATTTACCTTGATAGCCAACTGGGGAGTGAAGGTGATTTCCTACGCCGACGACACCCAATTGGTTTTCCCATTCAATGATCAGACCGAAGACTCTTTTAAGTGCTTCAAAGGCTGTTTAAAAGACATCGCAGGATGGATGAATAATAACAAACTTAAATTGAATGCCAATAAGACTGAAGTGATGTTTTTGGCAAATCCAAGCCTCCAGCGGCAGTCCTTTGGTGGCCTGAGGAAATGGGCCCGGCACCGGTTCCTACGAGCTGTGCCAAAAATCTGGGCGTTAAATGGCAGGACGATCTGTCCTTCTCCGCCCAGATTCAGCAGGTTACAGCGGCCTGTTTCTGTCGTCTGAGAAACCTCAGGAAATTTTACATCTGCTACCTGAGAGCTGCCGCAAGACCGTTATCCATGCCACAGTAACTGCCAGCTTGGACTATGCAAATGGCCTCTACACTGGCCTTCCGGCCTACCAAGTTAAGAAACTTCAAATGGTTCAAAATGCGTCAGCGAGACTTATCAAACATGTTCCTTTTCGGCAGCACATTTCTCCGTACATCAGAGAATTACACTGGCTCCCAGTAGCCATGCGTATTAAGTTCAAGGCCTTGACCCTTGCTTTTCGGGCAATTCATGGATCTTGCCCTGCGTATTTAAAACAGAGGCTAGGTGTCTATAGGCAGCCACGTGTGCTGAGATCCTGCTCTCAGAACCTGCTATGCACCCCTCGAGTGAAAAAAACTCGGTTGGGTGCAAGATCTTTCATGTTTGGGGCATCAAGACTGTGGAATTCTCTCCCTAACTCTTTGCGTCAGCTATCGTCTGAAACCCAATTTAGGAAGGCTATCAAAACTTGGCTTTTTAATCTGGCTTAATTTCGTTGTTGATCTTGTCGCCCCTCCGTGAGTCGCCGGTTGCTTTAGCGCCGGGACACCTCCTAGGAGGTAGCTGTTCGCGCTCTAGAAATGACAGTATTATTATTATTATTATTTAAAGAAGAGGAGAAGATAGAGACAGCAGCGCAACTAAAGGTTGCATTATATTTACCTAAGTGCGAGAACCAAACCCCTTAGCCAAGGAGTTGAAAGAATAAGACCCAGGAAGGATGAAGAGCAAAGACCTCCTCCAGGGTCAGGACAGGACCGGTGACCTCTCTACAACGACGCCTGCGTCGTTCCCCTCTCTGATACTCGACTTCTCCTCGATTCTCCCGTGCCTTCCTTCTAATGGACTCAGCCGCCCCCTCCTCAGGACCTCTTCTGGACAGGGATTCAGTCTGCAATCGATCAGCTTGGCAGTCTGGAGCTAAGAGCGCTCTGGCAGCATGGACGCCTGTTCTTCGTGAACGCATGCTCTGACTAATTAACTAATGCTATATTCTATTATACCCTTCTACGCCCATGTACCTCCCCTTAATGTTGCTAAAATATGGGGCCACTACTTCTGATTGGACAAGGTCAGGGGTGGATTGTCGCACCATATCGATTTGGCCTAAATTGTAAAGCCTATTGTCTTTAAATTCCCACCCCTTCAATTTAATACATTCGCTTTATTTCCCACCCGTCTCATGACAAATGTAAACCAATTTTCATAGACAATGTATCAATGTACAACAGGAAAGGCAAAGTACATCATCTTCGGTCATCGGGTCGCGGCCTTGGACGACGTCCAGATTGACTTCATTTGGCAGGCACACAGGACACATGCGCAGAACCATTTGTCTCTCGAGTTTCAGATCACCAACCCAGGCCCAAGTTTACGAACTAATAAAAGTGCAAGAAGAAATATTAAAATCACAAAATAAAATGTTTCACTGTATGCCCACTTTTTCTATTCTATTCCCATTTAATTATATATTCTAACCCGCGTTAGTAGCATTAGGAAACGACAATTTAGTAATGACATGAGAGCAAGCTGAAGCATGTGAAAACATCAAGCAGCCATTTTACTACACACTGCACAGAAGCAGAAATTTCCCACCAAGCAAAGAAAGACGTCACACCATGTGATATGGTTGCGACATGCGCATTGAGTTTTCCCGCGCATAGCGGCCATTTTGAATTACAAACAAGCGTTATTCATTAGTAAAACACATAGGCAAGCTTCCTTTTCTTTCGTGTCGTGAATGCAAAAGGTTAGTATTAACAATACAAGTTTAATAAATTAATACTATGAGGAGGATTGAATACAAGCAAGTTTCATTGATGAAACCTTGCTCCATCAGTACCATCGGGCATATTCGCTCTCAAAGATATGCCCTCACATACATATAGTGCACCCTGCTTTAGGGCTGTAAGACCTGCCGTAGGGGTGTCTTACCTATGCCACATGTAGTGCTGGCAGCCTGGCACACAGGGATGAGAGGGAAGGCTCTCACTTCAGGAGGTCAGAAACCTGTCTATGGTGGCTGGATGGTCGAGACCAGTCAGTCAACACACTAGTAGTCAGTAGGTTTTCAAGGGGCACCTCTGAGGTGCCCTCTGCATGCATTTATTAATAAATCCAGCAATGGCAGCAGTGTGGGTTTATTAAGATGAAGTGTTTGGTACCAAACACCTTGGGGTACAGTGAAGCCATCATGTAGCTGGGGAACTCGTAATGACAAGTGTTCAGCCCATTTACTCGGTATGGCTTCCCTGTGCCTGTGCCTGTGCATTGGTAATATCTAAGAAGGAACGTAGATACCATCGGGCATATTCGCTCTCAAAGATATGCCCTCACATGCGTATAGTGCACCCTGCTTTAGGGCTGTAAGGCCTGCTGTAGCGGTGTCTTACCTATGCCACATGTATGTGCTGGCAGGCCTGGCACACAGGGATGAGTGCCATGTCGACTCTTCAGTTTTCTCTGCACCAAGTGACATAGGCTGCAATGGCAGTTTGCATGAGCTTGGTGATGGGTCCCTTAGGGTGGCACAATTTGTGCTGCAGCCCTTAGGGATCCTCTTTAGTTCCAAGGCCCTATGTACAAGGTACCACTTACCAGGAACTTACAGGGATCCTAAAAGGGTGCCAATTGTGAAACAATCATACAGTTTAGGGAAAGAATACTGGTGCTGGGGACCTGGTTAGCAGGAACCCAGCATACTTTCAGTCAAAGATGCACCACATACCACGCCAAAACTAGGGGGTAACCATGTAAAAAAAAACATTCTCCTTCACTGAAGGCACTAATTCACGTACCTTCCTGCTAATATTTCCAGGACAGATTTCTCAACAGGAACCAGTGACAATTTTCTTTATCCACCTGGTAATAGCTTTTACGCCCATGGGGACAAAAGAGGAATCTTTCCACCAAATAATTTTGTTATACCATTTCTGAGAGGGCACAGCAGTAGGACCCATCATAGTCAGACAGGAGTTCTCTCTAGAAATGGAGAAAAAAATCGCTAGCCACTTTAAAAGCTTATGTGATCCTTGCTGAGTAGAAAGCTGATTAAGACAGTTGGCTAGCAATACGGAATAAGATTCAAATTCAGATTATGTATTTATGCACAGATTTGGCACATACCTGGTGTTTTTAACTCCCACACAGATTTCATCAGGAAAAATCTAGTGAAGTTTTGTGCAAGAAAATGCTGGAATATTCTAAGTTTACCCTTTCCAATGGGTGAAAATATCTGTTAATGTCACACTGTTTTGCATTCCCTCCAGTGGATATCCGAATGGAAAATCACTGCTACACACAGTAAAATCTGTTGAGGTTTGTATTCTGCTTTTTGGAGTTCCAATACATATGGTCTGGAATCGGCTTTGTGGTAGCAGTGTGGGCTTGGAGTCACAAAAGCCAAAAAGCTACAAGAGATTCCCTGCAGTTCAGACCTATACAGAGTTTATGAAAGGTGTTTGATGCTGTTGCACAGTCAGTGGAGATCCCCAGTAGATGCATCCAAGTGGGCTGGATTTCTTAGACCAGTTGTGAATATCTCCAATCATACATCTCCATAGTACTACCACTACTACCCAAGAATATTGCCAGACACTAATGTACCCACAGGGACAGACTTCAAAGTTTGGAAGAACTATAGGATGCCCAAGCGGACCCAGAACATACTTGGCTTAGAAAGAATTTACGTGCCCGAATTGAAGAAGATCCTTGCCAGAAAAAATCCAAGCTAGCTGAAAAAATCCAAGCCAGAAAACTTGAATAGAATGATCTTATATGACCACTATTTAAACTGGTGAGCTTTGCTCAGATACCTAGGGGCAGATTCACAGAACTAATCTGAGACAAAATCCTAAACTTACTACTTCTGGTATTGACAGAAGGCACTTACGATTTTTGGTATTCACAGAACTCACTTACGACTCCTAACTTTACGTCCACAGTCGGGCCGGAATCTCCGCACCCGGACTGTACTCTCTGCACCCAGACCGTACTCTCTGCACCCGGACCGTACTCTCCAGCTAGGGTCGTGCTCTCCGGCTCAAGCCGTAAGCTCCGGCTCGGGCCGGATAAAGTGTAATCAATGGGCTGGAATGCGATTTTTACAAAAAAGAACATTAGGAATGTGCAATAAATGGTAGAGAAGCTCATGAAAAATAGTCTTGGCAGGGAAAAGGGTATGGCCAGACTCTACATCATAACCCAGAAAAGTTTGCTCCTTTGCATCATGGTACATGCAGTGCACAATTTGCATTCCTCTCAGTGTTGACTGTGGTGTCAGCACTACAGTCAGCACTAAGAGGAGTGCTCTTAGTGTTGACTGTGGTGTCAACACTGAGGGGAGAGCAAATTGTACCGTGATACAAAGGAGCAAACTTTTCTGGGTTATGATGTAGTGTGGCCATACCCTTTCCCCTGCCCAAGTATTTTCATGACCTCCTCTACCATTTATCACTCATTCCTAATGTTCTTTTCTGTAAAAATCGCATTCCAGCCCATTGATTACACTTTACCCGGCCCGAGCCAGAGCTTACGGCTCGAGCCAGAGAATACGGCCCTAGCCGTAGAGTACGGTCCGGGTGCAGAGAGTACTGTCCGGGTGCGGAGATTCCGACCCGACTGTGGACGTAAAGTTAGGAGTCGTAAGTGATTTCTGTGAATACCAAAAATCGTAAGTGCCTTCTGTGAATACCAGAAGTAGTAAGTTTAGGATTTTGTCTCAGATTAGTTCTGTGAATCGGGCACCTAATGTCTACCTCTTGAAACTGTGAGCTCCAGGATATCTGAAAACATCCAATGAATTGCATGTAGGTACAAGGTGTTCATCAAAATGTTTGCAGATCAATATTCCATTTTCCCAGACCTATTCATCTGTTGAGTTTGAGACAGCCCTTGCTGAGTCATGCTATATAATAGCCTGTGTAGAGATACTATAATTCAATGTGGCCTTTTTAATGTGAGTGCTATTTAGGGCTTGATATAAAGTTCATAAGGATTGGACAATACTTAAATTATTTTTTATGAAATTATAAATCTGGAGGAGACTTTACCTGTAAAATGTCCTCTACTACAGGGATAGTATAATTGAGGATATTGTTCTAGTGCTTTTTCTTATAGATGGTGTAGATTCTCACTATCAATGGAAGAATATTGATGGTACTTAAATTGAAGTCTTAATATGGTCGGTATTATTATTTCGAAGTTTTGAATTTTGATGGTAAGTTTATTGTTTTCTTTTTGTAACAATATTATAAAAAGTGTACATCTCCATTACTTTAATATCATAATTATTCTTTTGTTTTTAGGATATTTTTATGTTATTGTTTATTTGATTTGTTTTTTTGCCTATTATTGATATTTCCCTTATTTCAGTGTTTTATTGTATTTTTTAAAGTTTTTGTTTAATTTGTGTAAATAAATCAATAAAATGTAAAATTATAAAGGTTTTAAGGTAGTATTTTAAATTAATATTTTTTCAGTTATTACAGTTTTATATTTTTTGAAGTAATTACATTTTGAGTATTATTTTTAGTTTTAATAATTGCTAATACAAATATATTTTGTTTATGTTGTTAAATTTTAGGTTGTTGGTTTTTACTGGATTTTTGCGTGGGTAGTTGTTTTAAAATGTATATATTTTAATGTTTGTGTATCCATTTGTTGTTGTTTTATTTATATTTTCGAATTTGTTTGCATTTTATTTTTAAAACAAACTACATTTTTAATATGAATGAATTGTCATAAATGTAAAATCAAATTTTGAGAAAGAAATTATTCTTCAATATAAATTTATGGTAGCTAATATTCCATTTTTCATTGTTTATATCTATATTACTTTTCAATTTTCCATTCCTTTCATTAATGTTAATTTTCTCTATTTTTACTTTAGTAAGTAAAAAATTACGGATTTTTTCTATTTGTTAAATGCATTTTTTCATTTTTTTCTTCAATGTTGATTTGTTTGAAGCGTGAGAAGTAAATCTGATACCCACAGTTACAAACATTTTCCACAATGTTGATTATTGTGGATTGGGAATACTTCATTTGCCCCTGCTCCAGGAGTACCCCAACAGTTTTCCCAATGTTGATTCATTTGTAGTGGGAATAGAAAATTTGACCCCCTGACCCATGAGTCAAACACATTCCCCAGTGAAGCTTATTTTTGTGTTAGAATAGTACATCTGCACACCACAGGGTCCAACCCATTCCCCAGTGTTGCGTAGTTGTGAGTGGGTATATTAAATCTGAAATCCCTTCCCCCCAAAAGTCCAACACTTTCCACAATGTTGCTTAATTTGGAGTTGGAATAGTATTTCTAACCCCCAGACTCAAACACTTTCTCCAATATTGCTTTGTTTGGAGTGGGGATGGCAAATCTGACCCCTCACTGCCCAGAGTCCAGCATTTTCCCCAGTGTTGCTTAGGTTGGAGACAGAATAGTTAATCTGACTGCCTCAGACTCCCAACTCTTTCCCAGTGTTACTTAGTTTAGAGTGGAAATAGTATGTCTGGACACCCATAAGCCAACTCTTCCCCCTGAGTTGCTTAGTTTGAAGTGGGATCATTAAATCAGCACTCCACTTTTGCAAATGCTGCATAGTTTGAGTATGAATGGTAAATCTATCCCCAGAGCCAACATTTTCCAAAGACTTGCTTAGTTTTGAGTTGGGATACAAAATCTGACCCCAAAATAAATGCATTTTTCACAATGTTAATTGGACTAACATTTTAGTAATACATTTGACCACCACTAAATATATGTATGCTGTTTGTCCATTGTCAGTTGGTTTGGAGTTAGAATCGTAAACATGGCCCCTTTAAATAGAGGTACTCCTCCCAATTTTAGATGGACTGAAGTTAGAGTGGTAAATTTGACAGCCCTCAAATACATGGTAATTTTTAAAAAAAAGTAAATGTATTTTAAAAATAGTTTTACTTACATTTTTGTAGATGTATAAGAAATTATTTTATATTTCAAAATTTTAACAAAAATTTAATTTCTAAATATACATTTGTTTTATTTTTAGCTATATAGATGTTTAGAAAAATTATTTTTAAGGTTATTTATAACCTATAATTTTAGTATAAAAAAGTGCAGACTATCGAATGAAGAGACCTGAGTAGTAAATCTAGCTTTTCAACATAAGCAAGATTGTTTGGTGTCGGGTGAAGCACTCTGAGCCCAATTATATGGTAGAAACAGCAGTATCCCCGGTGAGGTGTAGCTCTGCCACCTTGATTTTACATGTCCAGAAACACTAGGTCCAGTTTATAGCAGCGGAAAATCTGGCCAGTGAAATCTCACAAGGATCTGGTTGCAACTTCAGCCCAGCATCGGCCAGTGGCCACTGCCAGACTCTCTCCCATGGCATGGGGGTGCACGAAACTCTCTATCCGGTCTGTCCACAGCCTCTGTTGTTTTCTGGTGCCACACCATCTCTGCCTTCCACCTTCCACCCACACTTACATTTAGATCCTGTGGTATTTGGAATTGAATTTCTCTCAGGAATGGGCCCATGGCATTCAGATTTGGGCCCGATAATTCCAGGGCTGCATGTTATTCCCCATTTTAGGGCCAACTACTTGTAATAGTTGAATTTATGTGTAGAGACTGAATTTGGTTTTATAAAGTGCACAGTTACCTACATGGTCTCCTTGCTCTAGGATTCAGAGAGGAAATGGAACCTGGCTAAATGGAGCAGAACCTATGAAGGGAAGAGGCAGGATACAAGGCTTTTTGAAATGGAAGTAGCTGACCCTGGGCCCACAGATGGTAAGGCAAAAGGTTCAATTGTTTGGCTGCCAGAACAGAAATAAAACGACCACCTGAATGAAAGCAACGAACCCTGGGGACAACTAAGAGGTATGCATTTGATGATCTAAGAGTACGACTGGGTGAGTAGTAAAGTAACTGTTGTTGGAGAAGATTGATCCCATTTGATGGTAAGCTTTGAAGATCAGGTACATAGATTTGAAAATGATGTGCTTGGTAATTAGTAACCAGTAAAGCATTGTCAGAACCTCATTCAGAGGACCATGGGGCACGCAGGGGCTACTGGGCCTAACTGTTGCTGTTGAGGCTTTTACTCATGATGTCCCAGGGCCTGACCTAATATGGATTGCAAGTAACTAGGCATTGTACCCCTTCTGCACCTGACGTTCAGTGGTAGCTGTGGACGAGCAGTCAAAGGCTCCCTCAGAAGGTAAATGTAGAAACAAGTTGGAGTTGATAAACATAGAGAGAGGGAGAAGCAATACCCGTTCATCTACCCAGTCAAATCATTCAATAAACACAATCAGAACAGATCTTCCACCTAGTTTTATCTTGGTTACACAAGTCTACTCCTTCAGTCTCTTTGATGTTCTTAGAGATTTGGAACCCACAGGGTGTTTTTAAAGAACCCTCACTCACCTACCTAGTAGGTGACATGCTTCATCATTGGGTTCCCACCCTGGTTGCCTAATGCTCCCAGGGTGTGCTGCAAGGATATAAGGATTATTTAACCCAGTCAAAGATCCAGAAATTCCAAAAAGACTTGAAATAATTTGCTTTTGGAAAAGTGTACCCCTATGCAGCACCTGATTTTACCTCCATAGCCAAAGAAGGCTACTCATCAGATAATTACACCACAGATGAGAACTCATTAGACACAGGGAGCAGGTCCAGTGGGGATAACAACAGGTATAAAACAAGAAACAGACAGAGGGGAAAAAGATGGCACAATCCTTGGCAAGGACATAACCCATACTTTAACCAGATGGAGAGACTCCAGCAACCCAATATTTCACAAGTACCTCAACTTCCACCTCGACAACCAACTGGACCCCAACACCACATCCCTCCTGGACAACCTCCACAACATTGGACTGCGCCAGATCGTGACCGAGCCCACGCACTCAGCAGGACACACCCTCGACCCCCTCTTCACTACAGGAAACTCCATCACCTTCAGCCACACCACCGAACTCCCATGGACCGACCATCGTTGCGTCCACTTCACCTTCAGAACACCCACCATCCACAGACACCAGCACCTGCTTCCACGAAGAAACTGGACCAAAATCACCGACGACCAGCTCACCTCCTCACTCAACAACTCCACCCCAACCATCGCGGAAAACGACGACCCCAACACCGCAGCCCGAACCCTGCATAGATGGATCTCGGACAGCACCAACACCATAGCCCCCTCAAGAAAAACAACATTACCCGCGCCAAGAAAGCCAGATGGTTTACCACCGAACTCGAGAGTCCAGAAGCACATGCCGCCGCCTCGAAAAGGCCTGGAGGAACACCAAATCCACAGAAGCCCACGACAACTTCAGAGCCGCCACCAACGCCCACCATCAACTCATCAGAGAAACGAGGAAAAAAGCGATTGAAGACAGAATCTCCACCCACGCGCACAACAGCAAGGAACTCTTCAGCATCATCAAGGAGTTCGCCCAACCCACTAGCGAGTCTACCGACGTCCCTCCCTCACAAGACCTCTGCGACAAACTCAGCACCTTTTTCCACCACAAAATCAAGAGCATCTACGACAACTTCGACAAAGACAACCAACACACTGAACCCTCACCAACCACCCCCGACACCCGGAAACCAGCGATTGACGACTGGACAGCCCTCACCACCGAAGACACACTGAAGACAATGAAGTCAATCCACTCAGGGGCCCCCACGGACCCCTGCCCCCACCACATCTTCAACAGAGCCGCCGACACCATCGCACCCATGCTCCGCCACACCATCAACCGCTCCCTGGCGACCGCCTGGTTCCCCGACGACTGGAAACACGTCGAGGTCAACCCCCTCCTAAAGAAACCCTCAGCGGACCCCACCGACCTCAAAAACTACAGACCCATCTCCCTGCTCCCGTTCCCAGCGAAGGTCATCGAGAAAGCCATCAACATCCAACTCGCCACATTCATTGAAGGACACAACATCCTCGACTCCTCCCAATCCGGCTTCAGAAAAAACCACAGTACGGAAACCGCCCTCCTCGCCGCAACAGACGACATCCGCACCCTACTGGACAAAGGAGAAACAGTAGCCCTCATCCTCCTTGACCTATCAGCGGCGTTCGACACAGTCTTTCACCGCACCCTAATACGCAGACTCTACGACGCAGGAATCCAGGACAAGGCCCTCGACTGGATCCGCTCCTTCCTCTCCGGCAGGACGCAGCGGGTCAGACTCCCCCCTTTCCTCTCGGACCCCACACCTACCACCTGCGGAGTCCCCCAGGGCTCCTACCTCAGCCCAACGCTCTTCAACGTCTACATGGCTCCACTCGCCCCCATCGTCAGAACCTATGGACTCAACATCGTGTCATACGCAGACGACACCCAGCTCATCCTCTCCCTATCCAACGAGCCCAACACCGCCAGACGCAACTTTCGAGAAGGCATGGAAGCCGTCGCCAAATGGATGAAAAACAGCTGCCTACAACTAAACACCAACAAAACAGAAGTACTCATCATGGGCCCAAACCCTGATGCCTGGAGCGACACCTGGTGGCCCCCCGCCCTTGGAAACCAGCCAACCCCCACGGACCACGCACGCAACCTGGGAATCATCCTGGACTCCGAGCTCAAAATGGACCGCCAGATCAACTCTGTCTCGTCTTCCTGCTTCCACACCCTCCGCCTCCTTCGTAAGACCTTCAAATGGATCCCCCTCGAACACCGAAAGACCGTCACTCACGCCCTGGTCACCAGCAGACTCGACTACGGCAACGCACTCTACGCCGGAATAAACAAAAACCTCACCCGCAAGCTACAGAACATCCAGAACGCCGCCGCAAGACTGGTCCTCAACCTGCCAAAACACTGCCACATCTCCCAGCACCTGCGCACACTCCACTGGCTCCCTGTCGAGGCGAGAATCACCTTCAAGATGCTCACCCACGCACACAAGGCCCTCCACGGCACCGGACCAGCATACCTGAACAGCCGACTCAAATTCCACGCACCCCAAAGGACCCTACGATCAGCCCAGCTCTCCTACGCCGTGGTCCCCTGCACCAGAAAGACCAGATCGGGTCGCCGCTCCTTCTCCTTCCTCGCGGCCAAAGCATGGAACGCCCTTCCGCTCCACCTCAGACAGACAACATCGCTCCCCATCTTTGCAAGAAACCTAAAAACCTGGCTCTTCGACAGACCCTCTCCTTGATGGATGGAACCTGCACCCCCCCCTAGCGCCTTGAGACCCTTACGGGTGAGTAGTCGCGCTTTAACAAACCCCTGATTGATTGATTGATTGACTCAATACTTTGGCTGGGGTGTCCCATTCCAGAACACTGGAAACTAATGAGGGTGCACTCCAATATTAATCAAAACTTAATTCAAGAGCTGTTTTTGATTATTCAATGGTGCTACGGTACTACACCTGCTGTCTAACCGGGTGCCTATGCATCAAAGAATGAGAGAGTAGCAAGAACACCTGCTAGTACTGTGCACTGTTCACCGGGTTTATGCCTAAACCCTATTAAATCATTCAACGTATACAATAATTATACTTCTTTGTAAACAAAATTCATCCAAAAACAAAATATTCAATCTGCGCATGTATTTTACATATCATAAACAATAAATCATTTGATATGAACACATAAAGATGCAATACAGTCTTCTATACATAATTCTGTGTGGTACAAATCAATCTGCATGTATTTTAAAGCAGACAAAAAATCAATTCATCCATATTTCGAAAAAGGCCCGATGCATTTCGGGACTGTAGAGTCCCTTCTTCAGGGGCAACCTATAAAAAAACATCCTGAAATTACTCATTTGGTTATAATCATTACAAACACATCAATGGTGGAATACATTACTCATCTTTATGTGTTCATATCAAATGATTTATTGTTTATGATATGTAAAATACATGCGCAGATTGAATATTTGTTTTTGGATGAATTTTGTTTACAAAGAAGTATAATTATTGTATACGTTGAATGATTTAATAGGGTTTAGGCATAAACCCGGTGAACAGTGCACGGTACTAGCAGGTGTTCTTGCTACTCTCTCATTCTTTGATACATAGGCACCCGGTTAGACAGCGGGTGTAGTACCGTAGCACCATTGAATAATCAAAAACAGCTCTTGAATTAAGTTTTGATTAATATTGGAGTGCACCCTCATTAGTTTCCATTGTATCTTAACGTATGTCTAAGGAAGGTAGCACCCACTTAATAATGTCTTTTGACGCTATCACAAATATAACGGACAATAGGGCATTAACCAAAGCTTATACCACGGATGAAGCTAGTGAAATCTACTCATTGATTCAGGAGGTAAAAATTTCAGATGCACATGGTGGTTCCATTACCCAACAACTCAGGCAAGTTGAATTCATCACCAGACGCCAGCTTAATCAGAAACTGCATGCATCAACATTAGTCCAATATCATAAGGCTAAATGGATACCGCGGGGCTTACGTCTGGCAATTAAACCTATGCTATTTCGATTTCATCTCAACTCAATTTTTATGGAAAAATGGTATGCCATTTTAAATAAATGTTCACTTGATCTCATTTTACTTATAGTTGAAGAACTTTCGAAAACTATACGTGAACTTGAAGAAGAAATCCATAATTTGAAAGGGGAACTTGAACTACGCATGGAGGATAATTCTTGGAAATTGCAATTAGAAGTTCTTAATCAAAAATTGGATAAATATGAGAAGGAATTGCAGGAAGGAAAATTGCGCAAATATAAAAGGGACACAATAGATTATAAACTAAATGAGGTTTATACATGGGCCGATATATATTCCAGGAGAAGATTTGAACACAAGAAAGGCACCATATCATCGGATGAAAGTTCGGTTTCTGATCAGGAGATGACAACTAACAGAACACCGGCAAGGCTTCTGACTTCACAACCTCCAACAGCAGGTTCATCAACTGAATCGAGTCAAACATCGAAAATAGCTACTCAAGTGTCTTTTTTATCCCAAGCCCCAGATCAAGGCTGTCCGCCATTAGCAGCAGACCGCAGTGCACCACTATCATTAGAAAAACCAGGAGAGGACAGAGAAAAAAGCGGCAAATCACTACGCAGTGGCAAGACAGTGATCTAGTGATTAATATTTCATCACAACAACTCACCTCACAACAAAAAACTATCTTAGGACGAGGAATGTCATTTGTCCCTACAGTTACATCTACTCTTTTGCAAATTGAAGATGATTTCTATAGATTTATGAGGTTGTTAAGACTACGGCACTTCTTTACCAACGTGGTTTCCTCTGAACAAAAACAACCAAAAACCACCACGACTATTTTTAAACCACGGAGTACTTTTGTTCCACCAGTTTCACACAAAATTTTGGACTCTTTTGAAATCTTGGTTCTTAAAGATCTTAAACAAGTCAATTATCAATTCAGGGGATTAAACAATCTCACTAGACAAGACAGATTGACAATTAAATCTCTAACCAACAATTTGGAAATTACAATGCAACCAGCAGATAAGGGAGGTGCAATCGTTGTTATGGACACATCGTACTATATCTCCAAGGTGAATGAACATGTAGCTGATGATCAAACATACATGCAACTTATGCATGATCCTACTACACAACTTCAGCAGATTCTGGCGGAGATTTTGGATGAGGCTACTGAGCACAATTGGATTAATGATCAAACCAGAGCATATTTAACAACTACTAATCCTAGAAGACCGAAGTTATATATGATCCCAAAGATACATAAGAATGCACTGGATCCATCATTCCATCCAATTGTCTCAGCATGTGGTTCACTGTTTGATCCTATAGGAAAAATTTTGGATCATTATTTGCAGTTATTCGTTCAGAACTGGTGCTCATACACAAAGGATACAACACATTTCCTTCAGAAACTAGAAGCTATAGATGGAGTAGACATCTCAACAACAATGCTTTGTACTATAGATGTAACGGCATTATACACTTCAATTCCACACCAAGCAGGCCTTGAGGCAGTTGAATGGGCACTGCTACAATTAGAGGACATCGACATGGAAAAAATCTTCATCCTTAAATTACTGAAATTTTGTTTAAATCACAGTCACTTTGAATGGCAGGGCCAATTCTATGCACAACTTACTGGGACCTCTATGGGTTTTTCAGGGGCCCCAGCGTATGCGAATATATTCATGGCTCTTTTTGAATATGAAAACATCATGACGCACCCTGAATGGTGGCAAAATATCAAAATGTACTGTAGGTACATTGATGACATCTTTATTTTATGGTCAGAGTCCAGAATAAAATTGACATCCATGATTGAGACAATAAACTCCATTGATCCAAGGATTCAATTTACTCATCACATAGAGGAACAGAGTATTCATTTTTTGGATGTTCTAGTCACAAAGTCAGTGGTAAAACACAAATTTGAAACGGAAGTATATCAAAAACCAACTGATCGCAATAATGCTCTTGCTTATACTAGTTTTCATCCAAAAAGTCTACTAAAAAACCTTCCATTTTCTCAATTTATTTGTATCAGAAGAATATGCTCAGATTCAAATACAACAGCAAGGCAGGAACAGGAATATAAACAACGATACACTGCACAAGGTTATCCTGATAATATCCTTGAAGAATATTTGAAACGCGCACAAAATAAAGAACATAATGATCTATTATTGTCTCAAAACAGACAAAAAGAAGATAGACCAGTATTCGTGTCGCAATTTTCCACGTCATCACAAGCGATAAAAAGAATTATCAACTCCAGATGGGAGATGTTAGAGAATGAGACCGATTTCAATGGCATTTTCACAAAAAAAAACACTCTACGCATACACAAGGGCAAGAAAACTACGATCATTGTTGTCAACTCCGTTACAACATAAAGAAGTTACTGAATATAAAGGCACTACCAAATGTAACAACTGCATACATTGTAATAATGTTATTACTGGTAATGAGTTAACTCACCCATCGACAGGGAAGAAAATAAAACTTTTGCATACTAGTGATTGTAATTCTAAAAATTTGATATACTGTATTAAATGTCCCTGCGGTAAAGCTTATGTAGGGAACACAGAAAGGAAATTAAAAATTAGGATCACGGAACACAAAAGTAAAATCAGAAATAAAAGCACTACATCAACTTTGGCATCACATTGGGATGAGGCTAGACATGCAATTTCTCAGTTAAGGTTTCAAGTTATTGAGACTTTAACGGTACGCCCAGAGGTAGACACAACCAGAAAGCTTCTTCAAAGAGAAATATATTGGATAAAAAATCTAAATACAATGATGCCGTTCGGGCTAAATGATCGGCTGGATATGAGTTGCTTTCTGTAAACATACATCATGTATAAAAAACGAGTTCTTAGTGACATCAAGAGACTTTTCAACATAATACTACGTTTTTACAACATTTTTTACAACACTTTTTTTATGGTGGTGGGCCTAATCTTTTATAATTTGTTGTTGAGTGGGTTTTTGAGTAACAGGTATTAATATCTCAGTAGATATTGACATTTTTTGAAGTATACCACCAGCGCGATTTTCTCCCAAGGTGTTTTATATATTGTTGCCTCATTGTCATTCCATAATCAGTGGTTGTTTTCAGTCTTTGAGTACACATAGGTGATTTTATATTCATTCGGTTAGTTCCTTTAATATTGCATACATCTTAGAACATTTAACTTTCTGGGTTTAACAAGTTTCGTTTGGATTATTCATTTTTATTATTCTTTACCATTTTGATTGTTTCGTTTTTGTGCTCAAGTGGTTCCGTTTTTGCACTTTCAGTCCATATCTGTATTCGTCCAGTATGGTTCATTTTATATGTCCGTGTTTGAGATTTCATCTTATTAGCTAATCACGGCAGTTCCTAGAAACTACCTTTTGTCCACCGTCACTATTTATCAGTATCGTGTGATTAGGTTCATTTTCGCCTCACGGCGTTTTCATTTTTTAGTTATGGTTTTGACTCGTAATTAATTTTAGAAGTTCCTAGGAATCATCATTTGAATTACCCTTTGTTCATCGTTATTATCATTAGTCGCACGTTATTCAGATTGTTTTCGCTCCATGGCGTTTTTTACTTCTTAGTTATGGACTCGACTTATTTCTGCCCCACGGCGTTTTCTTTTTTCGACCCGTCATTGGTTAATTTTTGTAGTTCTTAGGAACCACCCTTCGAACTACCCTTTGTCCATCATCACTATTTATTAGTCTCACGAGATCTAGTGCATTTCCGCTCTATGGCGTTCTTATTTTACTATCACGGACTCGACTTCCAGCGTGTTGTTGTCGTTATCAACTTTTGGTATATTGAAAACTTGGCTTATACATCATCTTATTTTTAGGTAAGTCTGTAGCGGATGAGATACATATCATGTTGCCCATAGTAATGTGTTGCCTTGAACCAGAATTATGTATCTTTATTATTGAAGTTCTCGTACTGGATTTTTTACAGCAGAACCTTCGTTGACTTTCTTCTGCATAGTCGCATATAGTGAGGTGAGACTGTGGGCTATTAGGGTACAGCACTTATAATATATCTCTTTATTTGGCTACTCACGGACTGTTTTTTTGTCGTGTCTTTTGTTGTTGTAGTTTTTACACGCAGTGACGTGCTTTTGCTTAGTACAACTTCATAGAGTATTCTTCGATATTCATATGGTAAGCTACCATCATCTTTTTCACATTTAGGAGTGGTCACATGGCTTTTTTGTTTCTGAGTCACTGTTTGGTAGTGCTTTGCATTATTGTGTTGGTATTTGTCTTAGGGGGTACTTAGTAAATCACAGAGTTTTTGTTGTGATTCATGGATTGGTGGCTTTTATTTTTCTTTTGTTTGCATGTGTACATCACTGGGTGACATCATTTATAAATCTTACATTTTTTTATGCTTACACACTTGAAAATATGGAGTTTCCTCATTTATATTTCGTATTCATAAATGTATACACTCGAGTGGGTAATGTATTCCACCATTGATGTGTTTGTAATGATTATAACCAAATGAGTAATTTCAGGATGTTTTTATAGGTTGCCCCTGAAGAAGGGACTCTACAGTCCCGAAATGCATCGGGCCTTTTTCGAAATATGGATGAATTGATTTTTTGTCTGCTTTAAAATACATGCAGATTGATTTGTACCACACAGAATTATGTATAGAAGACTGTATTGCATCTTTATGTGTTCATATCAAATGATTTATTGTTTATGATATGTGAAATATATGCACAGATTTAATATTTTGTTTTTGGATGAATTTTGTTTACAAAGAAGTATAATTATTGTATACGTTGAATGATTTAATAGGGTTTAGGCATAAACCCGGTGAACAGTGCACGGTACTAGCAGGTGTTCTTGCTACTCTCCCATTCCAGAACACGCCACCTCAAGGCTTCTTTTAAACACAGAGACTGCCTTTTTAAGGAGAGGAGGAAGGAGAAGAAGAGAGAACTAAGTGCACTAGGAAGACCCTCAACAGAGAGTAAACACCAGGAGCTTGTCGAAAGACATCCAACCAGGAATGAGCAGAGATATAATAACTAATCTGTCCACTTGGACATTAACGGAAACACAGAAAGCTGTGCTGAACAAAGGTCTTCGCTATCTACCGACTGCCAACCTACACAATTTTCGCCTACATTGCGAACTATCAGTATTTTTCAGAAAGTTGAAATTAAAAGCCTTCTTTGAGAAAAGGAACCCAGCAGAGGAATCCCTCCGAAAAGGGGACACGGATCTGAAAAACAAATCAAAATTCTGTCCTCTCACATCCACAGTACCAACAGAAATAGACGCATTTGAACAAGCTTTACGAGAACTAAAAGATCAATTCCAGATAATTATAAAACCAGTAGACAAAGGAGGAAGCATAGTTCTCCAAGACGTCGAGGACTACAGACGGGAATGTTTAGTCTTCCTTACAGACCAAAAAAACTATAAGGTCCTACGGAATGACCCCACCACAAGACTAAACACAGAAATAAAAGACTTGGTGGAGACAGCAATAGAAAAGGACTGGATCTCAAAAAAGAAGCAGAATTTCTTAACACGTATTATCCAAAAACGCCCTATTTCTATTCACTACCAAAGATCCATAAAAACAGGATTCCCCCACCAGGCAGACCAATTATTTCAGGAATTGGCTTCCTGTTAGAACCACTAATCTAATTCTGCTACTTTTTCCTCAAGCCGATGGTATAAAAAACCAGCACTTACCTAAAGGACACAAAAGATCTACACCACAGGAAATGGAATTCAACCCCATAACCAGCACCTTACTATCCCAAGGTGTCAGAAGTCTGTACACCAGCCTACCCCAAAATGCCACACTAGAAGTGTTAAAAGACACTCTAGACCAAGAAGACTGGAACTTTATGACACCGAAATGCTTCATCTTGGAATGCGCTCGCCTACCATTAAAAGAAAACTACTTCAAATTTGAAGACACAATCTACCTACAAACGTTTGGGACATCAGTGTGCAGCACATTTGCCCCCAGTGTAGCTGGACTTGATGTATATAGCTTTGAGACTAAATGCATCCTACATAATGAGAGTAGATACAGAGACAACATACAATTATGGAAACGCTACATAGACGACATCCTAATAATTTGGAAGGAGACAGCACATCTATGATCAAGTTCCTAACATGGATCAACACATGTGACCCTAACCTAAAGTTCACACACACAAACAGCAAAAAGTCCATAACCATTCTGGATGTCACCATTTATGCAGAAGATGGAAGACTATGCACAAGGACATTTCAAAAACCTACAGATAAAAACACACTATTGAAGTTTGACAGTTTCCACTCAATAGCTCTTCGAGAGAACCTACCTTAAGGGCAATTTTTACGATTGAGAAGAAATTGCACAAAAAAGGCAGACTTTATTATTCAAGCAAAAGAACTTAAAGAAAAATTGTGAGACCGCAATTATCCTTAGAGAATAATCAAAAAAACCTATAAAAGAGCAAGTATTCAAAACAGAGATGGTCTTTTAGAACAGACCAAAAAAAGGGCAACACAATTCCCTTAACATGTGTGACTACTTACAACATTATCTCGAATGAGGTTAAAAAAATCGCAAACAAAAACTGGCGCATTCTACAGTCAGGCAATCTGAGATGGGAAAAACCAAGCGAACAGCCTAAAAGACACCCTAATAAGGACTAGACCTCTAACCCCTACACCAGAGGATACCAGGGCAACAATGAGAAACTTGTGGGGCCTACTATAGGTGACATGCCACCTTCCCTGTGGAAACTGCAGTGTCTGTCACCTAACTACAACTGACAACAAAAACATTGAACTTAGAACCAGACAAGACATAGACACTATGTAGACATACCAGTAGCTGCCCGTGGAGGGAGTGCCTCGGGGCGGTGGGGCGGGGCGGGGGAGGGGTAGGGTGGGGGGTAGTAAACTCCGGTCACGGCCGACCGGAGTAATGTAAACAAATAAATAAATAAAACAAATTTCTTTGCGCGTGCTGAAACGCCAAATGCGTTGACATAGAGATAAGGGCTCCTACAGCTCAAGGTGGAGAATATCAAGCAGTGTCTGGTTTTCAAGACGCTTATATTTGGCGACCAAAATATAGATGCCCACACACAGACGGATATCACATTTCTAGACAGAACTAGTGACCTGTGTCTAGAACCTGCCTGTGACCTTTCTTTAAAATAACCCCACAGATCATTACAAACTAATAAACACACATACAGTGCTCTTTAAAATTATGCAATTATTGTGCGTACTCCAGTCTTTATATCATTATGAATATGAAGCATGGAAATATGTCAATTCATTCCATATTTACAATGCCCTTGATACAGGGACATTCTTTTGCTCCAAACAGAACTACATATACCGAACGCCCGAGTGCCTCTCCTGAGCATCCCCCACGTAACACCATCATACGCAGGCCGCACCCACACACAGAGTATAGTCCCCACCCCACCAGGAAGTATGATCGAATGCCTGTTATGCCACTCTGCACCCAAGCGGGAAAACAGAAGCGTGATCACTATATAACCAAGCAACCGGCTTCTCCATTACTGGGCTGCAAAGAACACAATAGGTAACAAGCATTGGCATAGCCAATAGGTCTCGCCTTTGGGACATTATAAGTGTTTAGCCATGCAACAGTTGATGTTGCACCAAGGATATTGTGCTGCATAATTAAATACTTATAAGGTCCCAAAGGCGAGACCTATTGGCTATGCCAATGCTTGTTTCTTTTGTCATCCGATCTCTACCCTGCGATTTAGAATGCATAGTGTACAGTGTATTTCAGGTGCCTAAAGTACCTTTAGAAGTATCCTCCCCCCCCCCCCCCCTTTGCTATTGAGCCTTTTTGGTTACTAGGTAAGAGGCTCTGGAAGCTGTGGCTCTTCAGACATGTGACACATAACAAGCAGACAATGAAGATGTAGAAGAGCCATTGACAATAAAATGTCTTGCTTCTGTTCATGTTGCAATTGATCTTAACTTGCTTATCAAATAATGACATTCTTGGATGTCTTCTTGAGAAAGAATAGAATTATCTTCTGGAAGTGAAGTTGACAGTCTTAAGCTGAGGAGTAGTTCAGATGTCATCAACTTTAAGATCAGTTTAACAGATTGGCAAATTGGCTGAGTGAGCTTCCGTTCTCTTAGATGTGCTAGGTTGACTTGTAGGGGCGTGGTCAGTTTCCATGGGTGAGCATGGGTTTGAGGATATCCTGGCTCACACTATCCCCTGTTCTCTGATTTTGCAGTATCAGGTCGGTCAACTGTACTCTGTGGTGGAGGCCAGCAAGAATAACACCGGAGGTGGTGAAGGGATTGAGGTGCGAAATAATGAGCCGTACGAGAGGGATGGAGAAAAAGGGCAATACACACACAAAATATACCACTTGCAGAGGTGAGTGTAAACAGAAGAGCCAGATGCATTTTCTAAAAATAAAAATCGACAATTTTGAGGTTTATTTTTGCATTAAAATATATATGAAGGAAATCCTCCATTGACAGATGTGTGACAAACCGGTGTGGAAGAAAAGTGGTACACTAAAGTGACAGGTTACAGCAGGGTTGTCCAATGTAGATCGAGGTTCATCCCATATTTTCAGGATGTTTTTCTTAAGATGCACGTACATGCAATGAATCTAAATTTAACTAATGTACAAAGTATTTATCTTCTAAATCTGAAGGAATTTCTCTCTCTTGGACCTTCTTTGGACATCACTGATTTACAGCCTGGAGTGTGAGCACAAGCATATCATCAGTTTGTAATGGATAACATATTCGTTTAGTACCTTAGCTTTGCTTGGGAAACCGGGAGGGTACAGCAAACCTGGGATGCTCTGAAGTTTCGGTATACCTTGGAGAATTGAGGTAGGATAGCAACAGAGGAATTGTGGTATTTTGCAGTAGAAAACGCACTAACTCTAGAAAGAAGCTAATCTCTGTAAATTCACTCCAGTGAAAATCTTCTGAGTTCCCAATAAATGAGTTATGAGTGTGTAAGCGAATAGCAAGCTGTGGCTCTGTATATTTAAAAGAAAAGGTGAGCTCAATAGAAAACCAGCACAAGCGCGCGCCTCGCGCGGCAGCAGGGGGAGGGGGCCTGCGCGATTCCCTTGCGGGAGCGTGCAGCAAGGCGCGATGATTGTGACCATATGGCGCCACCATATGGCGCCGCGCGCTCCCGCAAGGGAATCGCCAGACGTGCACGCGTTGCCATTGCAAGCAATGCAACGTGTGCACGTTTTTGCCCCCAAAGCTGTGCCGATAGCTAAAGGTCTCTCCTATGCAGCGCATGCGCGCTGCGTAGGCGAGACCTAAAAAGAAGGCTGAGGCTCTACGACAAAGTAAGTAAAATGGGGGGAGTCTGATTTTGGAGCGTTAACTCTTCTTACTGTAGAGTTTGGTGATTATTTGACCCCAGAAGATCACTATAGATATTTCTCCCATCTGTTACAGAATTTTGGTGACAGGGCCCACCCCTGAGCAGTTTACCAGGAAGATTAACTTCATACCTAATAACGTCAGTAAAAAAACTTTTTTTACTACAGGCATTAGGCCTGGGCAAATTGAAATTGTACGATCGGCATGCACTTTTTCATGAGAATGCACCTAGATACAAGCCTACTAGAAAGCGAACGAGGCACACAATTTGTAGAAAGAAACAAGCACTGCATGCGGTGAAGTTTTTAATGAATGCACACATGTTTAAAAGATACTGATCACCAAAAACGATCTTGTTCATGAGTGAAAGGGCTCCGGCCTGTAAATCATGCACTGGAACGTGCGCATTATGACTTTGCGGAAAATGGAATAATGTTAAACTCAGATGTGTGGACTACTATAGCCCAAACCTAGCCACATTCCCCCACAATCTATTCTATATTTTTTGAATATGTAACATCGATGGTGTAACCATTGGTTTCTTGCATTTACTCTGCCAGCCCAGAACAGGGGCTTGATCATGATGTACTTGAGCGATCTGCTCACAATAAGGAAGGATTCATCACACTGTTCGGTGTACGAATTATTGTAATGAGGGGCTCCCATGAAAAAATCGCTCACTTGACCCCAGAAATGAATATAACCACCTATTTGTCTCACATCCTTCTTTCTTTTTTATAACACTTTTATCTTCACAGTATACAATACAAGAGGTATTGTGATCGATTACGTGGGGGCCTTGTAAGTACCCACTACAAACACCTTCGCCTTGCATGCCTTATTAAGTGTGCGAACTAAATAACCTGGTCTTGAAGAAAGCCACGTTGACCCAGATGTGCTAATAAAGGTGGCTAAAACATGTAGACCACACCCAGGATGACCATACTCAGGATACATGGGACCAATTAACTATACCACATATATCCACCACTTTTTCAATAGTGACCGAGAATTCTCAAAATAAAAATTCTTGGGATTAGAGTGATTTCCAAGGCAAATTTAATCATCACTTCACAGTCACTGGATCACCCAAAACAACCAGCTCCACTGTAATCAGGTGTCGCAGCACACCCTGGGAGCATTCGGCAACCAGGGTGGGAACCCAATGATGAAGCATGTCACCTACTAGGTTGGTGAGTGAGGGTTCTTTTAAAACACCCTGTGGGTTCCAAATCTCTAAGAACGTCAAAGAGACTGAAGGAGTAGACTTGAGTAACTAAGATAAAAATAGGGGGAAGATCCGTTCTAATTGTGTTAATTGGATACAAGTTAATGAACATGCTTATCTCAAAGTACTCCGTAATGTCAATAAATCAATGCCCAGTCAAATAATTATTTTTGTTTCTAAAAAAGAAGTATTTATTTCTAACTCAATGCATTCAAAGAAATAACGACTTTCGTAAGCAACAACACAATCCCCTTGAGGATGGGCCTCTTCTGTTGCCCTTGCAAATCCCTGCCAAAACCCTCATCCTTGCAATGTGTTGGGGTTATTCTCCATTCACTGTTGGCCACACCCAGGGAGAGCTCACTAGTAGGACTTACTCAATAGTTCCTCTTTGAAACTTAGGATTAGTCAAAAGTGTCTATGGTGCCGCAGCACCTTCAGCAGCGAGCAACCGGGGACCCAACAGAACAGATTCAAGTCTTATCCGCTCCTGCAGCACTGGAACATTTGGCTTCTCAGCGGGTGTCCCGACCGCAGGAACCTGCATGTTCTGGTTTTGCTTGGAGAAGCTGGGCTACTCAAGGTAAATGGGCAGCATCGGGCTGCACAGTCTCTCTCTCAAGCGGCTTTGCCATCTGTACCCAGTGTTCAGAGATGCTCCCAGCCTTCGTAGAAGCAGTAAGTCTGTCTTCCTCACACATGGGGATGATCTTTGGCTCCCGACTAGAGCCTGGCAATAGTGTGACGTCCTCCTCGGCACCTTCCAAAGCCCTCAAGGTCGGTCGGGGTCAGATCACGATGTGCAGGCTTAACCCGTTGGTCGTAGCTCCTATTCTTCCAGTACAATAGGCCAAACTTTTGGCAAATACCATACTGCCAGCCCATCCTGGATTATGGTGTTGCCACAGAACTTGCAGGCAAAGCACAGACTCCTCCGGTGCAATCACCCACACCACAGCAGCCCCTCATGACACACATGGTAGCCGCAAAGGCACACAGATTCTTGGTGCACTTGTCAGCACAATCACCTCAACAGTGGCCTCCTCTGGCATACAGGTTCACTGCAATGAGGCGGTAGAGGCTTGTTGCACCCCACATGACATTGAATGCACAGCTCAGCCCATGGTGACCCTCTCCTGGCATATGGGGGTTGCCGAATCACTCCTGCATACAGGCAACAATCCTATCGGTGCATAGCCATAGCTTCACACCTTGCACAGGGAGTTCTCTCAGTAGGGCTCCTGATTGGACCTTGCTCCCTCTAATGCTCTTGTCTTCCTAACAGGGCACACTGGTCTTGGCAAGCAGGCAGACGCTTGTGCTTTACTCTTGAGAGCAGGTGGGCTTGATTTCTCAAGGTGATGTCCCCTCACCCAGAAGGGAGACTCGCAGGCCTTGGCCCCCAGTCCTGGTCACAGGAAGAAGTCTTGCAGAGTCTCCCCTTCTCACACAAAGGGAGACTCGCAGGCCTTGGCCCCCAGTCCTGGTCACAGGAAGAAGTCTTGCAGAGTCTCCCCTTCTCACACAGTCCGTCTAGCTGTTTGGCAGATGTCAAATTTTAAGGTCTCAACCCCCCTGCTTACAGTCCATTTCCAGACCCCAAATGTGATTTGACGTTTTATGATGGGGTTCTGCTTCTTTTGAAGTGCAGACTTTTCTCTTTCTTCTTTCCTCTTCAAAAGCTGTCCGTCACATCAGAAGAGACTTAAAAGCTGATAGTCCCACAACACAGGCCATGGTAGTGACTAGAGTCCACACCTGGCTGTAAGCCATAGTGATCTGTGCGTCACAATGTTAATCCTGAGCTCCCATGTCCACTCTTTATGATTCCCTTATCAGTCCATCTCCTTCCTGAGATGTGTCCAGGCCCCTTCCTTGTGATTGATCACTGAATCAAAAAGCACTCTTTTGAAATGTAAAGGGGGAGTCTCTCTCTCCTTTTCTCCAGTGTGCCCCTCCCAGCTTGCAGGAATGCAGCAATACACTAATCTGTCTGTGGGAATTCCTCTACTCCTCGTGTCTTCACCAGGCAGACCTAGGCTTCCTAAAATGGAACTTAAGGTCCTCCATGTAATGTACCATTGTAGGCACACTTGCACTCAGTATACATACACTTTATACACAGCACACACTCTGTCCAGTTCTGTCACCTCCATGTATTATTCCACCCTAGGCTCACACATGTCCAGCACACACAATCACTGTGTCCACTGCACAGTACTGTATCCTTTCTGTATTGTGCCATGGTGTGCTATTTGCAAACACACACACAGTGCTAGCACACACACTCACCATAAGTGCACTGCACAATGCCATCCTTCATGTATTGTACTTTTAGCAAGCACACATACATGCAGCACATGCTTTCACTTTGCACACACTGCACAGCACTACACTCTCATGTAATGTATTCATCACAGACATACATACACTACATGCACTAACCATACTCATACTTCTGAAGAAATGCTCTATCTCTGTACTGTACCCTTCCCAGGCACACATACATCCAACACAGAGTCCCTACTCCTGCGCAGCACTCTACATCTGCCAAGGGTGAGTCAAGCACATAGCAGCAGAACTTTAACGAAGTGAGAAAGCCTGTAGGCCTCACTCTAGTGACACAGGGTTAAAAGGACCTGCACACTCCAACTGATCACTACACGGTTTACTGCCACCACCAGGTTTATCAGCTTAGCTCTTGATGAAGGCGGTAGCTTTCCATTGCTAAGAGGGTAATGCTATTGGTGCCCCTCCCAGTTAAACAAGACTGTAATGCAGACAGGCCTACGTCGTGGTGCATGCACATGATCCGTGTTTTCCTATGACAACTAAAATTCGTGTTAGGGATCCAGACAACAAACAGTTGGGCACTCAGGGAAGGGAAACATGTATTTTACTATGCAGACGACTTTTCCACCCAAACAAGCATTTAAAGACAGGCTGGAGTGAAAGAGTGAATGAGAAAACGGAGCGCCAAACAAGCAGTGGCATTCAAATACATTGAAGCCTTTGAATAAGATAGGAAGGAGACTCTAACAAAAGGGAATAACAGTAGTCCAGGCTCCTGAGTATAGTGTCCCGGCCTACAAGACAATGGGATTGGTAAGGATGATAAGTTAAAATGTCATGAAGTAAATTTCAAATAATGAAAAGAGATACATGAGAGGTTGTTGACTTGTAATATTAAAGAAAGATTGGGATCCAGATGAACAAAACAATTCCAGACAGAGGTGACTAGAATTAGTTAAGAGCCAAGCTGCACTGAAAACAAGCAACAAAGTATAGCTTGAGGACTTTTCTGACCAGAGACTATTAAAATCTCAGGGAGTGATTTAAAGTTTGGCTGGGGATTTACTCCATCATAAACGGGATGGATATCTGGGTATCCTGTCCACCTTATTACAAGTGTCATTGAATGTAATGTACTTGTAATGATGCATACAGGATATTCGTCATGTTTGTGATGGACTAACCCACCCACCAAGCTCTAATTCAGACCTTCGGTCTTTTCCATATGAGACGTAAGGGAATTACAGTCCATTCATTTGGCAATCCTGAGCATACAGTTATGAAAAATAGTAGTGGAATCTTACCAGCCAGAAACATTATCTCTGGACACATGGTATTCCAGCACATAAATCAGGTCATAGGGCATGTGGTCTAATTTGAAACTAGCACCTAAATGTAAAAATGATGATCAGCAAAATAAAGAAGTCCAAAACACCTCCCTGTTGTGAATGCAAAAACAAAAAAGGCCCAAATTAGCACATTTGCATCAATATACCAATGGTTATTACTCAACAAAAGGAAAGATATGGAGGGGCGAAAACTTGAATACATTTAAGAAAGGAGGTAGGGGAAATAAGAGCAGTAGGAGGAATGTTATCAATCTATCAGCTTGAAGAATTGAAAATTAAGGGGAGATAGCCAAGATAGGTGGGTAAGCCTACCATGTAATTAGGCCTTTGAGTCAAATTGACTAGGGCATGTGGTCTAATTTGAAACAAACACCTGATGCAAAAACAATGATCTACAAAATGAAGAAATCTAGATGAACTGCCCATTGTTAATGACATAACAAAAAAGGCACAAAGTTGCTGCATAGAACAGTGAGAAGCAGCACATATGCATCAAAATATAAATTATTATTACTAAACAATAGGAAAGATATGGAGTTGCAAGATTTTGAATACATTTAAGAAAGGAGGGAGGGGCTAAGAGCAGTAGGAGGAGTGCTATCTATATGTCCGCTTGAACAATTGAAAATTAAGAGGAGATGGCCAAGATGGGAGAGAAAGTCCACTGTGAGTAGAAAGGAGTAATCAAGATGAGAAAAGAAAAGAATTAGATACGAAAATGTTGATACAGTGAAAAGGAAGAAAGAAGTGTATTTTGCACAGGTTATAGAGTCAAAAATGTTTTGAGAAGGCAATAGAGCAGATATTGTTGGAGACGCAAAGAGAGCAATCAAAGATAACACTGTAGTTTCAGACCTATGATGGCAGTAAGACAGAAATAGGTGGAAATGATAGAGAAGGAAGAAGAAGGCACACATAGAGAGAAGATGCCTGGCAGAGAAGGATGCCAGTTTTAGATTGGTTAAGATTGAAGGAGTTGACAGATGATAGGTACCCATGGAAAATGATACCAGTGACAAAGGAGTTAAAAGAGGAAAAAGAAAAAAAGACCTCAAGGAAGTGACAAGAAAATATGAAAATGTAAATCAAAGATGCAACAGACATTGGCGCTCATAAGGAGTGATCCACTGGGAAGATTTTCTGGGGGTACTGGAACATCTGGGGGTGGGGAGAATTTAGCCCATTACAAGTTTGACCATGGTGAATTAGGAATTCCTGGTCCAATTCCCCAAGTAATTCCTCATGTTCCCTCGTAATTTCATATCTCCAGGTGAAAGTTAGGAGATCAGTGGTGCACCCATTGATCTGAAATGAGGACCAAACTGTAAATAGGAAAATGTGGGCACCATGGACACAGACCTGGGAAATACCATATACTAGAGGGTATTAATAGTTACAATGTATCATTGACACAAGAAATGAAAACCATTCACAAACTTTGAGTGGGCAAAGTTATGTAATTTTTTCATGCTTAACTCTCACAGGAATTACTTTGTTGCACTTATTACATGGATGGCTGCTTATGTGAGAATCATACATGAGGTATCCTCTTGTGTATGACAGCATGCACGGTACCAGCTGAATGCATTGCCCAAACAGTTTTTACATTCCCAGTGTGACCATTACTAGTGAGAAGCCTGACATCATGGCATATATTCAGTTTCACAGACACCATGAGAGAGTTTCTTCTCAAACCAATGACCACATTTTGAGTTTGTTGGACGGAGAAATCTGTTGCCAACAAGATGGAGTACCCTGTCTATTAAACCCATGGTCTGCCAGTTGCAAATGTAAAACTGTGGTAGTTTGGACAAAAGAAATATTTTTCATTGGAGCAGAGGCAGAGGGTCCTGAAGAGTGACCAAAAAAATCTGTTAAAAATTGAGGGGGAAATCTGTAAGAAGAGAAAAAATTAGATTATCCTACTTGTTTGTGGAGAGAGTTATTGGAAGCAAGCACAGCAAAAGACAAGCAAACAAGCCACTGTATTTATTGGTTCATAGTGGAACAATGCAGATATTGTTTTAAGGTTTCATTTAATATCTCATTCTGGCCATAAGTTTGTTTATTATGACTTGTAGATTTAAAATTAATGGTTCAAATTATACATAAAAGATGGATCCAGAATTGTCAGACAAACTGGGAACCCCTGTCTGCAGCAACACCCTTGGGTAAATCATGTGAATGCACAATCTAATGCTCAAATTCATGGTTCTGTGTGGACCTGATATATACCACAAAAAAGAGAACTCGCTGAGATCATTTTGGTTGTCTCTTTGTCTCTTTCTTTTTCTGTCATTCACATGTTTTGGTTGGTCTCAACATTGAAAGCCTCTACACCGCAATATCATCGGCATATGCTACCACCTTAGTCTCGTATCCCCTGCTCACCACCGGCTTGATCTCCCGGCTCCGTAGCAGCTTTTCCACCAAGGGGTTTATGTACAGAGCAAATAAAATAGGGGAGCAGGGTCATCCTTGTCTAGTTCCCCTTGATATTAAAATGTTCCCTGATTCTTGCCCCATCAACTGCAGCCGGGCTCTTGGATTGAAGTACATAGCTTTAATGGCCTTTATAATTCGTGGACCAAAGCCTTTTAACTTCAGTATCCCCCAAAGAAACCTCCAGGATACCCGGTCAAATGCCTTTTCGGCATCGAGGAGGATCATTGCCATCTGCCCCCCAGTCCTGGCCATGATATCAAATAGTGATATAGCCCTCCTGATGTGATCCGTTGTTCCTTTATAAAGACATGCTGCCAGGGGCAGACCAGATGTCCTATGACCCTCCCTAGCCGGTTAGCCAATATCTTTGAGTACATTTTGGTATCCGAGTTTATTAAGGATATCGGCCTTTATGAAGCTGGGTTGTCCGTTGGTAATAATATCAGTCTCCTTCCAAGAATCTGGAGGGCAGCCGTTGTGTTGTATACCGCTAAAAAGATCAAGTAATAGGGAGGCTATCAAAGTTTGCATTAACCTATATAATTCAAGGGGGATTTTATCGGGGCCAGGGGCCTTCCCTGATGCCAAATCTTGCAATGCTACCAGAACCTCCTCTCGTTCAATATCCTTTTCTAAGTCATCTTTAACTGAGCTATCCAAAACCGCCCCTAGATCTGCATTAGTTATTATATGGGACATATCCTGCGGTGTTCCCGCTGTTCCTGTGTTTTCCTTGTACAGCAGTTGATAATAGTCCTGAAACACCCCTAATATATCAGTTGTGTCTGTATACGTTTGACCATCCTTCTTAATTGAAGATATTATGTTCCGCGCTATTTTCTGTTGGGTGCGTAAGGCTAACCTCCTCCCCACTAATTCACCATACTCATAAGAGTTATTTCGCTGGGTCTGGAACTCTTCTGCCGATTTATGGGTAAGCCAGCTATTTATTTCCGCCTTAAGGGCGATTATTTGATGTTGAGTTTGGACCACCTCCCGCCCCTGCGCCATTAAGGACACTTGTTCTTCTTCCGCTTTAGCTAAATTGCACATCAGTTGCACATTCTTTTCCTCACGCTGCTTCCTCGCCCTGGCGACAAAACTGATCGTTTCACCCCTAAGGCCTGCCTTAAAAAAATCCCATACAGTCCCCCTGGAAGCACTATATCTATTGATATCAAAAAACTCTTGGGACCATTTCTTAATGTGCTCAATGTAGGCGCTGTTTGCAAGGAGCTTCCTATCGAAGGTCCATTTGTTTTGCGTTCTTTTGAACCTTTTAACTTCGAGTTCCAAAATTAATGGGTTATGGTCGGGGATCACCTTGGGGAATTTCCTAATTCCAACTCCATTAAGTAAATCCCTTGTTGCTAGAAAATAAACAATCTGAACATACTTCCTGTGGGGGCAGGAATAATACGTGTACCCCGGATTATTGGGATTTTTAATAGACCATATATCTACCAGGCCATGGCTACTCATGAGGGATGTCAGAGCCCTATACACTCTAGGCTTCCGCCCTTGATACGTCCCTTGGTTTAATTGGCCATGGTGGGAGTTCATGGAGATATTAAAATCTCCACACATAATCAATGGACAGGGCCATGCCGCCAGCTCCAGCTCGAGGTCTTCAAAGATCTTTGAGTCGTCTTGATTTGAGCCATATACCGCACACACTGTAAGCCCCACCTCTATCTCCGCCAGTGCCCACCTTCCCGATGCGTCTGAAGCCATGCGTTTAGCCTGTTCTAAGGCAGTCTTTGCGAAGATTGCCACACCCGAGTATTCGAGCTCTGAGATGTGCAAACCAGCATGTTATAGCCCCCAATGCCCATCAAACCCCTCTTCCCCTATGGGATGTGTGTCTCCTGCAAGCACACTATATCAAAGGCATTCATCCTCACAAGCTCTGCCAGTCTTGACCTTTTCCCTCTATCGTTCAATCCTCCCACATTCTACGAGCAAATGCTTACCCTCCCCATCTGACTCTAACTCTGTACCCACCTGATGTACCCGTATTAGTTTTTATCCATTCATGAAGTGACTCTTCTGCAGAAACATTTCCATCTCGTCTCTGGGTATGTTTTTTCAGACTGTAGTCTGTGCACGATGGGTGTGACGCGCAAGACCAAGAGCTCTATAATTCTCACCCTTGTGTTTAACACCAAAATACATGCTTCCCTGAGGGAGAAGACCCGCCGACTCAAGCCAGTGCTCCCCTGCTTTAAATCTATCTCGGTTAAGCTTACTTAGACCCATCACTCCCCTTCTTTCTAGCATTGTCTAGCCATTTCTTACGGTTAGCTTACTCTGGTCTTTTTCTAAACTGTAAGGCTATCCAAATATTCCTTAGCTTTAATTTCCGACAGAAAAAAACGTGATTGCCCCTCCCAGATCACTTTTAGTCGAGCTGGATTATTCAAGAAGGCTTGTGCATTTTTGTCCTGGAATGGTTTGATCAATTGTCTTAACCGCCAACGCCGTTCGACAGTAGTGTGGCAAAAGTCCGGCCAAACGAAAAACGAGACTTCCCCCCTGGACCTCCTTGCTTCAGGTTGAGCTCTTTTGAAGATTGCTTGACGCAATAGAAAGTTCCCGAAGTACACTAGTATAGCTCGTGGCATTGCTCCTTCTCTTAATGGCTGCTTTTGTACAAAAGGGACACGATGAGCACGTTGCACCTCTTTAGCCCAGTTCCAATCCGTTAACTCCGGGAAAGGGTCCCTTAGTAGTTCCACCACATACAGACGGGCGTCTGCCCCCTCCACCCCCTCAGGAACCCCAAGCACTCGCAAGTTATTGCGTCTCTGGCGGTTTTCATGTTCCTCCAGCTTCCATTGAATATCAATTAGTTGGGACTCATGGGATTTAGTTAGCGCCTGGGTGTCTGCAAGGTGGGTCTCTGTGGTAACAATCCTTGACTTAAGATTCATCATCTGCTCACTTATAGCGCTGCATGTTTTGGTCAACTTCCTGACCACCCCCTGCACCTTTCGCAAAGCAGATTGGGCTTTCCGGCCATCCTGTCGCGTCTCGTCCCGGTGCATTAATATCGCCTGATAAATAGCTCTAAGCGTTGGGGGAGTTGCTCCATTTAAATCCGAAACAGATGGCCCACTAGATGAAGGACCGACCAATTGATTTGTAGGGGTATAATCCCAGGTAAGATCTCTGTCTCCCGGTTTTCTCCCTTTCTTCTGTACGGTCTCAGCCCGAGCACCACTAGCCTCTTCTAGGTCACTGTTGTTATTACTGATATCGGTGGAGATACCAGAGACATCATCTGACCACTCAGCCCCATCTGATACGGAAAAGAAATAGTCGCTTGACTCCTTTTCCAAATCTACCTTGTCAGGCACTTCCACCCCCTGACATCCCTCTGTCAGAGTTAAGCTTATAGAATGCGAAGAGCCATCTTGCGTGAGAGCTGCCAAAGGATGAGCTGGAGGCATTAAAGTGGCTGGGTCTGTAATTGCAACTGATTCTGGCCCGCACCCGGCCCCGGGGGTAATACCAATGTCCCCTCCCGTGCTGACCCCCAATAAGCTTACTGCCAGGCTGCCAGGAATTAATGAGTCATTGCTGCCTTGCTCCCTCCCCCCATTAGCAGTCAGTGGAAGAGGGGGGTTATCCATCGCAGGCCTACCTTCCTTCCAGGTTGATTCGGGTTCTTGACTGTCTCCCAGCGTTTCCAGGGAGCGGTCTGCTTCTCGGGCTGTTCTTTGCGCCTGCTCCGGGCCCGGGTTTCTCAGGGCTGTACCCCCGTCAGTCTGTGCTGTCTTCCCTGTGGGGCTTCGCAGAAGCTCCACCACCGTAGGGCCGGCCGGACGCTGTTTCCTGGCGGCCCTGCCTCTTCCTTACTTCTCCAGGATTTGCTCGCGCTGCTCGGGTTGCAGAGCACGGCGTCCCTGTCGAGGAGTCGACACAGCCGCGGCATTGATGCTGGTCTCCCCTGCCTCTGGCTGATCCTTGAGTGTAGAGTGAGCGGTCTTCCCCCTAGAGGCTCCGCCGACTGGTTTGGGCCCCATGTCATCCGGCAGTAATGTGGAAGCTGTTGCACTGGTAAGACAAGAGCCGCATTGAGGGTGCTCCGGCGCCGATCTGGACAGTTTGGTGAGGCGTCTCAAAATCGCCAAGCCGATTACTGTGCCCACTAGCTGTATGTAGCTCCCCACTACTCTTGTGGGTCTGCATTCCACATCTGCTTCAAAAGTCATTTCCTCAGGCCCGCATATATAATGTAGCTGGGGCTCTCTAGCGGTCTGCGTGCTGCTTCAGCCTAAGCGACCGCTATCTTGCTCCCCACCCTGTAGATATTGCGGTGTTAACTACCGACCCGACAGAGGCAATTAGGGAAATCATACGTATAGCCGAAGGATTCGGGCATGCATCAGGCTATGCCCTGAATGAAGAGAAGACAGTTGTTATTTGCATAGAGAATATAATTTTGAATGATCCTCAACGTCCTGAATCAGCAGTTAATCTTGGGGTCCGCATTAGCCCGAAGGTGGATGAAATTGGAAAAATCAATTTCAACCCCCTGATAAAGTCCATATCTACGGATTTAAAGTGAATAGATGGGCTGCATCTATCTATAATTGGAAGGGGGAATTTATTAAAAATGACTATGCTGCCTAAAATTTTTTATCTGTTCTGATCAATCCCGTTAGCGTTAGATGACCGGATCCTGAAGACCTTGCAGGCTATTTTTTCTAATTTCATCTGGCAATCTGGAAAAGTGAGAAGGTCACTTAAATATCTAGCTCTTCCACGAGGTAGATGGGGCTATTGATCCTGAATATGACATTCTATTATTGGGCAGCTCTCCTGCATCAGATGTCCTCCTTGTTTGTAGCAGATATGGACAAGGAGGCGGAGAGTGAGGCTAGAATACCAACGATATATGAGCTTGCTATAGGGAAAGAGGCCGCCGGGCTGCTGTTGAGACAAGTGGAGCAGAGCTACTACAAAAAGGTTCGCTTCAAGGTAGTGTACGGTGCTTGGAGGATCTGGAAAAGAGTGTTAAAATTCTTGGCGATACCCAAGCTTTGCCGGTATACTCCCTTGTGGTGATCCTCGCTTTTCCCACCTCCCCTTTATGATGCTATGGGAAAGCAATGGGAACAGCTAGGCTTGGCTACGGTTGGAGATCTTTATGAGGGAGAGCAAGCCTTTCATTTTTCCAGATTACAGCAGAGGTTTGGGATTTCAAACAACCATAATTTTAAATTTGTACAGATTCGGGATATCCTCTCCACATGCAGACCAGCTTTAAATTTGGATAGAATACCTATATTGGAAGTAATCTGCAGGAAGACTAGCAGAATAAGGAATATTTATAGCTTGCTGGTAGATGAACTGCCGGATGATTTAGAAAAGACTGAGATAAGTTGGGCCAGGAAGCTGAACAACCCTGATGTTGATATCTACATGACACTTTTATTAACTGCTAAAATACTTTTATCCACTGGCTTAAAGGCCCAACTTTATAAAACTGTATTTAACCTATATTTTACACCTGCTAAACTATATGACTGGGGCAAAAGAGGAGATAATATTTGTCCTAGGTGTGGGGTTGGACCGGCCACACTGACCCATATGTTCTATGAGTGTGATAAATTACTTCCCTTAAAGAACGGGGTGGTTAGCTTCTGGGAAAGTTTGTTTGGCTTTAGGATAAATCTGACCCCTACCTTGCTGCTTCTGGGATGCGATCGTTCTCTGGAGCTAGATACCGCACAGGAGTATTGCATATTTGTTGGTACAGCAGTATTTAGGATAATGCTAGCTGCCAGATGGAAAGATGCAGAGCCACCTACTTTCCAGATGTGGCTAGCCCGGCTTCTAGGGATGCATAATCAAGAGACTGCACTATATGCATGTAGGGGCAGAAAGGCCAGGATCCTTGGGGGAACAATTTGGTCACTTATTTCATAGTGGAGTAAAGAAGCCAGGGGCCAGGGGTCTTAATAATGGGAAATGTGGTGATGGCCTGGGAATATTCTAATGGTATGAAGTGGCGGCGTTAGGCTCCCCACTCCCATCTTGCTGTTATTTTTGACTGGTTGTGGATGTAATGGTCTTCTTTTATTAATTATGAATTGTAATGCTCTTGCCTTTTAACTTCCCAGCAGTGGTCATGCTTATTCCATATTTTGTAACTGCCTCTATCATGAATTAGCTCTAGTTTGGTTTTTTTCACGTGGCCTATTTGTATTAATCTATCAGAATTTTATCGCTCGTATGACTCATTGATATTTATTCCTGTATATGATGTTCTCTGGGTATGAATAAAAAAAAAAAAAGAAAGCCTCTACACCAGCCTGCCATAAGATAACACACTGAGAATATTAGAGAAAATTGTCTTTTCTGGCACCTACGAGTACATGACCCCTTGACACTTCATATTAGCATGCACTAGATTAGCACTAACCAAGAATTATTTCTAATTTAAAGAGATTCTCTACATTTAAGTCCATTGGACTTCCATGGGAAGTACGTTTGCGTCCAGAATAGCTGGATTGTAAGTGCATTATTTTGAAAAGAAATGTATCCTCACTGATACTAATCCTTTTAAGTTCAGGAAGGTCATCTGGAAAAGATTTATAGATGACATACTGATAATTCGGAAGGTGACTAAAGCGCCATTGAATCATTTCTGCCATGGTTGAACAACTGTGACGCAAATCTAAAATTTACACACACAGTCAGCAATTCGAGTTAACCATTCCAAATATGAGAATGTTCCCTAAGCAAGGGGGTCTCTGTATGGACATCTACCATAAACCAAGATCCAGAAATAACCTTCTGAAATTTGGTAGCTTCCACCCAAGTTAATTAAAGGAGAATTTGCCTTATGGGCAATTCCTTCACCTTAGAGGGAATTGAAGTAAACTCACTGATTACAAAAAGCAGGTGAATCTGCTCTCTCAGAAACTAAGACAACAAGTGTACCCCATGAGTGTTAGGCAGTAATCAAAGAAAAGATCAAGAAATCAGAACAGGTAAGCCCTGTTGGAAATTACTCATAGAGATGCTAGCAACAGCAGACTGATATGTGTAAGAATCTACAACAATGCATCCAACCATCTAAAGAAAATAATTTTGAAGAACTGTAACATTATCATTTGAACAACCCATGTTCTCAAATAAAAGAGGATGTAGTATAAGAGATTCCCTTGTTCACATGAGAAGTTTCCTACCCCCACCAAAAGATGTAGTAACATCCAGCCTATGGGGTCTACCAAAGGTAACAGGTCACTACCCTGTGGCCATTGCAGTATCTGCAATCTGGCATCACTGACAACGGGCCTGGATCTTAGTTTATATGCTCCATGGCAAATAGGAAAACATACAAATTGCAATTCTGAGCGAGTAGCTAACATTATTATGTGCTCTTGCCATTTAAAATACATTGGCATGACATATAGGAAGGTAAAAACCTGCATTTGTGAGCACCTAAGTAACCTGAGTTGCATACGAAACAGCACTAACATCTCTAATCATTATATTGTGAGTTACCATTGAACAGTTGTGCAACATGGACACCGAACTCCTCTTGTTTGATAGAGAACAGCATTTGATTTACAGATTGGCCACATATAGGGAAAGTTTGAATGATGACATCCCACGGAATTCTATTCTTAAAAATTAACATTGCAAAAGAGTGTAGCTAGCATTGACGAGAGCCTATGGATAGAGCACCCATTTCAGTTGAGAGTTAAGCCTGGTAATGATATTCCAATATGATTTTTATAATAACACTGTGCACTTTGACTTTATATGGCATAGTTATGCTAGATTGATTTTTCATGTGACGGGGCAAGATATTTATGGGCCCTTCCATTCACATCCAGTAGATATATTGAGGTGTTATTGCTAATTTACTGACGAAACAACATTTAGGGGCCGATTCCGATCTGGGTCGGAAAACTCTCCGACCGAGTCGGATCTGGAGAGATTTCCGACCGAGCCGGACTCCTGCAGTCCGACCGAGCGAGTACGATGCGGCCGCATGCTGCCGGACTCGATTCGGTCAGACTCCCATTGAAGTCAATGGGAGCCGGTCGTACGACGAATACACGGGCTCCCATTGACTGAATGGGTACATCCCGAACAAGTGCGCCCCCTACAGCGTGTACGCGTCGGTGCAACTTGCACCGTACATGCATGTTTAGGGGGGACCCTTGGGTCCACCCTGTGTGCGACTCATATGGCTACGGGTGCCGGGGGGTCCGGCACGGACCCCCCAAGTCCGGCTCCGGGAGCTTTTTCGAGCCGGACGCTCCGATTCGATCCGGCTGTCCGACGCGTCCATCGTACTCGCTCGGTCGGAGAACGTCTCCATTGCGTGGTGCGATTCGTTTCCGTACGAGTCGGTCGGAGCGGTTTGGATCCGGAAACGGTTCGGTCGGAACACACGCGTACATTCGCATTGTACTAGCTCGGTCGGACGACTGTACGAATCGGTCGGAAACAAGGCCTCCGACTCGGATCCGGTAAAGCCGAATCCGATTCGGAGTCCTACCGACCGAGATCGGAATCGACCCCTTAGTCTTTTTTTGATCCAACAATGTGGGACACGGTATATACTCCACTCCAGACATTTAGACTCTTTTTTGAATTAACATTGTGGAGCACTGCGTACTCTTCCCCTGGCAAACGGTATGAAATCAAGGACATGATCATGTGACATGGAAAGCACAATGCGTGCCGTCACATGATACGCGACGCAGAAGAGCATGCTGAAACTGAGGCTTTAATACGGAAAGATTGTAAACACAGACAATATCCGGAGCTTGGACACACAGATTTAGCTACATTGCGAGCAGGGGGCAAAGTGAGCACACCAATTTAGCCTGTAACTCGACAGAAACCAACATATGATATCTATTTGTAGTGTGGGACTACAGGGTCTCCCCGTCTCTAAGACTCCATGTAGTCTTAATCATAATCTACCCAAGTGGGTTGGAATGCATGGTTGCTTTTCTGTCCAAGCATGACCTCACAATATTACAGATACCTCTAAACTGACCCACCAGGGCAGTTTCCTTGCCTAGACACACTTATTTTTGGATTCTCACTTTAAATTGCAAGTGCGTGTCTACTGTTTTTAATAACACTTCTGTGTTTACTACCCACAATATCTTACATAGCATGGAATTTCAGCTATGTTTTTGGCAGTGTCATTGACACACACATTTTTTTTTAATTATTGCCTCTTTTTCATCTTACAGATCCCTTTTATACGAGGAAGTGCCTCATATGGGTTTGTTTGAACTGCATGCCTTTTTAGGAGATTTGTGCATGCTAGACATTTGTTTAGCATAAAGTGTGCCGCGATATCATTCGTGCAAGATCATCTACATGTTATTGGGGTTTAGGGTGACTGTCCTGATGAAAGCCAATTGACCTTGTTTGGCAGGGGAATAATGGCTGAAAAATGTATACCTTTTTAGATTCTGGGGTCCTATTATTCACTCCTAAAATGTCATCTGTTTGTTTTTAATCTTGCCACAGGATACCATAATAAATAATTTCTTGGGGGTATTCATGTAGGCAATTTTATTCCACAATCTACCCTCCTCCCCCTCACAAAAGAGCTCCCTTGTAGTTCAAGGTCGAGCCTACCCAGATACAGGCAGTATCTGGGTGAAGACTCGATGATGAAGCATTGTGCAGTCTCTAAAATACTTTTTGATATGTTGGCAAATTGCTGACCACCAGAAATGTATTGGCACTCAAACATCTTTTTTCACCAATGTCCTGCAAAAGGAGCATCATGGCACCCTTCCAAGATTGCATTTCTCAGACCACAGTCAGGAATACAGATCTTTAGTTATGAAATAGGATTCCATCCCATTCAAGTCATTGATTTGGAGCTTCTTTATTCCAACATACTTTTTGTTTCTTTTTCTATTACTCCTTCAACCAAACTAAGAAGACATTGACCTTGAATTAGCTAACGTTTGGAATGCCCTGAATATTAGGTGTGTCCTGTACTGATTCTCCTTAATCGTTAGGTCTAGATATCACATCAGCTTTATAATGTCTCTTCTTTGGTCTATAGTTGATTATGTAGTGGAAATAGGAAAAGAACAACATCCACCTGGCATGCTTGGCATTAGAATATTTCAGGAACTTACTATATCCCTGAGTTTTATGATTTGTTTAATCAGTTATAGGAACAGTGGCCCTTCTAAATAATGCCTCAATTGTTCAAATTCTTCCATGATTGCCAAGAGTTCTTTATCATAAATTATATAGTTTCTTTCCGTACTAGACAGGATGTGAAAAAGGACCACAACTGGAAGTAATGCATTCAAAACTGTGTCTCATTTGATAAAATAGCTTCCAAATGAATGAAGAGGTATCTGTCTCCACAATGTATGGCAAATCAGGATTAGCGTGACAGTGTACAGGAGCACTGGTGAGGGCACTCTTTAATTTATCAAAGGCATCTCGTTGGTCTTTGCCTAATAAGAACTCAATCTTGGCCGAAGTAAAATGTACAGTCAGTGACACAACTGTGGACAAAGTATCAATGTACTGATGGCAAACGTTTGTTAAACACAGAAATCTTGGTACCTCCTTCACAGACATAGATTGTGGCTAATTGAATGCTGCAAACCCTTTTTGAGGATCCATACCGAGTTTAACAAACCCCAAAAAGGAAACAGAATACATTAAAACAAAAACATTTCTCTAACTTTGCAAACATAGAATGAATGCGGAGATGTTGTAATACTTTCTTTGCATGCACTCGATGTTCCTGCAAATTCTTTAAAAAATGAAATGAGGAACTCATCTAGATAAATCACTACTTAAGCTTTGAGGGTATCCTATAAACAGTGTCATTCACTAGATGTAGGAAGAACGCGGGTACATTACATAGGCCAAAGAGCATAACCAAGTAATCATAATGACCTTATTTGATATTGAAAGCAGTTTTAGATTTGATACCTGCTCTGATTCTTACAATGAGATCTAGTGTTGTAGATTCTGTGCATAACACACTTGATCAAACAATACAGAAAGGGTGGGGAATAATGACTTTGTATCATAATGGCATTCAACTCCCTGTAATCTAGGCAAAGACAAAAATCCACTGGGGCTGTGGATACAAAATATATCTGAGCACTCAACGGAAATGTGGATTGTATAATAATAGTAATATTAATAGCAATATAAATCATTATTAGTATTGTTGTTGTTGTTGTTATTATTAATATTATTAATACCAATAATAATGATAATAAGATTAATAGTAATAATAATAATATATTGTGCAATATCAATGACATTAAAACAGTTAAGATCAATGATAATACCAGTTGAGGAGAGGAGTTGGCCTAACGGCTAGGGCGGTCGACCTCAAATCTGGGGAACTGGCTTCGAGTCTCAGCAATGACGCTGAACATCCTGTTATTCTGGGCAAATCACTTAATCTCCCCGTGCCTAACAAAAATGAATGTGTCCTCATGTAATGCAACTGGTGCTATGTAAAGCGCTCTGATACCCGATTCGGGTCAAGTTCGAGCTATATAAAACTCTGTGAAATTATATAAAAAAGAAAACAGTAACTGGAGAGGAAGAAAGAAGGATCCCATTACTTTTTTCGATTAAAATATAGTAGTTGTCAGGATGATAAGTCACATTAACAAAAATAAACATGATAAGAAAAATGATCATAAGGGAATGCGTAAAGTCAGTCAGTTAAAAAAGGAAGCTTTGTTTCCTGGATTTGTGAGTTCAGCTTGATCTATGCTTTTTTGATAACTTTTTCCAAGTTGAAGGCCAACTGAATGCCTGTGGTGTTGAAACATTCTTTTATCACAGAAGCACATGTTCTGATAACCAGGCGTCGAAAAGGCTGAGAGCAACAGGCCGTGTCTTTCATCGTGGAGAGCGTAGCAGTCGCAGAGATGGTGAGCTAAACTTTCCTAATGTTGGTCACAGAGTCTGAAGACACCTGATGGTGTTCGACTTATCCAAAGTTGATGTATCTCTCTAATATCAAATTGACCAAAATGGAGTCTAACATAAGATATTTTGAATTACATGGAAGAGCTTCCTACCAAATAAGTCTGCAAAGAGTCTTTGAAATTAAAAAAGTAATGTACCATAATGTTTTAGGGATTGGTAGAATGAGATAGTGTGTGTTTGACTCTTTAGAATTCCATTGGACGACTAATGCAGTTAGTTGGTTTCCTTAGCCACTTGCATGTTTATGGTATTTAGTGTTAGATGAAATTTGGTATTGTGGTCGGGTTTGCACATTCCATCAATTTTCTCACGATAGAGTCTTACAGTGACTCCAGAAAGCCTGGATTGGCAATATCGCATCTGTGCCTGAAGCTCATAGTGCGCAATTCTTGAACGAGTTGCTATTTAATCAGGCACAAATCATGGTGGGATGGCTGCACCTGGGATATACAAGTTGGAAGCTCAAAAATGTGCCTAGCTAGATTACAATGTTTTACCTCAAGCCAAGTTATATGAGGAGGGTGACATATTTCCCAGATTTAATTTAAAGCAGGCATGAATTACATTTTAATTATGTCCAGCAGTGGCTTGATTGATTGATTGACTAAACAGTGTGTTGGCTAGCGTCATCATAGCAAACATTCATGATTTACATTTTAATTTTAGATTTGCATGAGAATAGTCTAGACTCTCAGTGACTTGGAGCCACACTCCAATGTATTTATAGATCTTTGGTCTCTAAATTTGCTTTCTGTTTAGGTTCCAGTATACTTTGGACGATTTCCCATTTATACAAACTAAAATGTTTGATTTTGTATGTTTTATTGTTATCTCAATAATAGGTCTCGATTGTGATTTAAGGTGTGTTGGAGGCCAATGCTAGTTCTATGTAAGATGACATGGGCGTGCAAAAGCGTGGAGGTCGACAAACCGCCTAGTTTTGAAAGGCATCTCTGGCACTAGATGGAGATGAAGCAATATCTGAAATATATGTAAATTACATAACATGGGTGTAACAGCACAGCCTTGCTTAAGTCTGGGTATATATTTTCGTGGTTAATGACTTACCACCTAATTTTACTCTACTCTAATAAAACTTTTTAAAAGATTGTTGCTCCTGAAGCGCATCTTACTTCAAGGGATAAATCTGTCCATGCAGTTAGTACTATAGCGTGAGGTAAATGATCAGTCTCACCATTGTGTTCACAATGGAGTTGAAGTTGGTCCACACTCAAAGAGGAACTCTTTAAGGTCGGAATACAATTCAGCAAATTACTTGTTTTGGCCCTTCGAGCATAGTTGAACAACACATTAACGTTTGAATAACACAATAGTGAATTGCAGAAAAGCAATGTGACGTCTAATAATTAGAGATGAAACTGAAGCAACCTGGCTTTCAATCAATCAATAAGGTCAACCTGATGGATTCACTAAGCCCAATTCCATTGCCATATTTAAGAATTCTGCTTCCAAACATAACTTCATGGGGGTTAAAGAGGTGGCATCTGTTGCCTTCGTGGGTTCAGTCCATAATTGTTCTTCAAGAAGGAATATCATGAGTCCTAACAAACGTTAGACAGAAAGGGCGCACAGATAACTAGAAATCTACAGGTGAGACACAGCATCATCAAAGACAATGAGAGAAGCAGGTGCTCACCAATATTCTCAGGACCTACATCCACATCTCGCAAAAGCATATCAAACACACATAAGGAGGTGAAAGTAAAGGACGTAAAGGACGTCTGAGAATACACGCGTGTGCCTACATGCGAGGCGGGAATTGAACCCTGGTCCCGGGCCAGACCCTGATGCAGAGATCTGGCCCGGGACCAGGGTTCAATTCCCGCCTCGGCGGGTCTTGGGCTCAATTTCCTCGGACCTGATAATTCTCGCCTCGGTGCCTATTCTAATCATGGGTCCCACTCTGCAACTCTGGGCAATAGCTTGCTTAATCTCCACAACGGCCCCAACAGCGCTGGGATGCCTGGCTTCACCCTGGGGGTGCCCAGGAGTGGACATTTCACAGGGAAAAGCCAGGAAGGGTTCCACAGCGGTATGCGTACAGCGCCAGGACACCCCTTTGGGGGTATAAGTGCGCTTTACAAGTACAAATTTCATTTCATTTAATTTCATTTCATTTCATTTCATTTCATCTTTCACTATAGAAGACATTGCCCATGACACAAGCACAAAAGTCACTGATAACTAACTCCTAGTGGCCATTGAGGAAGAGTCAAAGATGTGTCACATTACGGTCATCCTAGCAGAATGATTTTGTCCATTTGGGTGATATTCCTTTGAGAGGAAGGATAGACAGCCTTCCAATTAAAGAAAACGAAAGCACATGTGCACATGAGTCTGTGCGCATGCCCAAGACTGGAAATTCTTGCACAACCAAATATTAAGAGCTGAATGCATCCCAAAGTAGGAAATGAAGTAGGGCCACTGCATTGCCATGAGAGACATAGAGGGATATGAAGGAGTGCACTTAAGAAGTCATGTTCAGTTTGACAAGAGTCAAAATACACCAGGAGCTGCCACCGCTGGCACAAATGATGAGAATGGGCACAGCTACCGATGTGAAAGGTGGGGTCAATGCCACGATACAGGGGGATTCAAATGTATCCTGGGAGCTGAGTTTGGGACCACGCCAACTGCATTCTCCCAGTAGAGGGTACCTTGCTGATGTAAACATACATCATTGAAAGACATGATGGACACATAATAGTAGTAACCAAAGTGAAACCTGCAAGCTCATGTCCTGTGCAATGGTGGTGTATATAAAAAAACGCATAAGGTAAAGTAGCAGAGAGTGTTACAAGGATGATCCACTGCTAGCCCACAATAGGGTCAGACTCATTAAAAAAGGTTACGTGGGTGGTCAGGGAGCGGAAGCTGTCCAGGTAAGAGTGAGACAAAGTGCAAGTATGCACTGAACTCATTTTGTGCCAATACAATTTAGATTGTGCCTTCAGAACCATTAATGCACTATGTGCACAGTCATCGTCAGGTTACAGACACATCCCTTCTTCACTTGTACAAAACTGTCCTGCTAATGGGCCATCCAATGGGAATCGTTTTGCAAGAGAAAGCAGGTGTACATCCTTCCCATTCTACTTTACCAATCAGCCAAAGCACCTTTACAAACTCGTATTTTCCCTCACCACAAAGTACTTTGAGGTAACCTACAGAGCTAACCTTAGATTTACATCAGCCGTGTATAAATAAATACATATTAAGCTATTCATCTTGGCGACGAGAAAGGATTTCCCTAAATTATTGAAAATGTTTATCCAATGACAGATATGTGCATTTTCCTTACATACCTGCATGTGTCAAAAATTATGGGATATGCCTTAAAACCACAAGCTGTAGGCGTAAACCGCCCTCCTCTGATCTCTGGAATCTATGCTGGTTCTGCTTTACATTTTGGTTGACCAACTCTTTCTACGATAGCTGTTCCTGAGTGCTTCTATGCAGGCATTTTGTGACTAAAAAGTAGTACTAGTTTCTTTGTATGTCTCTTCACATCTGCCTGGGCACGTGATGGACATACAAGGTCGAAACATCATGCCATAGCTAATGGAAACCATTTGAGTAGGCAGTGACGAGTGGGTGGAAGTCAAATACCAACTGAAAGTTGTGGAGTGTGTGCCTTTTGCAGCTGTACTACAGAAAATGGTGGGATACAGGCTTTTTGATGACAAGATGTGTGCAATTAATTGGGTCTAAGATGAGGGTGAACCAGTTATCTTGTAGAAGTTCTTTTTGGCTTTTATGATGTTTTGCATTCCACGAGGAACAGTGGCAAATCATGTTACATGTGACTTGACCGATTAAAGCGGGAATCTGTACTGTAGGGTGACCGAAATTACACATTTTCTGCTAGACAATTCTGACTGACGTTTGCAGTTACACCAAAGCCCAATGCTGAGCGCGAACACATCCGCGTTTTTTAGTATGAACACTGCCAATTACATGATCAGGAGGTGACTCTTTGCACATCTGGGTCAGCACAGTTTTCTATCGTTCGAGCAACGAAGAACACTTTATAACAAGCATCAGAGGAAAGACTTGCACTTGGGTGTTATAGGTTTTCCCCATTCTCTCACTGCTTACTTATCTGTAAAAATATGAATGCCTCATAACGTTAGGAATATGTTATTCATGACAGATTCCTACGAAGGTAAGTAAAAAGATGATATCCCTGAAACATCATTCATCGAAATCAGTACAATTCTATATTTACAATATTCTTAATTTTCGGTATAACCGATTGGAACCTATTTCATCTAGTCAAAAAGTGTTTTAATAATCGCATTTGTCAAGCGTGACCGAGCCATCCCTGAGAAATGAGGTAATTCCCACTGCATTGAAATAAACCTGAATTTCTTCCGGCACATTATGCATGCTGAAGGAACGCATACCGTGGATCATGCAGAAGGCTATCCGTATTTACATCATGATAAACTATTCTGAAAGTGAAATGTCTCGCTGTGCTGAAAGAATATGAATTATGTTTACTCACCCTAAAATTGAATTAAATTCTTGGTCTACTTGCAGACTACTGTAAATTAGCTATTTACTGTAAGTAGGATTCCGAAAGAGTACAGTAACAGGAATCACGCCAGCCAATGAACCTTGAATGTGGAGGAAGTGAAGCAGTCTGTTGACCTTTCTGTATGCCATAGCTGCTTATGCATAGCTATCTTAAACTGCCTCAGTGTAGATTTTTGGTATGTGGGATGCATTTAACGTGCCTGGACCATCTATATTTTAAAGCCACAATGGTAACTTACGTTGAACAGGTAGGTTGTAGCCATATCAGTACTAGCACTGGCCACTTAGTTCTGAATCATTTTACAGTCAACTAGTGTGGTGTTTACCCTATTAATGGGTAATATGAGTGGCGTAAACACTTGCACTGCATGTCAGTTGACATCCCTATGAGTCATTTGTAGGTTATGTTACATATAACGATTTAAATCATTACCCAAACATGGGGCTAGAGGAATAGCTTGATTATAGTTTCCCCGAAAAAAAGAGCTGTTTGTATTTCAAGTTTGTTGAATAAATTCCCAGACGAATAGACAAACTGAAAGGCTAAATCAAAGTCTTGTACTTACCTCTGGTGCTTTGTTATTGCTACACAATCAGATTACTTCCCACTGTGGAGTTTGCATATAATAATTGCTTTATTTTTTTCTTCTAGTTTCATCCTTCATTTGCCACTTATGGTTTTCCTCCATGGACATACCTTTCAACATCTGATTCTGAAGTGTCTGTTCCAGCTGTACAAGAAGTTTTCCAATCCTTAAAAAATATTACAGATAAACTAAAGGATAACTGGTTAAGGCTTAACAAATGCAGAACAGACAGACCAACAAACATCAAAGACCAGCCCCAGCATATAAAGTTAGAGGCAACGTTTTGTTTTCTTCTTCTACCCCGTCTCCTAAATATTTCCTATTTTAAACTAAGCCCAAAGTTTTATGGACCATTTGTTACTTGCTGAATCATAATTCCTGTGAGATAATTTTAGACTTCTTATTCTTGGAAGCTAGATCCATCTTTTCATGTATTATGGCTTAAGCTCGTTATTTCCCTAAAATAAGGCCGAATGCCCTCCTTCTCCCACGTTAAGGACCAAGAAGAATACGTCAATGAGATTTAGGTTTTCTATTTCCATAAACATATTTTAGAGCTTTGGAATGGATATCCTTCATCTAAAAGCTCTTGGGAGCTGCTTCCAATGATACATGCCTGGTAAAAAAGCTTTTACTAAAGAGTCAGGGTAAACCAGATCAACCATGGGGAGTCAGGGTTCCTCACTAATAAGATAGCATTGAAGCTGAATTCTACTTCAGGGTTGGCTCAGTCTTGCTTGTGGTGAGACTAGGGTTCTGCTCTGCAACTGGCGCTGAGTCTTGCTCCTGCGACTGAATACAGGTCACTTCAGTCACTGGGAACCCAGCTTGAATACTCACAAGCCGACTGTGCCAATGCAGAGGGCTAGCGACTGTGAAGAGCTCACTTTATTCAGTAAAGTACCTGTTCCTTCCACTGGTCTCCTTCTGGCTCTACAGCTTTCTCCTTGTATTGGCATATCTTGATGGCATGCTCCTGGAATCTGGTTTCTGCCGCATTTTTTCTGATGCCTGATCCTCTCCTTTCAAAGACCTTTTATCCATTTCCCATTTTACCTTGGGATGGGGATTCTTGTTGTTATTTGTCTCTCCTAACCAATCCAATATGGTTTGAATGTGCATCCCGATTTTTGGGGTTTCCTTCCAGTTGTACACATATGTAAGGAGTCTGGTTGTCATTTTGAAGAATCACAACTTTGCTTGTCCCAGCTTGTTGCTCACTGCAGGTGACTTTTTCCTGCTCCTATTATATGCTGCTACATTCCCTGGTCTAGACCCTCTTACGCTGGCTGAATCCTAAAAGATTTTTTTGTCCTTCATTTTTTTGCTTCTGAGGCACCAAGGCTTGCTTCTTTGCTTCCCTTCTTTTCTTTTAATCCAGTTTCCATTCTAAATTTAGAGCTAGAGAAAGGAAATGGCAGACTAAACCTGCACAAAGAAAAGATCACTTTGCATTAACATGAAGACCACCTCTTAACAGGAGCGTCCTCTGATTATAAAGCCACCGGGTCTGCAGTTTACGGACAGTTAAACTCAGAAAACTTGACTCCAAATATAAGAAAGATATAAAGATCAGAAGGGACAAAACATGTATAAAGATATTTAAAATTATACTATTAAGTCATAGAAACGGCAAACATAACTTACTTGGACAATAAGATGAATGTAACAATTACCACCTCCGGTACTCTCTTACTATCAGTCTCCTTTTACTTAATCCCATTCCAAGCACAGCCGAATTCCTCTGATCCCAGTGAAGGATACGATAAAAAAGCCAGTATTTTAAAGGCAATGTGTTGTTGAGAAGATACCCCATATGACGGCTGCCAAACTACATTCTCTGAAAAAACTTCTAAATGATCCTATATTACACCTCCTGCCGACATTTATCTTTAAGCCTCTCATCATAGAGGACGTGATTGCAGTCTTGAAAAAGACAAACTTCCAGGATGCTCTTATGATCCATTTCTGAGGTGACTCTTTCTTCTACTTTATTGAACCGCTTGCACTTTCTGTCAAGAATATTATCAATATTAATAAAGCTACTTATAAAAAAAATTAATGTTACTAATATTTCACTGCAACAGGGAATTGTACTAATTTCCTTTATTATTCAGTTACAGCTCTCCACTTAAAAAAAAACTATTTGGATAGAACCCAATCCAGGAGCTAGTGCTTATTGCAGGACTACCCACAGTGAGTATGTGCATTGAGATGGTTTTTGCTTTAGAGCTGCAAGCTCACTTTTCCAACACAACTCGCTAGCTTCAGGTCAATCTGGTTTCTGCAGCCATGCATATGACAGAATCGCTTTGTTAAATGTCACAAACAATAGCAAGCATATTTGATAAAGGACATATTGCCTTGCTTATGCCTTAAGGATTATCCTCTGCTTTCGATATTGTTGACTACCCTGTCCTTTTGGACAAGCTGGCCTTAGTAGCAGCTGTCAGCAGATAGGCCTTAAATTGGTTTAAGCAATCTTGAAAAAGGTAGCACAATAGTAAAACAACAGTAAAAAAGGGTCCTTTTTAGGCCAGGGCTGTTGGAACTGGTACTTTCTGGTTGGCTAAGGCGATACCCCAGCCAAGCAGAACCTACCACTACCGTCAGGGGCGGGTGATTATACACACTGTATAACCTGCACTCATCCTTGAGTAGCTTGGCACTGAGCAGTCAGGGTTACCACAGAGGCAATGTGTAAACCATTGGCACAGCACTCAGTCACTATAAATACCTTGAGCGTCACAAAAGAGACTTCACATGTGATGTATGTAGATAAAGTTTGTATTCAACACACATTATAATCAACACAACATGAACATCATGTATTTCTGGGCATAAATTACATTTGGAATTATTACTAGCAGTTCTAGGCCCAGCAGTGTTCAATTGAAATCAGTAATATGCACACTTGGGAAAAATTCATATCTACACCCTCCAGCACCTTTAAGCGGTGAAACATGCTGTCCATCCCAGGACCACCCCAACAATTCTTATAAATCAGTACCACACAGTTATAGAGTTCACCCCGGGTCACAACGATATCAGAAATATGTACATATAACAACTTATAGCACTGTTTAGCAACACCACAGGCCGAGGCCGCGTGGGTAATACCAATGTCAAATGTAATACTTTTCTGGTAAGAAATCAACGTATCGGGCAAACCGCCATCCAGTGTCATGAATCACGGGTGGTTCCCCACTGTCACTCCCACACTCACACTCACTCCTCACCACTATGTGGTGCAACAGGTATCAGACAAGTATGTATGGAAGCACCTGCACACACATGCACTCAGCACCCTAATGCGGTGCAACTGATACCCAATTGGTCAATTGGTTACACTCTGCAGACCCCGTGGCCCCAAGCCTCCCTTCGTCCTCCAGCTCACCCTGACTATCCTACACCCACAGATTGAAAACACCCTGTTCTCCCCCTAGGCACTAGGCCACACACAACCGAAGTCATTCTTAGTCAGGGTCCCAGGAAGCAAGTGGGGGTAGACAACAAGGTCAATTAGGAGGCAGTCAGCAAAAGGGGTTTGGCAGCCACTCACTAAGTTCACCCACAGGATGCGGAACAGACACGGGCCAAGGGCAATAGACGGTCACACCCAAAGGGGTCACCAAGGCCTTCCGGCACTGGCCTAGTTTTGCAAAGCACAGGGGGGTCAAACAGTGTCTTGACCCGCTTCCAATCATTCTCAGGAGCGTTCCTCTAGCCCGGTCAGTCACTCTCATCACCCAAGCCCCAGACGGGTAATACTACCTGGCAACACAGTATTGTCAGGGCAGGCCGGGTAAGGAGAGGACAGTTAGTCCGCCACGATGATGGCCAAGTAAGGGAACAGTAAATGAAGGGAGAATGAAGGAAGGGGGGCCTCTCAGAAGGAGGAGGCACCCAGTCAGGTACACATTGATCAGAGTCACACCCAGGCAATCCAGGCACAACGTTGAGTGCGCGATGATACGGGTCCGGTCACACACACAGTGAAGAGTTGTACAATCCGTACGTCCCTGGAAATGAGACACAACGTCCAGGTTGCGTTGATTTTGGCCACACCGGACAGCTCCGGTCACTCACATGATCGAAGAGTTGCAAATTCTGTACCTCCCTGGCAGTAGCGGCCCGTGGCGGGAGTGCCGTGGGTCGGGGCGGGGGAGGGGTAGGGTGGGGGGTAGTAAACTCCGGTCACGTCTGACCGGAGTAATGTAAACAAATAAATAAATAAAATGAATTTCGTTGCGCACGCTGAAACCCCAAATGCGTTTCAGCGCGCGCAATGAAATTCGTTTTATTAATTTATTTGTTTACATTACTTTGGTCGGCCGTGACCGGAGTTTACTACCCCCCACCCTACCCCTCCCCCGCCCCGCCCCACCGCCCCGTGGCACTCCCTCCACGGGCCGCTACTGCTCCCTGGAAATGAGTCACAATGTCCAGTGCACTTCGATATTGGTCACACCAGACATTGCCACTCACAAACACAGGCACAAGTTCAGCAGGGCCTCACGAGGTAGAATGAGGCACTACTTTGGTGACTGCCCCCACTTCAGAGGGTTGCAACCTGTGAATCACACACTGTGTGCAATGATCATGCAGTTGGTGTGTCGCACAAGAGAAATGTGGCACGATTGACGAAGCGGGCCACTCTTGGTCCCGCAACCGATGCATCTGCTCACCACTAGCTAGACACTTATGCATTCCAAGGTCCCCATGATGTGGGGGCCACACGCTTTTGATGCAGGCCAGACTTTGCGGGCTCCGCACAAGGCGATCAGGTCTCCAGGCACAATTCTTGGTTCCACGCCAATGCTGTGATACCATCTGGAATACAGCAGACGATGTAGGCACTTGAGAGGGCACCGCGCTTCAGGTGTCACAGCCAGACAGTGTGAGCCCCTCGTTGGAGATCTTTGACATCCCTGAGACCTCGGAAAGAACAGAGGGCAAAACTGACAAGCCCTTGGAGAGCACACTTCAGGGTGCCACATAGCAGCAGGTCATCAGCCCAGACAATCGGCTATTCAGGAAAGGCATGCAGTCCCTTTCAATGGCAGTAATCCTCTTTGTGCACAACAGAGTCCTCGGGCAATGTGCCCCATGCAGTTCCAGGTTCTCTGCTCCCACGTCTCCACAAGCCTATTTCACCCTTTAGGTGCTGGATGGCACCAGTAGTTATAGTGGAGTGTGCCTTTGAAGTTGGCGGTAGTTCAAAGGGTCTCCCTTTGAACCACAGATGTGTTCCCTAAATTTCATCCTGTCTGCCATGAGGTCGCGGAATGCAGATCTTAATCTTTACTGGGGCTACGATCTGGCTCCAGAGGCCAAGTGTCAAAACCTCCTCCTACAATCTCTGCAGGCAGGTCCACAAATGGCAGAGGTCAGTCGTTCCAATTGAATGGCCAGTGTTTTATAGCTGTCGCTGGGGAATGCCAAGGTGTGCTCCCCCAACCTCCAGTGTGGACTGTAGCCAACACCAAGACACATAAAGAGTTTTAGATCATAGAAATGCCCACTTTTTAATAGTGGCATTTCTGCACAACTCATGACAAAGCCACCTTGACCACTGGCATGTGGTTGACGCTGCAAAAGGTGTGGAGAAACGCTACCTGAAGGGTTCAGGTCTAACAGGCGCAGTGAAAACTTTTTGTTTTAAAAAATACAGAGTGGGCTTTGGGTCTGGCCTTTTCAGTGATTTTTTTGTTTTGGGTCACCTCCTTTTAGATGCTGCTTGAGACAATGCCAATCATATCTTTGATCAACCTAAAGGAGTATTTCTCGCGCACCATCATGCTCTCGGCTACTAGGTGCATGATGTTGCTTTCCGGAGTAGCAGCTGGCAGTGACTATTTCCTGAGTACAGAAAGCATCTTAAGAAGAAGACTAAAATGTCATTTTAATTTCTTTCAACTGTTGAAATGATTTGCTTTGTTCCTTTTATGTTGCAATGATTTGCTCCATGTTAACTTAATATTCCCCAGTGACAAATGCACGTAATTAAATGGCTTGAACTGTAGATTTTTTTCATGCCCATTGGGCCTGATTCACAGAACTAACTTACGTCAAAAACGTAAACGTAAACGTAAACGTAAAGTTAGTACTTTTTAGGTATTCACAGAATACACTTACTCATTTTGGTATTCACAGAATAGTACTAACTTTACGTTTACGTTTACGCTTTTGACGTAAGTTAGTTCTGTGAATCAGGCCCACTGATTCACAGAACTAACTTACGTCAAAACGTAAACGTAAACGTAAAGTTAGTACTATTCTGTGAATACCAAAATGAGTAAGTGTATTCTGTGAATACCTAAAAAGTACTAACTTTACGTTTACGTTTACGTTTTTGACCTAAGTTAGTTCTGTGAATCAGGCCCTACGTGATTACAAAAGCCATGTCCAACCAAACACTTTTGGTTTATTCCCCTGGGCGAGCCCGAGGTCTGACACCACTGTGCAGCGGTTTTGTTGTGGGGCTCTGGTGCTGCCAGGATATCACGAGATCACGTCCCAGCGGCCATTTTGAATTGGGATCACAGTTGAAATACATTAATATTGCTAGTTTAATGATAGAAGCTACAGAGTGTCTCCCAGAAACCTACAGCGTGTTTTGTCCATGCCCGCTGTGCTTAAAAGCCCTACGTTCAAACAAACAGGTATGATAACTCTGCGTTATGAAAGTAAGCATGATGTGCTCATTAAAAAGACATGAAGAAAGGAGGCCCTCAGTAAGGACTCTAGCACATTGGTGGATTGTCTTTAAAAGATATAAATACAATACTATAGGACATTTTTGGATTTATTAAACACTGTAACTTTTTGGTGGTTACATTTTGTTAGTGCTTGTTTGACAAAATTGAATGATATTGACCTCTACAATAGAAGTGCCTTGACTGAGTTTGGAGTACAGTAAATTATTAATTTGCATTTGCCACCTTATAGCGCCCACAGGCACACTTACCTCTAAATAATTATTCCCAGTCCCATTGTCTTTTTATGGCTGTTCTTATACGATAAACAGGAATAGATTTGACACTAGCATCGAGCACTAAATACATTAATCAATTAAATAAATGACAACCTTCATCTGCTCATTGGCTTTTCTGAAAACCCTTCACTTCAAGCTTTGCTTTCAGTGCCTCTCTACTAGTCAGCTCTAATGCATTTCTGAATCCTCAAAATGGGAAGGCAATACATTTGCAAAATTTCTGCACTGGTTTAGACACAATTAGAAATAATCTGAGCCACATTTAGTAAAGGAGTTTGCAACCAGGGGTAAAAAGCGAATCAACAGTCAAAATTGGCTGTCTCCTGTTTGTAGCAAGTAGCTATATTGGCTTTCAGTGATGCGTTTACATTGGACACTTGGGCCGGATGTGCGTTCTTGGGCTCAAGGAAGTTGTTGTTTCCCACACTGACTGTTTTGCGGGACGGAGAATATTTTTGCACTGCATTGGATGCATTCGTTCGGCCCACTACATAAAGACCATTCAGTAGGATTGGCGGAACATTATTAGTGCCCAATCTGTCTGTGAATCCTACTGAAATGTGTGTGTATACAGGGACAGGGGCCTGCGAGGAACCACACACCTCCATCCCTGCATTCACATTGGCAGAATAATGACTTTTTTGCACCCCATGTCTGTCAATGGGACAGATGCTACAGTCAAAAAATTAAATTGCTGATACGAAGAGCAGAGGGGAGAGCCTGCAGCGATGCCTTTGACACTTGTGTGCATCCCCCAATGCCCCCAGCCCACGTTCACTGAGTCCAGGCTCTTCCTCTTGGACAGCTTCCACCCCAAAATTTACATTGAAGTTCACAAAGACATTTGCAACTCCTAATGTACATTTGATGCAATGTGACTTTGAGGTCTGATGGTGCTAACCTGTAGTGTTTTGCGTCACAGGCTTCGCAACTGCAAAATGTTTATATGCATCAGGCCGCGAGGCACTACCTCTGAACCTGGTGAATTGGTGATGGCATGTCCAGAACTTGGATGGAATGTGGCATATACTTTGTATGTAGGTGGTTAGTTTCTACCTGAAATAGAGTCATATTTGAGTAACAGGATCTGATTTTGTACTATTCTAACTGAACAAAAGCTAAAAATGCAACAAAATCCTTAAATGTGTCCAGAGCTGAGTACATATCCCCAAACAGGGAGGATCTGAAGTCGCATGGATAATGACAACAGAGGTTGGAGGATACACAGAAACAATTATGGACTTCCGAGCAGTCTGCAGAAAATCCACCAGCCACCCACACAACAGATTGCACCCATTTAGCGTTCTAGTACTATTCCAGATTTTATGTTATGAGCAATTGCTTTTCACAGACTGCCAAAATCATAATAATCCGAAAACACAAACTATGATTGTGATTGCTGGCTTCGTTTCGCACTCGACAAGCGACGTAGGCGGGAAGACCCCAGGGGTGTTGTGCTGGATGGCTGAGCCTTCATGGACAACATTTGATGAGAACTTGACTTGAAACAAGCGTTGTAGCTGCCAAGACCTTGGCATTTGAAAGCAGTGGATAGATACAACTGGAGAAATTGGGTAATTATGACTTGCTTCATGTGCTGTTATGATTATGAATCATTGTTGCTGGCCTGGACCTGCAGAGCAGCCCTCAGCTTATAATGTAGTAACAGTATTATTCCTGCTTTCTAGCTTAGCGCAAATGTCATAGTACAAATAATTTACATTTTGTATTTAACAAGAGGATGATCTCTGCTGGTTTCAGTATCATGAAACCTGCAGACGCTGTGATTGCACATTTGAAAACAAAGGCATTGCAGAAGGAAGTAAATTGGCAAAATATTTTGAGGAAGACGCAGGAACTGAAAGAGTCGGTACATGATGTGAGGGGCTGATGCAGGTTTACAAGGAACATAGTGGAATATGTGACCTGACTGCTGAAAATTTGAGTGGATTTGTCTCGACTTTTGTTCTTAGTTTGCGTCCGGATATTAGCGCTCATATAAAAAAAAAGAATTTATTAAACAATTAACATAATTAATTATCAATTAATGAATTGAAATTAATTAACAACTAATTAATAAAAAAAATTACTGCCCACCCTTTACCCCTATAACCCCACAACCCGCACCTAAAAATAAATTACATAATTAATTAGCAATTAATTAATTAATATTAATTATCAGCTAATTATTAATTAATTAAATATAAATTACTTCCTACCCGTTACCCCTATAAACCTACAAACCACACATAAAATTTACCAAAAATAAATTTAAAGCACAATTAACACAATTCAAATTCAATTAAATAAATAATATTAAATAAAAAATAATAATTATTTATTATAATTGAATCACTTCCCACCCTTTACCCCTATAAACCCACAACCTGATACGGAACTAAAAAACACAAAATTTAATTAAATTAAATGTCATCAGTACTAAACATTTAACACATAAACAATAATTTTACAAACAAATTACATCATAGACATTTAAAATATATACTAAAATATATAACAATAATTAAACAATATTTTAAACAACTATATTTTTGCAAACGATATTAATGACTTCGATATTTTAAAAGTTGATATTACTTACCTTAAAATCGATATTCTTGACATCGATATTCTTGCTGACGATATTTTCATATCACAATATTTAAGACTCGATATTTTGGTATGGGGATTTTTTTTTTTATCGATATTTTGTCTGAACCACCCAGCTGTTCTGCGAAACCTCAACATGCAGAGACCCTCGGTGTCAACATAAGTGACTCCTCTGCTAACCCCCGGAAATGCTTCTTTATTTATAAGAATTATAAAAAGCATCCTTACGATCTATATGCAGATTAGCATTCTTGTGGATATGTAGATAGCCCTGTCACCCCATGGATGAAGACAGAAGGTCATTTGTACATCGTGCGTAAAGGCTTTGTACTCGAGGCATAGTGATAATGTTGCACGAAGCCTGATGTGTAAACAAAGTAGTTTCAGAGAAATTAATCCAACATTGTCACCCGCACAAATATGTGCAAAAGTTCACAGCAATAATGGTATTGTGCAGAAAAGAGGACAATGTAAGAAAATGTGCAGCGTTGCTACATGGGTCTAACTTGGGCACATAAAAATACCTTCACTCCAAGGGAGCTTCTCAGTTATTTCTTGAAGGCTGGAGGTGCTCCAGGGTTCTTGGAGTCCTTTCAGGTTCAGGACGACACAGCAGGCAGCAATTATCGCATCCTTGAGGCAGCAGGCAGGGTTTGGCTCCTTTTTCTTCCGCAGCAGGGCTCCAGTTCTTGTGCAGTGGGTCTTCTTTGTCCTGGTCTTCTTTTGTCCATCGAATCTGATGTTCAGGTCTCGAGAGCAACCTAAATGCTGAATTTAGCGGCATTACAAAGGGAGACAGGTAGAAGCCAATTGGCTACCTACATTTAAGGTGTCTACACCCTCTAGTGACCACTTCCTGTGGGAAGGGTCACTACCCTAGCCCTGATAGGTTGTTTCTCCACCATCCCAAGATGGTGGAATTTCAGGAGAGGGGTCCACTTGTCTGCCTCACCCTAGGGGTGGTGTAGGCTAAGTGGGGACCCTCCACCTAATCTAACTAATTTTCCTGCCTTTCCTCCCGCCAAAAGTGGAGCAGGAAAGGGGGCTTGGACTCCCCCACTATCTGGAGGTTTGTGGGTTGAATTTCAAAGGCATCGCCTTTGAAGCTTCATGTCCAAGAAGGCCATCCTGTCCTGGAGGAGGTGTGAAGCACCTCTGCCCAAATCAGGCTTTGTCTCTGTTCTCTGAGAGCGCTTGCTCTCACTCCATCAGGTCAGAAACATGTCTGGTGGCGGCAGACTAGCAAAAACAAGTCAGAAACCACACCAGTGCTTGGTAGGGTTTCTGGGGACCCTCTAAAAGGGTCTCCTGTGTGAATTTATTAATAGATCCATCACTGGCATCAGTGAGGATTTATTAGGACAAGATGTTTGGTACCAAACTTCTTAGAAGTCAGAGAAGCCATTCTGGAAATAGGAAACTCATTTTGACAAGTATCCAGCCCATAGCGTTTCTCACGGAAACCTGGCTCAATGACCACTCAACGAGCATACTTGACCTACTCTCCCCCCCTGGATACTCCATCCTTAGAAAAGACAGACACGACAGAGTTGGGGGAGGTCTAGCCATTATCTTTAAAAATGAACTTCAGCTATCCCTTGTCAGTAATTCTGGCCACTCCTCCTTCGAATACTGGAAGCTGAATTAAAAACACAAGGTTCCCTCCCAATTCATCTACATAACATCTATCACCCTCCTGGAGACCCTCATCCCTTCATTGATGAATTATCCGAGCTTCTGACACAATCCTCATTATCCAACTCAAAAAATCTCTTCCTTGGTGATCTAAACCTCCACTGGAACGATGATCCCACAATCTCCCTCCTCACTAATCTACTTGAGATCAATGACCTCAAACAACTATGCCAGTCCCCAACCCACACCAAAGGAGCCATCCTGGACGCCATTATTACCAATAAAGATTTGGCCTCCCTGACTAATATCATCCCCATCGACTGGTCTGATCACCACCTCATTCTGTTCACCATTGCTACCACGGCAATCCCCCCCCCCCCCAAATCAACAAACCTAAGAAATGGACTAGAAATCTAAAACTTATCCCCACTGGTCTACTTGAGTCTAAACTCCAAGCTCAACTTCTACTCACTCCTCCCTCACAAAACGTAAATGAGCTTACCGAACACTTTAATAAAGCTGTCACTGAGATCCTTGACCAATTGGCCCCGCCCAAACTCAAAAACCAAAGAAGTATCCCTTCCAATTTGTGGTTTAATTCTGAACTCAACAATGAAAGACGTTCACTTAGACTGACGGAAAGAACATGGAGACACCATCCCTCTCCCTCACATCTGTCACTCCTCAGATTAGCTAGATCCACATACAAAAACCACATTTTTGACGAAAAAGCATCCTTCTTCCGTACACAACTAGATCGGGCCAAAAATAGACCCAGGGAACTTTTCAACATCGTCCGTAACCAAACTTCCTACGCACCTCCAAATCCGATTGCCTCGACCGCCAGATGTGAAGAAATTGCCCACTTCTTCTCGGAAAAAATATCCAAAATAGATCAATCCTTCCTTTTAACACAGATCCCTACCAACTCCCAACACACACCTGACTTCACCTCTAAAGCCCATACCACATTCCCCCCACATTCTGACCCTTCCTCTCACTTGAGCACTACTACACCTCACCCCTTCTACTCTCCACACCTACCTACTTCTACACCCCCAAACCACTCTCCACACTTATCCTCAACTACACCTCTTGAAACCAACCCCCCTAACTCACAACTAAAAAACAATGCCTCCTTGCTTAACTTCCTCCCCGTAACTGAACAAGAAGTCTTTAACATAATTGGTAAACTTAAACCGTCTTCCCACACCAAAGACCCCCTACCTTCTAACCTTGTTCCAGCCCTAAAGCACATCATTACCCCATCATGGACCACAATCATCAACACCTCTCTTGCCACGGGCTGTGTCCCCATCTCCCTTCAACTTGGGCAAAACTCTCCCATAATAAAAAACCCCAACGCTGACCCCAATGACCTAAACAATATCCGCCCCATCACTAACCTCCCCCTCTGTCTAAAGCCCTTGAAAAATGTGTCCTGCTCCAACTAGACAAACACATCGAAAACTTCAATTTACTCGACCCCCTACAATCAGGCTTCAGGAAAGGCTGCAGCACCGAAACTGCCATGCTCAATGTTGTCGATGACATCCACCACTCCCTGGATAATGGCGAGACCTGCCTTTTTATCCTTCTTGATCTCTCTGCAGCGTTTGACACAGTCAACCACTCTGCTCTACTCAATGTGCTCAGAGATCGTTTCGGCCTTAATGGTACTGCCCACAAATGGTTCGTCTCCTATCTACAACACCGAACACAGCAAATCAAAATTCAAGACTGTCTATCTAACCCCACTCCGGTCTCCCTAGGAGTCCCCCCAGGGATCTATTCTCTCCCTCTCTCTTTAACCTCTTTATGGCACCCCTTACCCTCATTCTTAAACAAGCAGGAATCAACTACCACCTCTATGCTGATGACACCCAACTCTATTACAAGATCAAAATCCATTCGGACATCATACACCTTAACAACACCCTCTCCAAGATCCAATCCTGGTTCCATTCAAATCATCTCAAACTCAACCCTAAAAAAACCGAAATCATTCTCTTCTCCCCTAAAAATAACCCTCTCCCCATTCAATCCTGGATCTCCGACCTAAATGCCCTCAATTGCTCACTGACACTGTCCAACTCAGTAAAATCCCTTGGTACTTCCATTGATAACAGCCTAACTCTCAATGTCCACGTCAAAAACTCGGCTAAAGGAGCCCTCTTCACTCTCCGTCACCTCAAGAAAATCAAACCCTTTATTCCAACCGATGACTTCAAACTAGTAGTCCAGTCGCTTGTCCTTTCGCGTATTGATTACGGTAATGCCATCCTCACCGGAATCCCCAAGGTCCACCTAGCTCCACTCAAATCTGTGCTTAACCTTGCAGCCAGGCTCATCACCGACTGCAAACGTTTGGACCATATCTCCCCGGCTCTCAGATCTCTTAAATGGCTCCCTATCGAAGGCAGATCCACCTACAAAACTGCATGCATTACACACAAAGTCCTCTATCAAAATACACCGCAGTACCTCTCTAAGAAACTCTGCAAAGCGGGCATCGCACGACCTCTGAGAAGCACCAACACTCTCCTCCTAATCCCACCCCTGCAAAAAAAGAAATCCACACAATCCCGCTCCTTCTCCGGAAATGCCCCTAACATCTGGAATGCCCTCCCAGAAGACCTGCGTTGCAACCCTTCCTATATCAGCTTTAAAAAAGACCTCAAAATGCACCTCCTCAATAAATATTGGTGGTCTTAACATGCGCCCTGCACTTGATCTCCAATCTCCATGCTATATATGTATATAGCTAGTGTACTATCTATCTGTTTAGCTGACTTGTATAGCTTTTTGCACTATCTACCTGTTTATCTGATATGTATAATTTCATGCCGTTTCTCTTTTATTCCCTGCTTGTATTCCATGTTTGTTTTATATATTGTTTTTGCCATATCTTCGTACTCATGTAAAGCGCTCTGATACCTCTGGGTCTAGCCAGCGCTATATAAAACCTCTAAAATAAATAAATGTACTCTTTATGGCTTTCCTGTGCACTTACACCATCTCAGAATGGACTGGACATAAAGGGGCATATCTGCTCATGCCGATATGCCAGGATATAGTGCACCCTGTCTTAGGGCTAAAGGCCTGCAGTAGGGTTGACTTACCTATACATTATGGGGAAATGGCACACAGGGCTGTGTATCAACTTGAATGTGGAGTGGCATGTCACCCCACTGCCAGTCGCACAGCTGAAACAGCGCTTGATCCGCGCATTGGTATCTTTCTGCCATCGTAATCCTTTTTGTCACATGTACTCCATATTTCTCATGTTTCCTACTTTCACTTTAAGTAATGCGAACCACACGCAGGAATAATGTGCCATTTCCAAAGCTTCACATATTTCCATTGTGCCCTCCGGGCCTCTTATGAAAACACGAACTAGTGCAAATTCGTCCAAGGCAGTGTTTATTAAAAACCCAATGCATTTCAGGCTACCAGAGCCCTTCCTCAGGGGTAACTGCAAATAACAATAAAACATTTACCATTACATTATTGCTCATTAGTGTACATTTTAAGTATTGTTGCAATTATCAGACCGATACATTGTCCTTAATGACTTTCCATTCTCCAATACTCGATTTCAAATGCATATCACTACTGTACATGTATCTTCATTATCAAACCCCTACAGCGCAAGTTGAACCAATAACCAACCCTTTAATACCCAGAACATTATCGTCACGTTGTAACCGTAGACTTCTCCGTCTCCAACCTCCCAGTCTCTACACTCACTTAACCTTTGCTTGCTTTCTCCAACTTTCATGCCTTTCAGGACCCTTTTCTCACTGCCCATAACGCCATGATTCTTACTCTGCATTCATGCAAATTATTGTTCACCAACTGCTTACAGGTTACATTTTGGCAGCTTACTGCTAAACTCCCCTTATTTATCCACAATCAATCGTCCTCACGGCCGCTGCACCGCGCTCTATTTGCACACATTTTATGAGTGCGTGTTGCAACACGCACTATCGCTCATTTTTTACTTGTGGCTGAACTAAAAACCGGCTCACTAACGTACTAATCAATGGAAAAGGTCCTCTCTGCTCTTACACGTACCTGCCTTGATGTTTAAAAACCATCAATCCTCATTTCACCGACAAAGCAAGATTCGTCACCAAATCCTTCCTTCCATTTTTTCAAAGCGGTTTTTAAACACCCATGTCTCTCCCTCATTGGTTATTTCAAATTGACCACCTGTTCTGCCTTTCCCTCCCACTCATGCTGAAGAATAGCAAGAAAACTACATTTCCCAAACTTTACTGTGATATCAAAACCTCGTGGTGGAGAATGCTTATTTGCATATTGTCCGTGTATCGTCGGATTCAATACTAAGTAAAACTTATATGCACAATTATTGACACTAAAAGTTTCCAAGTGAACAAATGTCAATATGGTAAAGTTCGTTTGTAATAATCTTGAAACACCAGCTTGCTTGACGAATTACGGTGTTACACCATGCGAGTGGAAAATATCACTGTAATACAAAGTTCATCACCTTCAACTCAATTTTAACTGTCGGGTGCTATCCATTGATGTGGGCAAAATTCATGATTAGTAAGTTATAAGTAAGTATGCACACCTGTTTATCAAAAAAGTATTCAAGGTCAAATTTGAATACTTTTTTGATAAACAGGTGTGCATCCTTACTTATAACTTACTACACAGGGCTGTGTGCCATGTCTACTCTTCAAATTTCTCCTCACCAAGACACGCAGCCTGGAATGGCAGTATGCATAGGTTTGGTGAGGGGTCCCTGGGGTAGTACAACCAGGGCTGCCGCCCCAGAGGACCCTCTTCAGTACCCATGCCCTAGGTACCAGGGGTACCATTTACTAGAGAATTACAGGGGTAACTGAAGGTGTGGCAATTGTGGTACAGTGTTTGGGAAAGAGATCTGGCACTGGGTACCTGATTAGCAGGGACCCAGTGCACTAACAGTTCGAAATCACATCAGGCAAAAAGTGGGGGCTAACCATGTCAAAAGAGGCATTTTCCTACACACTGGCACAGATCCCCTTCCCTTTCCAATATTAACGTTAGGCTTCACAGTGCAATTGTATGTTTGGAAGCAGCATGGGATGCCAAAGGGATTTAAAAAACAACACGCGCTTTTGGGTTTGTGTTACCAGCACAGATGATGGTGATCTTATGTGATCAACAACAAGAGCTTTCCGAGCACTACTGGGAGAAGGGCTTAGGCTCTACCCACATGTTGATTTTCCGGAATAGAGGAACTGAATGGGCTAAAGTTGTGTGCTTCCACTAAAGAGTTATCGTATTGCATTTTTTGGCTTGTGGTAAAGATTATACTCAAAACAGCAGGACTAAGTTCATTATGGTGGCAAGCCAATGATCATGGCTATAAGTCTGACCTGTTATGATGATATGTACAAAATGCAAGTAGGCCTAATGTATTTATTGTTGCATTTAAGGATGGATTGTTATTACTCTGTATTGAAGCCTATCGATAGGTATTTTGTTACATGGAATCTCACATATTACTGTAGAAGGCAAGGGTTTTAGTGTTCTTTACCCCCTCTTTTAAACTGCCAGATAGAGGATTTCCAATGGGAGAATGCTTGGTAAGTCCTCTTAGGAGAGATAGTATTTTGCCATATGTTTTATGCAGGCATTTATAATTTTATGATCTGATGATTGACTTGTGGAAAAGCCTATACTCTGTAGAGAAGGCCTGAGTTGGTTATGGTGACTAGGCAATGATTACATCTATAAGCCTGATTGGTGCGAAGGTAAGCATTATTCCAGATGCCATAGGTCTGGCCTATCTATTATGAAAAGTTATGGCAAGGGCAGGAGGTCTGGCTTATTTATCATGAACAACATTTGTTAACCCCTTCGGTGCCTATGACGAGCTGGACTCGTCATGGCACACAGTGGGCGTGTGCTCATGACGAGTCCAGCTCGTCATGGGACCCACCCACGGGGGAAGTGCTGGCGCTCCCCCCGTGGGAATCCGATCCTGGTATTTTTTTGGGGGAAGGCAGGGGAAGCCCTTCCCCTGCCTCCCCCCGCACACGTCATCAATGACATCAGCGCGCGAGGCGCGCTGACGTCATTGGGGGTTTCCCTTTCTTCCCCGACGCGCTGGAAGCCATTTGCTTCCAGCGCGTCGGGGAATAAAGGTGAGTTTTGGCTCCGGGGAGGGGGGGTTTAAACAAAAGAGGCATCGCGGGAAAGGAAAGGGTTTTCCTTTCCCCCGATGCCTCTTTTGTGCATTCCTGCTGCACGATCATGCGGTCGTGCAGCAGGAATGCCCACTAGACACCAGGGAATTGTTTTTTAAAAATTTGAAATGGAAGTACTGTTTGGGGAGCGGCCCCTTGGGCAAGGGTCGCTCCCCTTTTGGGGGCCATATGTTTTGGTGGTCTGCCCCCCTGGGGGGGGCAGTTTTTACCGCTGTAGCCCACTAGACCACCAGGGAGAAACGGTGGGGAGTGGCCCCTTGGGCAAGGGTCACTCCCCATTGGGGGCATTGTTTGTGGCTGTCTGCCCCCATGGGGGGGCAGATCGGCCAATTAATAATTGATGTAGTGCCCACTAGTCCACCAGTGATTTATTTGTGGAGAGTGACCCCTTGGGCAAGGGTCACTCTCCTTTGGGGGCAATATTTGTGGCTGTGTCTGCCCCCCAGGAGGGCAGATCGCCATGGTTTTTTTTTTTTAAATGGACCCACTAGACCACCAGGGATTTGTTTGAGGGGAGTGGCCTCTTGGCCAAGGGTCACTCCCCTATGGGGAGCATTAATTTGGCCGTTTCTGCCCCCCTGGGTGGGCAGATCGGCTGATTTTTTTAGGTCGAGCCTCGAGTAGCGCGCAAGCGTTGCTCTGGCAAGACTTTATGTAGGGGTTTCAGAAAGCTGACCAGACGCTCGTGCATCATGGCCTTTTCCCTGCGGTTACCCGCACGGGCGCCATATGTTTGCAATTATCGTGTCCAGACGAGGGCGCGATAATTGGAAACAGATCGCTCGCTGTGGCGCGTGCGCGCACCACTCGCGTCCTTTTTCCCGTTTCTGCTCGGGCCTCCTGTGGGTGCAGCTCTGCCCCCACCCCTGCATGTCTCATGCTTTCAGCCGGCACTGCCGTGCGTGGCTTCCTTGTTAACCTTTACTATTCCCCTGGCAGGAATTTCTGAAAGCTAATCAACATTGCAAGGCCTTCTGTTGGGCCCCACATGCTTAGAATCCTTGTCGTTGCACGTTAAGATATGTATTTCCTTGCAGACCGGCAGTATTACATTACTTTGTTTCCTTTCCCCGCTGCACCATTCTTTTTTTAGGAGTTCATTAACAAGTGTATGCATTTTTTATGTGACTCAAATACTCCTATGTAAAAGGCACATTTTTGTGAACTATCTGCAACGGGTGCACATTCTATGTCTCAGCACCTTTACTTGTCCCTCCATAATCAAGTATGTGAATAGCCTTTTACCACACATCGTGTTTTTGTACATCAAAGGAATCGCGCTCTCATCGGGTCCCCTGGAAGTGTTATGAAATTCGTATGAAGAGACTCGCGGTGATTTGTACTTGCATAAATTAAGCGGATGTAATGCATTACATACTAGCAGGAAGTAGGTGCTTCCGGTCTGTGTTGCACATTTGAAAATCTAGGTTTTATTGTCACAGTGTGATACAGTAACATGCTTGTGCACCTTTGTAGTACAGAGGCCTCAGGCGCTTGCCCCGTTCCGTGGCGTGATGCAAGTGGGTTACTCTGTCAGTGCTTAGAGTGAGTGAGGGTCGAACGGGCTGATTGTGCAGCGCACATGCTGGTGAGATGTCTCTTACAATATTGATGTTGGCACTTTATGTTTTGCAAAGCATCAGCTCGTGTTACATATGCACAGACCCTCTTGATCACCTATGTATAACTCATGGTTTTGAATCATCAAAAATGTTTGTGTCCATATTGTGTGAGTGGCAGTATCACTCCATTGACGCAGGCGTCTTGCACTTGTATGCGCTTCCCCTGATGGCCAGACTTCACTCCTCTCTGCACCCACTTGGACACATACTGCCTGTTGCTTGCTACAGGATGTGGCATGAGAGTCAGAGCTGCCTTAGAATTGAGGAAGCAGGTTTGAGTCCCGGCGTCACCTCAACATCCTATGATTCTGCGCAAATCACTTAACCTCCTCCCCATGCCAAGTAAAAAAAAAAGAATTCGACTGTTGCTTATATAAAGCGCTCCAATCCCTTGGGCCGAGTTCGCGCTATATAAAACTGCAGCACTTAACCTCCTTAATAAAGTTTTGTTGCGAGGTTGAATAATCCTTTTGCAGCACATAAGAACAATCTTCTTAAAATAGAGTTTTGAAGTTCTTCTCTTCTGAGCGCCTGGAGACAAACTTTTATTGACTGGTTTCCATGGGAACTGAAGCCAACACAACACACTGAGTGGAGCAGAGGCCCCCACATCCTGGCGTACTCTGCTGCTTTTAATTAGTTGATTTTGAATGATACGTTATAGTTTGCATGTGTGTCGGCCCAGCTCGAGCTCTCCTCGCTCCTCACTCTGACTCACCCCTAGCACTCTCTCTCACTCCTGCAGGCGCCGAGGCTCTCACTCCTACTTGCCAGGAGGAATGTAACCTCCTCACTCTCCCTCTCCTCACCGACCCTCCCTCCTTGGTTCACCCTGGATGCAGTCCTCGACCTCTCCCCTACCCCACTCCACCCCCGCTGCTCTGAGAAGAGCGTTCTGGGCCCTCGCGACCCACCTCTTGTGGGCCCAACTCTGACCTCCCTCATTCCTAATACCACTTTTCCCCACTTCTAGTGCTTTTCTCTCCTAGCCCTCTCCCATATTCCCAGAAGTTTGCGCAACTTACATCAGTTGTTAGGGCATAGCTGCCAATTTTCCAAGGTCCACAGTGAAATGCTGGTCTAGGCCAAACATTTTTCTTCGAATTCTGCGACTTGTAGGCCTGTTTTATAATGGCATAAACAAGACTACAGGTCCCAGAATTAAAAGAAAGAAGCTATATTGGATCAGCACTGTCATGACTCGGCTGTCAGAGATGTTGTCCATGACACTGTAATGAGATACTATAAATACTTGTGTACAATAGGTGGCACACGGAAGATGGTATAGGCTACATGATGCTGAACAAGATCTGAAGAATAGAAAAAGTGATGGATGGAATGCTTTTATTAAGCTCAGCCACTGGTAAATTACTTGGGGCCACATCCCTGTTATTTTGCACACCATGCCACCTCAGCTTGGACCCAGACATTTGCAGAACATTCTGGACCCTACTCCGGTGGGAACAGCCCATCTCGAACTGCCAGGCCAGGTTCTGCCTGAACCGGAACACAAGCAACACATGTCTGGTTTTGCCCATATTAGAGCTTATCATTTGGGTATAACTTGGCTGCAGTGGCGCAGTGTGTAAGGGACCCACGTCTGGGAATACCCGTCCCACTTAAGGTGTTGAACTGAAGTATACAGAAAAAGCATTGGCATAGCCAATAGGTCTCACCTTTGGGACCTTATAAGTGTTTAGCCATGCAACAGTTGATGTTGTTGCACCAAGGATATTGTGCTGGATAACTAAACACTTATAAGGTCCCAAAGGCGAGACCTATTGGCTATGCCAATGCTTGTTTTGTATGGCCACTAGGCCACCAGGGATTTTTTTGTGGGGAGTGGCCCCTTGGGCAACGGTCGCTCCCCCTTGGGGGCATTGTTTGTGGCTGTGTGCCCCCATGGGGGGGCAGATGTCGCAATTTTTTTAAATATTTGGCCCACTAGACCACCAGGGATTTGTTTTTGGGGAGTGGCCCCTTGGGCAAGGGTTGCTCCCCTTTGGGGAGCATTAATTTGGCCGTTTCTGCCACCCTGAGGGGCAGATCGGCTGATTTGTTTTTTTGTAGGTCCACTAGGCCACCAGGGTTTTTTTTATGTTGGGGAGCGGCCCCTTGGACAAGGGTCGCTCCCCTTTATGGGAGGATGATTGTGGCCATTTCTGCCCTCTTTGGGTGGCAGAATAGCAGTATGTTTTTAGGCCTATCTGCCCCCAAGGAGGGCAGAAGCCACTAGACACCAGGTTTTTTTTAATTTTTGTGTTGTGGAGTGGCCTCAAGGGCAAGGGTTGCTCCCCTTTTACGGGGGTGAATATTTTATTTATACTCTTCGGCCCACCTACCCCTTAGCTTGGCTGGTGGATTGTGTGTGGACTGGTGCATTATTTGCACATGTGATTGTAATGTTTTTTTCTCCTTTTTATTCTAGTGTAAAGCTTTTGATTCCTGTTTGCGGATTCGGCAGTGGTTGTTCTGCAGTTTTGCGTAATTGCATTTATTTGGTAAGAAAAATATTTTTGTTGTGTTTACTCCAAATGAGTATTATTGTCATGCATGAATGAATTTTTTTGTAAGTGGTGTCATAATGGCAGCATATTTGTTAGTGTTCAGAGCATGAAATTCTTTGCGATGTGTTTTGCATTGTCTTATGTGTAATTTTTTTTTCTTCTTTTTTAGTGGGATATTGTTGATCTTCACTGTGTCTGTGCAGAGTAGGTGGTGGTGAGTCTAGCTGCTTCTGTCACGTGAGTGGTATAGTGTTGGAGTATATAGGTCTTTGTGATAAAGCTACATTTTGTTTATTTCTTTTTTACAAAGGGTTTGTTGTTGTTGACTTGTTTGACAAGTAACCTTTATTAGTAAGCATTATGGCTAGCCGTAGAATGACTGCTCAGCAGGTGGTTGGTTTGCTTCTTGAATCTTCCTCTGAGCAGGATTATGAGACTGACAGTGCGTCTGAGGGAGAGGAGGGAGGGGAAGATTCAGGCAGTGAGTTTTCTCTCCACATGGAATCATCGGATGATGAAGGTACTCTCAGTGCAGATGAAGCTACTCTCGGTGTGGATGAATCTACTCTGTGCCTGTTTTAGAGGAGGATACTACTGTGCCGATGGTGCAAGAGGCATCTGGATTGCAGCCTGGGGCTGCTAGGCTTCCTACTGGAAGTGCTGGACTCTGGGTTGATCCAAACATGGTGCAGCCGGTGTTGCCTGCCTTTAGTGGTTATGCAGGGTGTAGAGTGGATTGTGAACATTATTTGCCTATGCAGTTTTTTCAGTTGTTTATGGATGATGTATTTTTGGGTGAGATTGTTGAGCAGACTAATTTGTATGCTGAACAGTTTTTGAGGGACAACAGTGCCAGACTTAGGCCCCACTCTAGAGCTACCCGGTGGAGTCCCACAAATCTGGAAGAGATGAAGAAGTTTTTGGGTTTGACTTTATTGATGGGTTTGATAAGGAAGCCGTCCATGGGTTCATATTGGTCTACCAGTCCCTTGATGACAACGGCCATATTTCCTGCAGTTATGACTCGTGATCGGTATTTACTTTTGCTTCGGATACTGCATTTTGTTGATAATGCTTTGGCGTTGCCACGAGATCACCCTGAATGTGACCGTCTTTTTAAGATTCGGCCTGTTCTTGATCACTTTGTAGATCGATTTTCAGAGATCTATACTCCAGGGAAAGAAATATCTATTGATGAGTCTTTGGTCCTGTTCAAGGGCCGTTTGGTTTTTAGGCAGTACATTCCTAGCAAGAGGGCACGCTATGGAATTAAGCTGTATATGTTGTGTGAGAGTAGGACAGGATATGTTTTTAATTTCCGTGTGTACACTGGTAGGGATTCCACTATTGACCCCCCTGGTTGTCCGTTCATTTTTGGAGTTTCAGACAAAATTGCGTGGGATCTTGCTAGAGGACTGTTTAACAAAGGCCACCATTTGTACCTTGATAACTTCTACACTGCTGTGCAATTGTTTAAGGAATTGTTCAAAGTGGACACTTTTGCTTGTGGCACAATTCGCTCTAACCGTAAAGGTTATCCAAAAGAGCTTGTTTGCAAAAAACTTCAGAGGGGACAGTGCAGTTCCTTGCGTAGTGATGAACTACTAGCTGTGAAATTTGTGGACAGGAGGGATGTATACATGCTGACTACCATCCATGATGAGAGTACTTCACCTGTGGCTGTTTGGGGTCAGATTGCTGAAGTGCGCAAACCTGTGTGCATTTTAGACTACAATAAGCACATGGGTGGTGTTGATAGAGTAGATCAGAGGTTGGAACCTTACACTGCTATTCTTAAGGCTTACATTTGGTATAAGAAGTTGGCCATCCATCTCTTCAATTTAGCAACTTTCAATGCTTTTGTTGTGTTCAAGGAGTGTTCTCCTGCGTCAAAGTTGACTTTTGTTCAGTTTCAGCAGTCTGTCATAGGCAGCCTTGTTGTTGTGGAACAGGAAAGTGTTCCTAGAGTTGGAGTGGTGGAGGATGTGGCTCGATTGAAAGATCGCCACTTTCCTGATCACATTCCTCCTACACTCTCAAAAGACTTTCCCACTAGGAGATGTAGAGTCTGTTGGCAAAGAGGTACGCGGAAGGAGACTCGTATGTACTGCCCTTCTAACCCTGGGCTCTGTGTGCCTGCTTGTTATAGAGCGTACCACAAGCAAAAGAATTATTGGGAGGAACCATGAGTGGTAAAGTGAACTGCCTGGCCTGTAATGTTTAAGAATTGTTGTTCTGTTTCAAGGTTGGCATTAGTGCAATGTATTTAGTTTCAGATTTTGTGTTAGTAGATTTGTATCTATTTGCAATTTGTTTGTGTTTTCTTTTTTGTATAAAAAAATCCTAAATGTGATGGTGGTGTGTGTAGGCTGGTGCTTGGCTGGCGGTGTGCGTGGAGTGGCGCTTGGCTGGCGGTGTGCGTGGAGTGGCTCTTGGCCGGCGGTGTGCGTGGAGTGGCGCTTGCTGGCGGTGTGCATGGAGTGGTGCTTGGCTGGTGGTGTGCGTGGAGTGGCGCTTGGCTGGCGGTGTGCGTGGACTGGCGCTTGGCTGGCGGTGTGCGTGGACTGGCGCTAGGCTGGCGGTGTGTGAGTAGTGACTTGCTGCTGGTCACTACCCACACTGCTAGCCGAGCGACACTCCACGCAATCCATCAGCTTGTGTGGTTGCTGTGTTAGGAATGTGGGCGTGTGAAAGTGATGGGCCCTTGAATGGCGCTGTCTGCTGGCGTGAGTGTTGTAATATGATGGGCCCGCGGCTGGCGGTGTGAATGGTTTTGTATGTGTCACACGTATGAAAGGTGTATGAATGGCCTGTAAAGAGGTTGGTGCCTTGTCGTGGCTTTACAGCTCACGAGCTGTGAGTCAATGGTTCAGTTTCTCGTCCTTTCAATTATTAACAGTGCATTTCATTTTTGTGAAATCACTTGTTAATACAATTGTATATACTGAACCATCACTCACCCTCGTGCCAAATCCAACCAGTATGTGTGTGTGCTTGAGGATTAGATGGCTGTGCAGTAATATTTTTTTTTGTCGTTCTCAAGCAGGGTGTACCTTGTCTCTTTTTGTGAATGTTGTAATGTGTTTGTTTCATGCCTGGTGGTGTGAATGGTCTTGTGTGTATCACGTATGAAAGGTGTGTGAATGGCCTGTAAAGCGGTTGGGGCCTTGACGTGGCTTTACAGCTCACGAGTTGCGAGTCACTGGTTCAGTTTTTTGTCCTTTCAATTATTGACAGTGCATTTCATTTTTGTGAATCTCTTGTTAATAAAATTGTATATACTGAACCATCACTCGCCCTCGTGCCAAATCCAACCAGTATGTGTGTGCTTGAGGAATAGATGGCTGTGCAGTAATCTTTGTCTTTTTAGTCTGTCTGCCAAGGTGTACATTCCATCTAAGAATAACCTACCAACTGTAGATATTGTCGTAAACGAAACACCCATGGGAGTACATGGTGATATCTCTCTTGTGGATCCCAACAAGTTATGTTACCCACAATGTCCTGCAAACCTCAAAATGTCTGTCACATTTTCCTTGCAATATTGTGCCAAAATTTTCACGGTGCAGAAATAAACAACACATTATCTCAAAACGACCTGGTTTTGCAAGGGGGGTCACCTGGGTTTTTGGCCCGAGGCTCGGTGGCCACCTAGGGAAACCTACCAAACTCACACATTTCTGAAAAGTAGACACCAGGGGGATTCCAGGGAGGTATGGCTTGCGTGGATCCCCCAACGTTTTCTTACCGAGAATCCCCTGCAAACCTGAAACCTGCCTGTCGCGGGTACTTGGGTCTCCCACCCGAGTGACGCACCATTTTTATCGGGAGACCTGGGGGAACGCTGGGTGGTATGAAATTTGTGTCAGCCCCGTGATGCCACAACTTTACCACACAAAAATGTGTGAAAAAAGGGATTTTTTCAGCAAAATGTCAGGTTTGCAGGGGATTCTGGGTAAGAAAACGTTGGGGATCCACGCAAGCCATACCTCCCTGGAATCCCCGGGTGTCTACTTTTCAGAAATGTGTGGGTTTGGTAGGTTTCCTAGGTGGCCGCAGAGCCCGGGCCAAAACGTCATGGGACCCCTTGCAAAACCAGGTCGTTTTGTGATAGGCCATTTTGAGGTCGCCTTAATACATTGTGGGCCCTTGCCTGTCGCGGGTACTTGGGCCTCCCACCCGAGTGAGGCACCATTTTTATCGGGAGACCTGGGGGAACGCTGGGTGGTAGGAAATTCGGGTCAGCCCCGTGATGCCACAACTTTACCACACAAAAATGTGTGAAAAAGGGATTTTTTCAGCAAAATGACAGGTTTGCAGGGGATTCTGGGTAAGAAACCGTTGGGGGATCCACGCAAGCCATACCTCCTGGAATCCCCCGGGTGTCTACTTTTCAGAAATGTGTGGGTTTGGTAGGTTTCCCTAGGTGGCCGCCGAGCCCGGGCCAAAACGTCGTGGGACCCCCTTGCAAAACCAGGTCATTTTGTTATAGGCCATTTTGAGGTCGCCTCAATACGTTGTGGGCCCTTGCCTGTCGCGGGTACTTGGGCCTCCCACCCGAGTGAGGCACCATTTTTATCAGGAGACCTGGGGGAACGCTGGGTGGTAGGAAATTTGTGTCGGCCCTGTGATGCCACAACTGTACCACACAAAAATGTGTGAAAAAAGGGATTTTTTCAGCAAAATGACAGGTTTGCAGGGGATTCTGGGTAAGAAACCGTTGGGGGATCCACGCAAGCCATACCTCCCTGGAATCCCCCGGGTGTCTACTTTTCAGAAAAGTGTGGGTTTGGTAGGTTTCCCTAGGTGCCGGCAGAGCTAGGGTTAAAAACTACAGCTAGGCACTCTGCAAAAAAGGGTCATTTTTCACTGTGAAAATGTGGTGCGTCCATGTTGCGTTTTGCGCTGCTTCTTGTCGCGGGCACTAGGCCTACCCACACAAGTGAGGTACCTTTTTTTCGGAAGACCTTGGGGAACGCGGGGTGGGTGGAATTTTGTGGATCCACGCAGATTCCAGAACTTTCCACCACAGAAAAGTGAGGAAAATGTGTTTTTTTTGCCAATTTTTTAGGTTTGCAGGGGATTCTGGGTAACAGAACCTTGTGAGAGCCAGTCAAGTCACCCCATCCTGGATTCCCCTGGGTGTCTACTTTTCAAAAATGTATAGGTTTGCTAGGTTTCTCTAAGTGCCGGCAGAGCTAGGGTTCAAAAACTACAGCTAGGCACTTTGCAAAAAAAGGGTCATTTCTCACCGTGAAAATGTGGTGCGTCCGTGTTGCGTTTTGCGCTGCTTCCTGTCGCGGGCACTAGGCCTACCCACACAAGTGAGGTACCATTTTTTTTGGAAGACCTTGGGGAACGTGGGGTGGGTGGAATTTTGTGGATTCACGCAGATTCCAGAACTTTCCACCACAGAAAAGTGAGGAAAATGTGTTTTTTTTGCCAATTTTTTAGGTTTGCAAGGGATTCTGGGTAACAGAACCTGGTGAGAGCCAGTCAAGTCACCCCATCCTGGATTCCCCTCGGTGTCTACTTTTCAAAAATGTATAGGTTTGCTAGGTTTCCCTAAGTGCCGGCAGAGCTAGGGTTCAAAAACTACAGCTAGGCACTTTGCAAAAAGGGTCATTTTTCACTGTGAAAATGTGGTGCGTCCACGTTGCGTTTTGCGCTGCTTCCTGTCGTGGGCACTAGGCCTACCCACACAAGTGAGGTATCATTTTTTTCGGAAGACCTTGGGGAACGCGGGGTGGGTAGAATTTTGTGGATCCACGCAGATTCCAGAACTTTCCACCACAGAAAAGTGAGGAAAATGTGTTTTTTGCCAATTTTTTAGGTTTGCAAGGGATTCTGGGTAACAGAACCTGGTGAGAGCCAGTCAAGTCACCCCATCCTGGATTCCCCTGGGTGTCTACTTTTCAAAAATGTATAGGTTTGCTAGGTTTCCCTAAGTGCCGGCAGAGCTAGGGTTCAAAAACTACAGCTAGGCACTTTGCAAAAAGGGTCATTTTTCACTGTGAAAATGTGGTGCGTCCACGTTGCGTTTTGCGCTGCTTCCTGTTGCGGGCACTAGGCCTACCCACACAAGTGAAGTACCATTTTTTTTGGAAGACCTTGGGGAACGCGGGGTGGGTGGAATTTTGTGGATCCACGCAGATTCCAGAACTTTCCACCACAGAAAAGTGAGGAAAATGTGTTTTTTTTGCCAATTTTGTAGGTTTGCAAGGGATTCTGGGTAACAGAACCTGGTGAGAGCCAGTCAAGTCACCCCATCCTGGATTCCCTGGGTGTCTACTTTTCAAAAATGTACAGGTTGGCTAGGTTTCCCTAAGTGCCCGCAGAGCTAGGGTTCAAAAACTACAGCTAGGCACTTTGCAAAAAAAGGGTAATTTTTCATTGTGAAAATGTGGTATGTCCACGTTGCATTTTGAGCCATTTCCTGTTGTGGGCACAAGGCCTACCCACACAAGTGAGGTACCATTTTTATCGGGAGACTTAGGGTAACACAGAATTGTAGAGCAACTGTTATTACCTATTGACTTTCGATGCATTTCTGCCTTCCAAATGAAAGACAATGTGTAAAAATAAGTCATTTTGAAAAATGACCTATAATTCTCATGCTAGTATGGGTACTCCCAATTTCGGAAATGTGCAAATATCTACTGTTTCTAAAATCTACATTTTGTTCCCATTTCAGAAATACATAGGTGTCTTTCATAACAATTTTTCCATGTATACATTTTCCCAAAATAATTGCTATATACCCGGTACATAATAAAAAACCATTGGAAGATGCTGCTCAGTTATTGGCTCTGGGTTCGTCGGGTTCTTGGTGAACCTACAAGTCCTATATATCCCCACAACCAGAAAGGTCCAGCAGATATAACGGTATATTGCTTTCAAATAGCTGTCATAATTAGAAGAAGTTACAGGTGAAAACGTTGACACAAATGGCTGTTTTTTTCAACTAATTTTCAATTTTTCCTTTATTTAACTGTTAGTTTCTATAAGGAAAACTTTAAGGATCTACACAAATGACCCCTTGCTGAATTCAGAATTTTGTCTACTTTTCAGAAATGTATGGCTTTCCAGGATCCATTATTGGTTTCATACCCATTTCTACCATTAACTGGAAGGAGGTTAAAAGCACAAAAATAGCAAAAATAGGCTATGTCCCAGAAAAATGCCAAAACTGTGTAAAAAAAGTTGGTTTTCTGACAAAAGTCTGCTTGTCCCTGAAAGCTGGGAAGATGGTGATTTCAGCACCACAACCCCTTTTTGATGCCATTTGCAGGGAAAAAACAAGAGGCTTTCATCTGTAGCCCTTTTTCGCATTTTTCCCCAAAAAAACAATATTTTGCTGTATTTTGGCTAATTTCTGGGTCCCCTCCAGGGGAATCCACAAACCCTGGGTACCTTTACAATCCCCATGATGTTAGAAAAAAAGGACTCAAATTTGGCGTGGATACCTTATGTGGTCAAAAAGTTACAGGGGCCTAAGCGCGAACTACCCCAAATAGCCAAAAAAAGGCTTAGCACAGGGGGGGAAAAGGCCTAGCAGCGAAGGGGTTAAATCCAATAGGCATCTAACAGTGGTTTGTTATCACACTACACTAAAAGATGTGGACAGGTATTTGGTTACATGTAATCGCACAAATTTCCATGGTGGGTTGGTGTTTTGGTGTCCATCACCCACTCTGACAAGCCCTTGAAGTAGAAGATCTTCATTGTGATGACTTTTGTTAGGCCCTTTTGAGAGCGGTTGGATGTTGTTTTGCCAACTGTAATTCTGTACATATTTGTAGCTTATAAATGTATGAATGCTGGTTGCTAGTTTATGAACACTTCAAAAGGACTATGTAGGTTACATTGTCAAACCAATGTAAAAGCTACAAGCCCAATTTATTCACTGGGAAATGTTTCTTTGGAGTGATCAGGGTATAATAAATTATTAGGACAAAGCAAATACATCAGCCTCTCTTATTGTGAAAAGTATGTGAACGTGGATAGACTTTAAGATTGCATTGTTATTACACTGTACTAAAGCCTATAAGCATGTATTTTATAGGGATGTGTGAAATTTGCATGTTTTGCTTTCCATCAATTAACACAATCTTTTTGTGCAAAATATGTCCTAACATTTCTCTCAAAGAAAAAGTGTGAAAAACACAAGTGTGCAAAACAAAATGCTTGTGTTCTGATTGTTTGCTTTGTTCCTGTAGTCCCACACTATGATTTTACCATTAACTGTGTGTAAATATGCAACATGGTGTAATGGCAGAATTTCGGGAATTCACATTTTGCCAGTATCTAGTATTTTATTACATGGAATCTCATAGATTACTATAGGAGGCAACGGTTTTGGTGACCCACCCAAATGAATTATGGGTACAGAAGATTTTCACTATGGTAATCCTTATTAGACTTTATTAGTTGGGATTTTATAGCATTTTGACAACTGCAATTTTGTACATATTTGTAATTTTAATTCTGTGCAGCTGATAGGTGTCTTGTGGGTAGGTTTATGACCAACTCAGTAATTCTGAGTTTATTATAGTGAATTATAAAGATTATCTGCCTGATTGCTTATAATGAACTGGTACGATAATGGCTGTAGGCCTGACACACTGATTTTGTAAAGCATATGTTAAAGTCAGTGAGGATTAATGGTGGGTTGTTATTTGTCTGTATTAAAGCCTAAAGATAGGTATTTTGTCACTTGAAATCGCACAAATTACCTTTGTATGGAAGCATTTTGGTATTGGTTACCCCCTGCCAAACACCGGGGGTTGAAGATTTTCACTGTAATAATTCTAGCTAGAATCTTTTGCAGAAGGTGCGCCAGGATTAGCTGTCAGCCAAGATCTTGTAATGAAACAATAGTTATATGATACATACATCAATATATATAAATATTTTTCCATATACAGACATCAATATATATATATATATATATATATATATATATTTTTCCATATAGATTAATTGAGAGCCTTTGGGTAAGACTTCTTCAGCCACTGGTCTGTCTGAGTGTCATTTACACTCTGCTTCCATTAATGACAGTGTACTGCCTGGGATAATGGTTCAGTGCACTTCAGTTGTTGGCTCTATTGCCCTGTGAATGATGGTAATGCACATCCACCTGAAAATGAATGTGCTTCAGAGTTAGCCAGTCCTTTAGTTTTCAATTTTCAACTTTAAAAGTTCCCCTTCCTTTTCTTTGCTTCCCATCTTTTTATTTAAACTTTTCTTAAAAGGATACTACAGCTCTCTAGCAGCACTAATGGGTTGCTTGCTTGCTTGCACTTTATTTCATCTGCAGTGCGCCACATCCTACATGGCCATCTCCTATAAACAAGGTGACCATTATGGAATGTTTTTGTCCATAGGGTATCACTGTTGTACCATTCGAAGATGACTAACACAGTGAATCAAAGCATGGCGGTTGTGCTGGAACTTTAAACATCAATAAACTATGTACACTATGGACACCCAGTAATATATTTAGTTTCATTATTGCAAGCGTATCCCCGTTTAGATAGCAACATGTTTTCTGGTTTCTTGTTTCTACTTGTATTCTTTTAATCCATCTTGTATACATTGTTAAGTGTGTATTTTGTATTGTGGTTGTGTGAGAGTTAATGCAAGAATGCATCAGTAAATGATAAATGGATGCTTAAGTGCAAGATGAATGACAGCGTGCATGTATAATGACTTATTGAGTTTCTCAACCCATAAATGACACAAAGGTACTTTCGTTTGTAAGACAGGCATATTGGTATTGCCAGTGCTTGTTGATTGGTGACTGGATCTGTGATGTTAACCAGTTGTACTTAGGAAATGTATGTTCACTTAACATATAGGGGCTTACTACGATGTCCCGTTGCGAATTAGGAAACGCTCGACCATAAGTCGGCGGTTCCGACTGCCTGATTTAGATGCGACTACCCATAGGGTGGTCGGAAACATCCATTCCACAATAGAAGCTTGTGCGGCAGGCGGAATAGGCCCGCAGCACAAGCTTCCATTGTAAAATGGAGTTTTGCAAACATTCCTGCACCGTGTGCAGGCACCATATGCTGCCTGCCACACAGTGCAGGGATGTTGAGGGGGGCAACCAGGTCCCATTGTGGAGGGCCGGGGTAAGGGGACCATGCTAGGGGCCACCAAAGACACTTTCCAACACTTTGCCATCATAATCCAGACGCCGAAGTCGAGCCTGGCTCCACCTTCATCAGGCTATTATGGTGTGTTCTGTCGGAAGCATCGCGAATGGTACCTCCACCCGATGCCTCTGCCCGCTGCATCATAATGCGGGAGCGGACCGCAATGAATGCGGCGGCGGACCGCAATGTCAGATGTTGGGTGGACTGCTACCGACGGTCGGTCGGTTGCGATCCACCCAACATCGTAATCGGGCCCATTGGGTTAGCAGTCAAAGAGTTTACTCAGTCTCTCCATTCCATTTAGGGTGGTGCAGTCCTCTTTGGCTAATTTGAAGTTGGTAGTGACGCATCTGGTAATGTATGGTGCTCAGAGCCAACCACACTGCAAAACCATTTGGGGGTATGTAAATACATAGGGCCTGATAGATGGGGTAAATTTAAATTCTAAGTAATTCACACTTTTGAGTACGTTTTCTACTTTTTTGCTGAACACAAAATCTGATTATTTGGATTTTGCAACCAGTCAAAAAGTAGTAAACTTACTCAAAAGTGTAATCTACTCAAAAGTGTATAGCCCCAGGCCCTTCAATTTGATGATGACTTGTAAGTTACACTTTTCTAGTAAATTTTCACTGAGATTTTTTGTGAAAAGCCAACAGTAGTAAACTTTCTCAAAAGTGTAAATTACTCAAAAGTGTAAATTACTTAAAAGTGTAAGTCACGTTTGTGAATTAGGCCCATAGTGTACAGTTAGTTGTATGTCTCAGCTACCTGGCCATGTATTAAAATTCATGAATGTGCAAAACAGGGAAGGGTGAGGGAGCACCGGAGTGATTGGGTGGTGAGTTCGAGGGAGTTTGGCGTCAGGCGGCATGTGAATGTCGCAAATCGTAGATGTGAACTACATTTTAAGGAGCTCATATCCGCAATATATTGTGAACTAATGTCAACGATTATACACAATCGTTTTTGCCAGTGATCAAAGCTACCTGAACCACAGTAGTCAACGGCTGATAGCCCCTTTGTATGAATGTATATATGTGTGTATGTATGCATGTATGTATGTATGTATGTATGTATGTATATATGTATTTATGTATGTATATAGGTATGTTGTGTGATGGCATTATAATTGTTGTGATCTGTGTTTTCATCTTGTTAGGTATGATAAGAGCCTACAAATGGCACGATGGCAAGACAAATGAAGGATTCCTTTTGGGGGAGTGAAAGAAGGGAGGAAAGACTGCAGGACAGTCATTATGAGAATCTGAAATGGTTGGAGGAGTTCAGACAGAGGAGACTAGCTACTACATATATTTAGATCGGTCTACTCTACAGGGATTTAAAGTGTTTTGTGATAACTCAATGTCATCACAGGGGGGAACTGATGTTGCGGAAACCGCATTTTATTTGTAGGTGTGCAATATATTCACATGTGTAGAGCACACCTGCATATAATACTTTGCTGTATTACCGTGAAGTGTTAGAATTTCGAAATGTGATAACATGAAACGTATTGTGTTACAGCCATTAAGTAGTAACATAGAGAATGAATGCAGAACTTGAATGTAACACACATAAAATATTAACTTGAAGAGCTTGTATTGTGGTATTGACATCTATTCATGTACTAATATCGATATTAATCGTGTAATTTTACATCTAGGTAATGTATTAATTGAATGTGCCTTATTTCCTATGCAATTTCTTAAAGCTCACATTCTATTTTCTAATGTTAGCTGAATTTTGTAAACCTGAAATGCATTTCCCTGGAAACTCTCACTTTAGAATTAATTGCAGAATTTCATGTATGCTGTGGAATTTGTTCTTTCTAACGTTTTGTGTTGCAGGTGGAAGAAGCACCCTTGTTAGCTAGAATAATGTCTTTAGTTTATTAGTCAGGCAAGGAAAGAAGGAGGTACATCATAACCTTGAGTCAATAAAGAAATGCTGTTGTGTTTCACACTGGAGAAGGCTTAGGAATCAAGGTTATCTTGTTGCAAATCAAGAACACTGTTATCCCATGGAAAACTACTGTTAAGATCGTGCTCAGAACAGATGGCGTGACTCGCAAAGAATCTTGGGAAAGATACCTGTAATAATGCGATGTTGAGAGTAGGGAAAGTGCCCCACTCCTTCTTAGCCTTCGGAGAGAGAGCATCTTAGAGCAAGGTCTGTCTCGGATGCTTCATGCTACATGACCCATTATTGTGGAGAGACTTCTTAGGGAGACTCAACAGACTGACACCTTTTAACTTTCCTGTCTGAAAATGATTATGTAGGGATGTCATTTTAGTGCTGGTGTAGGGATAGATTAATGCTTTATATTCATCAACCCTCGATGCAAGGAAACTTGGAGTCATGCTTTCTGATCCTCTGTAGTCTGCTTCTTGAATTAATTGTTTTGTTTATGTTGCACCATTTAAACTGGATCGTAGGTTTGGCTTAATGCTGATTACGATGTATTTCTACACTCTCATTTTGAGGTGAGGTATCTCTATGTCCAGTTATTTTTGACATTATAATAAATTAACTAACCTTACGTTGTTGTCTGTGGTTACTATGTGTCGAGAAAATTTCCTGAAAAATTGATTGGCAATAATAACGATTTTCTACTTTCTACGCTTACATGTTGCTAAAAAGAATCATTGGATTGTGATTCTAGGATAGGTCTAGCACTTATGGGCCCGGCCCTTTCAGTTGGTAGCATAGTAGGATGGTTAGCACATGAAACGAGGGGAGAATCCAGAACTAGTTTAGAAAAGGTGGAACTTAGAACCCCAGAGTCCCAAAATAGAGCCCAATGACTGAGAATGAAGAGCAACGGAATCTGGCGGAGACTAACGGAATTTGATTGTGTGGCGAGATTAGCGGCAAACGGAGGAGTGAGTATCAATAGGGTGTATGTCATGTGTTAGATTGTGGGGATGAATTGATTGTGTGATGTCTTGCTGAGTTGGTGTGAGAGTCGAGTGAATGTGGTTTTGGGCCGGACCAGATCCAAGGATTGAGATTTGCGTTTCAGGTCCTGAAGTGGCCTAAGATCCTGGGATATAATAAATGGTTCAAAGACCCTGAGATTGATTATGATTGTCTGACTGAAGAAGTGAGGTGTTATCGTGAGACGTCATCAACAGTTCCACTTAAGACAGGGAACTTTGTGTGAATGGGAAGTATAGGAATCGTTTAGTGGACCTTGTGTACAGAGGTGAACTATACTGATTCAGGTGACCAGCGCAGGTCGAGGGTCACCGTGCATGAATGTTCTTGGATGATTTAATTCTATCGCTCTTTTAGATAGCAGACAATTACAGAGTTTAAGACGAGTGTGTGAGTGAATGCGTGCAGACAAATTGTAAAGGAGGTTGAGCCGCTGTGAGGAGTGAAGGTGATGTCAGAGTGTGCTGTGCTGCGATAGGTCGATTGGTGTAAAACCGTGCTGGGATTGGTTGGTTGTCATCGGGAAATTGTGGTTGAAGAACCTGTCCATCTGAAGAGTTTGAATAAATTGTACTTTAATCATGTGTTGTTTTAGGGTTTTGCTGGATCCTTTCAGGGGTGATCAAGGGGTTGTTACTCGAGTGGGCGAAGAGGCGCCACCCGATGATACTCCAGCTCATTATGTGGCGAGAAAAGTAGGGCTCCACACTATAATTTGGCTTTAAAATTGGCATAAAATCACTGAAAAAGATGGGTGAATTGTCATTTCCATGTTTTGGTTCATTTTGGTTGGACATGTTGCACCAGTTGAGAGAAGTGATGTTTGTGCTGCGACCTTTGCCTAGACGAACACAGTTTGAGGCGTTAGGCGCATGGATACGTGCAGCACATGCAAAGAAGAGGGAAATATACAAAGGGAAGATGAGGAAAGCTTTGAGGGCATGTCAGGAAGTGCAATGGGATGCACAGCTTAAGAGATGGAGAGTGGATACTATTGAGGGAGAAAGGTTGTACCCAATGTTGGTAGGAGAGGGAGATCCTCAGAATCGGAATAGAAGGGAAAATGGAAATGATGGGAGTGATACTGATGACAGCGAGCTGGATGCATTGTTATCTGAATGTCCACCACCTTATATTCTGCAATCAGAGGAGGGAAGGTGAGAGTTGGTGAATACAGCAAATGTGGAAAGTGTGTCGACACCTCAAACAGGTCCTAGTACAGGAGTTGTGTGAAGGATATCCATAGGAGTAGGGGGACAGGAGTGTCTGCCTTATGGGGTATGAAACAGAATGGAGTTAGCGCTGCTTCACGGTTACCAGAAGGTCTTACAGTACCGCTCACTATTGGACCTGTTGTTCCTGTGTATGACCCGAGCTCAGTGGGAAACCTTAGTCAGCGACAGTCCATTCAGGTGGAAGGAACTAGATTGAGAAGGTCAGGGAACACGAGTGGAAATCACCCGTCTCTAGTGCCTGTGGAATCTAGTACCCCTTTACCAGCTACTGCTGATCCTTCTGGAATACGCGTGAGTTCCAGTACCATACGCTCTATACCCATGGCAAGCATTAGTTCAGACCTGAGGATGTGGGAAACAGCAGTGAGAGGACCAACAGGTATAGCATCAGAAGCAAGTGCAAGTCAGGGAGTTGCTGGAAATCAACAAGTCCTAGGGGTTGCAGACTTAGAGAAGTGGTTGAGAGATCACAATAACAGCAAGGAAGGTCAGCGTAGTACATCAGGTCAGGGAACCTTCAAGGCTGCAGTAAAGGCGAAACTATTGGATGTGGTGAGGTTGAAGGCTGAGGTAGATGAGTGAATGGGTGAGTGAGTGAGTAAATTCTCATCAGTGAAAATTTACCCTTGGAAAGAATAGAGACCTATGAGTCAGATGACCTGTTGTTTATAGCGAAAGATGTCACCCGCAAAGCGAGAAGAGCACATGAGAAGCTGTCAGAACTAGCTCAGAGGTACGAAGTAGACTTGTCTCGAACAAAATTGTTACAGGGGAATCATGGGCTTAACTACAGTGACCAGGAGCTGGAGGAAAAGAGAGTGATGGGACTGAAAATACATATCCGAGAGTTGGTTATAGAAATAAGGGCTTGAAGCATGCTGGATGAGTGGGAGGAAAGGTGGTCTAAGAAGAAGAGTACGAGAGGGGTGACAGGGGAAGCACCACCTCCAGGAGGGGGAACATCGGGAGTTGAGCCATATCCGTTACGTACGGCATGTGCATGTTTCTTGGAGTAGGGGTGACCTAGCTGCATTCACAAATGATTTCCCCAGGTTGAAGAAAAACCTGCCGAATGGTACAAGCAAGTCGATCATTTTGTTGAAATCTCGAAAGTGTTGTGGATTGATTTGAACACCTTGTTTGAAATTGTGGTTCCTAGTGATCTATGGTCTGCATGCAAAATTGCTATTGAGTGGCCTGCTGCTGAACCAGAGAGGGATCATGTAACTCATGGTCCTTCGCCCTTGGTTATGAAGAAGTATGAGCACGTGATCACATGGTTGCAGCCCAAAATAGCCCCTCAAGACATCTGTTAGATTTGGGGGTCTCTAGTTGGCAGAGGTAGGTACCTTTGTCCAAATAGGGACCCTTGAGTCTAGTCAGGGAAAGTAGGTACACTCCTGAAATAACCCCTGCTCACCCTCTTGGTAGCTTGGCACGAGCAGACAGGCTTAGTTCAGAGGCAGTGTGTAAAGCATTTGTGAACACATACAGTAATCAAGTGACAACACTACAAATGGACACCACACAGGTTATATATTTATAAAAATAGGTATACTTTATATATATTTATCACAAGACCATAAACGACAAAAATAATCCACAATACTGTCAAGAATGCTTAGTTCTGATCAAAAAGGCTTAATTCAAGGTTCTGTGCGAGTCGGTAGCCTCCTCCGGCTACGGCGGTGTCGAGAACATATAGAGTCTAACAGATCCAGCTGACCGCGTCGAGACGGGCCAACACAGCGGAGACAGACTCGGTCACAGTACCTTTTACTTGAAGCGGCAGGCACGGGCGTGCGAGCCGGATGGCTGTTCGTCGCGGTCGCGATGCAAAAATGGAAGCGTTGCAGGACGCGTTGTCCCTCGATGCGGTGCAGGCAGCGGCTCGTTGACGTCGTCGAGACGGAGTCGGTGAGACCAGGGCCATGCGTTGCAGGGCCAGACGGTGCTTCGATGCGGTGCTGGCATGTTGCGGTGCGGCGACGGAGCCGGATTCAGGAGCTGGCGTCGATCAGTCCGGACAGCGGTGCGAGTCGGGCGGTGCGTCGCAAAGCGTGCGAGCGGTGCCCAACTCCGGTGCAGTCACAGGACTCGAACTCAGCAGCAGTGACCGTGTCGGTCGGACCAGTTCGATTCGGCGTAGCGAAGCGTTGCAGGACGCGTTGTCCCTCGATGCGGTGCAGGCAGCGGCTCGTTGACGGAGTCGGTGAGACCAGGGCCGTGCGTTGCAGGGCGAGACGGTGCTTCGATGCGGTGCTTACAGGACACCGAGTCGGTCGTGAGAGTCGGTCACAGCTCCCTACCTCTGTAGCCACTGAAACAGAGTTTCCAGCAGCAATTCACAAAGGGGTGAAGTCCAATGGTCCTGGGACTTCGGTCAGGGGGCAAGCTCTCTTCCAAGCCCTTGGAGATCCTTCACAAGTTGATGAAAGTCACAGCAAAGCAAAGGTTCCTGTCTCCTTTCTTTGGCAGTCAGGCAAACCACTGCAGGCCAATCCCCCAAGCAGCACTTCAGGCTTAGGGATAGTCTCTCCTCAGTTTCTTCTTGGTTCCGCTCCTCAGCAAAGGTTTCTTCTTGTTCCCAAAAGTGAACTAATTTTCCTGGGGTCTGGGTGCCCCTCTTATACCCTGATTCTCTTTGTTCTCTGGAGGCAGAGAGGCCTCTGCCTAGTCCAAAACCAGTTCTGGTCAGTCCTGGAGCACTTTGTTTTTCTGACTCCTTCCTTCCTTTCAGAATGTGGGGCAGAGTGCTCAGCCGCCCGGCAGGAGGTGGAGCCAGCATTGTGGAAGGCAGGCACAGCCCTATTCAGACCCAGGTGCAACTCCTCCCTCCACTCTGGATGCAGATCTTTCTATTCAGCCCTGCGCTGACTCACCCTGTCTCCTGTAGCCACCCCCAGCCTCTGTCACTCAATCTCCAGACAAGGAATACACAACCTAGCAGAGGCAGGCTTGGATAGTTAGGCAAGAAAATACCCACTTTCTAAAAGTGGTATTTTCGAACACAGAATGTTAAAACCAACTTCACTAAAAGATGTATTTTATCATCCTGAGTTCAGGCATACTAAATTCGTTTTTCTACCATGTTCCTGGGTCAGTTCTGACTATAAGGTGTAATAGTCAGTCTGCCCATTCTGGCCTATGGGGAGCAGGTAGCCTTGCAATAGTGAAAACGAAAATGGCTGTAATTCACTATTAGGACATGCCACACACACCAGGGCATGTCCTACCTTATACTTACAATGCACCCTGCCCTAGGGCCTACTTTAGGGGTGACCAACATGCAGTAAAGGGAAGGTTTAGGGACTGGTAAGTGGGTGTACTCACCAAATCGACATGGCAGCCCTAGGCTGCACACAGGCTCTGCGATGGCAGGCCTGAGACACATTTTACAAGCCGCTTCTGTGGGTGGCACAACCAGTGCTGCAAGCCCACCAGCGGCATTGGATTTACAAGCCCTGGGCACACTGAGTGCACTGTACTAGGGACTGACAAGTAAACCAATCATCCAATCATGGAGTCACTAATACATATATCAATTAACGATAGGGAGCACTTGCACTTTGGCACTGATTAGCAGTGGCAAAGTGCCCATGAGCATCTAGTCCAGCAAAAACATATCGGCAACAGTGGAGGCATTACGAAAAAATGGAACGGAGACCCACGCCAAGGATGCCAGGTCTAACACGTGTCCCCTCCAGCTGAAATGTGGGGAGAACTATCCTACCCCTAGGGAGTTCTCATCGCTAAGGCGGAAAAATCTGGACAGTCCATCAGCATTGGCGTGTTCTGTACCAGGGCGGTGTTCCACCGTAAAGTCCATCCCCTGTAGGGAAATGGACCACCTCAACAGCTTTGGATTCTCACCCTCATCTGCATCAACCATCTGAGGGGCCTGTGGTCTGTCTGAACCCGGAAGTGAGTCCCAAACAGGTATGGTCTCAGCTTCTTCAGTGCCCAGACCACAGCAAATGCCTCACGCTCAATAGCACTCCATCTCTGTTCCCGGGGAAGTAACCTCCTACTGATGAAGGCTACAGGTTGGTCTAGGCCCTCCTCATTGATCTGTGATAGAACAGCCCCTACACCATGCTCTGAAGCGTCGGTCTGAACAATGAACTCATTGGAGAAGTTGGGTGCCTGGAGCACAGGCGCCGTGCACATGGCAGTCTTCAAGGTGTCAAAAGCTTTCTGACAGGCGTCAGTCAAAATCACTTTCCTGGGCTGCTTCTTGGAAGTCAGCTCGGTCAAGGGGGCAACAATGCTGCCATACCCCTTGACGAATCTCCGGTAATACCCGGTGAGTCCTAGGAAGGCTCTCACCTCTGTCTGGGTCTTGGGGGCTCCCAAGCCAGAATGGTATCAATTTTCGGTTGGAGGGGCGCCACCTGGCCGCTCCCAACCTGGTGTCCCAAGTACACCACAGAACCCTGCCCAATCTGGCACTTACTCGCCTTGATTGTGAGGCCTGCCCTCCGCAGCGCCATCAACACTTCCCAGAGGTGACGCAGATGTTCTTCCCAACTGGAACTGAACACTGCGATGTCATCCAGCTAGGCGGCACTGAAATCCTCCAGTCCAACCAACACCTGGTTGACCAACCTCTGAAAGGTGGCAGGGGCATTCTTCATCCCAAAGGGCATCACCCGGAACTGGTAGTGCCCATCTGGTGTGGAGAATGCTGACCTCTCTTTGCCCCATCAGTCAAGGCGATCTGCCAGTACCCAGACGTTAAGTCAAACGTGCTGAGGTACCGCGCAGCCCCTAACCGATCTATGAGCTCATCAGCTCTGGGGATGGGGTGGGCGTCAGTCCTGGTGACGGAATTGAGTCCCCTGTAGTCCACACAGAACCGGAGTTCTGGTGTGGCACCAGGCGCTGCAGCCTTTGGAACCAAGACCACTGGGCTGGCCCAAGGGCTGTTAGAGGACTCAATTACCCCTAGCGCAAACATCTTGGAGACCTCCTCCTTGATGCAGGCTCTGACCCTGTCAGTCACCCTGTAAGCCTTGTGCTTCACAGGAAGACTGTCCCCAGTGTCCACATCATGGACGCACCAATGAGTGACACTGGGAACCAGGGAGAACAGGTCAGGGAACTGTCCCAACAGTTGGCGACAGTCACCCTGCTGCTCAGGTGTCAGGGAGGTAGAGAGGTTTACTCCCTCCACTGATCCATCTTGCTCTCGGGCTGACAGGAGGTCAGGAAGAGGCTCGGTCTCCTCCTCCATTCCATCATCTGTAGCTAAGAGCATGCCCACTTGGGACCTCTCCAAGTGGGGCTTCAGGCGGTTCACATGCAGGACCCGCAAGGGGTTCCTGGGAGACTGCAAGTCCACCAAATAGGTAACTGGACTCTTGCGCTCCACCACCGTAAAAGGGCCGGTCCACCTGTCCTGGAGCGCACAGGGCTCCACAGGGGCCATGACCCACACTTTCTGACCAGGCTGAAGCTCTACCAGAGTGGCATTCTGGTCGTACCACCGCTTCATCTCCTCCTGGCTGGCTTCCAGATTTGCCTCAGCAAGTCCTCTGAAACGCCTAGTCTGGTTCCTGAAGGCCAGCATGTAACTGTATACATCCTGGGGAGGTTTCCTGGGAGATTGCTCCCAGCCTTCCTTGACCAAACTCAGAGGTCCTCGCACCGGGTGTCCATAGAGGAGCTCAAAGGGACTGAACCCTAGAGACTTCTGTGGCACCTCCCGGTATGCAAACAACAGGCATGGTAAGAGGACGTCCCATTTACGCCTCATGGGTTCTTCCAGACCCATAATCATGCCCTTGAGGGTCCGGTTGAATCTCTCAACCAGCCCATTTCCTTGAGCTTGGTAAGGAGTGGTGAACTTGTAAGTTACACCGCACTCCTGCCACAGGGACTTCATGTACTTGGACACGAAGTTGGTACCTCTGTCAGACACCACCTCTTGAGGGAATCCCACACGTGAGAAAATTCCCATCAGTGCCCGTCCCACCACGGGGGCCGTCACTGTCCTCAGAGGGATGGCTTCAGGGTACCGGGTGGCATGGTCCACCAAGACCAGGTTAAACCTGTTGCCCATGGCTGTCTTGGGGTCCAGTGGCCCCACAATGTCAATACCCACCCGTTCAAAGGGGTGCTGACCACAGGGAATGACTGGAGAGGAGCCTTGTGCTTCCTCCCACTCTTTCCACTTGCCTGGCAAGTCTGGCATGTCCTGCAGTGAGTGGCAGCACTCCTGCGCATCTGGGGCCAATAGAAATGGGTAACAAGCCTGTCAAAGGTCTTGTCCTGCCCCAGATGTCCTGCTAACGGTACATCATGAGCCAACCCCAGTAGGAAGGCTCTGAAGCGTTGGGGTACCACCAGCACACGGGCTGACCCAGGCTCAGCAACCTTAGGCTCTGAATACAGGAGACCATTCTCCCAGTAAATCCAATGTGATCCAGACTGATCACCTGCTGCCTGGTCTGTGGCCTGTTGCCTCAGACCCACGAGAGAGGGGCATGCGTTCTGCTCCTCGCAGAACTCTTCCCTGGAGGGTCCTCCTTCTTGCTGCCAATGGGTCAGCTCAGGTAGGTCCCCCAGTTCAGCTACCTGTTCCCCTGTAGGCTCCAGGGCATCCCCCTCTGGGTCTGCCTCCTCCTGGACCGTGGGAACTTCGGGGCCGGTTTCCCGCGCCCCCTGCCTCTCTCTCTCCGGCAGGCACCTGGGCCTCCCTCTCAGGCTCCAGGTCCTCTTGAACACCTTTCGCTGCCATTGACTGGGTGGTCACACATGCCCAATCAGGCAAGCCCAACATTTCTAAATGCGCACTCCGCTCCACCTTAGCCCAAGGTGAGCTCTCCAAATCGTTCCCTAACAAACAGTCAACAGGCATGGCTGGCCTCACAGCTACTTGAAGAGTACCCGAGACCCCCCACTCAAAGGGAACCTGAGCCACCTTGCAGTGACTCTCTGTGTTGTCAGCGGCAACAACCGGATAGAATGCATCAGGGATAACCTGCTCTTTAGACACCAGGTGACACTTGACAGCTGTCACACTGGCTCCTGTGTCTCTCAGAGCCTCCACCCTATGGCCATTGATGGTCACCCACTGCCTGTATTTCTTAGTGTTCTCAGGCAGCGGGATCCTAGGGACCATCTCAGAGTCTCCTAATGAGACAAGGGAAAACACTGTGGGATCCCCCACCTTGGGCACCCAACTCCTCCCCAGGGCTACACTACCCAACTGCCGGGGGACTGCACTAGTGGGTGCTGGTTTTCCATGCAAAGGGCAACGAGGATCGTTTGCCTTGTGGCCAGGGGCGCCACACTTGTAACATACCAGTGGTCCTTGGTGAACAGGGGGCCTGTCAGGGCCACTGGCTTCTTCTCAGGGGAGGCTGGGAACCTTTCCCTTGGTTCCCTTGGGGTCTACTTTGGGGCCCTTTATGGAACTCCTTCTGTTTACCCTTGTCCCCCCACTCTTCTGCTGGGGACCCTGCCCACCCTTGGCGGAGTCTCCCACGTGACCCTTGTGGACCCGGGTACTCACCCAGCGGTCCGCCTCCTCAGCAAGCTGCCTAGGGTTAGTCAGCTTACTATCAATCAGGTGCTGGCGTAGCTCAGGAAAACAATTACCGGACAAGTGCTCCCAGGCAATCAAATCAAAGAGCGCCTGAAAATCAGTCGCTTTGCTACCCTTTACCCAACCATCCAAGGCTCTGCAAAAGAAGGTCACATATTCAACCCAGGTACTGCTTTCAATCTTACTACAGTTCCTGAACCTTTGCCTATAAAGCTCAGGGGTCAAACCATACCTAGTCATTAAGGCATCCTTCATGTGGCTGTACGAATTATAGACTTCAGAGGGCAAATCTAACAAGGTATCCCGCCCTTCACTGAGGAACCGTCCCCACAACCCCGCTCCCCAATCCTTCTCAGGGACCCGGTGGGAAGACATGGCTACCTCATAGGCTTTGAACCACTGCCCAATGTCATCATTTAAAAAAATTCCTTAACCACATCTTTTGGAATATACACCCTAGCTTCAACAGGCACAGGCGGTACACTGCCACCAGAGGGAGTAATCTCTAAGCTCTTGGCCTTCAATTCCAACTCCTCAAAACTTTCTCATGTTCAAACTGCATTTTCTTTTCCTCTAGGGCTAATTTCCTAGTTTGCATTTCGAATTCTAACTGCCCATTCAGCTTGAGCTTGGTCAGCTCCATTTCGTGCATCCTACTCTCTTTCCTGTCCTCCAACTCCTCTGGAGACAGTCCTCTGGCAGAAACACTGCTACCTACTGGGGAAGGTGGTCTTCTAGCCCCTAGACCCAATAGCCCCTCCAGCTGCCCTTCTGCATTCTCAGCCCCCTCCACAGGGGCACTCCTTGATTCGACCCAGGCCCTCAGCGCCTTTTGGAAGTCCTCCTTCCTGGAGAGCCCGGTCATGGACACTTTAAACTTTTTGCAGATTTGCCTGAGCTGCTTAAGGGTGTAGCATTCTAGCCTCTCTTCTTCCCAATCACACTCAACAGAGGCTACTGATGCTGGTTTCTCCATAGTGACTGAACTTGGCATTTGCAAAAATAGGAAATCCCAGAAAAAATGCTATAAAAGTATGTGGTTGCGTTTTGGTCTGCACTCACTAAGTAGTGTTCACCAATCACTGTACATGAGTCACAAATGCAAGTCCAGAATCCTCACCGCTGACCACCAATGTTAGATTTGGGGGTCTCTAGTTGGCAGAGGTAGGTACCTTTGTCCAAATAGGGACCCTTGAGTCTAGTCAGGGAAAGTAGGTACACTCCTGAAATAACCCCTGCTCACCCTCTTGGTAGCTTGGCACGAGCAGACAGGCTTAGTTCAGAGGCAGTGTGTAAAGCATTTGTGAACACATACAGTAATCAAGTGACAACACTACAAATGGACACCACACAGGTTATATATTTATAAAAATAGGTATACTTTATATATATTTATCACAAGACCATAAACGACAAAAATAATCCACAATACTGTCAAGAATGCTTAGTTCTGATCAAAAAGGCTTAATTCAAGGTTCTGTGCGAGTCGGTAGCCTCCTCCGGCTACGGCGGTGTCGAGAACAAACAGAGTCTAACAGATCCAGCTGACCGCGTCGAGACGGGCCAACACAGCGTAGACAGACTCGGTCACAGTACCTTTACTTGAAGCGGCAGGCACGGGCGTGCGAGCCGGATGGCTGTTCGTCGCGGTCGCGATGCAAAAATGGAAGCGTTGCAGGACGCGTTGTCCCTCGATGCGGTGCAGGCAGCGGCTCGTTGACGTCGTCGAGACGGAGTCGGTGAGACCAGGGCCGTGCGTTGCAGGGTGAGACGGTGCTTCGATGCGGTGCTGGCAGGTTGCGGTGCGGCGACGGAGCCGGATTCAGGAGCTGGCGTCGATCAGTCCGGACAGCGGTGCGAGTCGGGCGGTGCGTCGCAAAGCGTGCGAGCGGTGCCCAACTCCGGTGCGGTCACAGGACTCGAACTCAGCAGCAGTGACCGTGTCGGTCGGACCAGTTCGATTCGGCGTAGCGAAGCGTTGCAGGACGCGTTGTCCCTCGATGCGGTGCAGGCAGCGGCTCGTTGACGGAGTCGGTGAGACCAGGGCCGTGCGTTGCAGGGCGAGACGGTGCTTCGATGCGGTGCTTACAGGACACCGAGTCGGTCGTGAGAGTCGGTCACAGCTCCCTACCTCTGTAGCCACTGAAACAGAGTTTCCAGCAGCAATTCACAAAGGGGGTGAAGTCCAATGGTCCTGGGACTTCGGTCAGGGGCAAGCTCTCTTCCAAGCCCTTGGAGATCCTTCACAAGTTGATGAAAGTCACAGCAAAGCAAAAGTTCCTTTCTCCTTTCTTTGGCAGTCAGGCAAACCACTGCAGGCCAATCCCCCAAGCAGCACTTCAGGCTTAGGGATAGTCTCTCCTCAGTTTCTTCTTGGTTCCGCTCCTCAGCAAAGGTTTCTTCTTGTTCCCAAAAGTGATCTAATTTTCCTGGGGTCTGGGTGCCCCTCTTATACCCTGATTCTCTTTGTTCTCTGGAGGCAGAGAGGCCTCTGCCTAGTCCAAAACCAGTTCTGGTCAGTCCTGGAGCACTTTGTTTTTCTGACTCCTTCCTTCCTTTCAGAATGTGGGGCAGAGTGCTCAGCCGCCCGGCAGGAGGTGGAGCCAGCATTGTGGAAGGCAGGCACAGCCCTATTCAGACCCAGGTGCAACTCCTCCCTCCACTCTGGATGCAGATCTTTCTATTCAGCCCTGCGCTGACTCACCCTGTCTCCTGTAGCCACCCCCAGCCCCTGTCACTCAATCTCCAGACAAGGAATACACAACCTAGCAGAGGCAGGCTTGGATAGTTAGGCAAGAAAATACCCACTTTCTAAAAGTGGTATTTTCGAACACAGAATGTTAAAACCAACTTCACTAAAAGATGTATTTTATCATCCTGAGTTCAGGCATACTAAATTCGTTTTTCTACCATGTTCCCTGGGTCAGTTCTGACTATAAGGTGTAATAGTCAGTCTGCCCATTCTGGCCTATGGGGAGCAGGTAGCCTTGCAATAGTGAAAAACGAAAATGGCTGTAATTCACTATTAGGACATGCCACACACACCAGGGCATGTCCTACCTTATACTTACAATGCACCCTGCCCTAGGGCCTACTTTAGGGGTGACCAACATGCAGTAAAGGGAAGGTTTAGGGACTGGTAAGTGGGTGTACTCACCAAGTCGACATGGCAGCCCTAGGCTGCACACAGGCTCTGCGATGGCAGGCCTGAGACACATTTTACAAGCCGCTTCTGTGGGTGGCACAACCAGTGCTGCAAGCCCACCAGCGGCATTGGATTTACAAGCCCTGGGCACACTGAGTGCACTGTACTAGGGACTGACAAGTAAACCAATCATCCAATCATGGAGTCACTAATACATATATCAATTAACGATAGGGAGCACTTGCACTTTGGCACTGATTAGCAGCGGCAAAGTGCCCATGAGCATCTAGTCCAGCAAAAACATATCGGCAACAGTGGAGGCATTACGAAAAAATGGAAGGGAGACCCACGCCAAGGATGCCAGGTCTAACAACATCGATTGGGTTAAGATAGATCGAACGCCCCAGGAGCCTAAAGGGTCAGTGCCTGTCTATTATGAAAGGCTCATGCAAGCCTTTAAGCAGTACAGTGGGTTGGACACACTCATCCCTAAAGACATGGGCCAATTCGTCTCAGGATTTGTGAAAGGACTGAGGCCAGAAATCAGCCTCATGATCCAGCAACATTTGGTCTGCTGTCAAAAAAAGTCAGTGGACAAACTTCTACGGTATGCCAGGTATTGCAGTGATGAGGTGGAATCTAAACATTGGAGGATAAAAGAAAATGTAATGTTGGTTCAAATGCGAAATGCACAGAAGGGAGAGCCAGGGCAGGCAACCGGAGGAACAGTAGTTCACAATCAAGGGAATGTCCCAGGAGTTGTTCAGGATACATCAGGTCCGGTGGGACAGGGAGGAGGAAGAGGTGTGCCCATAGATCCTAAAACAGGGATAGATTCCTATGTTGAAAAAGACAACTGCCTGTCATTTCTGTAACAAGATCGGGTATTGAAAGCGTAGGTGCCGCTTAAATCTGGCTAATCAGGTGCAGGAGGGATAACTCGTGCAAATGAGAGATGTGGTGAATCAGTTACTGACGGTGAAAAGGCCGAGATCTCTTAATGCAGGGGGGAATCACAACCAGTTAGTGCAAGTGCCACAACCTCTGGGAATCTCGCAGGGCAATCAAACCTATCATCTGATGCCCCTAATAGAAGCGCTGGATGGATTTGATCAGGACCCATCCTTATGACGGTGCCTGAGGGGGGAGGAAGACTGTACACTTGGCGCAGTCTTAGAGGTAGACGAGAATGGACCCTATGTAGAGGCAGATGTAGTTGGTCATCCCATTACATTCTTGATTGATACTGGTGCTACTGTGAGATCTGCAGTAGTCCCAAACCTACCCCTCTTTGATCCAAGTTGGAGGAGTTGCTAACAAAAGAATGACAAATCCTTTGACAGAAGAGGTGCCAGTGAAAATCGGAAGATTTCAGGATCATCACCAGTTTGTAGTATGTGATTCGAGTCCAGTCTGTTTATTAGGGCGTGACCTCTTGTGCAAATTGAATTGTACCATCTATTGTACGCCAAAGGGAATTGAGCTGCAGACTAATGATGAGGACATCGCTTTCAAGTTGGCGAATCAAAATCATTGTGTAGCAATGTTTCCTTTATTGACAGTTGTGGACATGCTACTGGACTTGATAGACACTGTCTCTCTAGTGGCATGGGACTTCACGGGAGAGGAAATCGGACTGATTCGAGGAGTCGAGTCAGTCCACATACAGATCAAGCCTAATGCAGAATTCCAGAGAACACCTTTGTGCAACCTGACCCCGGAAATGGTGGCAGGGATTACACCTGTGATTGAGTCCATGATTGTGCATGGCATATTGAAGGAGATCCTAGGAAGCCTGTGCAATTGGCCATCATGGGATTGCAGAAACCGAGCAGAAAGTATTGCATAGTTCAAGACCTTAGAAAGGTGAATAACATTGTGATTCCATATTGTCCTGTGGTACCGAATCCATCCGTAATCGTATTCCAGATCCCTTGTGAAGCTGTCTGGTTCACAGTGATTGACCTCTGTCAGGCATTTTTCTCCATTCCATTGCATGAGAAAAGCCAATTTTTATTTGTTTTCGGTCTAGAAATTGTGTCTTAACATGGTGTTGTATCCCTCAAGGGTATACTGAAAATCCATCCATCTTCAATCAGGTCTTGAAGTAGAAGCTTGAGAGCTTGATTTTGCCCCAAAACTCAATGCCAGTTCAGTACATTGATGACCACCTCCTTGCATCTGAAACATAGCAGGCGTATAGGGACGATACTATTGCCTTACTGAACCATCTGGCTGACAATGGGCATAAGGTGTCTACGAGCAAACTTCAGTACTGTCTGACTGAAGTTCAGTATTTGGGTCATTGAATTGAGGGAGGAAAGTGGAATGTGTCACCAGAACGAGTGGAGGTGATCATGAACATGAATCCGCCTACCACCCTGTAACGAGGGACGCCCTGACTTGGTAGAGGGTGATGGACCTGTTAACCCGGAGAAGAAGAAAACCCCTCTCCCCTCCCTTTTCTCCACAGCAGGAAGAGTGGGACTACATCGAAAGAAGAGGAGGGAGAGGTGAAGGCGAAATGGAGTACCGGCCCTTTAATTCGGACGACTGGTCAGCATGTCACGCCCCCAGTGATGACGTCGGGGAAGCCTGGCCCACAAAGGACGGAGGAAGTCGGAAGTCGGTGTGCATGTTCACCGGAGGCGACGAGGAGGGAGACGGAGGAGAAAGCAGAGCGGAGGAAGCGGGATCGAGCAGCGGGATGGTGCCAGTGAGTCTACGAGGCGGAGGAGAGCCAGGAGGCCAACGTTCCCGTGATTCGCCCAGCCACGCTCCAGGAGGAGCGTGGCTCTCGCAGGTACGCGAGCGTTTTGCGGGCTGGGTGGGAAAAAGAGACAGACTAGAGGGTTAACCCGTGGGGAATCCCTGCACCTGGAGTACCCTTCCCCGAGCACTTTTCCCTCACTCGTGTAGAAGTGTTGTGCACCGGGCGTTCCCATCACTACCCTCCCTTCACCGCAAGCAGGAACCCTATACTGACTGTAGACCCTTCTTTTGTTTTACATCGTCTACCTCCCCACAACGGACGGGTCCGAGCTGGAGGCAAGGAGAAGAGGCCGGACCTCTACGAGGGACCGAGACACCCAGGAGAAGACCCATCGGTCCCCCCTTCCATACTACAGACAAGCGGCCACAAAGAAGCGTGTTATAAAACCAATAAAACCCCCGTTACCACTACCCCGTCTCTGGCCTGTTATTGGCGACCCGCTACACACCCAAAAAGAGGTCAGGATGTTTTTGGGAATGGTTGGCTACTGCCGACAATGGATTCTGATTTTCTCCTCGATTGTAAAGCCTTTGCAGATGCTGACCCACAAAGATGTGAGTGAGCCGGTACCTTGGGATAACAACTGCTTGCTTGCCTTCTTGGAGCTGAGAGAGTGCCTTTGGCGCGCTCCAGCTTTAGGAATGCCTGATTACAACAAAGCATCTTCGCTGTTCTGCCACAAAAGGGAGGGTTGTGTTCTTTCTGTACTCACCCAGAAACATGGAGGTGCCTGTAGGACAGTGGCCTATTTCTCAGCTACATTAGATCCTGTAGCTTTAGCGTTGCCCGGATGTCTCAAATCCGTTGATGCAACATGTGTCAGCATTGAACGTTGTGAGAGCATTGTGATGGGTCATCCACTTACTGTGTACGTACCACACTCAATTGTGATGAGGACCAAAACATAGCATTTGACTAACAACAGGTTGACAAGACATGGACAGGTGTTGCTTGCTGCATAGAATGTGATTCTGAAGTGCTGTTCTGTGTTAAATCAAGCTACCTTGTTGCCTGTTCCAAATGCTGATGGGGAAGATTGTGAAGACCATGTCTGTCTCAACGGTGCTGAGCTTTGCACCAAGCCGAGATCTGACATTGTCGATGAACCATTGTCTGATCCCGATCAAGTCCTTTTTCTTGATGGTTCATGTCTAAGAGACAAAGAAGGTAATATGAGAGCAGCATTTGCTGTTTGTACAATCTCTGGAGTTGTGGAAGCTGCTTACCTACATGAAGTACACTTTGTGCAAGTAGCCGAGATCATTGCTTTGACCCGTGCATGCCTTATCTCTGAGCAGATCAGAGTAACCATCTATACCAATAGCCAATATGGTTTCGGTGTAGTTCAGGACTTCGGACACCTATGTTCGCAGAGAGGGTTCCTAACGTCATCAGGCTCTCCCATTAGGAACGGGGAATATGTGAGACAATTGCTGGAAGCATTGCAGGTACCAAAGGAAGTGGCAGTCGTTAAAAGCACTGCCCATGGGAAGGTAGAGGACTTTGTCACGAAGGGATATGCGTATAAAGTTGCTCGCTTTTGTGATATATATATGCATACATTTTCAATGGGGAAAATGTTGGCGAGAGTGCAGGGAAGACCGAACTCAACATGATGCTAGCTATTGCAGACACATGGGATGAAGTTAGGAATTTGCATATGGAAGCAACAGATCAGGAACAAGTGGGTTGTATCAGAGCAGGTTGTGAGATAGGAGAAAGTGACATATGGGTTTCAACTGATGGTAGAGCAGTGTTACCCGGTTGTCTGCTGAATCCAATGGCAAGGCAGATTCATGGAACAACTTGCATCGGAAGGGGTGCAATGGTGAGATTGTTTAGGCAGACTTGGTTCAATCTGAGGTTTTGTGTGATTGCGGAAGCAGTGTGTGTTGTGTGTCATCAAATGAATGCTGGGAAGAAAACTGTTCTTGCTTTGAGCCACATTGGCAGATCAGCGGTCCTTTCAATTGGATGCAATTGAACTTTGTTGAGATGCTTGTATGTAATGGATTGAGATACATCTTGGTTGTTGTGTGCATCTTTTCTCGTGGGTGGAAGCTTATCCAAATACAAGGTGGGAAAGTCTCACAGTAGTAAAGTTATTCTTGAGGGAGCTTATGGTGCGCAGTCAAAATATCGAGTTTTTTATATCGACCTACACTAATATCGAGTTTTTAATATCGTAGGGACAGAATATCGATGTCAAGAATATCGGTGACCAGAATATCGACCTTAAGGTAAGTAATATCGTTTTTTTTTATATCGAAGTAAGTAATATTGAAGTAAGTAATATCGAAGTAAGTAATATCGTTAGCAAAAATATCGTTGTTAATAATATCGATATTTAGATTAGTGTTATGTATTTTAGTATGTATTTTATATGTATGTTTAACATTTTTTGTAATGTATTTTTATTATTTTTAAATATAGTATCAGAGCGGGTAGTGAGTTTAAAGGGGAATAGGGTGGGAAGTAATTTAATTAATATGTTTTTATTTATTGTTATTGATTATTAAGATTAATTTATTATTATATTAATTATAATTTTTTTATTGTTATTGTTAATTAATTTATTGTTAATTAATTATTAATTGGTAATTACGTTTTAATAATTTATTAATTGATAATTAAACTAATTATTTTAATTTTTATGTGTAGCGGGTTGTGGGTTTATAGGGGAATAGGGTGGGAAGTAATTTAATTATAATGAATTAATATTTTTTTAATTATTGTTATTGATAATTAATGTATTGTTAATTAATTATTAATTGGTAATTAATTTTTATTAATTGATTAATTTATAATTATAATTAATTTATTATTATTTTTTATTTATTGTTAATTAATTTATTGTTAATATATTATTAATTGGTAATTAATTTTTATTAATTGATAATTAAATTAATGTTCTTTTTTATGTGTAGCGGGTTGTGTGTTTATGGGGGAATAGGGTGTGAAGTAATTTAATGTTATTTAAGGAAATATTACTTTAATTTTATTGGTATTTATTATTAATGTTTTGTTAATTATTAATATGTTATTTATTTTACCAAAATTATTTAATTAATAAGTATGTTAATTTAACCCCTACGCTATCCAACACTTTCCCTACTGTTGCACTCCCTGGAGTGGGAATAGTAATTTTTACCCCTACGCTATCCAACACTTTCCCTACTGTTGCACTCACTGGAGTGGGAATAGTAATTTTAACCCCTACACTATCCAACACTTTCCCTACTGTTGCACTCCCTGGAGTGGGAATAGTAATTTTAACCCCTACGCTATCCAACACTTTCCCTACTGTTGCACTCACTGGAGTGGGAATAGTAATTTTTACCCCTACGCTTTCCAACACTTTCCCTACTGTTGCACTCACTGGAGTGGGAATAGTAATTTTAACCCCTACGCTATCCAACACTTTCCCTACTGTTGCACTCACTGGAGTGGGAATAGTAATTTTTACCCCTATGCTATCCAACACTTTCCCTACTGTTGCACTCACTGGAGTGGGAATAGTAATTTTTACCCCTACGCTATCCAACACTTTCCCTACTGTTGCACTCCCTGGAGTGGGAATAGTAATTGTAACCCCTACGCTATCCAACTTTTTACCTACTGTTGCTCTCACTGGAGTGGGAATAGTAATTTTTACCTCTACGCTATCCAACACTTTCCCTACTGTTGCACTCATTGGAGTGGGAATAGTAATTTTAACCCCTACGCTATCCAACACTTTCCCTACTATTGCACTCACTGGGGTGGGAATAGTAATTTTTACCCCTACTCTATCCAATATTTTCCGTACTGTTGCACTGTTTGGAGTTGGAATAGTAGTTTTATTACCTCCGCTATCTAATATTTTTTGTATTATTTTAGTTAATGAAGTATATAATTAATTTTTAAAGGATTAAAAATAATTTAATTTTTTTAAATTTGTTTATTTAATTTTTATTTATATTATTGTTTTATGTGTATAGATGTATTTATAATGTATATGATATTTTTTTAAAAAGTATAAGTTATTAAAATAATTATTAAAAAGTATTAATAAGTATATATATTATATATTATATGTATATGTTTAATTTATTTTTACATTACATATATATTACTTATAATTTTTCAACATTTTAAAATATTTTTAACTATGTTTATTTTAATTATATGTATTATTTACTTTATTTTACATTATTTTTTTAACTTAAATAAAAAACGATATTTTTAACAATATTTTTGACATCGATATATTTTTTTCTATATTTTTATACCTACCATAATGTAGATAGGATGTCGATATTCTTGACTTCGATATTCTTGCGTCGATATTTCTGTAGGTCGATATTCTGACCTTCGATATTTTGTCAGTGAGCAAATGAATGTGACCTTAAAGGCGAGGCTGGCAAAATCGTGTGCTTCAACATCTTTGAAATGGCCCAATATGTTGCCCTTGGTTCTAATGAGCTTGCGCAGCATCCCTGACAGGAGGACTGGGTTATCTCTGCGGGAAATCCTGATGGGAAGGGTATTGCGCTTACTGCAGTGCCAACGATCGCTTTGATAAATATCTCAGATGACTTGATCCTTGACTACTGTAAAGGATTGGCTGAATGATGTGGTTTGTTCTGTGTCTCATCAGGTTGGAGTGAAAGCTGCACCGACATCGAAAGACCTTTGCCACATCCTGAGCCCCGGGGACTGGGTGCTCGTCCAAAAGCATGTAAGTAAGAACTGTCTTGACTCTGTGGCATGGACCATATCAGGTGATATTGGTGACCAATACTACTGTGAAGTGAGGAGGAGTGCCAAACTGGATCCACGCATCCCATACCCAAAGAGTCACAGGTTCCTCCGATGAAACAGCTCCTCTCCCAGAAGTAGTTCCAGCCATGATCGGAAGGTCACAGGAGAGGGCAAACCAAGCTGTGTGGGTGCCTGAAGAGGCTGGATATCCACCAGGCCAAGCTGAGAGGGGCCAAGCTACACAAGACCCAGATATAGACTCTGTGGGAGACGGAAACGTTGCGAGTGGTATAGAGTCAGACTAAGCAGAAGAGACTGGTGTGGAAATTGGTCATGTGTAGTCAAGGAGGAAAGAGGCTGCAAACAAAATGTGGCCTGTGAGACAGAAAGGAAGGAACTTGAGACTTGCATCTGAAAAAGAACTTGCATCAATCAGTGAATCATATGAGTCTGAGCTGAGTGAGTCCAAACATGTCCCAGGAAGTGTAAGGAGATCAATGAGAGCAAGAGTGCTGTGCCAGAGATACTCCTCTCCCGAGTGGACTTATCTAGCTACCAGTGCCAGGGAGAGCAAGGTCCAAGACTTCGATACTGATTGTCGAGATCCTGCTGAGAGTTCCTGGAACAGAGGCTAATGCAATCCTGTCATTGACTGTGTCTTATCCACCAAGGTTGAGTGGTTTATGGACTGTAATTCTTGAAGACCAATTCCCGGGCTTTGGAATTCCACCGCCTCCTCAGGAGATTGCATCGTTCAGAGCAGAACTGTTATAGCGAGTCATTGAGGAGATTGGCTCTGATCTCATAAGGGATGTAAATTTAATTTTTGAACTGTAAATAAAAATTGCTTGAAGGAAGATAACCTAGGCCCGAGTGGAAGAAGAATAAAGATAGGGACGTTCCATTTAGAAGAAGAAAGAGGGCTAAGGAAGTCTTCCAAGCTGAGTAAATATTGTACCAAAGACTGTTATAAGAATTCTCTAAGACCTTAAAGAGGTTGCTCATGGACTTTGTTGCCAGTACATAAGAGGCAGGGAAAAGAGACTCTGTGGGGCTGATTCCGATTCAGGCCGGAAATCTCCCCGACCGAGCCGGACCCGGAGAGATTTCCGACCGAACCGGACTCTAGCAGTCCGACCGAACGCGTACGATGCGTTCGCATGCAATCGGACTCGATTTGGTCGGACTCCCATTGAAGTCAATGGGAGCCGGTCGTACAACGCGTACGAGGGCTCCCATTGACTCAATGGGTGCGAGGTGAACAAGGGCGCCCCCTACAGTGGGTACGCGTCGAAGCGACTCGCGCCGTACATGCACAGGTAGGGGGGACCCATGGGTCTCCCCTGTGTGCGACTCGCGCGGCTACGCATACAGGGGGGTCCGACACAGACCTCCAAAGTGCGGCTCCGACTGCTCTTTGGAGCCGGACTGCGCGAGTCGGTCGGACTGCTCGAGGCGCGCATCGTACTTACCCGGCCGGGGAACGTCTCCATTGCGCGGTGCGAGTCGTGTCCGTGCGAGTCGGTCGGAGCGGTTGGGTCCCGCGAACGAGTCGGTCGGCGATTTCACGAGCGCTCGCATTGTACTCGCTCGCCCGGACGCACATACGAATCGGTCGGGAATGAGGGCTCCGAATCGGATCCGGTAAAGCCGAATCCGATTCGGTGCCCTACCGGCCGAGATCGGAATCGGCCCCTGTGTGTTGATCCTCTTAAAGCTAAAATCCGAGCCACTTTGAAAATGGAGTCTGGAAATTTGAATCGTAGGCACAAATGTATTATAGGTACGCTTATTGTAGGAATATTCATAGCAATAGCTTTAGTCATTATTGAGTCCATTTTAAGTGCGCACAAAGCTGAGGAACAGGGACCGGGGTAAATGAGACATCCACACCTACCACTGCTGCCTCAAAAGATGGTACACTAGGATCTGATAGAAGATTAGTCGAGCAAACTAGTCGCTTTCAGCGTGTAGATTTGTCTAAAGGTGATTACACGCTGAATGCTTATGCAAAGCTATTGCATGAATATGTGAATACGATGGATGTAAGATATTGTTACGTGTGTATGCAATTGCCTGCTTTAGTTGAGGAGGGGCTCAGGTATCATCACCTACCTCTGACGTATGGCATTACATGTTGTCTGCTCCTTAGCATGTTTTATGGAAAGGGTCATTACGAGTACAATTTCTTGAATTATGATTTGGTACTTTCAGAAGTTCCAGTCTACAAACATTTGAACAAATATGATTACTACAAGCAAGAAAAGAGAATGGAAAAGTCCTTTGTACCCACAGTAACACTAGACACTATTTATGCATAGACACAATTTAACTTGCACATTAAGAGACACAGAAATTACATTTGTAGATGAATTAGAGGATAGACATACAGGCTTAAATGTTAAGCTTAATAATAGGGAGGGAAGCTTTGAATGGACCAAGGAGGAATTAGCTAATAAGGCTAAGTGAAGTTATGGTTATATAGCTTTAGATTGAGAACGAGGTAAGCTTTGCATTTGACAGATACAGATACAGACCAGTTATGGCACTATTTTAGTGGGAAAGAGTGTGTGTGATCACATCTTCCTAATTGATGTTTCTTCGAAGAAGTTTCTCCAAGAAGCAGTGCAAGTGGTGCCAGGAGTATATTTTGTGTGTAGGAAGAATGCATATGTTCGGCTTCCGAACAATTGGCATAGTACTTGTTATGTGGCAGTTGTGTTTCCAAAGATATATCTTGTAGTAGATTTGGAGAGTTTGGAGTGTGGTGTTGAATGACATCAAGATTAGAAGGTTGTCTACAATTGTGGATAAGTTGTCGGTTAACACAGCTTAATCATTGTTGCTCATAGATGTGTTATTAGCAAAAGAAGGCAGAGTCTGTTGGATGCTGAAGATCCAACAGTGTTGTAATTACATTCCTGATAAGAGTAAAGATCTGAGGGGATATATAAGTAACATCACTGAGTTACATAATGAGGTACATGACTTAGCAACTGAGGGAGTTTAGGATAAGACTAGAAAAGGATTTGAAGCAGTCAGAAGTTGGTTTGATCACCTAGGAAAGGGAATTCTTGGATATATCTTGAAGCCAATAATAATTGTTGTGATCTGTATGATAAAATCGTACAAATGGCACAAGGCAAGGCAAATGGAGGATTCCTTTAGTGAGAGTGAAAGAAGGGAGGAAAGACTGCAGAACAGTCATTAAGAGAATCTGAAGTGTTTGGAGGAGTTCAGATAGAAGAGACTAGATATGACATCTGTTTAGATCGGTCTACTCTACAGGGATTTAAAGTGTTTTGTGATGACTCAATGTCATCAGAGGGAGGAACTGATGTAGCGTAAACCACATTTTATTTGTAGGGGTGCATTATAATCACACTTGTCAAGCGCACCCGCATATACTCCTTCGTTGTATTAACGTGAAGTGATAGAATTTTGAAATTTAATAACATGAAACGTGATGTGTTTAGGCCATTAAGTGTCAACATAGAGAATTAATGTAGAACGTGAATGTAACTAGCAGAAAATATTAACTTGAAGAGCTCGTATTGTGGTATTGACATCTATTCATGTACTAAAATCATTATTAATCATGTCATTTTACATCTAGGTAATGATTTAATTGAATGTGCCTTATTTCCTATGCAATTTCGTAAAGCTCACAAGCTATTTTCTTATGTTAGCCGAATTTTGTAGGCCTGAAATGCTTTTCTCTGGAAACTCTCGTGTTAGTGTTAATTGCTGAATTTCATGTATGCTGTGGAATTCGTTCTTTCTCACATTTTGTGATGCAGGTGGAAGAAGCGCCATTGTTAGCTAGAATAATGTCTTTGTTTTATTAGTTAGGCATGGAGAGGAGTTACATCGTAAACTCAAGTCGATAAAGGAAAGCTGTTGTATTTTACACTGCAGAAGGCCTGGGAATCAAGGTCAGCTTGTTGCAAATCAAGAACACCATTATCCCATGGAAAACTACCTTTGGGATTGTGCTCAGAGCAGATGGCGTGACCCGCAAAGACTCTTGGGAAAGATACCTGTAATAGTGCGATGTTGCGAGTAGGGAAAGTGCCACATTCCTTCTCAGCCTTCAGAGAGAGAGTATCTTAGAGCAAGGTCTGTCTTGGTAGATTTATGCTACATGACCCATTATTGTGGAGAGACTTCTGAGGGAGACTTCTGAGGGAGACACCTTTTAACTTTCCTGTCTGAAAATGCTTAAGTTGGGATGTCATTTTAGCGTTAATGCAGGGATAGATTAATGCTTTATATTCATCAACCCTCGATGCAGTGAAACTTGGACTCATGCTTTCTGATCCTCTGCATTCTGCTTCTTGAATTATTTGTTTTGATTATGTTGCACCGCTTAAACTAGATACAGTGGTTTGGCTTTATGCTGATTCCATTTTGAGGTGTCTCTATGTCCAGTTATTTTTGGTGTTGTAATAAGTTACCTAACCTTATGTAGTTGTCTGTGGTTACTATGTGTCAAGAGAATTTCCTGAAAAACTGATTGGCAATAATAATCACTTTTTTCCCTCTGTGCTTACATGCTGCTAAAAAGAACCATCGGATTATGATTCTAGAATAGGTCCAAAACTTATGGGCCCGACCCTTTCAGCATCAAGGCTCATCAGTCTGTAGGCAAAACCTAAAAAGTAAAAAGCATTTGTCTCTTGTATAACACCTGCACATAATTGAACACAACATGCCAGCTCACATGCAAAATTAGAAAGAGCACCCATGCACAAAGGCAAACATGCCTAGAGGCACCCAATTTCTGTCATCCATGAATCCATAAAACACCAATGTAGACAGTCTAATAATTATATATAACTCTGTACATTAGGAAGCAAGACCATCAGTAGAGACAGGGATTAATGAGAAGCCATTAGCATGAGGTGATGTGCATTGGGGAGCACAGGTGATATGCACCATAAAATGTGCGCCTCAAGGAGCACTGGCCCATGTCTTAAGAAGTGCACTCAATGATGTGTATCATGGAAACAGTGGATTGTGTGCCCTATACAGGCGCTGGTTGATGTACTTCAGGGTAGCACAGCACATTATGTATGATGTGAGTGCTGTGCCATGGGGGGTGGTGTTGGTAATGTTGAATTCATGGACGCAGAGCTGTGCAACTTATGGAGCACAGGGTAATGTAGAGCAGGGCCACTGGTGAAGTATAATTGGGACTCATCACTGGTAAACAGCCCTCATTTAATGTCTAACACCATTAGCCATCCGCGGCTTTGTGAACATAAGCATTTTGCTTTCTGGATGTTTAAGCTTATTCCTATATAAGCAAAGGCAAAATCACTAATTCCAGAATAGAAGTTCTGTTGGTCATTGTTAGCTGGCTGGAGGTATCCCACATGGCATCTAGGACGTTTTCACATTGCCAGGTGGAAACATATCTATTATCTTTGTGGTGCAGTTAATTTTATTCTACTGCTTCAAATTCTTCTCTGATTTTTGTCTTCGCACCTTCTAAATAAGTGTATCGTAAAAAAAGTATTCTGTACTTTATTTATTATGTTTCTTGCATTCAGTGTCACTAGCCATTACAAAATATAAGTAAAATTGTACACGAGCATTCAGTCTTTTCGTCTGCCCTATTCATGAAAAATGTTGCAAATTGCTTATACAGCGCTACTCCTACATTTGGGTTACATTTCTGACTTCTGTGGATTTCACAAACAATTTCAGGATGCTCCTTATACAGCTTCAAGGATGTATCACATGCATAAACATGTATGCATACAGAAATGAAAGAGGTGAGCATTTTCACTTGCTACTTTTTCATCTTTGTTCCCCTTGACAAAAATATTTTGTATACATAGACAAACTCGCTTCCCTCAGCCCATAATAATTTGGGGTGTTCTCTGCCCTTGCCTACTTCCCTTATCATTAAGAATAAATCTTTGACCATTAACAAGCATGCAAATTACATAGGGAAACAAATGTCTACCTTCCAAATGGTTACTGTGAAAACATAACATATTGTCTACAAACACTGAAGCAAATAAAATCGCATTTCTCGTTGAAAAACGCTGTGAACACGTAACAATCCACTCCTAAAGCATGATGTGGGCAGCTCAACCAATCTCAAAACCGAAACAGCACTTCTCTCATAAAACCCATATGATTATTACCTCCGTTTTGACGTTACATTGGGGTGGCATTCCTAAAGTTAAAAGTAAGAATAACTAAAGCTATAAAATGCTTTGTTATTCAGTTATGGGCCCTCAAAATAGAAATTTGTTTATTTTATACTGAAAGGGGAACAAATGTGCAGAGGCCCCAAATACATGATAACGCTGATCCTTATCTTATCTTTTCTAAGGATCTCCAGGTCGCCAGGAACTTTTTACCTGCTGAATAGTGTAAAGGGAAGAAAATCCTTTCAGTTACGCAATCATCTTAGAACCCCGTTTACCTTAAAGACCACTGACTCCAAATTCAATTTTATAGGTTTATTACCGCCAGGAATAACTGCACATGTAAGCACCTCAACACGAGGTTAAAGAAATAGATGGGCACTAATACAAATAACATCCTACGCAAGAGTCTCATCCGACTCAGGATGAGAAGATTCGTTAGCTCCAGAAGTATTAGACAAGCAATAACAGCTCCAATCTCTATATTATTCCTCATTTATCTAAATAAGCATAAACCATTTGCTGTCCCTACCCTATCACTTAGATGTCATACCTACTTAGCGAATTTCCCAGGCAAGAGTAAAAGAAAAGGTGTCAGCTGTGAAGTCTTCCTAAGAAGTACACTAACATAGCATGTCGAGCTCGTTCTGAGATGCTCCTTCCTAATATTCCCCTTTGTCCTCTCTCCCTGATCTCCTCTACCTCTTCTCTACACTCCACCCTCGGGGCACTGTCCCTAATACAAATCCCGAAAACAATTAAACACGCCCTTGTTACGCCTCTTCGGCCAGGTCTTCCTTCTTGTATTTTTCCACCGAAACTCTTACTTCATCCTGGACGGTTAAGATGACCTTGAGTCCCAAGCACCTTCTCCGCTGAAAGTATCATCCCTACATTCCAGTGTACTCCCGATTTCATGCCTCCCACCACCCGAACTCGTGAAACAAAGAGCCAGTGTGTTGCTAACGAGGCATATGTCCTTGCACCTGCAACATAAGATACGTTTCAACAAACTTTTTCCCTCTACATGAGTTTATCAACTGTACCCAGAGAGCCTTTCCAAGAGAAACATTTCTTCCTGCTAAAATAAGCTAACATAAAATGAATCAGGCCTTTCCTTTACGTATATGCAGTCAGGCCTTTACACAATTTAAACACACAATTATGATCACTTCTATAAGCATTAATCCATTATTTCATATGCGAAAAGTGAACTACACGTGCAACTTAATATGGTACACGTTTAACTACTGCATCTCGACTACACATGGCCTACTCCAATAATGCATCATTTTGAACACATTTCAGTTAAGCATTACATTTGCAAAATTATAATAGCACAACTACCCTTCTATTCACTCTAATATTGCAAGTTACGACTACATTTTACTAACCATTCATTATATGTGTAACTGGATATATGCGGGTACAGACTAACTATGATTATGATGCACCCCTACAATTTTACGAGAGCATAGCGCTCTATCATACAAAAGCAACTACTGCGAACGTATAGCAGATCAGTATATTCCAAATCAAACGAATCTAAGGTGTGCCCTTCTCTGCATCTCAGGTTGTGGGGTTGTCAGTTTTGTGAGTCGGTGTTTTGAACTTTTCAGATGCATTCCAGCACTTGTTTTTCTTGTCTCTTGATATCACCTTGTTCGTTTAAACATCAGGAGACCACATTTGAGCTCTGCTATGTCAAGTTAATTAGCGCGCAACCTCAGTAACGAGGAGCTGGTACCAGTCAATAAATCATAAGATGTGTGAAACGTTATGCTGTCAGTCAGAATCCCCAGCCTTAACTAAGACCAATTAGGAAGGTGAAAGCCTGCTCCTCCGCGTTATTAATGACTAGAAGCAATTTCTGTTGACTTCGTGGTTTTTCTTATGAGTTCTTAGGCACAGTTAAGCACACTGATTGCTCTATGTTCCGCGTGAAAATAATTAAATATCTGGAAGACAGGAAATTGCAAATTTAACTATTTGTAATTTGTTTCTCTTAGCTCAATAATGAGTTTTTAAAGTATGTTTTCTGCATGCAACAATAACAAGAGCGTGGATGAGGCTAAAATTGTGTAAGGGGGCACAATAATTATAACTTCAGTTTCACACAATAAAACAGGACAGCACAAGTATATGAAATATAAACAACAAAAGTTAATTAAAAAAGTTTCTCTATAAATATATTAAGCTATAGTGATAGCAAAATGACCCAAATCCATGTCAGATATACAACAAGAGTGGGCAGATCTCGCATAGATGTTAACCATTAACTGACCTGGGGCCAGATGCACGACCCCATTTTGCATACGCAAACGGGTTTGCGACCCGTTTGCGCATGCAAAATGTGAATGGGCTATGTACAATTCCTAAATAGCGAGTCGCAATTTATTTGCGACTCGCTATTTAGGAATTGCGAGTCGCAATTAGGAAGGGGCGTTCTCTTCCTAATTGCGTCCGCAAATCAATGTACGAATGTTTTGTGACCGCAATTGTGGTCGCATAACACTTGCAAATTACCACCCTCTTCAAGAGGGTGGTAATGCAGTCGCAATTTGGAAGGGGTCCCCAGGGGACCCCTTCCACTTTGTGACTGTCTCTGCAAATATTTTTTAAGGGCAGGCAGGCAGTGGTCCCAGGGACCACTACCTGCCCTTAAAAAATGAAACGAAAACGTTTCATTTTTTTTTTTTTAAATGCATCCCGTTTTCCTTTAAGGAAAACGGGCTGCATTTAAAAAAAAAAAACTGCTTTATTTAAAAGCAGTCCCAGACATGGTGGTCTGCTGAGCCCAGCAGGCCACCATACCTGGGAGGGCCTGTCATTCCCAAATGGGTCGCAAATTGCGAGAGGCTCATTAATATTAATGAGCCTCGCAATTTGCGACCCAATTGGGAATCACAAACAGTGTTAAACACACTGTTGTACATGCAAAATTGCACCTCGCAAATTGCGAGTCGCAAAAGACTCGCAATTTGCGAGGCACAATTTTGCGCGTCATACATCTGGCCCCTGGTCTGTTAATGCAGTCGACAGCTTGTGGCTGTCATTCCCTGAATGTTCTGATCCAAAGTTTGGTGGAGGTGAGATCATGTGAATCATCATCAGCTTTTTACCTCCTCTCTTCCCAGGCTTTCAGATCACACACACACATAGAGCTTAAAAACGCGACCAGGCGAACATACATACATACATACACAGATGCAGGCACTCACAAAAGAAGGTAACACAGACATACAGATGCATTCCCCAGCACACAGACAAACACACACTCAGGCTGCTAAACACAAAAACGTACCTGGGGCAGGCCCACGATTTAGATTCCCCTGTCCGTCTACAGCATACCAGAGGCAGACCCAGAAGCTTCCACCCAATTAGAAATCAGAATAGTGTCAAAAGTACAGAGGTAGACCTTTTTTCTCTATTCCAGTTTCTGATAGGACGTGACGGTGTGTGATTGGCAAGCCTTGAAGCTTCATTAGCTGACATGCACTACCTGAGGCTAGTGCAGCATGTCAGATATGTATTCTGTCTGCGTTAGGCCGGGCTGTAACACCCCCTGCCTGACACATGCACAATACAGCTAGTGGAGGCCTTTTCTGCTGGCAAGCTAATATTACAGCTTTTACATTTAAACAAATGATCCATGAGATTGTTTCTATTCACTTAAAATCTTTAGCATGCCGAGCAATAATGGCAGGGTGAGACAGTGGATTGACACCCTTTTGCCCCCTATGGGCATCTCCCACTGCAGACATGACTGTGACTTTTAGGGAGCATCTTTTTATTCAATCATAATGAAGGCACAGCTTTGCAAAAATGTTTGCTTAAGGTGGAAATATAGACGAATATATGCACTTGGACTGTAGAAATTGAATTTCCACTATGCATTGAAGGCAAATTATGAAATATACTATTATCTTTCTCTAAAAGCCTAAAACAGCCAAATGTTTCATAATTTCGATTTGTCATTTTACTGTTCTAAAACACCCTTGTCATAACTCATGTGCACTGCTTAGTATTATTTATTCTTTCCTGCTTATATAGCACCTTATGTATATACTATTTTCTGTTATAAATAAATTAGGTTTTGACTGATTAAGATCCCTCTTTGGGCCAAGAACTGGTTGTTTGCAATGATTTATCATCATGTGAGGTCTGACTCAGCCTCTCAACAGATTTACGTTTTGTGATGGGAAGAGCCATAAGATTCTTGTTGTATGCAGATGATAATGGCTGAGTATACAACATCGATGATGCCATGTTCTTCGTTGTGGGCTTTACCAAAACCTGCAAGCTCATGTTTTTAGTCTTTAACCTTAGTGCCTTGACCTCTTCAGTGAGGTTATCAGTTTCACACTTTTCAGTCATGGGTTTCAATCAACAACAGTAATTCAGAATGAGACATCTGGGATTCAGGAATGAATCTGAAGAATAATGCTGTACTTTTAAAACTGGCACCTCCTCTAACTTTTGGCAGACATTTGTTCTTGATTTACATGTGGATCTTGACAGAGACCTTGGCAGCCTCACGCTCCTTTCCTGAGATGCTTGAAATCCTCCCATGCTCTAATCTTTGGAGAACTAATCACTGCAAAGGTCACTTCCTTTCCAATCAAGAGCAGTTCATCTCATTGCCATCTACCAGCAAACACATTCAATATAGGAAGGCTGGAGCCCTTGAATCAGCATGTGATGTAATTGAATGGATTAATAGATGTTGTCACCATTATATTAGTTAATTCGGTTCTTTGGTCTATGCACTGGGAAATCAGAAGTCCTACTTTTTCTTTAGGGAGTTCTAAGGTGGACTTGTCACTCACTCCCCCTTGTTTGCATTCCCGCCCATGTTCTTGATATGAAGTTATATAAGGCAAGGAGGAAAGATTTCGGACATTCTTGGTGGTCTTTGGTAGCACATACTGGGCAAATATTTCAGGAATTTGCAGCTGAGCTCAAGTTATTGGGTCTGATAGGCTGTTCTTGGGGGCAGCAAGAGAGTTAGTTTAGAAATTGGAATGTGGTACACGTGTAATGTAAGCAATCTCCTTCCAGCTACCATCCACTCAAAATTGCCAAGCTTCTTTTCCATCTCAGAGTAATTACAGAGCTGGTTTATACATGGTGGAACTGACCCAGTTGGAGTACGATTTATTGCCTTGTGGATATCTCTCCTTTTTACAGAACTGAGCTATCCTTTAACATTTGGGAAGGAAATTTGACCTGTTGAATTATATTAGCTATTTCTTGGGGGCCTTCAGGTCTAGCTTTCGTAATGGGATTTCAAAACTTGAAAACAAAATATCCACCCAAACTAGTGTTTTCATTTCTAGGTTCCAGGCTTTCTCTAGATACTAGGTCCAGGATTTGTCCCAGCATATTGGTTGGACTTTTACCCAAAACAAAAGGTTCACTGATGCCAGGTGCCCCAAAAAAATCATTGGGAGGCCTAGAAAGGGCTCTGTAGTCCAAAGATCGCTGCCCCTTTGTTCAATAACTTTATTTCACAGATCAGCTATTTCTCTTGAAAATCCTAACAAAAATCAATAATGGCTTCATGTTGTCCTGGAGGGAGATAAATATTATCTAGCAATAATTTGCACATCTCAATTTCTGTGTTTAGGTGTGCAGTCCTTCTAAATGATTAGAAAACTCGGTCAGATGGCCTCAGAGGGCCTACCCTATTGTTCTATCAACTAGGTCTCTGAAAGATGGAGAATATCCAGGGAATTGTTCATTGATAGAGTGGTAATCCCTCCATGTTGTTTCTAAATTGGATATGTACATCATGTTGATGTGCATTGTACTCCTTAAAGAGGAATACATAGAGACTTTTTTAAGGGGAATGTAGTCCGCCAAGAACGTTTTTGGCACAGTCTCCAGGTACATCAGACTCATTCAAATCCCTTGGTCCTGCCTTTGGCCTGTCCCGGATTGGCCCTCAGTGCAGCCCCAAGACTTGTCACCACCAGTCCACTGACTCTACTATTCAGAAGCCACTCCCTGAGGCACCTGTTCAGATCAGGGAGCTACTCTCATGGGTGCCTGCTTCTGTCCTCTGCCGCTGGTGCTCCAGGCTGCAGATCTTGCGGGAACTGACACGATTCTCATGGGAGTGTCTGTCCTGATGAGCCATCTGGGGTGTGACTAGATATTTAAGCCAGACCTGAGAGACTCAGCCTCTGTTTGTATTCCAGTTCCTATTTTTGTTGCACGTTCACAAGGATGCCTACCATCTCTTCCTGAGCATCAATTCAGGTTTCCTGCCAATGAAGGTTTCCTTCAATGAAGGAGACTTGACAAACTTACAAGAAAGAAAACACAGGAACGTCTTTGTTAAACGGTACTGCGCGGACTCATTTTGTGCTTCGCGTTATTCATGCTTTTGATTTACAACACCTCAAGCCTCCAATCAATGTGATTTTAGACCATTACTTTGGGCCAGCTCATCATTGATTCAACACTGCTTCGATCAAGGATGTTTCTGATGAAGAGTAACATATTGACATCTGTAAAGATGTATTGATGTTTGTAAAGTCAACCTTTATTAAGTAATGCGATGACTCAATGTTTGAGCTTTCTTACTTTAATCTAGTTATATATTCCAGTTTGGTTTAGACATAGGGATGGGATAGGACTTGTAATGTGTATTCACGTTTGTGCCTGGTGGCTTAGCAATCTGTTGGTAATTCAGTACAATGGATGTCATTTGAACAGTCAAGTAAACAATAATACTAGGCCACAACTCGTTCTTCAAGTTCTTCCATCCAGAGGGCAGGTGTTGGGTTAGAATATTGTTATTTATATGCTACTGTTACATAACATATGTAGTGACCAATTATCTACTTACAAGGAATTGTGTTTACATTTATATTGTTGTCATCACACCAGAGGCAATATTTGCCATTTGAGAGATTTCTACATCTGAGTCATACACACAAGAAGGTGAAGACTCCGGAGGCGTGCACAATGACAGTGATGAATGTGTCTCTCTTTCTCTCTATTTACCCCTCTCTCTCTCTTTTTCTTTTTCTCTCTTTTCTCAGTTCTAGTACCCTTTCTGCAATATGCATATTCAGACCGCATCACAGAACTACATACAGGTAGAGGATGGCATATAGATCACTATAGCATCATCCCTGGAGCACAAAGGCAGAGTAATCATATCCATATGGGGAAGCTAGAGTAGTATAAACAGAATCCCAACTGGTTATTATATGTTATTTCTCACACTGACCTCCCTAGCCTTTCTGATACTTGGTCACTGCTGCTTCCCTAGTATGGATCTTGTCTCTGGATTAGGGAATTGTAAAGGACATTGAAGGGAGAGTACAGATCCTGTGGATCTTCAGTGATGTTACTCTCACATCCTCTCACTCTGGGAACCTATATATGATAGAGAAGTAAAGATCAATCAATCAATCAATCAATCATGTCACTTATAAAGCGCACTACATACCCGCGAGGGTCTCAAGGCGCTGGTGGAAGAGGGGGTGGTGCTGCTACTGATCGAAGAGCCAGGTCTTGAGGAGTCTTCTGAAGGCCAGTAGGTCTTGGGTCTGTCGGAGGTTGGTGGGGAGGGTGTTCCAGGTCTTGGCGGCGAGGTGGGAGAAGGATCTGCTGCCGGCGGTCGTTTTCCGGATGCGGGGGACTGTGGCGAGGGCGAGGCTGGTCGAGCGGAGCTGGCGGGTGGGGGTGTAGAAGCTGAGTCGTCTGTTGAGGTAGGCTGGTCCGGAGTTGTGGAGTGCTTTGTGTGCGTGGGTGAGGAGCCTGAAGGTTATCCTCTTGTTGACAGAGAGCCAGTGCAGGTCTCTCAGGTGGGGTGTGATGTGGCTGCGTCGGGGGATGTCGAGGATAAGACGTGCAGAGGCGTTCTGGATGCGTTGCAGCCGTCTCAGGAGCTTAGCCGTCGTTCCTGCGTAGAGGGCGTTTCCGTAGTCCAGCCTGCTGGTGACGAGGGCCTGGGTGACTGTTTTCTTGTTTCGGTGGGGATCCACTTGAAGATCCTGCGGAGCATTCGGAGGATGTTGAAGCAGGATGAGGAAACGGCGTTGACCTGCTTAGTCATGGAGAGGGTGGGGTCGAGGATGACCCCTAGGTTGCGTACGTGGTCGGTGGGTGGCGGGGCTGTTCCCAGTGATGTTGGCCACCAGGAGTCGTCCCAGGCTGAAGGGTTGGAACCAAGGATGAGGACCTCCGTCTTGTCCGAGTTCAGCTTCAGGCGGCTGGTCCTCATCCATTCGGCGACGGCCTTCATTCCTTCGTGGAGGTGGGCTTTGGCGGTGTGAGGGTCTTTGGTGAGGGAGAGGATCAGCTGGGTGTCGTCGGCGTAGGAGATGATGTTGAGGTTGTGCTGTCGGGCGACGTGGGTGAGGGGTGCCATGTAGATGTTGAACAGCGTTGGGCTGAGGGAGGAGCCTTAGGGTACGCCGCAGATGATCTTGGTGGCCTTGGATCGGAAGGGGGCGAGGCGGACGCTTTGTGTTCTGCCGGAAAGGAAGGATGTGGTCCAGTCCAGGGCCTTCTCTTGGATCCCGGCGTCGTGAAGGCGTGTTCGTAGTGTGTGGTGGCAGACCGTGTCGAAGGCGGCTGATAGGTCCAGGAGGATGAGGGCTGCTGTTTCTCCATTGTCTAGCAGGGTCCTGATGTCATCGGTGGCGGCGATGAGGGCGGTTTCGGTGCTGTGGTTGCTGCGGAAGCCGGACTGGGAAGGGTCCAGGATGTTGTTCTCCTCGAGGTAGCGGGTCAGTTGTTTGTTGACGATTTTCTCGGTGACCTTCGCGGGGAACGGGAGCAGAGAGATGGGTCGGAAGTTCTTGAGGTCCTTGGGGTCTGCCTTGGGTTTCTTGAGTAAGGCGGTGATCTCGGCGTGCTTCCAGCTTTCCAGGAAGGTTGCTGTCTCGAAGGAGATGTTGATTATTTTCCGGAGATGGGGCGCGTTGGCTGTACTGGCTTTGTTGAAGATGTGGTGAGGGCACGGGTCTAGCGGTGAACCGGAGTGGATGGTGTTCATGATCTCGCTGGTGTCCTCGTCGTTGATGTTGGTCCAGGAGAGCAGGCGGTTGGTGGTTGTGGGGGCAGTGGTCTCGGTGGTTGCCGGGGCGGTCGTGGTGTTGAAGCTGTCGTGGATGTCGGCGATTTTGCGGTGGAAGAAGGTGGCCAGTGAGTCGCACAGGTCTCGCGACGGCTGGTTGTCGTTGGTGTTGGAGCTGGGGTTGGAGAGTTCCTTCACGATGTTGAAGAGCTCTTTGCTGTTGTGTGCGTTGTTGTCTAGGCGGTCTTTGAGTGAGGCCCTTTTGGCGGATCTGATGAGGTGATGGTGACTGCGGGTGGCGCTCTTGTGGGCGGCGTAGCTGTCCGCTGTCCGTTCGTGGAGCCAGATCTTCTCCAGTTTTCGGCATGTTCGTTTGGAGGCCTGGAGGTCTTCGGTGAACCAGGTGGCTTTCTTGCTGGTGTGGCTGTTGGGCGGATTCTTGAGCGGGGCGAGGGTGTTGGCGCAGTCGTCGATCCACTGTCTGAGGTTGCGGGCGGCGGTGTCGGGGTCGGAGGGTTCTGCGGGTGGGCTCAGGGCGAGGGTTGTGGTTAGCTGGTCTTCCGTGACTCTGCTCCAGCAGTGGCGAGGCATTTGTTCGGTGCGGTGGTGCGTGGTGGGCTTCCTGTAGGTGAAGTGGATGCAGTGGTGGTCAGTCCAGTGGGGTTCGGAGGTGTGGTTGAAGGAGACGTGTGGGCTTGCGGAAAAGATGGAGTCGAGCGTGTGGCCGGCGGCGTGGGTGGGTGTAGTCACGAGCTGTCTGAGTCCGAGGGTGGCGAGGTTGTCGATCAGGGTGGTGGAGTTGGTGTCCTTGTTGTTCTCGAGGTGGAAGTTCAGGTCCCCGAGGAGGATGTAGTCCGTGGAGGCGATGGCGTGTGTGCTGACGAAGTCAGCGATGGAATCGCTGAACTATGGTCGGGGTCCAGGGGTCTGTAGATGAGGGTTCCTCTGAGGGTGGTGTTGGGATCGGTGTGGATCTGGAAGTGCATGTGTTCGGCGGTGCTGAGGGTGTCGTCGGTGTTGGTTGAGACTCTGAGGGTGTTCCTGTGGACGATGGCGATGCCTCCTCCGACTCCGTTGGTGCGGTCCCTGCGGGGATCTTGTATCCGTCCGGGATGGCAATGGCGATGTCGGGGCTGAAGCGGGATTCAGCCAGGTCTCCGTCAGGAATGCGACGTCTGGGGAGGTTGAGTCGAGAAGGTCCCAGAGTTCGATGGCGTGTTTGCGGGCGCAGCGGGTGTTGAGGAGGATGCATCTGAGGTAGTTGGGTTCTTTCCTGGGCGGTGGTTTGGCGGGGCGGGTGCTGGCGAAGCTGCAGTTCCGGCAGGTGAAGGGCCCTTGGGTGCGCTCGGGGTGGCCTGGTAGCAGGCGTGATCTTTTCCGGGGTTGAGTGCGTGGAGGGTGCTGGCGTCGTATCGGCGTCTGTTGATGTGGCGGGCGCGGGGGATGCCCGGACCAGGGGGTCTGGCGCTGGGCGCGGTCACGGTGCGGACGGGCGCAGACGGGCTTGCCTTAGGCGCGCCCGCTGCGCACGTCCGCTGCGCGGCCGCACAGCGGCCGCCATAAATGGGGAGGTGGGAGGGAGGAGCAGGGAATGGGGCAGCGAATGGGCAGTGAGGGGCGGGGCCGCAGGGCGCAGCGGCGGGAAACAGGCACAGAAGGGAAAACGAGCACAATCAGGGCATCAAGGGGGCACAGAAAGGAAAAAAACGAGCACAATCAGGGGCAGCAAGGGGGCACAGAAAGGAAAAAACTGGCACAATGAGGGGCAGCAAGGGGGCACAGAAAGGAAAAAACTAGCACAATGAGGGGCAGCAAGGGGGCACAGAAAGGAAAAACGAGCACAATCAGGGGCAGCAAGGGGGGCACAAAAAGGAAAAACGAGCACAATGAGGGGCAGCAAGGGGGCACAGAAAGGAAAAACGAGCACAATCAGGGGCAGCAAGGGGGGCACAGAAAGGAAAAAACGAGCACAATCAGGGGCAGCAAGGGGGCACAGAAAGGAAAAACGAGCACAATCAGGGGCAGCAAGGGGGCACAGAAAGGAAAAAACGAGCACAATCAGGGGCAGCAAGGGGGCACAGAAAGGAAAAACAGAGCACAATCAGGGGCAGCAAGGGGGGCACAGAAGGAAAAAACGAGCACAATCAGGGGCAGCAAGGGGGCACAGAAAGGAAAAACGAGCACAATCAGGGGCAGCAAGGGGGGCACAGAAAGGAAAAAACGAGCACAATCAGGGGCAGCAAGGGGGCACAGAAAGGAAAAACGAGCACAATCAGGGGCAGCAGCAGGGCACACAGACGGAGCTGTGTGGTGGGGGAGCGAATTACCAGTCAAGGTCAGGGGTCGCTCCCCCACCACACAGGGATCCCAACCATCTGTCCATTCTTGCAGTCTGGCTGACCATTGTGACTATTGAAAAATATGTTGTCAATGTATCCCGGGGCACAGGGAGATCGGGTTCCTCAGAGGATAAATCAATGTGGGCTAAGGTTGAGCCTCTTGCCAAACATGCGACTCATGTTTTCTCTTCATCTTACCCCATCCTGAGAGCACCCATCTCAAATATGGATTTCCCAAGGTGTGCATTTCCTGAGGGGGCAGAACACCAGCCTCCTATATCTCTTCCTCCTCCTCGGGCACCCCCTCAAGTCCCTTTCTGTTTAACATTAGGATTCAGGTAGATTTCAAGCATGCCCATCCAGTAACCCTGAAAAGAAAACTTAAGGTCCGCCCTTCTCTAAATGACCCTGTCCGTCAAACTCTAAATTGGACCCTTACTTTTGCACAGGGCTTTTGTTTCTATTTTTTGTAAAAAAATAATCCAACGTTTTGCCATATTTTGGCAATTTTCTTAGTCCCTTCCAGGGTAAATCACAAACCTTGCATACATTTACAGCCCCTAGCATGTGAGAAAAAAAAAAAAAAAATTGACAGATATATTTTGTGTAAAACAAGTTATGAAGGGCAGACTCCTTCAAATGTTAAACACTGTTTAGATCCAGCCAAAAATCGGCTAGTGGACCCTTAGAACAAACTTTTTTTCTAACATTTTAACTATGATTTAGTTACCTATAGGTTTTTGGAGTACTATTGCAGTGTTTAATTATAAAGCCTGGCCACACTGTCACATGGTAAACCAAATGCGTTTTAGGGAGATTCTGATTAATCTCTATTAATAGCTCAATCAATATGAAGGTCATGAAAAGGACCATATGAGGTCAACTGCACCCAAGTGCTAGTGGTCAAATTGTGACAATGAAGTTTCACATTTAGCACTAGTCCAGAGGAGGAATGACCTACAATTGTAATTACTTCTTACTTACCTGGGCACGTAACACCAACCTCCAGCTGGTTGTAATGGCCAGTGTAAGACATTGTTCATTGACGCCAACTGGGCAAAAAAAACAATATTGCACTCTTGGGGACCTGGGTGCCAAAAACAGAAGACTGGCTCAAACGTTATTTGTGCTAAGATATTTTGTGCCCTGTATTTAGTTGGCACTGCATACCAGCAGCATTAATTGTGCAGCACAGTAACCTAATCCTGCGTCTGTGACAATTCATACGTAATCGATTTACTATTAAACATTGTTTTTGATTAAATACCTGACTCAATAAAACATGGACTCACATTTATGCTATGGATATAAAGATAATGTTGGATTGCAATTTTATAGCCATTTTTCCCAATGGTTTTAATTGTTTCTGTAACATTGAACTTGATTTGCAAACACTGCATGCAGTTCACCCAGACATGTCAAGCACTTACCATAAGCTCAATCCTGCCCAGATAGAATTCCTCTTTTTTATCAGGAACAACAAGTAAGAAATAGTGCAAACTTGGGTCAATGAAACAGACCTTAATAGCCTCGAACCCCAACTTTCACCAATTGCCAGGTCACTTGGATTCACCCTGGACATCAACTTCTCCCTCAAGGAACACATTGCCAAATACAAAGGTGACCTGATACAAGCTCTCTCTTCTAACGAGCCATTTCTTACACAAATTGACTCCATGTGGATGGTAGTAATGTCCTGTTTCATGCCCCCCCAGACTCCATATTGACCACCGTGAAGGCCACAGCATGTCTCATCTAGAGCCTGAAGAACCTTGATCATGATGGAGCTTAAATGTTCAATGACATTTGCCTCTATCAATTCTCACTATCAAAAAATATTTACAATAACTATTCTTGACCAAAACATGTAAACTGGCTAAGTCGAAAAAATGAGATTTTATACAGCATCGTAAAAGCATGCAGAAGTGTTTTGAAACATGAAAACGTGAAAGAGAGAGAAACAATGATATTTACCTATGCATGTAATCACGTGTTTTGAGAAACAAACCTTAATTAACATAGTGTGGTGATGATAACTTCTAATATGTATCATAATGAAAAAATGAAATATTGTCTGTATAATAAAGCTTTTGAAATGATTAAAATGCTTAATTCAATAATAATCGATAGTATGTAAACCTGAAGCTTATTCTAACGTTATGTGATAAAAACATGTATAAAATCATGTATTTCAGAGTGCCACGTAAATATTTGTTCTGAAAATGATAATCACACAACTGATTTTTTTAGTTGTGCCTAATATTGACATATAACCTGAAAGAAGAATAGTAATTGACTTAATCATAGAAGTCGAAATACGTTCATTAATGTGTGTTTTATAATAATCATAACGTGGTAAATGATTCAGCGAAATTTCATGTAGGCCTCAGAGGCTTTTTTTTTCTTGCTCAAAATGTAAGATCAAGCTTAAGTAGTCACTTTAGACGCTGTGAGAACTTTTCGTGAAGTTTCTTTTCTGTATTCAACAACAATGGACTCACTTTGATTTATCAACTTTCTTGACAGTAATGTATCAATATTATTGCAAACCCAGGGAAAGCGCCTGGAAACGGACAGACTGTGAGTAAAGTGAAGTTCTCTTACTTCCGTTGAAAGGATAGAAATATAATACAATTGGAACTTAATGAATTTGCAAATGGATTACTTAATGCTTCCGGATTTCTTAGTGATGTATTGATCACACCATGAACAGCCCACCATGGACAACCAATGGAAGCCATATGGGCTGATGGAAAGGATACTTTGTGGGCGTAAACCGTGAACTTTTGGAAGCATAATTGCCCCCTTGAAGGAGGAGTCACGACTGGCTGTCATTTCTATTTTCCCTGCCTGGCATGCTGTCAGACTGACTTTTGATTTCCCTTAAATACTAAACCATTGAACTGAACTTTCCTGACTGCCCTGAACCTGCACTTTGCCGGCTGGTAAAGTTGAGCAGGAAATAACCTTTCGGCTGAAGGGTTAACTGACTCCTTCTGTGGCACGCTGTGTTGCAGTTCTGACTTGATCAGATCTCTCTCGAAGATGGACAATATTTCAATCATATTTTGGTTTGTATGATCTAAACACTGAACCTTGAAATTTCCTATGTTTTACTCTCTCTCTCTTTCTCTAGGCAACCAGCAAATGTTTTTTCAGTAGCGGTCGGTGGTGGGAGTGCCGCCGGGCGCTGACGTGGGGCGGGGGAGGGGCAGGGTGGGGGGTAGTAAACTACGGATTACGGCTGATTACAGGTAAGTACACATATGAATAAATAAAACGAATTTCGTTTCTCGCGCTGCATCGCCAAATGCGATGCAGTGCGCGCAACGAAATTCGTTTTATTTATTTATATGTGTACTTACCTGTAATCGGCCGTAATCCGTAGTTTACTACCCCCCACCCTGCCCCTCCCCCGCCCCACGTCAGCGCCCGGCGGCACTCCCACCACCGATCGCTACTGTGTTTTTTATTGAATCTGCATTGTATTGTGTGGCTATTTGTACTAATTAACTGGTATTAAATCTGATATGAAATGCAATTTCCTGTTCTATCCATTCAAATTGAGGCTTTAGATAAATGTTTTCCATGAGTAATAATTATTGTATGCGTGTCATTTCTTTGGGTCAAAACTTTCTTGTCTCAAGGTATGTGGTTTTGATGACACTGAGATTGGTGATGTTATAGGCATGTATTTGGCATTTCTTTATTCTAGGTTCTTATAAGGAACTTTCCTCATGTTCTCCAACTATCCAAGTCCCTGTTAGCTCAACAAAAAGATCTATTGGAGGACCAAGGTTTGATAATTAGGATGGTGATATAAATTATAAGTTTAGGAGTCCTGTTGGTGATGATGAATTGTAATGATTGCAGAGTAATGAAAATTGATAAGCATTCTGCTGCATGCATCAATCACATCACCCCAATCTTGATGGAGCTCCATGGGCTCCCCTTACCATCCCACACCATCTTCAAAACCAGCTGCATCATTTACAACGTTAGCATGTCCAGCTCCCAGCTTATCTTGCAGACAAGCTCACCATCTTTGGTTCCCCTCTGGGCACACCCACATCCAGGATACCATTAGACTGCAGAGTAAGAAGTGTGGAAAAGAAAAAACAAGGCAGCAGGCCTTTTTCTAGCTATGCACTCAGGATCTTGGAACAACATCCCCAGGTCCATCAGACTACACCAATGCTGCTCCAATTTAGAAAAGTGTTGAAGACTTGACAGTGTTCCCGCCTTCAAGTCTACAAATAGAAACCAAATCCGTCAGATTGTCTGCTGTCCACTAAGATATCAACATACAGAATTAATTCTCAGCTATATCCGCAGGAACAACCACATTCTATGGAACAGCCAAAAAATCTTCATCTCGCAGGATTATTCGAAATCTACGATGGAGACCAGAAAAGGTTTCCTAGCCCTGCGACCTAGATTGAAAAACTCCAACATACAGTTCTCGTTCATCGCTCCAGCTAAATTCAAAATTGAGGTGGATGGAAGACATCATATCTTCAGTGACCACAGAAACCTACAAACTTTCCTGAATGAACGTGAGGGTGAGAGTGGAGGTTCTGTAATGGACACACACCTGGCCCCGTCAACCCAGCACCGCTGACCAGCCCAAGTATTGACCCAAACGGTCCTCATTGTCTTCATCCATATCCTTTTGTTCTGGCGGGGTTAATTACTTGACTCTGGGATTGTGCTTGGTGCATTGCTGCGCTTTGCTATGTGCTGTATTCCGCCTATCTGTGTCACCAATTGTAAAATGTGTAGGCTTGTTAGCCACTATGGATCAATTACTGTTCTTTGCTTGGCGCTATATAGCGCTCTGTTCTGGTATACTGCTGCTTACCTCTGTTCTTGGTTATGTACTATTTAGCACAGGTCTAGTTTAGTATACAGCGCTACTGCAATCGTTACAACAATCATTGTAATCATTATATACATGTATGCATGCTCGACATCAGGCTTCTAGCTAGAATCCCTTCCTGGAGTGTTAGAAAAGCCTGTGAAATAGTACTTAGAGTTGGATCCTTATCATTATTACAGAAATAGCAGCCTGGCTGTACACCACAGGGCTAGCTCCGCAACACTGTCGCCAGCCTCACAGACATGTTCTGGGGTGGGTGGGGAGGGGAGGAGAGGGAGTGGGTTTGGGATGGGGTTATTATTTTTTATCCTAATTTACATTTGTATTTGTTTTTGCTTGTTACGTCATGTGACTTCTTGCTTCTACACCTCATGTTTTCCTCTGGTTTACGCCCATTTCTCCAGACAAGCATTACCTCTTTTCCGTAGCTCCTCTGGTCAGTCCTCTGGTCAGTCCTCCTTCATGAACTTCCGGGTGAGTTCCACAGGAGCTCCTTACCGGGCCTTTTCTCATTCTCATACATGATGGCGTACTCCAACACTATATTTCCATGGGTAGACATCTTCATTATGAGTTTCCACACACACTGATATGAGTCTGAAAATCGTCTCTCTCAATGTTAGGGGTCTTAACCATGCGGTCAAGCGGAAGAAAATGGAAAACTACCTGTACAAACTCAAAGCAGCTGTGCTCGTCCTTCAGGAAACGAAGGTATCCAACAGGGAAGTGTCCTCATTTGGGAACAGCTGGCTCTATGACATCCTTTGCTCCCCGACCATCAATAAGAGGGGTGGGGTAATTACTTTAATCGCAAAAAAATCTGGCCCTCAGTCAACTCTCACACCACAGATGACAAGGGTAGATGGGTCCTTACAAAACTGTCTAGGAACAACGAGTGCTTTCACATTCTAAATGTGAATGGTCCTAACAACGACAACCCAGATTTCTGGGACTCCCAAACCCCGCATTTACACCTAATCCCCTCCAACTCTCTTATCGTCTTAGGTGGTGATCTCAATCTCCCAATGGACTTAACATTAGACCGGCAGTCCAGCTCAGTGCTGCACTCCTCTAGGTCGCATAAAGCATTTCTCAAACTTTGTGACAGATTCAACCTCCTTGACTCATGGAGATTACAACATCCAGACACTAGAGACTATACTTTCTACTCCAACGCCCTTAAATCTCACTCCAGGATCGGCTACCGGTTGATCTCTAAATCACACACACACCTTCTGGACCAGGCAGACATCTTACCCAGACTACTTTCAGATCACTCGACCATCACCTTGTCCCTCTCGGGTACCAAGGCAAGAGTTTCTAAAAAACATTGGAGATTCAATGATGAATCTATCAGAGACACAGCTTCCAGAACTACTATTGAAACAGTGATAAAGAACTACATGAAGGAAAACTTGGTGTTGGAGACTTCCCCTACTGCACACTGGGATGCACTTAAAGCCACGATAAGGGGCTCTTTAATCAAAATCCAAGCTAAATTAAATAAAGCCCACTCCAAAGAGCTAGACACTCTAGAAAATGAGATTAAAGCACTAGAAGCCGTCCTCATCTCTGGCTATGATGCACATACACTTTCCACTCTAACAAACAAAAAGTACGAATACTATAGATTACTGAGCGAAAGAGCAGGGGTCTAGATCAACAAATACAAACCCTTAAAACTGTGTGATGCCAACAAGGCAGGGAAAATTCTGACCTCTTACATAAAACACAAACAGAATCGTAAGGGTATTAACTCACTCAAAGACAAGAATAACATTCCTCACTGCAACCCTGATAAGATAATTGAAATCCTTAAGGATGTCTACATATCTCTTTACAAAGAAGACTCTGTCGTCCCGACAGAAGAAGGTAGATCCTACCTTGAGGAATCAGTCCTTCCACCTATCTCAGACCAGGACAAATTATTACTGAGCGCACCAATAACGCTGGAGGAGGTGAATAGTGCTATTGACTCACTTAAACTTAACAAATCGCCAGGTCCAGATGGTTTCAATGCTAAGTTCTATAAAACATTCGCCCCCGCACTTTCATCTACTCTCCTTGCCCTATTCCGGCCCTTCTCAGACACAGGATGCATTACCTGTTCAACAAGTGAGGCCACTATCGTGGTTATCCCAAAAGAGGGCAAGGACCCTCTGTTGGTGAAAAACTATAGACCAATTTCAATAATAAACTTAGATGCAAAAATCTACGCCAAAATATTGTGTAAAAGACTTGAACCATTGCTGCCGTCTTTAATTAATCACTCTCAAGTGGGCTCCATTAAAAACAGACTCTCAAGTGATAACACCCCTCTTCTTTGTCACATCATTGAGAAAGCAAAACTCGCATCTTCAGACACTGTAGCCATCACCCTTGACACGAGAAGGCCTTTGATAGGGTCTCTTGGTCCTTTCTTCGAGGGACTCTGTTGAAATATAACCTTGGTGACACATTAACGAGAATGGTCATGGCCTTATATAGTGCCCCCTCAGCTAGAGTATGTTCAGATGGTCTCTTATCCTCAGCTTTTAAACTAGAGAGGGGTACCCGACTGGGCTGCCCCCTTTCCCCATCTCTATTCATTTTGACACTAGAGCCATTACTGCTCAGGATCATGGTCAACCCAGATATAGCTGGAGTTACTTTCAATAACGCGAAAATAAAAGTAGCCGCATATGCGGATGACATACTAATCCTGTCCGAAGATGCATCTCACTCAATCCCGGCCTTACTATAATCAATAGAGGATTATGCTCGGGTGTCCAGATATAAACTTAATAAAGACAAGTCTGAAATCATGGGTCTGAATTAACCTTTGTACTAGTGATCTGTTCAAATTCACGGGTCTGGCTTGGCAATCCCACTTCATTAAATACCTTGGTCTAGAATTCAATGCAGACTTGTTAGAATCGCTCCGCCACAATAAAAAACTAACACTAAAAAAATTGAAACGTTGTTGGAGGGCTGGAATCCCAAATTTATCACTTGGTGGGGCCGTATCGAGACAATCAAAATGATGATCACACCAATTGTCAACTATCTGATCAGTATGATACCCCTTGTTCTATCGGAGGAGTTCCATCACAAGCTGGACAAAGTTTTAACAAAATTCTTATGGCAAAACAAATGTGCGAGAATTTCTCTCCAGAAATTACGTTAACCTGTCCACCTAGGCGGCGTTAGCCTGGCCAATTTAAAAAAATACCAAACTGCCTTCCTAGCCAGACAAGGCTCTCTTTGGCTTTCCCCACTCCCTGATTACACTCCCTTCTGGCTACTAGTTGAAAAAGAATTACTTGGTGTACTTCACCCTATTGCGCTTTTATCCAGTAACATATTACCCCTTACCTCCGGAAAATACATTATCTCCAATACAAAAAGAGCTCTGACAAAAATTGATAAACTCCTAGAGACTCCTCTCATTCATTCCAACATGATATCACTATGGAACAATACAAAAATCAAAATCAAAGGGAAATCCATATTCTGGAAATCGTGGGCATCGAAAGACATCCAGTTCCCAAGACATCTGGGCTCCTTGAGTGTCCCTCTCTCCTTCAGAGAATTTAAACAGCACTACAACCTCTCAGACATTGACTTTTATGACTTTCTTAAACTCAAAGCAAGCCTGTCCAAATTAAACCCTCCTGATAAAGATCCCTTCATCATCAAGACGATAATGGCCTTTAACAAATCAGGCCACCAAGTCTCTAAGTTCTATCACCTCTTATTACCTAAATCCACATCCTCCATGAAAGTTGTATTAGAAAAATGGAATAGCCATGGAACCATCCCCCCGGATAACTGGGAACCTATTTGGAACTCAGTCGTTTCCCACAAGATCTCCCCTGCGCTCTCCCAAAGTAAGTATTGGCTTCTGCATAGATCTTTTAGGACTCTGTCAAGGCTCCACAAAATGTCTCTTAAAGCTAACCCTCTATGTTGGACCTGTAATGCTGCTTCAGGGGACCTCTGTCATGTTCTATTCTACTGCAGTAAGGTTTCCTATTTTTGGGACAGTGTGTTTGACTTTATCTACACTATCTGTGGGGTCTGCCTTAACAAGGATTTTCTATCACTAATTCAAGGATTTCAAGATCCTCAAATCCAAACACAGAATGATAGATTCCTAGTGGACATATTACCGATGTCGGCATGTAAGTCGATACCAGCCAACTGGAAAAACACAGCTGCCTCCTTCTTTAAGGCCTGGCTCAACTGGATCTCTTTCTTAAGAGGTGCAGATAATATCTCTCTTCAGAATTCCCTGTGGAAACGTCAAAACAACAGGCTATGGTCATCTCTGGACACTTACTTCTCTATGAGAAAACCTCCCTGAACCCCTCACATTCCCATAAGCTGTATGCCCACTTTATATCATTGTAACCTTACGTTCTTCAAAGATGGGCCAGTCAAGCGCCTACACATGCTTGTCACCGGTAAATGTGTTATTCCCTGGTTGTAATCCCCTATACTTGACCATTGGAAACTGTTCCTAATATTGGACGGCATGAGGTCCTTCAGTGAACCACGTTATAATTTCCTTCTGGTTTCTTTTGTATATTTGCAGTACTTTGTATATTCTATATTGTTTTTGCCTTGCATTCTGTTTGTTTCCTTCTCATGAGTGAATTTATAGGGGGTCATCGGACTCTGCACATGTTGTCTGTACACTAGATTTCTGGCTACAATTCTGTATGGCAATTGTTTTCCCTTCTTTTGTTTTGCCTTGTTTTGTTTTGTTTTTGAAAACCTAATAAAAAATTAAAAAAATAAAATATTAAAAAAATAAAAGTGTTGAAGATACACCCATTGAGAGAACACTACATCACAATGCAATAACAGTACCCTTCTGCTCCCAGAAACCAGCTACCTTTCTTATCTCTTGTTGACTGTATGTTTGGCTTTGAATCTGTACAGGCATTGCTGCCTTTTGGCTCAATTTGCGCTATACCATATGTTGGGACTGAAAAGTTACTCACATGGTAATGGAAGTGTACCCCTGTCATGAGTGGCCATAGCTGCAGAGATATCTGGATCCCTGGTAATGATTTTTGGTGATGGGCGAGCATGACCTAGGCCTGTTTAATGGACTGTGGTCTTGCTTAGACCTGGGGGAGCACCTAAAGCGTTATCCTCATGTGGCGGCATGCTACTGTCTTCACCAGGAGTTCAGTAGCATTAGCGATATGGTGGCAGTAGAGTGAATAGGCTTTTTATCTGTGCCACAGGAGTAGGGCCTACTGGCCAACTAATGCTACGCTGTTGTGTGCTTAACTTACCCATGGCTTACATTAGGATGAAAGTAGCACCGCACAGTATGCCTGTGTCTGTGTGTGTGTGCTTGGATGTATGGGTACCTGTGGGTGGTGACACATGGAAGACAGAGCATGTCTTCGTATGTGTGCTGGGATGTATGGGTTCTTGAGAGTGGTGCTATACATGGAAGACAGTGCTTGCCTGGGTAAGTGCACTGGGATGAATGAGTACGTGCGAGTGATGCTATACATGGAAGACAGCCAGTATCTGTTTGAGTGCCCTGGAATGTATGTGTGCCTGTGAAGTGGCATAGTGCATGGAAGCCTGAATGCATTTATTCCATGTGCGTGCAGGGATATAGGTGTGCATGTGAAGGGCACAATACTTGGATGCCCCTGAGTTCCATTTTGGGAGACCCAAGAATTGATGGGGAAGCATGTGGCGGTGGGTGATCCCTGCCAGACAGGTTGGTGGATGGCTGTATTACTGAGAGTCGGGTGGGACACACACTAGTGGAAGGAAATCCAAGCTCTTCAGTATACTTCAAAAGGGCTCTTTGATTCTGAAATAGGTCATTGGTCAAAGGGAGCCTAGATACCTCTCAGGAAGGACTTGGGGCTGATAAGAGAATCATAAAGAGTAGGAATGGAGGCCCTCGTGACCTTTTGATAAACATATCTCAGTGAGGCTGACATTCAGTTGTGATCCTCTAGTCACTCCACTGGCCTGTATTTTGGGGCTATCAAGTTTGGAGACACTCCTGCTGTGACAGACTGCTTCCTGGAGGAAGGATAAGACACAGGAGTGGGAATTTCAATGTGTGCAACCCCCAAAACATCAAAGACTCAGACACTACATTACATTTATTTCTGGACATGGATTATAGCATTGGGAGCTTGAGCCTCCCGACTTTGGCAAACTGAAGCTGTTCATCACCTTGTAGAAGCTCAGCATGACATCTGCCTGTTGTGACCATGCCTGGGGACTCAGGGTATGACAGTCTCCCTGCTGGGTGAGGGGACATCACCCAGGAGAATCAAGAACACTCGCCCTGGAGCCTGAAGCACTAGCCTCTATCTGACCCGAGACCAGTGGGAGCTGAGAAGAGAAGGCTGGAAGGGGTGAGTTCCAGTGGGGATCAAGCTGAGTGGATCGTGGTGAAGAACCGGAATAACCCACTCACTGGGTCTCGGCGGCGGGGGAATTGCCCAAGTCTTCCATACCCTTCATACGTAGTAAAAGGAGACACAGGAGCCTTCGTCTGCAGGAGGAACCCAAATTTATTCAAATAGCCCGGGCTATGGAATAGAGTCCCAAGCTCGTTAGAAACAAGACAGAGGAGGCTGCTGCTTTACTCCGCAGCTTACAAGCCTTTTATACTTTTTCATTCCAGTCTTTTGGCTGTTAGTCCATTGTTCAATCAGGGCAGTGTTTGCAGTTGATAACCAGATCCAGACGGTGTTTGTAGTTGGTGACCTGATCAGGGCTTGGTACTCACATTATTGTTCACTCAGCTTGATCAAAGCACGGTCATTCAGGTCATTGTTCGATCAGCTTGATCAAAGCTCGGTCATTCAAACCATTGTCCAATCACCCTGATCAAGGCCCAGCAGTCAGACCATTGTCCAGATAACCTGATCACGGTGTCAAGGATGTTTACCAGGCAGGGAGCAGGAGATGGGAAACAAATCATTTACACAGGGCGTGAGTGTCTCATGGTTTTCTGTCGAACTGCAAAGAACAGGGGGTTGGGTGTGCGACAGTTCCTGGGCAGAAATGCAGGCTGCAAGATGGTTTTTGTCGTGTTAGTTAGAATTTCCTCAGGCATCAGCAGAAACGACCAGGTGGGTCGTGTGGAAGTGTTTGACACGAAATGGCAATGAAAAAACAATGGAGTCCTGGTACAAATGATACCGATCAGAAGAACACTTTTCCTCAGACCCTCCTTTTGCCATTGAGTGGCAAATACTTTAAGAAATGTCAATGTTCATAAGGCCATCGGTTTCTTGTTGGAGCATCATCATCATATTGGTGTTGTGAATGTTGGAGGGTGGAGGCTGGATGGTCTGGACACACATTGTACAGAGCACTGGCAGGCACTGAAAGCACAAACAGCAGGAGACCAGGACAGTTATTCCCAAGGCAAGGAAGATGAGGACCCTCCACCCCCACTGGGAAAGGAGGCCCCAGATCCAGCCTGTGAGGGACCAGTTGCCTTTATCCAGATGAATTTCGGAAGAAAGGCGATGCAGACGTTGGATGGCATAGTACACTGAAGGTGCGTTGTCTGGGATGTACACGCAGCAGCTGGAGCCGATCAATTTACACACACCACCACGATCAGCAAGGAGGACGTCTAGGACCATGCGGTTCTGCAGTGTTATAAGGCGGTCCGCCTGTAGTTCTGCAGTGATGTTGGAGAGGGCACCAGCTGTTACTGTGATGGTGGCTTCAAGGACCCTGGTCAGTCCTCGTACAGCCCGACTGTTTGCCATGGGGCCCCAGAATGGAAGGAAACCTTTAAGGAAGTCCCCGGTTTCCTGGCCTGCTGTATCCTCGGCTGATATGACGCCCCTACGTGAGCGACGCAGAGCGCCCTTCATCAACAGGTGGTAACTCCCATGGGTAGAATACGTTGGCGGAAGGAGGAAGGCCAGATAGCAGGTACCAGACCAGTTACGGGGGAGCCAAGTGTAGGCGGCAGTGCCACAGATAAAATAGGTGTTGGGGGATGCCACCAGCTTCGGAGGAGATGTAGAGTTTAAAGATTTTGTGATATTACAAGTACTGGTACCAACTTTCTTAGTCCCTAGGCCATGGCTGCAGACACAGCCTTGCACATTTATGACATTCACAGTGTCTCGTTCATCGGGCAGTATCCTTCTTGTGCGGAATCTTTAAAATGTTCGTCGAGTGGTTGAGTTGAATACTACCATCTCACCGAGTTCATCTGGTGATAGTAGCGATGTGGATGAGCTGGTCGGGCAAAAAGGAGCATTGGCATGGCCAGATCTGTTCCGCCAGAAGTCATCCTGAAAAGTTCCAAGGGCAGAATTGGCAGTACCGTTGACAGTGTAGGCCTCCTGTATCAACATCCACCATGCAAGACAAGACCCAGAGATGGAAAAGGGGTAGGGAAAGAATGGGACAGGGTGTATCATGGAATGCGGCATCACTCCGCAAACCCAGCAGTTGGAAATGTTCATGATCAGCTGATGATGATGCAACATTTGGATGAAGGTGTTATTGAAGAATTCTGCACGGCGGGGTAACTCGTGGGCTGGTAGCGTGTAATACTGGTGCTCTGCAGGAGTTGGGGTAGGGGTTGGTGAGGTAACAGGATGGTAGATTAGTAACAGCCAACCAAGAATAGACAGGATGAGGGAGACAAACAGCGTCACCACGGTGGCCATGAAGCATTTACTATGTCGGAGACTGACATATTGTTTCTGGATTCGAGTGTTTTGGACGGCAGCCATTGTGCTAAGCCAGGGACCTCTAGTGGCTGTCTGTGATTGGTGGTTGTTGCTTCACTGGGCGCAGGTGCCAAGAGCCCTATGGCGTACCTTAGTCTGACACACCAGCACTACTCTCGGCCGGGGAGATCACAGCCCTACAGCCTATAGGCACTTGGCGAAGTCAAAGGCAAGCCTTCCTCGGGGCGCAAGTTATATCGGTCGGAAGTAGGGTCAGTATGGTCGGGAAACAGTTGTTCTGGACGTTGAGCAGAGTTAAGGGAGGGTTCCACCCTTCCTTTCAGTATGCTGTCACTCTCTGCTTCCGTAGATGTAAAATGCAGTCTGGCATCGCTGAATGGGACAAACGTCGGGACTGTTTCTGTTTCTGAGTCTCCTTGTCCTTCCCTCACCCACTGATCGTAGGGGAGGGGCAGAGGCACACGCCTACAGTGGGACGAATGCACCCAATTCTTCCGACCTTCTACTTTCACGGCGGTGCGGGTGGCCAGCAACACCTGACGGGGCTGTGTCCAGCGGGGTTCGAGGCTCTTAGTCCGTTGAAAATTTCTTACTAGGACCCAATCACCAGGTTGGATAACGTGTCCTGGGCCCTCGCTTTTGTCAGGTATGGCCTCATGCACCTGGTGATAAAGAGTACGAAAGGTATTAGTTAGACTGTACAGGTAATCAGTTAATACAGGGTATTCAACATCAGACAGTTTCTTAGGCCGCGGGACACCCCATACATTGGCAGGCCTCCCGAACATAATCTCATGGGGGATAGCCCTATCCTGGTGTGGGCTGTTGTTCTTGTAGACAATAGGGCCAAGGGCAGAGCATCAACCCAAGTGACACCTGTCTCGGCTACTATTTTGGCCATTTTAGTTTTTAGGATGCCATTGTACACCTCCACTAGACCTGCTGACTGGGGGTGGTTAGCTGCATGAAATTTTTGTTTTATACCCAATGCTGTACAGATATATTCCATAATTTGAGCCGTAAAGTGTGTCCCGTTGTCACTCCAGACCAAGCGGGGCAAACCGAATCGTGGGAGGTACTCTTTTAATAGCATTTTGGCGGTAGTGATAGCGGTGCAGTCTTTGACGGGGTAGGCCTCCACCCATCGGCTGAAGGTACAGACCACCACTAGGACATATTTTAAATTGTTACATCGGTCCATCTGGATGTAATCTATTTGGAGGACTTCAAAAGGGAAGGTAGGAGCAGAGAATCCTCCCTTAGGAGTAACTGTGCCTTTTCCTGGGTTATACATTAGGCAAATCATGCATGTTTTAACCAGCTTTTCAGCATATGTTGGTATCTTAGAGTTGTACCATGTAGGTTCCAACAGTTTACATATCCCTTTTGCACTAATGTGAGCAGGACCATGGGCCATCGTAACTACTGGTAGCACATGACTGTCAGGTAACATCCATTGTCTTTCCATAGTCGTGCGGACCCAGCAACGATCAATTCCCTCCTTTGCTAATTGCTCCTTCCACACCCGTAGTTCCTCAGGAGTAGTATGGGACTGAATATCGATCACACTCTGTACTGTGTTTTCAACCATGCCCTCGTCTGCCACCCACCTAGCGGGACCTCCTACATACATTCCTTCCCTTTTTCTAAGAGCTGTTTGTCTGGCCGTCTGGTCAGCCAGGGCATTGCCTTTCCCAACATCATCTGTCACTTTCTTATGGGCCTTACATTTTATAATGGCCACCTTTCTGGGGAGTGTCAGGGAGTCTAACAATCGGTGAATTAGGGGGCCATGTTGAATCTTGGTCCCATGGGAAGTAAGGAAATTCCTTTCTTTCCATAACCTCCCGAAGTTGTGGGCCACCCCAAAGGAATATTGGCTGTCAGTATAAATATTTACTGTCATCCCTTTGCTTAACTCACAGGCTCTAGTGAGGGCCACTAATTCTGTTGCTTGAGCAGAGCACTGCGGAATCTGAGCTGTTTCTACTACTTGTCCTAATGTCGTGAGGGCATAGGTGGCTGAGGTGTTACCATCTGGCCCTCTGAGACATGATCCGTCCACATATAGTGTACCTTCTGGTTCTGCTATCGTGGTATCCTGTAAGTCAACCCGTCCCTTCGTCTCCTCCTCTGTCCTTAATATGCAGTCATGTGGGTCTAAGCGGGCATCCTGAGTATCCAGTGGGAGTAATGTTGCGGGGTTCAGTACAGTGCATCTCTTGATGTTAATGTGGCTGGAAAAGAGTGTCAGTTCATATCCTGTGAGTCGTGCGCTAGTGAGGTACTGTGTCTTGGTGTTATTAAGGAGGGTATCTACAGAATGGGGGACCATCAGAGTCAGGGGGGAGTTCATGACTATCCCCGCACTCTGACGGACCATGAGGGCGGCCGCAGCGGTCGCCCGTAGGCATCCTGGGAGAGCCCTTGCAACAGGATCTAAGGTGGCTGAAAAATAGGCACATGGCCGATGGTGACCTCCGAACATCTGGGTCAAGACAGCGCATGCACAGCCGTCTGTCTCATGTACAAAAAGAAAGAATTGCTTGCTATAATCAGGAGTACCGAGGACTGGAGCAGTACACAGAGCCCTCTTTAAATCTTGGAAGGCCTGCGCATGCTCTCTAGTCCATGGAAAGGAACTGTCTGATATGTCTTTAGTGGTGAGGGCAAGAAGAGGTTTGACCATGGCCGAAAAGTTGGAAATCCACTGTCTACAGTATGAGGTTAGGCCTATGAAGGCTCGAACCTGCTTTTGTGTTCGTGGGGCCGTCATAGCATTGATAATGGCTACACGATCAGCGGTGAGCTGTCTTCCCTCCTTCGAGAGGAGATGACCTAAATAGGTCACCTTCTCTTGACAAAACTGAAGCTTTTTAAAGAGACTTTGTGATTATGGAGGGCAAGGTGGCGTAACAAACAGAGAGTAGCTTCTTTACATGATGGGGCAGAATTTGCAGCAATGAGGAGGTCATCTACATTTTGTAATAGTGTGGAGTTATCAGGGAGTTCCAAGGAATCTAGTTGACTTTTGAGGGCTTGACTATAGATACTGGGGCTCTCGGTGAAACCTTGAGGGGCGCGGCAGAATCTAAAGCTTCGCCCACCAAGGGAGAAACCAAAAAATGTCTGCTGTCAGGATGTATAGGAATGCTGAAAAAAGCATTCTTCAGGTCTATGACAGAAAAGTGTGTTGCGTCAGAAGGGAGCATCGTTAAGAGGGCTGTAATGTCGGGGACAACAGGATATTGGGAGATTGTTATTTTGTTAAGGGCTCTCAGGTCAATCACGAATCTGTATATTTTAGGGAGAGAGTATCTCCATTGGTCTTTTTAAGAACGGGAATAATGGGACTGTTACAGATATTGCCACGTGTTTCCTCCACTACGCCCTTGTCCATTAATTCAGATATTATTGTTAAAGGGCCATTTCTCCTTCCGCGGGTAGTCGATACTGCCGGAGGCGGGGGAGAAGTGCACCTGGCTCGATGCGTACCACATGAGGGGATATGTTGAGACACCCTACATCAGTGTCTGATGATGCCCAGAGGGAGGAAGGTAAAAACTGCAATTCTGGTGGGAGGGGACCAGACAGATACATATAGGAAGCTGCGGTGGGAGAAATTGTTAGGGATACACCTTGGGGACTACATGATATGGTCGCATACAGAGCTTTCAGTAAATCCATGCCTAACAAGTTTTCACTGCAACCTGTAGTAAGGACCGAGGGAGCGTCAACATGTGCAGGGCCAATATCGAGAGGGAGGGGTTCAGAGACAGGGCTCGTCACAGGTGTTCCTGCAAAACCCACGGAGACATTTATTTTGCCAGAAAGGGGTGCCTCCGGGACTGACAGACGTGCAATAGAAGACCTGGTGGCCCCAGTATCCAAAAGAAAATTCTGATCGTTCCCCACACTGACATTTGAACATACGGGCCCCTTTAATCCACTGGAATTTGCACTCTGGTGATACCCCTTTCCTGGCTGTCCTATGCTTGGTAGGACCCTATCTCATCAACTTCGTCATAATCATCATTGTAATAAGTGCGTGTTGCTTCGTACCCATCAAACCTATTGGCCGGGCGCGGCCGGATGGGAACGTGATCCCTGGGCCTACATTCTTTATCCTGTGGATGGGGCGGGCCATGGTCCCTAGTCGGCCTTCCCTCCCTGGGAGCGCGAGGCCGAGTCTTCCCTGTTCGGATGTTTTCAGCTAACACGGGACACTCGTCTATCCAATGGCCGTACCCCTTACAATAAGCACACTGATCTGTTTGGAGGGCTCCCGTATGTTGAGGGCTGGAGGGGTAGACTGGCGAGCCCTCGGAGGGTGTTGGGGTTGAGGTCTGAAATTCCCGCGGGCATCGGGACCTCGGGAGGGTAAGCCTGCTGCAGAAGTGCCTTAGTCTTAAGATCCCTAACCTTCTTACTTTCCTTGTCTCTATCTTCATTCTCCCTATTCTCATGATATTGTGCCATAGCCAAGATACCAGTGATAGTTTGGGCAGACCACGTACTTTCAACTTTCTTAAGCCTGGTGGAAATCTCAGGAAGCAAGTTGCTGACAAACTTATCGACAAACACTGGGCCAGAACCTGGGGTCCGGGGATCCAAACCACTATGTCCCTTGTATTCTGTCTCAAAACGGGTAAAGAAGTCCGCCACATTCTCATCTTTTCGCTGCCTACAGGCGTTTATTTTATCCCAGTTAATGACAGTTTCCGGCAAAAGTGTTTTCATAAACGTTATTATTTTACCGGGCAAAGTCAGGATGGCAGCTTCTGGTTTAGTCCCTCCTACCCTTGCTTCTTCCATAGCCTCTAGGTCAGCCCCTTTACCTCCCAACGCCACTTCATGATCAGTATGTCGAATCTTGTCCCAAATTTCAGTGGGAACAACCGTACCAAAAAGTAAATCTATATCCTCAAGAACGAGAGTACCTGCAGATATAATCTGACCTAATTCTCTGTAAAAGGCAGCCGGATTCTTCCGGGGATCTGGTAATTGTTCTTTTAACTGCATTACTTCTGACCTTTTCCAAGGAACATGAACCCAAAGCCTGCGCCAGTGTGCCTCAAAAGCCCCTCGGCCATTATTTTGGGCATCGGTAAGTGCGTTAACAAAGACAGGGGCCGCCTCTCTCATTGGCATAGCTGTCTCTAGAGGGGTGTTGGAAAAGCGGTCATATCACGGTAAGCCATTAAAGCAGACACAGCACCAAACATCCCCTCTCCCTGAACATCGCCTCTTCTTATTTGTGACCTAAGGTCCATTAATCCAGTGGGTATCTGCATAAGCGCATTCTCAAATTTTTGCATGACCAGCGTACACATGTATTCAGCCCAGGTAGTCTGTTCCATAATCGTCCACTGGGAAAAGGTGGACCATATGTCTTTAAAGGCATAAATATTCCCGTTCTTTATCCAACATTCACACTGTTGCTTCTGTAGGTCATTTTCTCGAAGGGACGAAAAGCTGACTGCAGAGCGCAAGGAGGCCAGTCGGGGGAATTGAACATTTTATATAAATCCTGCTTAACTGTAGACCACGGGGAAGTAGGAAAAGGGCGGGTAGGGGTAAAGCCGCAGGGGTTGGGCGGATGGAGACTTGTTGTCATTCCCGCAGTGAGGACAGGGTTAGCGGGCGTGGTCGGTGTCATAGGAAAAATCGGGAGGGTTGGTGTGACAGGAAGAACAGTAGGAGGGGCAGTGGGGGCAGGAGTGGGCGGTGGCGGGGGGACATGTGGGGTGTGAGGCGTCAGGGCAGGGTACATTGGGGCATATGCAGGAGGGCTTTCTAGCATGGTATCAAGCAAGGAATCACCTTCTTCTTCCCCATCCATATGGCCCTTTCTTTTCTCCTCACGAGCTGGATAGCATTTTTGTACCCGGGCCCCATGCTCCCTGTTGGCTACTTCTACCGATTTTGTCATTTGATTTTGTAAATTTACTCTGGCGTGGTCGGCCATTGACATGCGTTCCTGTTTTCTTTCTTGAGCCTTCTGCTTTCTAGCTCTCTGCTCTATCTCTTTCCTCCAAAATCGGACAGATTCAAACATAGACGGGCGCGTTTTCTTTTCATTAATTGTTCCTCTAAGTTGGTGAGAACTTGGGAATTAAAGGAGCCGAAAAGTGGCCACTGTAATTCCGCGTTACTTTGTTTCGTATATTTTACCCAGAATGAGGAAAACATTATGGCAGAAGGGCCATGTTTAACATACATCGTATGGCCAGGGGTCCCTTCTGGAGGAAGCGGACAAGCCGCCTCCAGCTGGGAGTCCTGTGTACACATACAACAACATAATTTCTTGAACTTACTACTGACTGGCATGCTTGTAAATAGGTAACAGACACCGGCGGGTTTTAAAATTCACCTCGCCTGCTTGGCTTTTGCAAAGGTCAATAACAGCAGAATCATACAGACTTGGTGGGTGATCAGTCCACCCTTACCTTACAGGGGTAGTTCTCTTCTGCAGACGTAGGGCTGTGTCCTGCTCCAGAACTTATTTGCTAGGGGACTCCAGCGAGGACGTGGTCATGTGGCCCAGACCGGGTGGGGAGGAACAGCGGGCGAGTTGTTCGGCTTACCGGATTGCAAGAATCCCTCGGGTAGGGCGCCTCCGTCGGAGTCTCTCCGTGCACCTCCTCACATCCACCGGGCCTGACCTTCGTACTCCTGGAGTCCCTGTTCGGGCGCCATTTGAAGAACCGGAATAACCCACTCACTGGGTCTCGGCGGCGGGGGAATTGCCCAAGTCTTCCATACCCTTCATACGTAGTAAAAGGAGACACAGGAGCCTTCGTCTGCAGGAGGAACCCAAATTTATTCAAATAGCCCGGGCTATGGAACAGAGTCCCAAGCTCGTTAGAAACAAGACAGAGGAGGCTGCTGCTTTACTCCGCAGCTTACAAGCCTTTTATACTTTTTCATTCCAGTCTTTTGGCTGTTAGTCCATTGTTCAATCAGGGCAGTGTTTGCAGTTGATAACCAGATCCAGGCGGTGTTTGTAGTTGGTGACCTGATCAGGGCTTGGTACTCAAATTATTGTTCACTCAGCTTGATCAAAGCACGGTCATTCAGGTCATTGTTCGATCAGCTTGATCAAAGCTCGGTCATTCAAACCATTGTCCAATCACCCTGATCAAGGCCCAGCAGTCAGACCATTGTCCAGATAACCTGATCACGGTGTCAAGGATGTTTACCAGGCAGGGAGCAGGAGATGGGAAACAAATCATTTACACAGGGCGTGAGTGTCTCATGGTTTTCTGTCGAACTGCAAAGAACAGGGGGTTGGGTGTGCGACAGTTCCTGGGCAGAAATGCAGGCTGCAAGATGGTTTTTGTCGTGTTAGTTAGAATTTCCTCAGGCATCAGCAGAAACGACCAGGTGGGTCGTGTGGAAGTGTTTGACACGAAATGGCAATGAAAAAACAATGGAGTCCTGGTACAAATGATACCGATCAGAAGAACACTTTTCCTCCGTGGGAAGCAGACTGTGAGATTCTGGTCTGTCGGAATCAGCGCTCGATTCAGTTGGCTACCCACTTGTGCTGTGACTACCACCATATGTTAGATGTGGGCCACGGAAAAGATTGGAACGCCACACCAATAGGATCGTCCGCCCATAGGCATAGTCTGTGACCTCCATATGCCAACCGAGAGTTGCATTGAAGAGTAATGGTAATCGCCTGGTGCCGTGCTGTGACGAGAGGAGGGGCATCACCCTGTGCAGTGCCATGACCTGAAGAGGGCAGTCACACTATTGTGGTGTTGCGATCTCCTCATGCCAGATGGGGGCTGTGGTGAAGATTGAGGGCCATCAATCTGGTGCATCGCTGTAATGGGAAGAGGGCTGTTGACCTGTGCACTGCTCTGACCTAAAAGGGCCACCCCACCATGTGCCACTGTGTGCCACCCCCGTATACCATGAAGAGGCTGTAGTGAAGTGAGAGGGCTGTCACTCTGTAGCAGTGTGCAGCCGTGAAGAAGAAGCAGGCTGAACCACAAGTCATCCACCGAGTGCAGAATTTATCCATGGCCTGCCACCGGATTGAGAAAGGCAGATTGACAGGAGGAGTGCCATGGACGTCTGCCGCCTTGACCACAGCATCTTGACGTCTGGTCACGACGATACTGCAGACCCAGTCTCTGACACTCTGAATTGCCACTCCAGCGAGAGCGGGTAAAAATACATACCGGACCGCTGGGTCTTGGGGGTAGCTAGCAATGACTGACGTGCTATGGCGCAGGGACACCTTGACTTTTTGAAGTCACTGTGGAACTTCTAAAACTTGAGCTAACTTGCAGGGCCTAGGTGGGTGTTGCCTCATGTAAATGGGAAATAACCACAATTCTAAATTGGGAAGTGGGACTTGAGATCTGACCCGAGTAATGCTAGCATACCTGCTTTATGGAAGACTTTATATATTATATGTGGTGTGCTAAATTTTACATTTTTATTCATAAATAAATACTCCTTTTCACATGAAAGCATGTATTTGACTGGACAATCATTTATTGGGGGTTGCTGGATGTATTTTGAGTTGTGATCATATGTTCACCCTATATCTACAGCCTCCATGAGAAGCCTTGGACTGCTCTACCCCCCCTACCAATGAGAATCGGGTGCTGGAGGCGTAGTTGGCTCAGTTGATTAGAGTCCATAGTAGGCCGGGCCTGGGACACCCTCAACCACCACGGCCGAGCCCAGTAGCTCCCACTTGCCCTGTGGTCCTCTGAACGTGGTTGTCATACCACATACATAAACCTTTGCTTGTATTCCGAGTGTAATGTTCATATTTGCCTGTTAATGGTTCCAGAATGTTTAAAAGGACTGACATTATTGATATCACATTACATTCATGCTAAAACGTGCAAAGTTCTTCAGATATTACAACACGTTAATGGTTTATTTGTAAATGCATTCTAAAATCTATACCTTTTTAAAGCTTTTTCTTCCATGCCACTTGGATTACTACATAACCAATATTAAAGAGAAAAGACAGCATATATTTAATTCAAATATTCGTCTTTATATACTTGCCTCTAAAAGAGACATGCTTATAATTAGTGTTTTCTTCAACCGTGAATGTGAGACACTATATCAGAGATTGATTCAATGGCACGTTTCCTTCACTGTTGGACTATGATTTCTCTTCTAGTGTGACTGGTGCCGCCTGCGCACTGATTGCTTATTAGCGCTACATTTTGAAGCCAAAATACTAGAGCAGTTGTAAGCAGAGCCGTCAATCAGATGCTGCCAAGCAATTCAATACTCTTGACATTTTCAAATGCACTTTACAATTCCGAAAGACACCTAAAAATGTTCATTCTCACATTTTACCGGTCTGGCGCCCCGTTGTTCTTCATCCGAAGGCTTAGGGAAACAAGTACATTGGCTGCATGAAGGCTACTGCTCGTAGGTCCCAGTTGTAACCGTTTGCTTCAGATTGCTGGGAAGGAACCTGTCTTTAACAGGAGAGCGCGGTAGGCACCCATGCGCTGCAATCTGTAGGTTGGAAGACGCAATTCACATTTATTTTAATATCGTCTAATGGCCACTACAGCTGAGATCAGTTGAAGATGTTCTCACCGTCTGCATTTTTAATAAGTGCTTCTGCAATCTCAGAGTTATCTGTAAATTCAAAGGTGCCGTCTTTCAGTGGGACGCCCTTTAAGTATCGTCATGTTGACAGTGAATGGAATGAGCCAAGAGATATTAAAAGCCAAATCCATAATGTCCAAATATTATGATGCCCCTAGGGTCTCACTTTAAGCACATAGAGCTAAACTCTGCCAAGTGAACCAAGCAGAGCTGTATCTGTGTGCAAGCAAAGTATCATATACATTGCCAGTGCTCTAAGAGCAGCAGGGTAAGTTATTCTTTCATGCTGGAAAATGGCTCAGAATAAATATATTTGCAGTTATCCAAGGACCACGAGTTCAACGGCCCGCAAAGGTTTATCCAGCTCGTCGTTCCTCCAGTCACAGGCAATGCATATGAGTTTTGTAAATATTAGCTTTTTTTACTTGCTTTTGTCCAAAGCGAAATAGTAGTCAACAGTCCTTGAATATTTTATTTGCTGAAGAGATGTTACAGATAAGTGGTGCGAGGGCTTAGCAGTGGCGCAGGACGGTGCCATGGGCCCTAAAGCAAGTAAGGAAAATGGGCCTCCATAACATAGTTTGGTAGTAAAAGACAGCCATAAGTTCGGTGCAATGGGCCTCTCTGTCCTCTAGGCCCCTTTGCCAATTCACCTGATGCCTTATTGGTAGCAACACCTGGGTGTTAGTCGTGTAGAATGACTTTCACACACAGGCTGATGGTACACAGCAAGGCAGAAGCACTTTGGGGCAGTTAGCGCCTAAGGGCCAAAGAGGCACATGCTGCGTGAGCACTACACGATCGTCTGTCCTTGCTTCATCTACAATTAACCCAGCACCATTTGAACAAGAACATACAATACTTGTGATATAGTCAGGGCCACTGGAATTATGCGGCAGGAGAGGGCCAAATTATGCTGCAGGGTTGAGCAAATTATGCGGCAAGAAAAGGCAAATTATGCAGCATAATGCAGCACATTTTGTAATAGTATTACTTTCTGGGCCTTAGTTGCATTACATTAGTACCAATTTAACACTCAAATAGATCAATAAGCAACAGAAAGGTGACCAGTCCAGCTTTGCAAAGGTCCTTCCACTGCGCGGCAACACCTGTTGTCACATGTTTTAGTAACGTTTGAACTGTTTGAGCTAGAAACAAAAAGATTGTTGCTGTTAAAACCTGCAGATTATGCAGCAGATGATTGATTGTGTGGCAAAATAGGCAAACCTATAATTAAGTGAAAACCACAGCAGCTGCACAATTGCATAATTCCAATGGGCCTAGATATAGTGTAAAAGTAAAAGGTATTTCGGATTTGCGGGTGATTACCATGAAAGTTTTGACTGTGCTTGTCATATTGCTCAGAATTTTACTCTTTGTTCTGGTTGCTTCACACCTCTGACGTGAAAATTTGGTAATTCAAACTTCCAACATTAGATAGGAATGTAGGGAAGCATTTAAAGGCATGGGCCCTCATGCAGGAAAGGGACATGCTGGAGCAGTGTGCCAGAGGTGCCGGAAAAGGGACATTGAGCTTTGTCTCGCATACCGTGAGGATAGTCTGGTGTTAACCACCCTCCCAGTCACATGAGAGCTTCATGAGTGTTTCCATTCAGAGGAAAGCATAACTGAGGAGATCCAAGGGACTGTAGGAAACACAATCATCAGAGAGACAAGTGTTCTGGCCCTTTGAGGGGACTAGGCTGCACAGAGGACTGCCTGCAGGAAATGGTTGAGAGAGCAGGAAATGGTAGTTTCTCCATGCAGGAGCCATTAGACGTTTGAGAGCCAAGTGCAGTAAGAACATTAGGCGAGAGAGAAGATTAGTTAAGCTTTGCATTGGACAGAATGAAGTTCCTCCTTCAAAATGTGGTGTTGATAACTATCAAGTACATGGCCTGAAAAACAAAAAGCAATGATTGAAGGCTGTGATTGTCCCACACTCCTCTGTAAATCAGGTCTAAACAGGTATGTCCTTTAGATATCATTGACATCCTGATAAATTTTATTGACAAAAGTCTAGGCATGAAAAAGTTGTTCACACACACACACACTGAAAGTAGCTTGTGGAGCCGAGCTCATAATACTGCTTTTTCATTAAACATCTGACACCTTGGACGGGACAGGCCAGTCTGCTCATTTTAATCACTCAAAAATAATTGGGACCACAAGCAGTAGACAACCTTATCCAGTTCTATCATTTAATCCATTAAACTTTGTGTGCACCGGCTTGTGCTTAGATGTTTTTAACTGCACCTAAGGTTCTCAACTATGGCAAGTTAATATCAGTGCATCTGAATACATTGAATTGATTTTAGACTGATGGTACCACCAACTTCTTAATGAGAAAGCTTTAATCTGTGAAAAGGACTAGGGGCCCTAATTTGAGTTTGTCAGATGGGGTACTGCCTCAGAACGTGATAGATATCCCATCCACCTGTGTTACAAGTGCAATAGGCTAAGATGCATGTGTCATACGTGGCCAGGGTATCTGCCACATTTGTGATGGAGTAGGCCACCCGCCAAACTTTAAGTAAGACTTTAAGTATGAAGGTATTTTAGCACCACAGTCCCATCCTATTCCTTATTAGTGATAAGTCTCCTACTTTTACTATACTGTTCCAGACCCTAACGCCTCTAAGGAGTTCACCTGACTCTCAGGCATTTGTCATGAACATCGCTCTGTAGTTATAGACTCAAACTGTTCTTGGTATTGTTGGGGTGGGGGTCTCTAGTTGGCAGTGGTATGCACCATTTCCAAGTAGGGACCCTTCCTTATCTAAACCAAACAAGGCTAAAATGACAAAAAGCCAACATACATATCTCAAAATATCAGTTTTAAAAGGTTTAAGTAATCTGTCCGTAGAACTCTATGGATAAGGTGATTTTACACAAAGTATCTTTGATGAGTCAAAATCCACAAGGGAAAACAGCCGCATAGGAGGGAAGCGTCGGAAAACACGGCGATGTGTTGGTTCTTGAGTCCCTGGGGAAGCGATGTGTCAGCTCTGCTGCATGCAGAAATGTTGCGTCGGTTCCGGACTGTTGGACTTGGCCCTTTTTATCAGGGTCATCCCAGAACTTTTTGCCTTCCTCCTGTATTTTGTCTGAGCTGTCGTTGGTGGTTTTATGACTCTTGGCACTTCACCACTGCTGATCAGTGCTAAAGTGCATATGCTCTCCCTGTAAAGTATTGTTGTGGATTAGTGATTCCATGATTGGCTAGTTGATTTACTTGTCAGACCCTAGTACAGTGCACTATGTGTGCCCAGGGCCTGTAAATCAAATGCTGCTGGTGGGCTTGCAGCACTGGTTGTGCCACCCACAGAAGCAGCTTGTAAAATATGACTCAGGCCTGCCATTGCAGAGCCTGTGTGCAGTCTGGGACTGCCATGTCGACTTGGCAAGTGCACACACTTGCCAGTCCCTAAACCTTCCCTTTTCTACGTGTTAGTCAACCCTAAGGTAGGCCCAAGGTACCCCTGTGGGCAGGGTGGATTGTATGTGAAAGGTAGGACATGCCCTGATGTGTGTGGCCTGTCCTGATAGTGAAATACTGCCAATTTCGTTTTTCACTATTGAAAGGCTGCCTGTTCCCATAGGCCAGAATGGGGAGTTTGTTTATAACATCTTATGAACATAACTGACCCTGGGAACAAGATTGGAAAATAAAGTTTAGTATGCCTGAACTCAGAATGTTAAAGTGCATATTTTAGTAAGGGTGATTTTTACATTCTGTGTTTGAAAATAGCACTTTTAGGAAGTAGGTATTTTCTTGCCTAACCATCCAGTGTGCCTCTGCTAGGTTTGTGGATTGCATGTCTGGCTTTTGGATGACAGGGGCTGGAGCAGGGCAGTGCCTCCAGAGGTCTGATGAGTTAGGGCTGGGCTGAATAGGCTTGGCCTGCATTTGGAGTGGTGGGAGGAGTAGCATCTTCACCTGAATAGGGCTGTGCCTGCCTTCCACAATGACGGCTCCGCCCCCCTGTGGTGTGTCAGGGCTCACACTGACAATGGAGGTTGTTGTGCACTTGCAAAGTGCCCCACAGAACTGGTTTTGACTGGGTACAGACACTCTCTGCCTTCGGAGAACAAAGGATTTCGGTGTATATAAAGAGGGGCCCAGACCCCAGACTTTTAGATCACTTCTGGGAAATCAAGAGGAACCTTTGCCAAAGCAGAAGAGCCGGATAAGCTGAGGAGGAATACTGCCCCTGTGCTGTTTGCTGTCTGGGGTTGGCCTGCAGTGGCTGCTTGCTGCCAAGGAAAGGAGAAAAAGGACTTTGCTGTTTGCTTTGTCTCCTGCTTGAAGAAAAGATCTCCAAGGGCTTGAAACTTAGCTTGCCTCCTGTTCTGAAGTCTCAGGGACACAAAGACTTCACCACCAGCTCCCTTGAATTCCCTTGCTGGGAATTCCAACCTGCAGAGAGGTGCCTGCGCTGTTTAGGACCTCTGGAGACTGTTTGTCGCTGGGAGCTGGGAAATCGACGCAACACCGAAGAAGCGTGTCGCATCCGCACTGGTTTTCCGCTGCATCGCCGAAGAAACTGTCACAGCGCCTGCCACGGCTCGAGAAATTGCCGCCACTGCACCGATCCCAACGCAAGCCTGCTGTGCGGCTGCACGAAGACACGCATCGTACCGGATCGAGGCGCCAAGACTGTCGCATCATTTGGGGTCCGCAGTAAGAAACAGACGCATTAACTCCCCACTCAGTAAGGAACTGACGCATCACCTCCCCTGTGCCGCAGTAAGGAACAGACGCATCACCTTCCCTGCGGCCATGTTGTTTGCTTTGCGTGACGCATCTAAGGTACTTTTGAGAAAAGTGTCGCATTTACAACTTGCATTGAACTGAACTATTTCTACCATCTGAAAGTCATATTTTTATTACTGTATTGTGGATTTTTGTCGTTTGGTCTTGTTTTGTGTTTAGATAAAGATCAGGTATTTTTCTAAACTGGTGTGGTGTCCATTTGTAGTGTTTTCACTGTGTTACTGTATATGTTCACAAATGCTTTACACACTGCCTCTGAGATAAGACTGTCTGCTCATGCCAAGCTACCAAGGGGGTGAGCAGGGGTTATTTTAGAAGTGTATCCCCCTTACCCTGACTAGAAGCAAGGGTCCCTATTTGGACAAAGGTACCTACCTCTGCCAACTAGAGACCCCCATTTCTAACATTGGATGTCAGCGGTGAGGATCTGGACTTGCATTTGTGACTTACATACAGTGATTGCTGTACACTACTAGTATAGTGTAGACCATTACGCAATCACATACTGCTTTTTCTGTTTTGTGGTGTCCTCCTGGGAGTATTTTTGATACTTAGTCTCTGGTTAGCTTTTGCAAAATGGAACTTGACTTCTGGCACATGTTCATCTACACAATGAGGGAGCTAAGTGTGTTCTGCAAGGAAAGGGGGCTGCCAGTGAAGAGAAGATCCAGGGAGGATCTAGAGGCATCCCTATTTCATTATGAGTTACCCCGCTGGGGGCCAACACTACCAGTTGAGTTTGAGGAGGAGGACTTCTCTGAAAGTGAGGGAGAAACAGAAAAAGATGACTGGCTTCTGGCTTGTGATCAGAGGCTGAGAGAGCTTGGTGAGGAGCTCGAGAGGGCTGAGACCAAGAGGGCCTTAGTGTAGGAAAGAAGGATCTGCTTCTTATGGTTACTCCCACTTTTTGCTTGATGTCTCACTGTTTTTGACTAGTCTGACTGGGATCCTGCTAATCAGGACCCCAGTCTGTCTGCTTTCTCCCTTAAATTGACATACATGTACTTGGGTACACTCCAGATTGGATACTGGGGTACCCTTGTAAGTCCCTAGTATATGGTACCCATGTACCCAGGGCATAGGTACCCCAGAGGCCTCCCATGGGCTGAAGCATGTATTATGCCACCCATGAGAGGCCATGCAAAATGGAACTCTCGGTCTGCTACAGCAGCCTGTGTAAGATGGTGCTTGCACCACTTACTCTAGATATAGGTTCACTATATCTATAGGTCACTACACTTAAAACATATAAGTCACCCCTATAGCAGGCCTTATCAATCCTGAAGACAGGGTGCTGGGTTTTTAGTGAGAGGTTTCCCCTGCATGAGCAGAACCCCTTTGCAGCCTTCGGAGACCATTCTCCCGCGTTGTCTGTGACTCAGCCGGACATATAGGTAGAGGTGCATTATAACCTCGCTGTAAATGCTATCTCAAAAACAGCTGCATAGAAACATATCGTGTTTGGTATCAAACACCTTGGAATCATACCTCCACACCAGTAATTGGTGTGGGAGGTATGATTCCACCCTTCAGAAGCGAGCTTCGTGGGGTCACTGGTTTAACCGGTGCCAGCCTTCTCGACCCGGACAGCACAAAATGGATGCTGCCGACCAGAGACACATTTCTGCCCTCCTGCTGCTGAGCCAAGCTCAAGCAGAGGAAGGCAGCACAATAGGCATCCTGTCATAGGCAGGTGTGACCACCTCCAAGACAGGGTTTAGTGTATTGGGGCTGGGTGGGTGCACTCTGAGAGTGCCTGAAAGTCTGCATCTGGGGCACATTTGGTGTCCCTGTGCATAGTCCAGCTCAAACCAGTTCTGGGAGCCAGTGGCTCCTGCTCTGGCACGAAACTGGACAAAGGACATGGGTGTAGCCATCCCTCTGTCCTGCCCCTCCCCTAGGAGGGTCCCATGAATCTGTCCAACCCTCTCCCGTGGGTATAAAATGGGTTACCTGGCTACAGGACATTGGATTTTACGTGGACAAGATTCTACAAAGAAGAAACCACTAGCCTTCGACCGTCTGGACACCTGGACTTTGCTGGACCTCGACTGGGCTCGACTTCGTCCCCCTTTCCGTCCAAAGCTTAGTTTGTGCTGTGACCTCATACAGGCTCTGTGCAGGACCTGTGGAGCACTTAAGACAACAGAAGAATCTCCCTTGGAGTGAAGGAGTCACTCCCCTGCTTCGCAGGCACCTAAAGCGCATCTGACCAGTAGCTGCTCCTGAGCTCCTGTGGACTCCGAAGATTTCAGCTACACAGGAGGTGAGTTCCTGAAGGTCCCTGAGGTTGATCTGCCCTCTCAGTGAGTTTGAGGCCAGTATCCCTCGTGGGAGCTGCGAGACTCGAACCCCTGTGCACCGTGTCCATTTGCAAGTGCATATGCTTGTTGGCAATTCCTGAGCTTGTGCATTGGACTCCGTGTTGTCCTGACCCTGAGCAGTATTTGCACCAAAGATGTCCGGCCTCCTCACACCGAGTGCTCCGTGGGCTGGTACTTTGCAATCTAGCTTGAGGTCCCCTCACGACTCCTGGTCATCCAGCCTGTGGGTCCTCCTGAGGGTCATCTTGATTGTTCTTGGGCTTTCCTGGTTGCTCCAGATGTGCCCTGACTCTCCATTGCTTGGAGAGTCCCCTGGACCTTGCTGGTCCACACCGTAACCTGTTTGACTTTCCTGCATCAGCTGCTGTTGCCAAGTCTTGTTGGTGCTCCCGCCGGACACCGACCCCTCAGCACTCGACATCCTTCGTGGGACAGCTCACCTCCGGCTCCTGGTCATCCTTGACATCTCCTGGTCCTCGTGGCTGCAGAGTCAAGCATCCCTTCTTCGCACCTGAAGCACCCGACATCGGTGGGCATTTGTCTACCGAGCCCTTGGTCACTCTGATGTGACCCAGACTCTGTCCCCTCTGCTTTCAGGTTCCTTCCATCCAGAATCCTGGCTTGGATTCCACCGGACCCTTTTCACCTTCACGGCAGCAGCACTTCCTCCTTTCCTTTCATAGAGAACGACAAGAGTTTCTGACGCCACTTCAGACCTATGCACCCGGCTCCCCTGGGATAGGTAACTCTGATACTACAGTATCCACGGGTGGGGTGGCTCTTTAAACTCTTAAGTTCCGATGGGTTGGTTCAAAGTCCTCCTAGAAGGGTCCTTAAACTTTAACTTTGCAACCGCGACTTTCCCATAGAGTTGTACGGAGCATGCTGTCGTGTTTCCTCACTGCACCCGTCCTCCGTGGGTCTCCTGTGTCATCACCTTGGGTTGTTCCTTGGGGTCCCAGCGATTCTACGTGCACTAGGCACTGTGTCAGGTCAAGTCATGATTGTTATACCACTATTTTAGTATATGGTTCGGTCTCCCCCTGGAGCCCACTGTGTATTGTGCTACTTACAACTGTTCTATTGATCCAGTATTGTGTGCTTTGTGTTCTATCCTCTTGTAGAGGATAGTAGAGAGTGTTATATTAATAAATACATATTTTTATATAACTACTGTGTGGTTCTCTTTCATTTAGTCATTCAGGAGGTGCTATTCTGGTAAAACAAGCTGCTTTACATTCCTTCAAGATTAAGCCTGAAGGCTGCTCTCCATAGCTACCACTAGGATAGCTTTCATAAAGGTTATCTTTGACCTCATACATCATAAGGGTCGTGTGGATTGGTACAGGGTGCCCACTCTAACTAGTGGACAGCATATATCAAGCCTCCTTCTCACACTTAGCCCAAGAAAAATAATTGTGTGTAGCTCAGGAAGTGAGCTTGGCTGGGCTGGAGGTGGAGTCCAGCTCAGATGGTGGCAGCAAAATTGAGTTATCTAGTGCTGAGGGAGCAGTACACACACCCAGAGATGTGGCGCCTGACTTGAAGGAGGGGGTTAGCATACACCAGGGGGTTCAAGGATATGAGGTAGCTCCAGTGGTGCACAGTGTCCCTGAGGTGGATTGGGGAACTGGCACAGGGGTTCATAGTCCTAGTGGTGGGCCGGACACTCTACTGACTCTAGATGAGAGGTGCAGGGAGAGGGGTTCCCCCATGGTAGGAGACCTGGTGTGTGAGTGTGGAGACCGCCCAGAAGAGTGTGGGTTGAGTGACAGAGACAGTCAGACACTGTCTTGCCAATCTCAAGAGAGTGGTGTGGGGTACATGTGCGAGGCACTGGATGGTAAGGCAAAGGATAGCTTGGTTAACACCTATGTGGGGTTGTATGATTCAATTCGTGGAGAGCATATTTTAAGTCCCTGTTTTCCAGAGCTATGCCAACGCCTGGTGGAGTGTGAGTTCTCTGACCCCAGGGAGCTCACACTGGAGGCGGACCTTTTGGTGGATTCCAGAGGGTCTGAAGAGGCATCTGGGGGTGATACTAAAGGAGGTGGCTCAGGTTTTCCCCAACCAAGTGAGGTAGGGGAGGGTGGTGGTAGCCCAAATAGGTCCCAGAGTAGTGGGAGGGGTGTAGGGTCCCATGTCCTGTCTCAAAGGAGAAGGAGTGGGAGTGGACGGTGTCCCAAGGCGCCCGAAACCCAGTCCCAAGGCCTGGTTGGTTCCATGAGTGAACACCAGGAGGGGGGCCTAGTCTTTACTGGGAGGCCATCCCCTGGGGGGGATCCCAAGGTGTCAGTTGAGCTGGGGGAGACTGCTGTAACCAGCATTCCACCAGCTCTGGTGTCTGGCCGCACCGCTTCAGTGGGGAGGGTGCATGAGTCCAGAGAGAGGGATGAGAGGGGGACGCAGTCCCCAGTGGAAGGACCAGTGGGTCAGGTGTTGCCAGCTCTGAGGTCAGAGCACCCCAGGAATGACCCTGGTGAGGCCACTTCTGGCCTGGGAGGTCTTCATTCTCTGTCAGGTGGACAGGAGGCTGGAGACCTGTGCCAGGCAGACTCTGACACAACTCCAGAGGGGTGTGTTTCCCATGGAGGGGGTTGGTGTACTCCCCCAGAAGTCCTGGGTTGCCAGGCACAGGCCCAGCCTAAGGGTACAGACCCTGGGTTGGAGGGCCAGGTTCTGGGTGTCCCCCCTGACCTGGAGGAGGGGGCAACTGCTAACAGTGCCCCTACCGGTTTGTCTTCTGGGGGCACCGCTCCAGGTGAGAGAGTGCAGGGCCCCAGTAAGGGGGGCGGGGAGAGGGCAGCCTCACCCCTGACCTCTGCCCAGTCTAAGGGTACAGACCCTCAGCTGGGATCCCAGTTGCAGGATAGAACCCCTGAACTGGTGGGCGAATTGGTCAGGACACCTGCCACAGGTGCACTGACAATTCTAGAAGGGGGTACCGCTCCAGGTGGGAGGGTGCAGAGCCCCGAGGAGGAGGACCGGGTGTGGGAAAGCCTCCCCAGTCTCCTGTCCAGCCACCGGGTACAGGCCCAGGGCTGGTGGGTCAGTGTCAGGATGTCATACCTGACGTGACAGGAGGGAGAGTGGACCAAGGGTCCCACGCTCTCTGACGCCACAGAGGTTGGAGAACCATGAAAGGCCTGGGGCCTGGTTCTCCTCAATGTCAGTGGCCACTGTGGCTTGCTGTCCTGGTGGACAGAGTTGCCCCTGGGAGGGGGACAGGAGTCACACCCCGGGGGTGGACTGGGCCACACCTCTGTGTTGGCCATGTGGGTACGGTCTGTCTGTTGGGACACACCTGTGAGCAAGCTAAGGTTAGGTGCTGCACAGATGGTGTCCACATGTGAGGAGAAGGGTTCCCCATGGGTTAGCTTAGTGGGCCCTGAGAGTATGGACAGAGGGATCCAATTGGGTTCAGATTGGCGTAGAACTGGAGTACACCCCTGCTTTTGCGGGCCAGGGTCCATGTTCTATCGCCCCAAGCAGGGAAGCCTATCAAGGTATTGATTAGTCTACCCTGGCTTTAGGCTGGAAGGGGGTTGTGTTGGACTTTGCCCTTATTATCAGGGTCATTCCAGAACTTTTTGCCTTCCTCCTGTATTTTTTACGAACTGTTGTTGGTGGTTTTATGACTCTGGGCACTTTACCACTGCTGATCAGTGCTAAAGTGCATATGCTCTCCCTGTAAAGTATTGTTGTGGATTAGTGATTCCATGATTGGCTAGTTGATTTACTTGTCAGACCCTAGTACAGTGCACTATGTGTGCCCAGGGCCTGTAAATCAAATGCTGCTGGTGGGCTTGCAGCACTGGTTGTGCCACCCACAGAAGCAGCTTGTAAAATATGACTCAGGCCTGCCATTGCAGAGCCTGTGTGCAGTCTGGGACTGCCATGTCGACTTGGCAAGTGCACACACTTGCCAGTCCCTAAACCTTCCCTTTTCTACGTGTTAGTCAACCCTAAGGTAGGCCCAAGGTACCCCTGTGGGCAGGGTGGATTGTATGTGAAAGGTAGGACATGCCCTGATGTGTGTGGCCTGTCCTGATAGTGAAATACTGCCAATTTCGTTTTTCACTATTGAAAGGCTGCCTGTTCCCATAGGCCAGAATGGGGAGTTTGTTTATAACATCTTATAAACATAACTGACCCTGGGAACAAGATGGGAAAATAAAGTTTAGTATGCCTGAACTCAGAATGTTAAAGTGCATCTTTTAGTAAGGGTGATTTTTACATTCTGTGTTTGAAAATACCACTTTTAGGAAGTAGGTATTTTCTTGCCTAACCATCCAGTGAGCCTCTGCTAGGTTTGCGGATTGCATGTCTGGCTTTTGGATGACAGGGGCTGGAGCAGGGCAGTGGCTCCAGACGTCTGATGGGCTGAATAGGCTTGGTCTGCATTTGGAGTGGTGGGAGAAGTAGCAGCTTCACCTGAATAGGGCTGTGCCTGCCTTCCACAATGATGGCTCCGCCCCCCTGTGGTGTGTCTGAAGCCAGGCCCACACTGACAATGGAGGTTGTTGTGCACTTGCAAAGTGCCCCACAGAACTGGTTTTGACTGGGTACAGACACTCTCTGCCTTCAGAAAACAAAGGATTTTAGTGTATAAAAAGAGTGGCCCAGACCCCAGATTTTTAGATTACTTCTGGAAAATCAAGAGGAACCTTTGCCAAGGAGAAGAGCCGGATAAGCTGAGGAGGAATACTGCCCCTGTGCTGTTTGCTGACTGGGGTTGGCCTGCAGTGGCTGCTTGCTGCCAAGGAAAGGAGAAAAAGGACTTTGCTGTTTGCTTTGTCACCTGCTTGAAGAAAAGATCTCCAAGAACTTGAAACTGAGCTTGCCTCCTGTTCTGAAGTCTCAGGGACACAAAGACTTCACCACCAGCTCCCCTAAATTCCCTTGCTGGGAATTCCAACCTGCAAAGAGGTGCCTGCTGCTGTTTAGGACCTCTGGAGACTGTTTGTCACTGGGAGCTGGGAAATCGACGCAACACCGAAGAAGCGTGTCGCATCCGCACTAGTTTTCCGACGCATCGCCGAAGAAACCGTCGCAGCGTCTGGCGCGGCTTGAGAAATCGCCGCCGCCGCACCGATCCCGATGCAAGCCTGCTGTGCGGCTGCACGAAGACACGCATCGTACTGAATCGACGCATCGCATCGAGGCGCCAAGACTGTCGCATCGTTTGGGGTCCACAGTAAGAAACAGACGCATCAACTCCCCACGCAGTAAGGAACTGACGCATCACCTGCCCTGCACCACAGTAAGGAACAGACGCATCACCTCCCCTGAGTGTAAGGAACAGATGCATCACCTTCCATGGGGCCATGTTGTTTGCTTTGCGTGATGCATCTAAGGTACTTTTGAGAAAAGTGTCGCATTTACAACTTGCATTGAACTGAACTATTTCTACCATCTGAAAGTCATATTTTTATTACTGTATTGTGGATTTTTGTCGTTTGGTCTTGTTTTGAGTTTAGATAAAGATTACTTATTTTTCTAAACTGGTGTGGTATCCATTTGTAGTGTTTTCACTTTGTTACTGTATGTGTTCACAAATGCTTTACACACTGCCTCTGAGATAAGCCTGTCTGCTCCTGCCAAGCTACCAAGGGGGTGAGCAGGGGTTATTTTAGAAGTGTAACCCCCTTACCCTGACTGGAAGCAAGGGTCCCTATTTGGACAGAGGTACCTACCTCTGCCAACTAGAGACCCCCATTTCTAACACAGACTGTAAGGAGAAACGATCAGTCGATATCTGGTCTGCAGGTGATGCACTGGAAAACGTGGCACACAGGTGTGATGTGTGGAAATCAGGCCTCGCTAGAGGTTGATGCGGTGCCGCATCAATTTTGCAGTCTTCTGCAGCAGGTACAACCTACAAGGGCCCAGAACTGGAATTGGCACATCTTGGTAGATTGGAACTCCCAGCAGTGGAGTTTAGGGATGCTGCCAGTAAAGTCTTTGATGACCCTGAGACTTCCAACAGGAGGCCGGCACACACAAGCCATTGGAGAACCTTGGAAAAGCAGGATTCAAAAGCAAAGTCCAGTTCATTCCCTGCCCACAGACAGAAGCAGCAACTGCAGGCCAACCCAGCAAAGCAACACACAGCAAAGGGTCAGTACCCCTCCTGACAGCTCTACAGCTATTCTTCTTGGCAGTGTCCTCAATCCAGAAGTGTTCTAAGAATGTGGGGTTACAGGTCCAATACGTATTGCCCCTTTTGGCCTTTGAAGTAGGCATACTTCAAAGGAAAGCCTTTGTTTTCCACAAGATCCTGCCTTGCCCTGCCTTGGCTCCAGACACACTACGGGGGGCAAAGACAGCATTGTGAGAGGCCAGGCAAAGCCCTATTCATGTGTCAGTGATAACTCCTCTCACCGCTATAGCTCAGGAAGGCCCATCAGCCTGGTGATGGGCCATCGGGATATGCAGGGCACAGCTCAGCTCCCTTTGTGTGTCTGTCTAGGGTGAATGCACAAACAACCCAGATGTCAGCCTAAACCAGATGTTAATTTCACAGGCAGGCAGAGGCGCAAGATGGTAAAGGAAAAAAATGCCCACATTCTAAAAGTGGCATTTTCAAACGCACAATTTAAAAACCACCTTTCCTAAAAGATGTGTTTTTAAATCCTGAGCTCAGAGAGCCTAAACTCCAAATCTCTTGCTCTTCCCACTTGAAAGTTACACTTGTAAAATGGTACAAGGAAGCTCCAATGATAACCTATGGGAGAGCTAGTCCTTATTATAGTGAAAAAAGAAATTGGCAGTATTTCACTATCAGGACATGTAAAACACACCAGTGCATGTCCTACCTTTCACAGACACTGCACCCTGCCCATGGGGCTACCATGGGCCTACCGTAGGGGTGCCTCACATGTAATAAAAGGGAAGGTTTGGGCCTGGCAAGTTGGTGCACTTGCCAGGTCGACATGGCAGTTTAAAACCACATTCACAGACACAGCAGTGGCAGGCCAGAGACATGTTTGCAGGGCTACTCCTGTGGGTGGCACAATCAGTGTTGTAGGCCCACTAGTAGCATTTGATTTACAGGCCCTGGGCACACACAGTGCACTTTACTAGGGGCGTATCAGTAAATCAGATATGCCAAACATGGATAAAGCAGTCAGCAATACAATTCCCACAGAGAGCATATGCACTTTACCACTGATTAACAGTTGTAAAGTACCCAGAGTCCTAAAGCCAACAATAAACAGGTCAGAAAAAATATTAGGAAGAAAGCAAAATGTTTGGGGATAACCCTGCAAAAGGGTCAAATCCAACAGGAATAAAGTTCGGTTTTAAAAGATTTTCCCTGGTTTTTGTAAGTTGCATCTCGTTTATCATAGTTGGAATATTATTGGAGTGTTTAATTGAGCTTGGCCACACCACCAAATGGGGTTCAAAGTGCACCTTTGAGAGAAATTGATCAATTTCAACGGAAAATGAAAGCTGAAATGAAAATGAAAATTTCAACTGAATCAAGGTGCTACATGAGCTCTGAAAATGCACCCCATGGAATCATTTGTTCCAATGCACAATTGGTAATATGGGTGCCAGAGCAATTTCCAATTTAGCACTAGCGTGAAAAACAACGGAGCTCAATTTGTGATTGCTCTTGATGTGTCCGCTCTCAAGGCGGTAATAAATGTCTCTGCAAACAGTGCACTTGTGTATTGAATGTACAAAAAAAGGTGTAAATAATGTGTTTGTACGTAAATTCCACGCATCTGAGGTAAATGGGTGCATATAGCAGAGGCACTGCAGTATAGCACAATTGATTCTGCAATACAGTAACCTAATCTTGGGCCTGTCCTGATCCATAAATAGTTGATTTGCTTTGAAATAATGATGTGGATAAAATGCACGCTCAGCAAAGCATGAACCTAAACGAATGGTTCAGGAATAAAAGAGAATATTGGATTTCAGATTTATAGGTATTTCACCCAATGGGCTTTAATCATTTCATTAACATTGAACCAGATTTGCAACTTGTTTGCATACTGTTTCCAGTATGAATCTGAAACGATTTTCAGTACTTTCACGCCAATGTATAACGTTCTGGCTATCAAGTTTATATTTTAATTGTGCTGGAAACTAAAAGAAGTCTTGACATGTTCGATACGTCTTTACCTTCGTAGGAAACGTGCAAAGTATTTCAGATACAACCGCACTTTAAATTCATTCGTAAATACATTAAAATATGATTTTTTTAACGATTTTTCTGCCATACCAATTGGATTACTGCATAACCAATATTCGTGCCTAGACACAGCATATCTCTGATTCAATTGTTCAAGCTTTCAAAATTGAACAATTGACTCTCTGAAAGGGAAATGCTTACACAGCATTTTCGAGGCATGATCTAAGAGACTATTTAAATGAAATGTTTACAGATGTCCATCATTTTCAGTGAATGGCTTGTAGTCTACTATCATTGGTGCAGCCCACACTTAATGATTGCTTTTTTGCTTTGCATTATGAAAGTCTAGCAAAACTACAACACATGATATCAGCAGGCCGTCGATCCTCTACTGTCAGGTAATTCATTCTCTTGAAAGTTTCAAATAGCCCAGACTATTTCCAAAAATTTAAAATATTCATTTGCACATTTTGCCTGCTCGGGAAAGCATTTTTGTCGGTCTTTACCAGTATTTGTGTTTTTAGTGAATGAGGTGAAGTAAAGTTGAAACCCATAATGTTCAACCATTATGATGCAAGCTTGGGGCTGAAAATAATCTCATCTCAGGGCCACACTCTGCCAAACCAAGCAAAGCAGTATCTTTGGGTAAGAAAAGAACGTTTCACGCTTGCTTATCTCAGAACAGCAAGATAGGTTATTTTACGGTGGAGAGGTGGTTTGGGTAAAAAGTAGAAACACCTTTGTCAGAAATCTGAGAGTTTTCAATTCTACCCCAGGCAAAAAGCTTACCCACTCGTGAAATCCCTCGAATCACAGGAAATAGGTAGGAGATTTGTAAATGGCTTCTTAGGACTTTCACTTTTGTCCCAAGACAAGCAGTAGTCAACAGTCTTTGAATATGGTGTTTGCTGCAGAGTTGTTACTGAACGATGGTGTGGGATCTAAGTTGCTGTCAGACACAGGCAGGTGTTACAAAGCATAGCAGCAGCACCTTGGGGTAGGTAGCGACTGAGAGCTTGCAGAGGTATTAGAATGCTGCCTGAGCTCTGCTCAATCGTCTGTGCTTGCTTCATCTTCAGTCCTCCCACAACCACTTGACCGAACATATGCAATGAGTTGGTGGAGTATAGTACAATAATTTATTTTAGACACAAGGGTGCACCCTTGAACAGTGGCATAAAGAAACTTGAGGCCCCCGCTTCAAAATACAGGGAGAGCCAGTTAGGAGATCTCAGGCTAGGGGCCTGCTGCGCGTGCACTGTGCCAGAGGGAGCCCCCTGGAGCTCTGGGGCCACCCCACACCGTGGAGGGTCCAGGGGCTAATGTTACGCCACACCCCTTGAAAGATTTGATTGTGCTAGTAATATTGCTTAGATTTTTGCTATTTGCTCTCATTGCTTGTCCCATGTGACTTGAACATATGCTTCTTAAAACATTTGACATCAGCAAGGGATGAATGACTTGGGAGCGAGACCCAATAGAAATAATATTTTAGGTAGAACACAGAACCCCTTTATGCCACATATGAAGAACTGGAGGAACATGGAGACACGGGCCCTCTTGGCAGGTCTCCCACTTAACAATATGATGCAGTTTTGTGACAGAGAGGCCAGGAAGTAGCATTTGGATAACAATGAGAATAGTCTGTTGGTATCTCATCCACCCCCACAAATGAGAGCTTCAGGAGTGTTGCCAATCTGTGAAAGGCATAACTGAGGAGATACAAGGGACAGTAGAGAACACAGTCATCGGAGAGACAAGTGCTCTGACCAATGGAGGGTAGTGGACTGCACAAAGGACTGCATGCAGGAAATGACTGAGTGGAAAATGGTATTCTGCATGCAGGTTCCCATGATGCTTTTGAGAGCTGGGAGCAGAGGGAAGGTGAGAGGTAAGACCAGGATATGCTCTGTAATGAAAACTATGATGTGCCTCCTTCAAAATGTGTTGTGGATGAGTATCAAAGTGCATGGCCTGAAAAACAACCGAAATTAGTGAAGTGTCATAAGGTTTCTGCACATACAGAGCTATGCACAGGATAATAGGACCTCGGAATATAGTGGTGAGCCAACCATAGACCTTAGCACCCAAAACCCCAACCCAACTAGCCTTAGCGTCCCATTAGCACCAATGTACCAATGATTAGACAACCCAGAACACGGTATCTCTCTCTCAGGACTCGCAGAGGCAAGAACACTCTTTCGTCACACTCGTACTTGTCCACAACGTGCGTAATAAGAGACACTGTGTAGTTCAAAATGTTTATTTCAACTTACGTGCTCTAAGATACAGTACACGTGTCAGTACTATTATCATAATACATATGAATAATATAATCAGCATGGTTACAACTCCATAGAATACAAACGGGGAAAGCATCTCATAAAGCAGTGGATATATGTCTAACTAACATTACCACCCTCCCGTGCTGTAAGCTAGTTTATTATAAAAATAGAAGACCTCTGGGCTTTGACTAGCGAACCCCCATACCTCAGTCTCTAGATGCAAAGCTACATCAGCAGACAATCACAGCTCTTCTCTTTGGAAAGGTTTTCTCCAACTGATTCTAGCGCGGGCGAACCGCAATATTAAAAGCACATTAATTTCTCCATGGCAGCTGTACATAATGTTATGTCTAGGTGCGAGGGACAGGCCAAATCAACAAGAACAAGTAGATGCTGTTATTCGACCTTGTACATGTTTTGCAGTCTGAACCCAAATCGAACAGGAGAAAAGGTGAGAGACAGAAAATGCAGACAGCGCTAAAATAACTCGGCAAGAGCAGAGGACGATAGAACAACGGCTCAGAGTAACATGTGCAAAGAAAAGCAGCATGGCAGCCAGGCCCAAGACACCCCAGCAAGGCTGGCCAGGGCAAGGCCGCCGCAAACCACAAGACACCCTCCCCTGGACAGTTCATCGGACTAGACAAAGGAGGAAGACAGAGTTCAAATGGGCCGAGCAGAACAGAAATGTTGTTAGGTTACGCAGCCACCATGAGGGCGAGGGACATAAAAAAACAAAAAGACCCAACAAACAACGAGGCAGGCCACATCAATCCAGAAACGTGGAAGTGCAGAAAAACGCAATAGCATCCAGGAGGACGTCATTGGAAGTGTCAGAAAACATAGACGCCATCCAGTCCAACAGATCAAATGAGCAGGAATGTTCCTCAGCGAAGGGAGCATCCAACAGCAATGCGGGACAGCTTGCGTGATATTCAATATAACTCCGTTGTGGGAGATCCTGAGCAGCTGCCCAGATATCCCATTGTGCCAAAATCCCCAGTGCAGCCGCACGCGCCATAAAGCCAGCAACGGAACAGTCCCGTTCATGGGCCTCTAAGGGACCCACCAACTGAACAAAATCCGGAACAGACAACGACGAATTGGAGAGGCAATAATCCATGGTCCATGAGAAAGGACAGCGGATGCAAGACATCACAGGTTGCACGCAAGTGAAATACGCAAAGCGAAAAGACAGGGTGTAGGACACACTGATGGTCGCCAAGGGCAGAACACCGAAGCCAGCCAGAAGTCGCTCACGGAGCAGCTGGAGGCGTTCGGGATCGTGAAGGGCCCATCGGGGAGCAGCCATTGCGCAGAAAACAGACCAACAGCAAGACACCAGCCGCCAAGGCGAGGATTAATGGGAAACCACCAAAGACGCTAGAAAAAATAGAATGAATGAACGCCGGTATCACACCGAAAATAGTTTGGAAGGTGGACACCAGGCCGGACCCACAACCTTAAAAAATGCACTAGACCCTCAGTGTTTGATGCGTTAAAAATACGATGAATTAACTCCCGAAATGTTGGGGGAGGTTGGTGTTCAAAAGGGCCTGTATTTCACTGTGGGTACTCGCCACCTGGAGAACGAATGTCTCCCGGGCGGACGTGAGCGTAACCTCCTCATTCAATAAGAGGGCCTTTATTCTGCTCAACTTATTGAAATCTGCCTCCATGGTAGGAATGGAAGGCCAAATAGAGTTATCAACGATGTCGTGAGGGGGAGGAAAAAGCACATTCTTGCAGCAGACAACTCTGTGCGAAACCGTGACAATATACGGAATGCCGGCCTGTAGGCCACAACATTCTTCGTTATTTAAAAGCAAATAGCTACCGTTAGTAAGCAAAGTAAAAGTAGGAGAAATAGCAGGAGCAGGAATACCCTTTAGCACACATTCAAGATTCGGAATGGAAACGCTACAAGCTCCGTGCAGTTTAATATGTTTACAAATAAGCGAATAACCCACAGTTGAATCACAAGACTCCCCCGTGAGAAAAACTTCCTTGCCGTCTCTAAGGCATTTATACATGAAAGGCAAGGACCAGAGTTCATGTAGGAAAGCACTACCCAAAGGCTGGAAACGGCCTACAGGATAATGTTTCAGCACGAGCTAAATTCAAACAAGGAAAAAGGTAAAGCGATAACCCCATGAACTAGCCACACAGCAGAATCTAGTTCCGCTACAGAGAATGGTAAAGGATCCACTTTCTCGATATGTAACAAAGTGTAAGATGCATCTTTCATGGACATGAACTGCTGCTTTTCAGTCAAATTAAAAGGCAGAAAAAGGGCAGTGGTGTTCAAGAAATTCCAAGGAACTTTACCTAACTTAAGGGTTTACAATTCGTCCAGTAGACCCTAATTGGTTTATTGAGTGCCCCACGTCATCCATGTCTGTGTCCATGATTCGCCCTGAGGAAGGTGTGGCCCGTCTATAGGGTTTCCACCGAAACGCGCGTCGGCGCTTGTCCTTCTAAAATCTTAATTCATTCTTTATCCTCCATCTTTGGATCTGTATATAGAACATTGATTTATTCTGTGGGTCGTCTTTTTAATGTGAGAGATTTTGTTGTTAAATGTTGGATGAATTTTGAGTATGTTTGTTTGATGTTTTGAGCTCTTATGAATGATATGAGTGGGTTGTATGAATGATGAGTGTTTGTGGGGCAATGCATTTATTGTGTTTTCTTTAGTATGTTTTATATATATGCATCAATTTTCTGTAGTATAAGACCTATTGTGTGATAACCTTTTGATATTCTGTTAATTAAAAAAGATCAAATGACTGATTGGTTCCATTGTTGTGTTTTCCCTGCATGCATGAGATTGCTATGTGTTCTAAATTACCAGCATAGGACCCTTTGTGGGCCATCACTATACTCTAAAGGGTGGGTACTTCTCTGTTTTGTATTGTAGCCAGGAACTGTGCCATGAAAACGCAGTTGGCATGCATTCGATGATATGGGCCAAGCCAACCAGGGTGACTGTACCATTGCAGTAACGTTAAAGGAGTTGTTTTGAAACTGAGACTGCAACGTCACAAGGGACATATTAAAACGCAAGCTATCATTTGTAGAACTCGACAAGGATGGGATGGCTGGCGCATTTAATTGTTTAGTGGTTGCCAACCCCCAACAGGTGGTTTGATAAATGGAAGCATTCAGAAACACAATTTGGGCTGGGATAAGGCATGCGCGGTGCAAAGCCTCGGTGCCCTGCACCTGCCATGGCTTTGAACCCCAGATTGATTTTAAATCGACTGTGTCTTTCCAGTACTCATAACCACCCACCGCCAAGGCGCTCAAAAAGGAACCCGAATAAAGTAATTTGGTGTGGGTCAACATTATTTTATGAGTCAATGGGGCACCCAATTTAAAATAATAGGACCCAGGGTTCGATCGATTAAAATCAGTGAAATAGGTGAATTTATTTCGAAGAGTCTGGGAGCTACCTGGTAAGGGGTTTGGGCAATGTTCCCATTGGGTGTAGGTAACAGGGCTGCGTAGTGCACTCGGTTTGTGTAGAAAATGGTTGCCCCAATGCTGGTAGCAATACAAATCGGCATAATTCGCAGAATTCATATACAAATCCTCAGCATTAAAGGAAGCATAATATTTTAAATCAGCAAACAATGCTTCAACGGCATGCACATCCCAATCGTCAGAATGAATATTACTTTTTACTACATCACCCATCGAAACTCGAAGGACATTTGGTACATTAATAATTTCTGTCGGGCCATGGATTTGAAAATTTACCGCATCCCATACGATGCCATCAGCAACTGGAAATGCTGAAATGTTTACAAATGTGTGGTCACGCTTCATGATGTGTGAAGAGGAATGTGGAGCCAAAGTTCCAGCAACACTGTTCACAGCAGAGCGTTCAGGTAAATAGTGACCATTGATGAGTAGAAAAACACCGTGACAAAGCCAATGGACATGAACAAAAAATCAAGAAAAGCACCATCCAGATGTATGTCCAAGGTGGAATCAAAAATTGTCTCTAAACCAGGATACAAAAAGACTGAACTTGGACGGGACCGTTGATGAGTTGGTATCCGAGTCAAAGGAATAACGTGTCGGGCTCAGTGGCGTTGTTGGTTGGTGTGCCACCGACTCTGTGGCGGGATAGGTATACTCGTCCTCGTCTATGCAGGGGGTGACAGGGGGTTCGAATATATTTTCAGGCAAATCAACCATCTCCATGGTAACATCAGTGACCGTTCGGGCAGGAGTGCCTCGAACACATGTCCGATAAATGACAGGACAAGAGACCGCTGGTGTGACACTATTCAGGATCGGCCAGATGTTGTAGCTTGACATTTTCCACTGAGATGTATCTGTTCTCCTTGCGACCAGGAAGCGGTGGTAAGATGACTGTACTTGTTCCCTTCAAGCCAAGGACTGGAACCGGTGCACGAAAAGAGGGGCCAAATTCTTTTTTGTTCTCCACCTTCTCTCGAACCAGGTCACCAATTTTCGGAAGCCAGCCGGCAACCAGAATCTGCAGAGCAGGGTCTGTGGCTGAAGGCAAATGTGCAATTGCAAGTTTGTCTCGGGCTTCTTGTAAGTCCTGTAACATAGTAGAATGGTTATCTACATCAAACTTGGCGGATTGCGCCGCCATGTCTAGACCATCAAGGTCAGGCACAAACATTCGTATGCCAAAGAGCATTTCGTAAGGGGTCCGCCCACCCAGAGGTCTTCTAGGGAGATTGTTAAGTGCACGCTGAACGGTATACAAGTGGGCCAGCCAGTTCCTGCCAGTACCTATAACTCTAGCTGTCAAGGATTGCTTTAAGTCACGGTTCATTCGTTCAACGATAGAGTTGCCCTCAGGCCTATACGGAGACGAAAATTTCACCCGCATCCCCAAGGAACCCATTGCGTCCTTGTAAGCCTTAGAGGCAAACGCCAGACCTTGGTCCGAATGGAAGGTGCTGCATGCAAAAATTCCCACAAAGACACGCAAATCCCTGATGACATTTCGAGCGTCAGCACTCCGTTGTGGCCAGACCCAGATGAACCCTGTGCACGAGTCCACTGCCACTAAGATATATTTATAGGCAGTGTCCGAAGAAAAGGGGCCGCAGTGATCCAAGTAAACACACCCAAAGGGTCTGTTTGAAATTCCGAGCGAGGTCTGTGGTGGTCGTGTAACCGTGGAAGGCTTAATCTGTTGACAAACGTCACAGGAAAGCACATAAGTACGGGTGTCTTTATATAAACCACGCCACCAGTAACGCTGCTGCAAAATGGAAACTGTCGCAGACACACCAGCATGAGCCGAAGCCATGCCTTCGTGTGCTGCCGTTATCAAGGAAAGTCTGCGGTCCGCGTTGGGGATCAGCCGATCACCAACGTCAGGTATTGTTACATAAGGAGCCTGATCGGGACCTAACTGGTAAGAATATTTGGAAGGGAAACCCCTAGGGTAATTCATTCCTTCCTTTGTTGCAGCAATAGCTGCCAAGATATCAGTGTCTATTTTAGACATGGATCTAGTAACTGCTGCTACTGAACACGTGACTACTGCTGATCTGGCAGCTTCATCTGCCAGACTGTTACCAACAGCGTGTGCGCCCATCCGCTGATGGCCTAGGGTGTGAACCACCTGTGTGAGCGGCAGTCGTTGTTGTAGTTCTGCCACTCGAACCCAAAGCATTTTATGCTTGATTGTGTTGCCTTTAGCGTCTCTATAGTCGTTTTGCGACCAAAAGAACAGATTGTCATTGTATGATTGAACACAGTAGTAAGAATCGCACACAATTAAAGTGGTCACTTCAGGATTTACGAACTCAAGCGCAAGCACCAATGCGCGCAACTCGGCCAATTGTGCGGTACTGTCCCTGAGTGTCTGAGTGTGCACCACAGTGGATTTGAACTTTCCGTTCACAAACGTACCTGCAACAATAGCACATGCGGCTGAATAAGCATGCTTGGACCCCGTGGCTGGTTGTGCCGAACCATCGGTGTAGATCACACAGTCGTAATCCTCAAGCGGCAATAAAGACAGAGGAGGAGGGTGAACGAATTCATACTGTAAGAACTCTTGAGTCTGAAGTGAAGAATCGAATATGAAAGTGACATCCGGAGACGTCAACGAAGTTGCCCATTGTATCCAACGGGGGTGCAAAGCTTTAGAGTTCGGTACACTTGCTTTGGTCACTGCCTCTAGAGCAGGATATGGTGTTACCACTAGAATGCGTTTTCCCTGTGCCAGTGCGCGCTCCTTTAGAATCGCCATTTGCACTGCTGTCAGAACTTTTTCCACAGATGAAAACCGCATTTCTGCGGAGGTGTACAGATGTGACTTGTATGCGATGGGTACTGTATCACCTTCATTAAAGGTTAAGTACGTGAAACCCACTGCCCCTGGAATGATTCTAATCACCAGGTTTGTGTGGTTATCACGTGTCAAAAGATATTTAGACTCAAGTAGGTCAGTCTGTAAAGACTGTAGAATGGAGGTATGCTCCGGAAGCCAGCAAGACTTCGAAAAGGTAGGTTGTATCAAGGCATACAGTGGCTTGATACGCTGGGCGTATTCGGGAATGTATGTACGTCCAAAGTTCAAAAACCCAGCAATGACTGAAGTTTCTTCAGATTAGTAGGAGGGCACAGAAGTGCACATTTCTCCAGAAAATGGGGGCTAAGCCCTTACCTTCATTGTTGAGCTCATAGCCCAAAAACAAAACGGTAAATTGAGCAATATGAGATTTGGCAAAGTTAATTTTGTAACCTTGCACCGCAAATTCAAGAATAATGCGGTCGACTCGGGTTAGATGCGGAAACAATTCGTCGTCCGTTAGATAAATGTCATCTACGTACGAACAGGCGTCTGGATCGATGCCGTCTAACAGAGAGACAACACGAGCGGCGAATACGCCTGGACTATTCTTGTAGCCCATAGGAAGACGCCTGAATTTGAACATTTTACCACCGGAAGTAAAAGCGCTCCATTGGCCACTCTCCGGGGCTAAGTTGTGCGTGTAGAATCCATTTGAAAGGTCAAGGGTCGTTTTGTATTTTTTACGAACAAGACTATCTACAAGCGCAGAACTATGGGTATTTTGCACCGCAAAGGTCCGACAATGAGAGTTCAAATGCCGGTAATCCAAAACTAAGCGGTACGATCCATCGGGTTTAGAAACCGTGAATAGGGGATTGTTCATAGGTGATACACAGGGTTCAATTACTCCCTGATATTCCAACTGAGTCAGAATGTCGGAAACGGGGCCTTTGGCTTCACGTTTTATGGGATATTGGGGTTGTGGCTGCGGTAGTGACCGCAAAGGTATTTCATGGGGGAGAGAATCTTCATCCCAACCCACGTGGTTGCGGTATAACGCAGGAGCCAGAGACACAGCCCACTCAGCTGCAAGAGCCTCCGCTTTGCCCTTTGGGACATGTCGAGAAAAGCTCGGAAGGATTACCTCCTCCCCTTTACGCGCAGCAAGAACGAATGGGGGTGGCCAATCCACCTCCGCTAACAAAATGTCGTATGAAGAGGTTAGATTTTCCCAAAAATTCCCTTTAATTATACGCTGTATATCACCTTCGATTTGAATGACAATATTAAAAAGTCTATCAGGGGGTGCCACTCTGGTATCAGCTGTCTCGACAGTAATGAATGTTTCAGTTGCTGTCGCCTCCATATGAGGACGTAGCGCCTCCCGCACTATGGTAACTTCCGCGGCGCTGTCTAGGAGGGTTACTGCCCACGTCCAATTCAGGAGCCTCGTTCTCACCGTCTGTGGCATATTTCGCTGTTACAGCGGCAACTTTCTTCTTCTGAAATTGAGGTCGAAAACGTTGAAAGTCTTCTGCTTTTCCTCTGACTTGTTGTCGAGGTTGGTCTCGTCCCTGGGGAACCTCCCGGTCCCTTCCTCTATCCTGGCGATCTCCTCCACCGGCCTGTGACGAAGTCTGTGCCTGTGAAGAACGAGGAGAACGCGCATCAGGGATCTGAAACCTATCCGGTGATTTAATTCTCGCTCTATCGCGTAAATCATAAGTGCGTTCAGAAGAAACTGAAACCGGGGATGCGCCTCTCGACCCCGGCTTCTTTTGTTGCTTACCCTGTTTTTCAGCCTCCAGCTCTTTTTAGTGAAGACTGGTTTCTCATCTTTCTCAGATTGAGATTTGGTTTGTTGTTGTTGTTGCGATTGTGTTTGTTGTTTTGCAAAAGGCTTGTTGCCCAGGCTATTTCTACCAATGGTTTTGTAAGCCTGGGTAATAATTTTCGGTAATTCGCGAGGCCTGTCCAATTCTGGGACCAGAGCCAAAGCGTTCGCTACTTGAAAATTCACTGCATCGCCCTTGACATTCGCAAGGATCAGCTCAGCTACTACTTCAAACACTCCCACCAGTCTCATCCCTAATTCCACAGCCGCTTCAGGGCCATGTTCATCCTGTACTTTTTAATTACGGAGGGAGAACCGTCATGGAAGGAGTACCAAAACATTTAGAATATACTGCTGCGAATACCTTACCCCAGTTGTCACATGCTGTCAACTCGGGAATTAAGTCTTTTGGCAAACTAATCGTTAAAATACGGTGTTTATCCACTGGGGTTGTGTGTGGAAAAACTGCCTCCTGCTGGTCAAATTTTTCTGCAAGCCAGTAAGGAAAGTCGTCCTTATTTTGTGGACGTTTGCCCATCACTGAGTTCACTATTACAGGACTTATGGTAACTCCGGCTGCACCAGTTGGATGGCCTGCAACTCCAGGAGGGGCTCCCTGGATGTTGCCTGTAACATATTGCACTAGGGCTCGATGCACCCGCACCAAAGCCGAATACATGTTACGCAGTTCCGCGACTGGTATTGTCATATATCGCGGATGTGGGGTGTACCCGGCCAAAACAGGCCAAGTGGCCCCATCAATAGACAAGGGGCCTAAATGAACCGTGGTAGTCGGTTGGGGGAGGGCGCCATCAAACCAAACACGGTGTTGCCACGCCGTGAGCGGTACCTCAAGACAAGAATAAGGTATATAGTGATTAGGAACTGCAGTGGCTGTATATTCATGGAACAAATCGTCAGTCCCATCCACTGCAGGAAAAGTGATCCATGAGTAGAACACCTCGAAGTGGTAAGCCGGATCGGCTTGTACCACAAAGATCAAGTCAACTCCAGTATCTGTGCCGCAATTTGTACAGCCATTTCTGGCTAGAAATAATCGACAATCCAAAAGTAGGCAGCACAAGTAGGGTTTGTTTAAGAAACCTTTTTTTAACAATATCAAGCTTGAACGTACCTACAAAAACTTCAATATAGGAGGTATTACCGTCACACACGCTTCCGGAAGCGTCTGTGAGGGGATTGTGGACAAGCACAAGTACTACTCAAGCGTCTCGCAGATAAGCTGCCCCACTCGTTGGTCGCGCCATGTCATAAGGTTTCTGCACATACAGAGCTATGCACAGGATAATAGGACCTCGGAATATAGTGGTGAGCCAACCATAGACCTTAGCACCCAAAACCCCAACCCAACTAGCCTTAGCGTCCCATTAGCACCAATGTACCAATGATTAGACAACCCAGAACACGGTATCTCTCTCTCAGGACTCGCAGAGGCAAGAACACTCTTTCGTCACACTCGTACTTGTCCACAACGTGCGTAATAAGAGACACTGTGTAGTTCAAAATGTTTATTTCAACTTACGTGCTCTAAGATACAGTACACGTGTCAGTACTATTATCATAATACATATGAATAATATAATCAGCATGGTTACAACTCCATAGAATACAAACGGGGAAAGCATCTCATAAAGCAGTGGATATATGTCTAACTAACATTACCACCCTCCCCGTGCTGTAAGCTAGTTTATTATAAAAATAGAAGACCTCTGGGCTTTGACTAGCGAACCCCCATACCTCAGTCTCTAGATGCAAAGCTACATCAGCAGACAATCACAGCTCTTCTCTTTGGAAAGGTTTTCTCCAACTGATTCTAGCGCGGGCGAACCGCGCACATTAATTTCTCCATGGCAGCTGTACATAATGTTATGTCTAGGTGCGAGGGACAGGCCAAATCAACAAGAACAAGTAGATGCTGTTATTCGACCTTGTACATGTTTTGCAGTCTGAACCCAAATCGAACAGGAGAAAAGGTGAGAGACAGAAAATGCAGACAGCGCTAAAATAACTCGGCAAGAGCAGAGGACGATAGAACAACGGCTCAGAGTAATGTGTGCAAAGAAAAGCAGCATGGCAGCCAGGCCCAAGACACCCCAGCAAGGCTGGCCAGGGCAAGGCCGCCGCAAACCACAAGACAGAAGGCTGTGAGTATCCCACACTCCTCTTTAATTCAGTCTTAAACTGGTATGACCTTTAGAAGCCATTGTCATCCTGATAAATTTTATTGACTAAAGTGGAAGTATTAAAAAGCGCCTTCTGAAAGTTGTTCACATACACTGTGAGCAGCTTGTGGAACCAATCTTAGGGCACTCCTTTTTCATCAAACACCTGACACCCCAGACAGAACAAACTAAAGCATACAAAGATGTGATGCATGGAGTGCTTGAATTATTGGTAATTACTTGGGGCCGTGTTAGAACTGGGGGTCTCTAGCTGGCAGAGGTAGGTACCCTTGACCAAATAGGGACCCTTGCTTCTAGTCAGGGTAAGGGGGATACACACTTTAAATAACCCCTGCTCATCCCCTTGGTAGCTTGGCACGAGCAGACAGGCTTATCCCAAAGGCAATGTGTAAAGTATTTGTACCAACACTCACAGTAACACAGTGAAAACACCACAAATGGACACCACACCAGTTTAGAAAAGTAAAATATCTTTATCTAAACTAAACAAGACCAAAACGACAAAAATCCAACATACAGAAGCTCAGTAGAATATCTTTAAAAAGGGTTGTTGCAAAAATAAACTTGTAGATGATGAATGCGACACTTTAGTCTCAAAGTACCTGGGATGCGTTACGCAAATCAAACAAAAGGGGCGCAGAGAAGGCGATGCGTCGATTCTTCCTGCGCTCCGGTTCCGATGCGACAAGATGGTGCCTCGATGCGTTGCGACAATCTGGTGCGATGCGACAAAATGGCGTCTTTGTTGCGATGCGACTACGTGGAGGCGATGCGTACACGCCCGACGGCCGTGCGGTGAACTCTGTGATTTTCTGAGCCGCGACAGGCCCTGCGACACGCTTCTCCGGTGATGCGACGACATCCTCGGTGATGGCAACACGCTTCTCCGGTGTTGCGGCGGCGGCGCGCTTCCTCAGCGATGCAACGGCCCTGCGACACGCTTCAACGGTGATGCGACGGCACCCTCTGTGGCGGCGACACGCTTCTCCGGTGATGCGACGGCGAACAGCAGCAGCAGCGACACGCTTCCTCGATGATGCGACAGCGGCTGCTGCGGCAGCTTCACGCTTCTCTCTTGTCGCGTCGACGCTTCCAGCTCCCACCAGCAAAAAGGCCTCACACACAGTTACAGGCCCTCCTGGCAGACTGGAACTCCCAGCAAGGAAGTTGAGGGAGCTGGGGGTGAAGTCCTTTTGTGCCTGGGACTTCAGAAACAGGAGGCCAGCTCTTCTCAGGCCCTTGGAGACTTCTCTTCAGTTGAACACAGCACTCAGCAAAGTCCTTCTTCAAGCAGGGGGACACAGCACAAAGCAAAGTCCCTTGGTCCTCTCCTTAGTAGAAACAGCAAACTGCAGGCCAGCCCTAGACACACTTGGGCAGTACTTCTCCTTAGTCTCTTCAGCTGATCTTCGTTGGCAGGGATTCCTCTTGATCAGGAAGTAGTCTAACTTTCAGGGGTTTCAGCTCTCATTTTTATACCCCAAAAGTCTTTGTTCTCTATGTGTGAGGGGTCCTGGACCCAGTCCAAACCAGTTCTGGGTGCACTCTGCCAGTGCACATCTTTGTCCTTTGTGATTGTCCAGCCCGAACTGCCAAGCCGTGTCCTCCCTGACCCGGAACACAGCAACCTAGGACAGGTTTCATTCTAGTTATGAGCTCATTACTCGGGTACAGATTGGTTCCAGTGACACAGTGTGCACGGGAACCACATCTGGCAAATCCGTCCTACTTAGGGTGACAAACTAAAGTATACAAAACAGTGATGGATTGAATGCTTGAATTAATCTCAGCCTTTGGTAATTACTCAGGGCCACATCCCAGTCCATCTTTATTCGGCAACCATGTCACCCTCATTTGGGACCCAGCAATATGCAAATTAGTCTTGATCCTTCTACAATTGAGACAAACCAGCCTGAACTGCCAAGCCGTGTCCTCCCTGAATGGAGCAAAAGCAAACCAGGACCGTTTTTGTGCAAGTTATGGGATCATCAGCCGGGTACAGCTTGGTTGCAGTGACATAGTGTGCATGGGACCCAAGTCAGGCATACATGTCCCCCTTAGGGTCACACACTGAAGTGTACAAAACAGTGATGGATGGAATGGTTGAATTAATCTCATCCACTGGTAATTACTTGGGGACATATCCCAGTCCATCGTTATTTTGCACAGCATGCCACATCAGTGTGGACCCAGCTATATGAAAATCAGCTCCTACTCCAGTTGGAACAGTCCAGCCTGAACTGCCAAGCCATGTCCTCCCTAAACCAGAATACAGGCAACCCAGGGCGGGTTTTGCCCTAGTTATGGGCTCCCCAGACAGGACAGGCCAGTATGATCATTTAGATCACTCAAAGAATATATTTTGGAAAAATAGACAACCTCATCTACTTCCATCACCAAATACATTAATCTTTGTGTGCACCAGCTCTTGCTTAGAGGCTTTTAACTCCAACGAAGTTTCTGAACTATAACAGGTCAATAAGAATACAACCAAGTACATTGAACCAGTTTCAGACTACTGGTACCAACAACTTCTTCATGCGAAAACGTTATTTGGAGAAAATGACTAAGGTCCTTATTTAGAGTTTGGCGGATGGGATACCTCGTCAAAATGCGATGGATATCCCATCCCTCCGTATTACAAGTGCCCTAGGCTTTAATGCATTTGTAATACACGAACAGGGTAAGTGCCACATTTGTGATGGAGTATTCCATCCGTGTAAATTTAAATAAGGCCCTTAGTAGGAAGATATTTTATCTCCATGGTCCCAACCTATTCCTTATTAGTGATGTCTCCTACCTCTGTTTCAGAGTCTAACTTCTCTAAGGAGTTCCGTCCACTCTCAGGCATTTGTCTTGAACATCGTTCTCTAGTTATAGGCTCTAATAGTTCTTGAAATAAAGTTGGGCTTTAAGATTTCTACCTTGGATTTTGCTGGTTATATCTTGTTGGAGTGTTTAATTCTGGAGCCTGGCCACACCATTAAATGTTGAGCAGAGTGCACCTTTGCGAGAAATCGTTTAATTTCAACTGAAAATGAAATTAATGAAATTTTAAACCCAATCATTTCACCCGAATTAAGGTGTTGCTTGAGCTAAAAAAAATGCATCCTATGGAATCATTTGTTCCACAGCACAATTGGTAAAATGGGTGCCAGTGGAATTTTCAATTGAGCAGTAGCGTAAAAAACAATGGAGCTCAATTTGTGATGGCTCATGTGGTAGTAGGGGAGAAAGGCAGGAACCAACAGAGGCGCCAGTATGTAATCCAAAAGAGCTTTATTGATATAAAGCTAAATAGTTCATGCAGGAAAGAGCCCATGACAGAAGCAGCTGCACGAACAAGTGACAGGAAGCAACTGCCAGGGCAAGAGTAGAACATAGCATAACACAATGCAGGTTCCAGTAAAACATTCCAAACATTAAAGGAACAGTAAGCAACTTAACTTACCACATACCCCCCCCCATGGAATCAGGCGTTTGTTAAGTGCGACTACTCACCCGTAAGGGTCTCAAGGCACTGGGGGTGGGAGTGTGCAGGTTCCAGTCCATCAAGGAGGGGGTCCGTCGAAGAGCCAGGTTTTGAGGTTTCTTACGAAGATGGGAAACGATGTTGTCTGTCTGAGGCGGAGCGGAAGGGCGTTCCAGGCTTTGGCCGCGAGGAAGGAGAAGGAGCGGCCTCCCGATCTGGTTTTTCTGGTGCGTGGGACCACGGCGTAGGAGAGCTGGGCTGATCGTAGGGTCCTTTGGGGTGCGTGGAATTTGAGTCGGCTGTTCAGGTATGCTGGTCCAGTGTTGTGGAACACAAGAATTAATACAAAACATAGTCATGAAACTTGACAGGTAACCTACAAACCCGCTGATTGCGTGCAGGTCCATCCTCGAGTGAAGAACGGGAATGGGAGGGTGAGACAGCAATAGAACAGCTTGGAGAAGAAACAGGTGTGGTTAGACCAGAATTAACATTTAATGCATTAGGAAAATTTATGATATCAAAACCAGGACCATAAGTGAAATCGGAATCATCATCATCAGACCTGTTAGCATAAACTTTGTTGAAAATACCAACTTGAGTGTCTGTGAGTTTGACAACGTTGTTCTTGTTCCACCAACCTCTGTTTTCTAGGAGAACAGAAGGTTTGGTGACTCTGACAATGCGAACAGGTAGAGTAAATCTAGATTGGCCTTTGCATACTTTATAAGGTTTTTTGATGAGAACCCAGTCATTGACTTTAAAAACAGAACCTTGGGATCTAGAAACACCATCATAGGACTTCTTTTGCAAAAATTGCTTAGTGGCGACCCTACTTTTGACTAATTCGGGGTCTACTAAGTTATTCCTCTTTTGAGACAAAGCAGAACCCACAGCTAAGTCACCGAACCACTGAGGCATAAGTTTGGACCTAGCTTCTCTACCTCTGAGAGCCCTGAAAGGTGTAACCCCAGTGGTGGAATGAGGTGCTGTCAAATAGGCCCATACCTTTTTTTGCAAGAAATCACCTACATCGACATTGGTTGCAATAGCAGTTTGGACCCCTTCCTTAAGAAAACGATTGGCTCTTTCCACAAGTCCATTAGAGGAGGGGCTGTACAAGGCAACTTGACAATGTTTTACCTCGGAACTCTGTAAAAAACTGGTAACCTGATGGGAAAGGAAGGGTTGGCCGTTGTCAGTGACAACACAACTAGGAGTGCCTTCAATCTTAAAGAGATTTTGAAGAAAAGAAACAACATTAGAGGAGTTGGCCGCTTGTACAAAAGAATAATAGATCCACTTGGAATGGTAATCGATTGCAACTAAGCAGTACCTTTTGTCCGAAGGTAAAATATTGAAAGGTCCTGAAAATCCAAATCAATTTTATCCCAAGGGAAATCAGGAAATGGAACTGAAAACAAAGGTTTCTTGTTTGTTTTCCAATGTTTATCAGAGACGACACAACTCGGGCAATTATTTACAAAAAGAGCCACTTGACTGTCTAAACCTGGCCACCAGGATATGTTTTTTAATTTTTGGGAGGTGGCAGAAATGCCTAAATGGCCTTCGTGAGCAATGTGAATTATTCTCTCTCTCAGGGAAGCAGGAGGTACAAAAAGACCATTCCTTTCAAAAACTCAGTTTTCAAAAGATAATTCTTCACTGATTTGTGCAAAACATCTTACATCATGGCTCAGGCTTTTATTGGCAGGCCATTTGCTCTTGATGAACATCTCTGCTTTCTTAAGAGTCTCATCCGAAGCCATGGCAGATGTCCATTCGTCTTGTGAGATGCTACCACTACACATGGAAACGGCATCTACAAAACCAACCACACAATCCTTGTGAAAATCGTCTTCACCTTCGCTACAATGAAGGAGAGGAATATGAGAGAGACAATCTGCTCGGACGTTTCTTCCACCCTGAATGTATTTGATGACAAGGTTATATTCTTGTAACTTGGAAAGTAACCTAACCAGCCTTGCAGAAGATTTCCCCAGTCCATTACCAGACAATAAAGAAACTAAAGGCTTGTGATCAGTGAAAACCTCACATCGGGTTCCCCAAATGTAGGTCTTAAACTTCTGAACTGCCCAGACAATAGTAAGAGCCTCCCGTTCGATAGTGCTGTAATTGCATTCAGTGGGTGTGAAGGCACGGGATGCAAACACAATAGTATTCTCTTTACCATCCACCCACTGCCCAAAAACTGCACCAAGGCCTTTCTGACTTACGTCCACAGTCACGAAAGGACTGCCATTGGGAACAAAAGGATGTAGTGTAGGTGCATTTATAACTAGAAGTTTAACTTTTTCAAAGATATCAGACAGAGTGACAGGCCATATAAATTTAGTACCCTTCTTAAGAAGACATCTTAAGGCTTGGACTAGTTGTGCATACCCAGGAACAAACCTAGCATAATATTCACAGAGCCCAAGGAACGAGCGTAAAGCATCTTTATCAACAGGAGGAGGAGCATTTCGTATTGCTTCAACATTGCAAAATTTAGGTTTGATGCCTTCACTTGAGATCATATGACCCAGGCACTCAACCTCATTGACAAGCAATTTACATTTGCTGGGTTTTACAGTCATGCCTCTACTTTGCAAGATGGTTAGTACCTTGTCAAGGATTTGTAAGTGCTCCTCCTTGGTTTCTGTGTGGATTAAGATATCGTCTTGAAATGCTTGCACCTGAGAAAGATCACCAAAAAGACTGTCCATAAGCTTTTGAAAAGCACTCGCAGCTGAGGCGAGACCAAAAGGTAACCTCAAATACTTAAAGGCACCAAAAAGAGTCACGAAAGCAGTGAGTGCTTGGCATTTAGGAGAAAGCTGTATTTGATGGTAGGCGGAATGCAAGTCAATCGTAGAGAAAACCTTGGACTTACCGATATCAGCTAGCATTTCATGTATAAGTGGTAAAGGGTGACAATCGATGAGAATATTTTGATTGAGAGATCTTAAATCCACACATAACCTCAGGTCCCCAGTCTTTTTTTCCGTAAAACCACCGTAGAAACCCATTCTGAGGCATCGATAGGAGAAATGATGCCTTCGGTCTGGAGATTAGACAGTAGCGATTTTAAATCTTCTCTGACGCTCAGAGGCACAGGTCTAACCTTATGTACAATTGGAACAGCATCTTTTTTGAGCATGATAGTATGTTCATAACCTTTGACAGTACCTACACAATTTTTAAACACACCAGGAAATGACTGTAGTAGCCTGTCAACAGTGGAGTCCGGTTGACTGACGGATAGAATGTTGGAAGGGAGATCCCCCAAAATAATGGGAGGATCTTGCCCGGGACACAAGATGATACCAAAAAGAGCAAGATCCTTCCATCCTATGATGTCCCTTCCTTTGACTGCTACATACATTTTGGTTTTAACGGATCTGCCCTCCACTCTATCCCAAAAGTAACCCAACAGATCAATATCATGTTCCCCACAGGCTTTGAGGTTGATATCAGGGTTGAGAAGTACTATGCCATTGGGCCATGATTTGTAAAATGTATGATCTGCTAGGATAGTAACAGGAGCTCCTGAATCGGCCATAGCCAAAATAGTTTTACCATCGATGGAAATGTCAACCAATGGCCCTTTAATAGGTTTATCAGAAAGTTCAGAAATGTCAACAGAGACTAAAATGTTAGCAAACTGGGAAGTACAATCTTGGACATCAGGAGTGTCCAACGAAATGTTAGAAACTTTAACTCTACTGGAGGTACTGCTGGATGGTGTATTCATACCACTGCTACACACACCTTGGAAATGTCCAAATTTCCGGCACTTAACACATTTTTTCCCTATAGCTGGACAATTAGGATTGTTTCCTATGTGGCTCCTGGAACCACAACGAAAACAAACCAATTGGCTCCTAAAAGGTTGATTCTTGGGAAACCTCTTGTCAGAGATTTGTTTCGAGCTGATGGCATGAACAACACTGTCGTCAGAAACAAGATTCACAGTGGGATGAGGTGCAGGGTGTATGGTGGACTGTGTAGGAAGGACCATAGTTTGATTAGATTGACCAGACAAAACTTTAGATGTAACAATTGATCTTTCAATACTTTTTGCAATGTCTATCGTCTCAATTAAAGTGGGATTGCGAGAGGTGAGAAGACGCTCTTGAATCTTTTTGGAATAGCAATAGAAGACAAATTGATCTCTTATGTAAGTGTCAACATTGGGACCAAACTCACATTTTTCAGCCAAAACTCTTAAAGTTGCTATATAATCCTCTACTGATTCCTCAGAGGATTGCTTACACATTGCGAAATAAAACCTTTCTAAAATAACACTCGTAGAGTCAGAATATTGTTTGCCCATGCGTAGTTTAGCTTCAATGAAGACATTCCATGTGGTATCTTCAGTTGTAGGCGCAGGATAGTGTGGAAGGTTATCAAAAACTCTACGGCTGGCTGCACCCAGATGATTGATCAACAAGGCTAATTTTCTTGAGGGAGAGTAACCGTCAGCATCAATGGCAGTGAGATAGTTTTCAAAATCTCTCAGCCATTCTGTCCATTTCAATTCAGGTTTGCCTGGTTTTTGTAGGAAAGGCGCAGGCTGAATGACACTTTGGCTGGTTGTCATGGCAAGTGAGGCAACAAAGATAATAAGAAAATATTATGTGAAGGATAAAATACAATGTAAAATGGTGTACGGAGCACCGTTGTGCGTAGAGTAAATATATGACACACTATGGTGTGTGTGTCACTGAAGAATGAAGTGTCACACAAATGGCACGTAAAACTCACTCACTGAAACAGATGGGAAGAAGGTGTGCGAATCACCATTGCGTCGCATGTAATAATTGATGCACAAAAGTGGTAGTAGGCAGTAGTCACAAATGAGGATGGTGTGCGAATCACCGATAGTGGTGTCGCACCGGAGGAGAGAAGGTGTCGAAATCGAGTCGGAATGAAATTGACTTCACGACTCACCCAAAATGGCCGCTGTACGTATGACGTCAAAACGTCACCCAGAATGCAGTGCGGGACTTCCTCGGCGTCGCAGTGACGTCGGACAGACCAGAAGAATGGAGGAGAAGAGGTCGGACCTCAATGGCTCCAAAGATCCTGAATTGACAAGGTAGGAGCGAGCAGCGTTGGTGATGATTCAAAAGAAAGCGCGTGGGCAACCAACTGAAAGACAGATTGGATGCGTTAATAAATAAGCACAAATTGACCCACCTGGCCAGAAGAACGTTAAATGTTCATGCCAGGGTCGTCGGTAAAGCAGGTGCAGCAAACACGAAACCAGTGGGCTGCAGTAGAAATGTAGAATGGCGCAGGGAACAACAGCAGCAGGGTACCCCACTCCTGGTACCAATATGTGGTAGTAGGGGAGAAAGGCAGGAATCAACAGAGGCGCCGGTATGTAATCCAAAAGAGCTTTATTGATATAAAGCTAAATAGTTCATGCAGGAAAGAGCCCACAGCAGAAGCAGCTGCACGAACAAGTGACAGAAAGCAACTGCCAGGACAAGAGTAGAACATAGCATAACACAATGCAGGTTCTAGTAAAACATTCCAAACATTAAAGGAACAGTAAGCAACTTAACTTACCATACTCTTGAACTGTCTGGTTTCAAGGCAGTAGTAACTGCCTCTGCAAACACTGCGTGTGTGTATTAAATGTATACATATAGGGTGTAAAATCAGTTTTCACATGTAAATCCCTCCCACCTGTCTGGAAATTGGGTGCACATAGCAGATGACTGATGCTGAAATTTGACTTTAAATTCAAGTATTTGCATGGCACTGCAGTATCACAACATTGATTCCGCAATAGAGTAACCTAACTGTGGGCCTATGGTGAGCCATAAATAGTGGATTTGCTATGAAATATTGATGTGAATGAAATACAAGCTCAGTAAAACATAGACCTATACCTATGCTTCGGAAACGTAAGAGAACATCAAATTACAAATGTATAGATATTTCACTCAATGGGCTTTAATCATTTGATTAACATTGAACCAAATTTACTGCTTTTTAGGTCTCGGCTAGGCAGCGCATGCGCTGTCTCGTCGAGAGATGCTGTATACAGTATAGTGAGGGAGGCTCCGCCTCCGTTTTCCGATTCGTTCTTCACTTATTTTTTTTAAATTGGCTTCTTGCTATTTGTTATGCGTGTGTTACGTCCCTCCTTTTCCTTCTTGGACACACCTTTGGCTATTGGCCCCTTTACATGGGATTCTTGCATTCTTTTCGTGGTTTTTTTCTGCGTGGATCTCTTTTTTATGGGGACTTGAAGGGAAGCTTGGTTGACTTCCGCTGTACCAACAGCTTCGCTTTCTTTTCGCTACGGCATTTGTCAAAGTGCAATAGTAGTGCTCCGTGCCTCCTCATCAACCCCTTAGCAGTTTTGTTTTAGATTCCGTTTCCGCTATCGCATTTATCAGCCCGCATTATTAGTGTTTTTTGTTCCGATGTAGCAACTGCTTTGTTTTTGGCGTGTTTTTCATTCGGTTTTCGCTACGCCATTTCTCGACCCGCATTATTAGTGTTTTCTCATTTATCAGTCCGCATTATTAGTGCTTTTTGCACTGCTGTAGCAACTGATTTGCTTTTGTCATGTTTTTCATTCGGTTTTCGCTACGCCATTTCTCAACCCGCATTATTAGTGTTTTTTCATTTCTAAGCCCGTATTATTAGTGCTTTTTGCTCCGCTGTAGCAACTGCTTTGCTTTTCTCGTGTTTTAGATTCGGTTTTCGCAACAGCATTTATCAGCCCGCATTATTAGTGCTTTTGCTCCGCTGTAGCAACTGCTTTGCTTTTCTCGTGTTTTAAATTCGGTTTTCGCTATCGCATTTATCAGCCCGCATTATTAGTGCTTTTTGTTCTGCAGTAGCAACAGCTTTGCTTTCGTTTTCGCTACGGCATTTCTCAAAGTGCAATAGTAGTGCTCCGTGCCTCCTCATCGACCCCTTAGCCGTTTTTGTGTGGCGATTTTTTTTTTACTTTGCCATTTTTTTCTGCTGTAGCAACTGCTTTGCTTTTGTCGTGTTTTTGAATCGGTTTTCGCTACAGCATTTCTCAGCCCGCATTATTAGTGCTCCATGCCTCTGCATCAACCCCTTAGCGTTTCTTGTGAGGCGATGCTTCTTTTTTCGTTTTAGCCACAGCCCTCCACCAGACTTACACAGAAGCTTGCTTTACTTTGGTATTTCGTTCGATACAATTTTTTCGTTTCCCAGCTAGAGCTCCCTTGCCCTTTACATTGGTGCTTGCTTATAACACCTACACACTCTGCATCACTTGGTGCGGTCAGCAAAAAAAAAAAACAGTTACTAAACTTATATTGTAGCAAACTATATGAACATCTAACTGCGTTCCCTTTATAGTGTTGTACTCAATGTGCTGTTACTGTAAGCAAACCAAAAAAACCACAGCAGTTTGTGCGCTCAGCAAACACGCCAAAAAGTTAATAAGCAGCTATTGTAACCAGCTATATAAACTTCTAACTGCGCTCCTTTTCACACTGTTATAATCAATATGTTCTCAGCACAAACTTACCTAATAATTATTAGGTGAGGCAGGTTAAGGGCCGGATTACAAACAACAAGTTGCTGTTGCACAAATGTTAAAAGCATCCTCATAATGCGAGGCAAGATGGCGGCTGTGTGAGTGTTGTGGAAAGCTGCTCTCCCTGCCATGCTGATGTTAGTTTGATGGAGCGAGAAAAAGACATTAATCAAATGTGCTAAGAACGTTATTTAGCTACTTACAGTTACTTTGATGGATTTGCGGCTTTGAGTTATCACTGGACGAGAGCTGATGAGGATACAGCTAATCGGTGCACTGACGGCTCGCGCTCTGAGGACGTTCTCCTCTGCGGTGACCGGTGTCAGAAGGAAAGTGCTCCGGAGGCTCAGAGAGGCGCATCGATACTTTGTTGCTACGGGTAGGCTGCCAGAGATCAGAGCGGTGGAAACTGGCTGCAACATTGTAACCACGGAGATCAGGCTGACGGGCTCTGACTACTGCATCATGCCGGCAAAAGTGAGGCCCGATATGAAAGACATCGGCGCTCCCGCTGGAGCCAAAGGGACATCTACGACTCGGCGAACAACTACAGAGGAGAAAGGTCTGATCTCTAACCCTAACTCAAACAAAGGTGACATGCAATGGGTAGAACCACCCAAAGATGGGGGAAATAACGTGAGAGACGCTGGGGCACAGCGACTGAGTGAAACAGGTACCAGACCAAAACAACAAACTGTGCCCGGGATGTTTGCCGGCCGGGGGTCTGCAAATACCCGGGAAAAAAAAAACGACAAAGGAAAAGGCTGCCTTCTGGTAAAAACAAGTACAGACAGTTCTAGGAAGGCCCTAAGGGGGGGGCAGCCCAATAATAGCAATCATAGCATAGGAGAGATTGCATTAGAGGCTCTAGAGGCTTTAGAGTTGGACAAATCTGTTATCAGATCTGCCCAGCCATCCATGGAAATGTCTGGAAAAAATGTATCGGACTCTGAGGAGGGGACGCCAAGAACCGAGGGCATTGCACAACAAGAAGGCTTGGATAAGGCTATTACCACGCAAGCTTTAGGTGAATTCCCCCTTGTACAGGCCTTAAAGTCACACCATGAGGCTAATGCTCAGGAGGATAAAAACCCAGCGACTCCAGACCTTGATAAATTTTACTCATTGACAGATGAATCTGAGCTATCTAATAGTGAGAAGGATGAAACAGGAGATGATTCGACTGGGGTGGATAGCGGTAGCCCACCCACGAAATTTGACACATTAAAGCGCGCACCTGTCCGCACTAAGAAGAGGAGCTCAAGAGGGTTAGACAAAGACAAGGGCTTCACCTCGGATTACAGTCAATCAAGTCAACTCAAATGGGATTACTCCGCCACCCACTTTGAAAGGGAATTCGAGGATGGGGTTAGGGACCCTGCGTTAGCTCCTGAACTCCTAGAAGAGAAAAAAAAAGACAGCGCGGAATCTCTAATACCACCCCCATCTTTGGAGCTAATTTATTCAACGTTAAAGCAAATGCAAACTGAGGCACGCTATGAACATAAGAGGGCTCATTTGGCTACCAAAAAACTTCAAGGTGCAGTGCGAAAAGTCAATAAGGCCTGCACGGAAATATCAGAACGCACTACGGCGTTAGAAGAAAGAATTGTGCAACTTGAGGCCAGCACAGAGATAACGGGGCAACAGACATCGGTTAACGAAGGCAGGATGACTGATGTTCTTTGGAAGCTGGAGGACTTCGAAAATAGACAACGCCGGAATAACCTCCGGCTACTTGGAATTGCAGAAAATGCGGAAGGGGACGATATTCGTGGCTTCATATTGAGAGTACTTAAGGAGGCCTTTCCCGAACTGGCTCACTGGAACTGGGAGCTTGAAGTGCAGAGGGTGCATCGTTTTCCTCTGATGCTGAAAAAGAGGACTGGAGAAGCTGAGAAACCAAGGGCCATTCTTATATTTTTTGGCAACTTCCTCCTCCGACAAGCTATTTTCGAGAAAGCTAGGCCCAACGCACAGAGGGTGGGGGAAGGGCATTCCTTTTTTGTCCGACCTGATTTTTGTCATGCAATGGTGGAGAGGAGATGGAGACTCCGCTTGCTTATTACACCATTTCAAAAATTAGGCTGTGAAGTCTTTCTACAGAACCCTGCCAGACTTAAAGTTATATGTAACGGTACAACAAGAGTATTCTCGTCTGAGATTCAGGCTCAGGAGTTCTTGAAAGAACTCTCTAAGAAATAGGCTATGGTAGCAGGATAGCAAATGTGATTGAATATTTATCTGTTATGTTTTTCTTTTTATGTTTTGTCTTTTTTTTTCTCTTTTTCATTTGGGTTTTTTTTTTTTTTTGTTGGCAGGGAGCGGCTAGGGGGCACAACACATGCAGGAGGCATCACAAGGGTCCTGGGACCTTTTTTGCCTTTTTGAAGGGGATGCGGAGGGGGAGAGGGTGGGCATGACTAGAAACCAAAGGGAGTTAGGGTGGAATTTTTGCACAGGGTTAAGCACTTGGTCTTTTAGATGGGTATTGTTCGTACTGTACTGTCATTTGTTTTGGAATCGTAGCTTATGTCATAATGAGGAAACTTAGAATTGCATCCATTAATATATGTGGGCTGAACGATCCCCAAAAACGAAGGAGATGTAGTTACGATGTTCAATTTTTGAAGGCAGATATTTTATGTCTTCAAGAGACACATATTGAAGGCTGCAGGAAAGGAGTTTTAGAGATGGCAGGCTATCAACTTATTGCCTGTACGACACAAGAGACCCGGACAAGAGGGGTGGCAATACTGGCTAAAAGAGGCTTGGGCAGCTTTCCGCGTTCATCCGTAGATAGAATGGGGAGATGGGTAATTCTGCAAGTCAGCCTTGAAGATAAAATGTTCACTCTTTGCTCTGTATATGGATCAGTACTGGATGACCCGGTAATTTTTGATTGGTTGAAGGTTGAACTTGTCGGGTGGCCTCTTCCTCTGATATTATGCGGGGATCTGAATATTAACCTGAGCTGTCAGGTTGCCAACCATAGAGGAACGACGTACCAAGGTCGTAAACCCAAAGTTTTTAAATCACTCTCTCAACTTAAGTCATTGCATGGGCTAGCAGATGTATGGGCGGCAAAAAGGAATCTGATCCAGGCTTTACATATTTTTCTGCACCTCATCAAGTGCATGCGAGATTGGATTATTTTCTTGTGTCACATGAGCTTTTACAAGGTTGTTTTATAAGCAAGTACCCCAAAGTTATGTCAGATCATAACCCTTTGGTGATTGAAATAGATATTGGACATCGATCCGCTCAGACACAATGGACATTTAACAGGGCTCTGTTAAGTGATGAAGGGTATATACAGCAATTGGAGGAATGGATCCCTAGGTTTTTGGACGAAAATCTTGGGAGCGCCAATATTGGTATAGTATGGGACACATTAAAGGCGGGGATCAGAGGAGAAACATCTAGGTATGGCTGGGAGGCGCAAAGGAAAGATAAAGCAGTGCTACAAATCTTGTATGAGGATCTGGGTAAGGCAGAAACTGAACTGATAGAGGTATTGTCTAGAGGGGTAGAATCAGAGGCAGCCCAACTTAAGATTACTCTTGCAAGATCGGCCATTACGGAAATCTCCCTTAAAAAATCGGCCGGCAAGTATATGGCTTGGAGGAGCAGGGTTTATGAGAATAGCGAGAGGGTGGGTCACTTACTAGCTTTACGAACGAGGGAAAAAACAGTACAAACACGGGTCAGGGAAATCAGAGATCCTATTGTAGGCATGGTAACTGAGTCCGATGCTATTCTCCCTTCATTTAAATTTTTTTATCAAAAACTATATACTGATGATGTCCGGGTTGGGGACAAAGAAATAGAAGACTACCTAAGAGGGCAAGCTTTGGATCAGCTTTCTCAGGAAGAGAGAGCTAGCTTAGACAAGCCAATTACAATTGAGGAAGTAACTGAAGCTATAGATTCCCTTCCACCAAGCAAAGCGGCGGGAACCGATTTAATCCCGGGGGAATTTTACAAACAATTTAAGACTCAGATTTCTGCATTTTTGTGGGATGTATTTTGTAGAGCGCAATCAGATATGGTAGCCCCCGACTCATGGAAATGTGCCAATATTATAGTTTTTCTCAAAAAAGGAAAACCTATTGAGGAACTGGGTTCGTACCGACCAATTACGTTGGTTAATAGTGATGTGAAAATTTATTCTAAAATTTTGGCAAACAGGCTAGCCGAAGTCATCAAGAAGTTAGTTTCCCCCTTTCAGCACGGGTTTGTCCCGGGTAGGAGCACGATTGAACATATTCGACGTATAATTACACTTTTTGACTATACAAGGGTTACAGGAGACCCTATGGCCGCAATACTACTCGATGCCGAGAAAGCGTTCGATAGGGTCTCCTGGCCCTTTTTATGGGCAATCATGGAAAGGAGAGGTTTGGGCAAAGGTTTTATTGGAGCTATCAGGTGTATGTATCAGGAACCTGTGGCTAGAATAGCCATGATGGGTTCTATATCTGATGTAATCAAAATTACTCGTGGTACACGGCAAGGGTGCCCCTGCTCCCCGCTATTATTTGCGTTGTATATAGATCCTTTAATTAGGAAAATCACAGAGAATAATAAGCTACAGGTTGTTCAGTCTATTGGCGGAGATACCAAGATCCTAGCATATGCTGATGATCTTGCGATAATAACAGCTAATCCATTGGAGGCTATTAAGGAGGTAGAAAGGGAGACCATAGATTTGGGTAAAATTTCAGGGTATCATCTCAATGAGAATAAGACGTTGATTGTGAAAAACTCCAGAGTTGGCCTAAATGACACACGGGTAGTGGGAAAAGCCAGATATCTAGGGGTTGAGATCTCTGCTAAGATTGACGAAATTGTACAAATTAACCTGGAGCCATTACTACATAAAACTAAATCAGATTTCAACAGAATTAATTGTTTACACCTTACTCTTTTAGGAAGGTGTAACGTTATTAAGATGTTATTTTTGCCTAAAATTTTATACTTTTTCAGAGCTATCCCAGTCGAAATAAATAAGGCTTGGTTTTCTGCTTTTAATCAGGTAATATCGAAATTTCTATGGGCCGGAAAACGTCCCCGTAGAGCGCTAAAATACATGACCTTACCCAGAGATCGGGGTGGGTGGTCTGTTCCAAATCTTCAGATTTATTATTGGGCGTCAGCTCTACAACAGATGGCTGATTTATTGGGGAAAGAGATGGTGGCAACTGATGAAACATCTTACACCTCAATATATAGGTTAGTATTAGGGGCGGAGGCCCACGGTTGCCTCATGCGACATATCGATTTTGCCTATTTTAAGAGAGTGAAATTCAAAGTTATGTCGGGAGCATTTAAGATCTGGACGGCAGTTAGGAAGAAACTCAAAATAAATAGGATTCATAGATATACCCCTCTGGCTGATAATGATCTTCTGCCGGAAATTTTCCGAGACGGATATATAAGAACTTGGATGGATAGGGGTATAAAGCATATTGGTGATTTTATGGTGGACAATACGATGCATTCGTTTGATGTTATCAAGAAGAAATTTGGGATTGAAAACAATCACTTCTTTAAATTTCTACAGATAAGGGATTATTTATCTAAGAAGGCAATCCGGGGCCATAAAGTTCCCTTACTGGAAATGGCATTAGGGGTTCCATCACCAATTTCCAAATACTGTATACTCCTTAGTAATTTGATGGAGGACGATCTCATTAAACATACCAATCGTTGGCAGGATACGGTACATGCAGAGGTAGGGGAATGTGAGGATTCCTTAGCATTGAGCCAGACTGCATTTTTCTCGGCAAATCTACAAGTTCAATGCTTTAAAACTTGGTTGAATTTGTACATCACTCCAGCACGGATAGCCAAATGAGGTGGCTCCACAGGTATACACTGCTCTCGTTGCGGTTTCTGCGCCGCCGACAGTGTGCAAATGTTTGCAACTTGTCCCCGATTAGCAACTCTGGTTAGCGAGGTGGGTAATTATATTAAGCTCATGTTGGGGTTTGAGGTGGATCTTACGCCTCAAGTAATTTTGCTGGGAGTAACCAATCAAGCACTGACTAATGCAAATCGGACATTGCTATTTGTAGCTATGGCGGTGTTTAGGCTCAGCCTGGCTGCTGTCTGGTTAGATAAAGAACCTCCTTCTGTAAACTGCTGGCTGGGGAAATTGTTAGCTACCTACCGCTGGGAGAAAGCGATATACATAAGAAGGGGTTTAAGAGCTAAAAAAAGGGGGCTCGATATCTGGTCACCAATTGTCAATTGGATTAATGAAGCTACGTTGTGATATAATTTAATTTAATTTATTTAAGCTTTAAAAAAAAAAAAAAAAATAGTACTAAAGGAAAAAAATGGTTATTTAATTCTAAGGTTTAGCGTACTGTAAGGCTTAACCCAAATTTGTATCCTTTGGTTTTGTGGGGAGGGTGGGGGGGGTAGTTCGGTAGGAGGATAAAAAGAGAAATAATGGATATTAATTGTATTTATTATAAGTTTTTGTATGTTTGGCTGTCTAAATAAAAATTTTAAATTAAAAAAAAAAAAAATCCTCATACTCTTCCTTTTCTTTTTTTGCCTCTGTTTTTATCTCCTTATTCCACTACCCATCCACTTAACAAACCATTCCATACCATTAGCCAGCTAGACAGTAACCCACCCACCCATCCATCTACCTACTCATCCATGCATACATCCACCCATAACCCTCTCTCTTTCATGCTTTCTCTTCTGCTTTTTGGTCTCTTTCTCTTTCACACACACTCTTATTCTAATTCTATATCCTATATCTCCCTCTGTATCTCACTATTTTCCTCAGCCTTCTCTGTGCCATGTTCAGTAAACAATAATAAGCTTTAATAAAAAAAACAGCGGCACACAGTTAATTAGCAGGTATTGTAACTAGCTATATCTACATCTAACTGCACTCCTTTTTATATTGTTGTAATAAATATGTTCTTAGCTCAAACTTGCCTAATAATTCTTAGGTTAGGCAGGTTAACAGCGGGATTACAAACGAAATGTTACTATACAACAAATGTTAAAACCATCCTCATACTCTCCCTCTTCTTTCTTTGGCTCTGTTTTTATCTCCTCATTCTACTACCCATCCACTTACCGAACCATTCCATCCCATTAGCCAGCTAGCCAGTAACTCACCCACCCATCTATCTACCCACTCATCCATACATGCGTTTACCCATAACCCTCTCTCTTTTTCATGCTTTCTCTTCTTTATTTATCTCTTTCTCTCTGTCACACACTCTTATTCTAATTCTATATCCTATATCTCCCTCTGTATCTCACTATTTTTCTGAGCCTTCTCTGTGCCATATTCAATAAACGTTAAGGAGCTTCAATAAAAAAACAGCGGCGCCAGCAGTAACCTTTGGGCTTCCATAGCCAGCGGCACATATGCTGCATTTTGTTCGAGGCAATCTTTTTATTTGAGCTACAGCTCCCCCGTGGTTTACATTGCTGCTGTGCGTTTGCCCATAGTATTTCTATATTTATGGACCTAGCCAGCGGACTTACACAGAAGCTTGCTTTACTTTCCCATTTCATTGAAAGCAATGTTTCGGTTTCAGCTACAGCTCCACCGCCGTTTTCCGTTTAATTCAATATTATATTTCCTAATACTGTGTTATTTGTTAGCCAAACACGTCATATTGCTAATGTCTCAAATGTTTCTGCCTGGAATAATAGTGTTTCAATTACAATTTTTTGGGGTAATCTAGGGGCATATTATCAACGTGATTATCGCCGCTTTAGCTGGACTTTTTCCCGCTAAAGCGGCGATAATTCAATCGCCCTATTAGCAAGCTGTCGCTAACTCCTGTTAGCGACAGCTTCTAGGCAATAGCGACCGGGTTGGGTGTCGCTTTGCATGCCAGCGATATTTATCGCTAATGGCATGCAAAGTAGGCGTTCCCAACCTAAAAGCGACTGGAAACAGTCGCTAAGGTCGCTATCGCCTATTAGCGAGGCAGGGGAGGTGATTGACGAACCAGCGCTAAACACGTTTAGCGCTGGTTTGTTAACGCCTGGTCCAGACCTGATTTAGCCATGTAATCCAATGGGAGGTGGATTACATGGCTAAATCCCCTCGCCCTATTTGCATGCTAACACTGGTCACAGTGCGAATATCGCTTGTTTTCAAGCGATATTCACACTGTTCTCCAGGGTTTCTATCGCTTTGGAGATAAGCGTTGCTGATAGCACGCTATCTCCGCGATAGAAACCTGCGATAGCCGGCGATAATTATCCTAGCGCTAACTGCGCTTAGCGATAATTATCGCCGGTTATTGCTAATAGGCCCCCTAGTCTTTTGCTGCTAAGCGCATAATGTTTATAAATGTAAAACAGTTTTCGCGTATAGCTATCATGTGATTCCTCGGCACACAAAAGTTTTTTTTTTAAAACTAAGTTGGTGTCTGTCCTAACATCCGTTTTGTTGTAGCCACAGCCTAAAAATTCACAAGCCTCCTTTTCATTCTGTGCTTCTCTTTTACAATACAAACACATCATTGCACCCTTGCTGCTTGGCGTTAAAGCTCGCACCCAAGTACTTCCTAGGTCTTCTTCACATTGTGTGCTTTAGCGCCATAGGAGAAACAAATAACTTCAAAGTAGCAGCGTAACTTGGCGCCCGTCTTCTTGGAGCCCAAGGTAACTACTTCACAGGTTTATAAAACCAAATAAAAGAAAATTTAATTACTGTTAAAATAAAAGTTGGATTCAAAAAACTAAAGCACTGTCAGTCCTTTATTTAAAATAATATATCAAACATTATGTCTTATTACAATTATATTTTCAGAAAACACTAATATGGCGAGACCGATTGGCATGGCCAATGCTTGTTAATATACTGTTCCCAGTGTGATTGTGCATCTGTTTTTGGTGCTTTCCCACCAATTTATAAAGTTCTGATTATCAAGTTCATATCTTAATTGTGCTGGAAACTAAAAGTAGTCTTGACATGACTTGACTTTTCTCTTATAGAAAACATGTATTTTCGAGATTACAACACTTTAAAATTAATTCATAAATATATTAAAAATATGAATTTTTATGATTTTACCGCCACACCAATTGGGTTACTACATAAGCAATTTCAGTGCCAAGAGACAGCATAGATATGATTCAATTGCTCACCTTGTATACTTGAACGATTGAATCTTATAGGGGGAAATGCTTACAATCAGCCTTTTCTTGAACTGTTAATGTGATGCATTATCTAAGAATGTGGGGGCATATTAGCAAGACCGGCGATAAAATTATCGCCGTTTTAGTGGCAGGAAACTGCTGCTAAAACGGCGATAATGGGCTTGCTAATATGCGTTATAGAATTCCAATAGAAGCCCAGGTTAGATGTGCAGGACATCTAGCCTGGGCTTCTATTGGAATTCTATAACGCATATTAGCTAAGCCCATTATCGCCGCTTTAGCGGCAGTTTCCTGCCGCTAAAACGGCGATAATTTTATCGCCGGTCTTGCTAATATGCCCCGTGGTTCTTAACCTGTGCTTCTTGGAACCCTGCGGGTACGCAATGCCTACTTAGGGGTTGTCCGTGACTGACTATTAAACTAAATAAAATTACCAGAATAATAAAGTATATATAAGTAAAAAAGCAGAATTGAACATTTTAACACACTCCGTAAATGTGAAGGCATTTGAAATTGGATGCTAAAAAGTAAACTGGTATCAATATCCGGGCAAGTACAGCAAACGGAATCTAGTAGAGGGGATAGGTGTCCTCAAGTGAAGTGATAAAAGAGAGAGCATGCCTTAGAGCAAAAAAAACAAAGGGCATATTTACAAGGGCATATCGCCACTGGAACATCTCTTTTTGTGACGTTCCTGTGGCGATAAACCCTTTGCCATATTTACAAGGCGCCATTAAGTCACTTAACGTGGCTTAAGGCCCCCTTTCACGCTACACTTAGGGCCTCGTTTACAAGGAACTAACTCATCTCCATAGATGCGTCAGTTTCCTTGCACCAGCGCTAAATGTCCTTGCGCCACCATGGATGCTCTGTATTTACAATACAGTGCTCCATGGCGCAAAGATTAACAGATGCGTCAAAAATTCTGATGCATATTTTCGCACAAAAATTGACACATTGCTGGAGTTGCTCATGAAAGTAACGCAACTCCAGCACTGCGCCACAACAGATAGGTGAGTCCTATTCAAAAAGCCCTGCATCATTCCTTACGCCTAGTCTTAGCAGGCGTAGGGATTTTGATACAGTGAAGGCGTAGAGTGATGCAGTGAAATGTTGTAAATTTCACTGCGTCAGTTCTACATGGCTTTTTGCGGGGGAACGCCCACCCTGCATAAATTATACCTGATGCAGGTATAATGTGACGCAGGGCATTACAACGTGACACATCTCCCAAGATGCGTCACGTTGTAAATGGGCCGCAACATGGCACAGTGTTTACGCCGCAGCTGCGTCAAAAAATAGTGACGCAACTGCAGCACAAAATTGTCACAAGGGGCTTCTAAATCTGCCCCTCTGTGTGAAAGCTGTAGGGAATGGTTGTTGCAGTGGGCGTTCCACCGCAACACCCATTGATATTGACACTGCCCCCTATTTACAAGGGTCGCGTAAATATGGGGCAGCACCAAAATTAAGACCAAAAATAACCTGGTATTAACATGGTGAAACAAGGAGAAATAATCAATTTCTCCTCATTTTTGCTGTTTCTATGTGTACTGTGTTATGCTGCACACATAGAAACAACAAATCGAAAATGAATGATTGTTTATGTGCAGGTACACCTTCCTGCACATCAGCAATCATTAAAAAAATGACAATTTTCAACTTCTATGTGTGCTGCACAATGCAGCACACATAGGCTTTACAAATCACCATTAGTGATTGTTTATGTGCAGGAAGAAACAACTACCTACACATAAACAATCATTCTGTCAACACAGGCACCCATGCACTATGGTGCAAGGGTGCCTGAGTTGGCGCTAGGCAGCTGAATTTAGTGCCCGCACTAGGGAAAATGCAGGGGTGTGCCATATAATTGTAATTACGGCACATCCCTGCATTTCCAGAAGTCTAGAGCGCAGCGCTAGCAAGTTTAGCTTAACACCGTGCTCTGCCATTCTGTTGTAATATGTCCCAAAGTTCTTTGCTAAAGTCTATTATTATTTTTAGAGACTAGTTATATTTTAGAAATAAAAGTCAATTTTGCAAAGCTCGAACCTTTCTATTAAAATTTAGATTTTTTTTATTGTTTATTTATGTATGTCATACAATATTTCTTAATTTGTGTACTGGTTTGATGTTTACTTGATTCTGTATTTTTGTGTACTGTCTGTGGTTCAAGTTATTGAAATTTTAGGTGGGGTTCCCAGGCTCCCATTAGTGATTCAGTGGGGGTCCACAGAAGTCTAAATGTTAAGAACCACTGATCTAAGAGATTGTTGCAATTAAAGTGTTTATAGATGCCCATCACTTTCAGAGTATGGCTTTTAGTCAGCTATCATTGGTTCAGCCAGCACTTACTGTTTGCTTATTTGCTTTCGATTGTGCATGCTAGCAAAAACTACAACACGCGATAATAAGCAGGCCGTCAATCAGCTGCTGCCAGGTATTTCATTCTCTTGGAAGTTCGAGATAGCCCATACTACTCCTGAAATACATAAAAATATTCATTTGCACATTTTGCCTGCCTGGGCATCTATGTTTTCTTAGTGTTTACTAGTATTCCCATGTTTGTATTGAATGAGATGAACTGCACGTGATCTTAAAAATTAAGGGGCATATTAACAAGGCCCGGCGATAAATATCGCAAAGCGTGCTTAGCGCATGCATATTTATCGCCGGCTATCTCTGTAATTTATCGCCCAGTTAGCGCGTTATCAACAACGCGCATCGCTGAGGCGATAAAATTCCAGAGATAGCGTGGATATCGCCATTTTCCATGGTGGAAAACGGCGATATCCTAGATGATAGGGCCTGTGGTCTTAGCCACAGAATCCACCCCCCATGTTAAGTATGCCTTAGTCAGGAATTTAACAGATGTTAAATTCCTGCTTAAGGCATACTTAACGCGATTTAAAAAATCGCTAACCCTCCTTGATAATATCGCGAAGCTGCCTTCGCGATATTATCCCTGTTTGATTTCACAGCCACGCCTACTTTGCATCTCATTAGCGATGCAATGTTAGGCGTGCTGGGAACGGGCGCTAAGTCAGCAAAACACGCGATAGCGTGTCTTTGCTGATAAGGCGATGAAATTATCGCCGCTTTTCGCCCGAAAACGGACGCAAAAGCGGCGATAATTTCATATCGCCGCCTTGTTAATATGCCCCCAAATGTTCAAACATTATGATGCAAGCTGGGATCCGAAATTAATCTCATATCAGTGCTACACTCTGCCAAATCAAGCAAAGCTGTAGTGAGAAAAGAACGTTTCAAAATTATCTCAGAATAGCAGGATAGGTTATTTTATAGTAGAGAGGTGGCTTGGCTAATAAGTTGAAGCACTTCATCTTCAGTCAACCCATAACCATGTGACTGAACATATGCAGTAATAGAAAAAGTTATTTCAGAGACAAGGGTACGCATTTGAAAGATTTGATTGTGCTGGTCATATTGCTTAGACTTTTGCTATTCAATCACATCGCTTATCCTCTGTGACTTGAACATACGCTTCTTAAAACATTTGACATCAGCTGGGGATGCATAACTTGCGGGCGAGACACAACAGAAGAAATGCGTTTGGTAGAAAATAGAATCCCTTTTTGGCGACGTTGGAAGAATTGGAGGAATATGGAAACACAGGCCCTCTTGGCATGTCTCCCACTTAACAATATAAGGCGTCAGTAGCGGCTGGCAATATTTTAAAGTGGTGGGGTGAGCAAATAGGCTGCACAGACAATGTCTGAGACCTACCTGCAGATCACCAGCGGATCACCAAGTCGGCTCAAGGAAGTCATGCCTCTGCCTTCACACGGGTGAGCTCTGGTGGTGCCACTGGCCTGCTTTCGTTTTAAAGTGCACATTGGGACTCATACACCCATACTGCAAGACCGCCCTCTCTCCTGCTGCTTTCCCGATAGTCAGTGATTCTGAGCATTGCGTCATGCATTGCCTGGGTGACGTCATCAGAGTCAACTCGCCTAGGAAGTCCCAACGCTGCTCTCATGCTGTTAATCAGGATGAGAGCAGTGCCGGGATTGGTGGGAACAGGCTGCCTCAGTGCTCAAACTGCTTCTAGGGCCCGTGCTCTCTATAAACCGAGCTGTTCATCACAGCTCGGGTTGGGAAGTTTAAACGGTGCATGTCAGACTGGCCGTCGCAAGACAGCCGGCCAAAGTGACATGCGCAGTTCAAATTGGTGTAGCTAGGCACCCCTGCTCACAGTGTACACTGCAGCAATGGCCCCACCCGCAATGCCCTCAATCTCAGCTTCGGCAGCTGGCAGAGCAAAAATTTAAATGGCAATAATGTCACTTTAGTATCATTTTATTTTTCACTTTTGCTGTGCCCACAGCAGGTGGGCTGATGCTCCTCTGCCCAAATGGAGCAGCCACTGCTGAATGCAGTATTATGTCAGAGATGCAGAGCAGGAGCATTTGAAATGCCTCCCATACTGTGAGGATAGTCCTTTGCTACCTCCTCATTCCATGCACAAGAGAAGCTCATGAGTGTTTCCATTCTGAGAAGTGTATAACTCAGGAGATCCAAGTGACAATAGGAAACAGAGTCATCAGAGAGGCAAATGCTCTGGCCCTTGCATCTAGGAAATGGTTGGGTGAGCCAGAAAATTGTAGTTTCTTCATGCAGGTTGCCATAAGCCTAAATTGACCTAAGTACAATAGTTTAGGTGAGGCAGAAGTTTGAGGAATGCTCTGCTTGAGGTACCACTTATTGGAAATCATGGAGTGCCACCTTCACAATATGGTGTCATGAAACACCAAAGTGCAGGGCCTGCAACACGAACAACACTGAGTAAAGGCTGAAGTCATCCCATACCACTGTGTAAATATGGCTTAAGTTTCTGTAAGTCCTAAATCAAACTATTGACATCTTGACCCACTTGATTGCCAACAGACTAATTAAGAAAAACACTCTCTACCCTGAGAGCACACGACGGGAAACAGCCTTCACAACGCGGTCGTTACATCGCGTTACCTTTACAATGCGGTTGTTACAACGACTGCGTTGTTACAACACGATGTCTTTACATCACAAGTCATTAGATCGACTTGCTCTAGATGGCGCTCCAACCTAAGGAATAGTAAAATTTACCATTCCAACACCTTCCCTACTGTCGCGCAGGCTGGAGTTGGAATAGTAAATTATACTATTCCTAAGGTTGGAGCGCCATCTAGAGCAAGTCGATCTAATGACTTGCGTTGTAAAGGTATCGCGTTCTAACAATGCTGTCGTTGTAACGACCGCGTTGTAATGGAACGCGATGTAATAGTATGCGTTGTGACATGCTATATTCCACATGAAACCTCCTGATAGGAACATTCACTGCCATCATTGACATTGCTCAAAAAATCAGTTGGCATCAACACCTGTGTTGCTCCTGTGCCCTAACCTCCTTCTTCAAACTCTGTATGACCCAGATTTCATGCTTCTGAGCTACCTGAGCCATGACAAGTCAATTTGAGGACATTGAAACTCTTGTGGATTGCCCGTTCCACCATTTGCTTTTTGAGAAAACTCTATGCTGAGAAAAAAGTATAAATATAACGTCTGCCAGCAAGCCCATCTTGTAAGTAACTAGTCCTCATTTCTTAGCTGCACTGCTCAGTCCCAGAGCCTATTCCTATGAAGCCACACAAGGCCACATTGCGTGTCCCTGAGTGGCTTCATAAATCTTGAATAATGCAATGCAGCGCAAATTGCTGTGTTGCATAACTCTGCACCAGGGAGGCTTTTCCATGGGTGGTGTGTGGGTGTTCCCACGCAACAGCCATGGATTTTGATGCATTCCCAGACTTACCAGAAGTAGTAGACCTGGGAAGGCGCCAAAACCCTAGCCGCATTCTGCAGCACATATAGAAAGAAGGATATGCCTCTCCTTCATGCACAAGATAATTTTGAATGCAACACAGTCAGCCTTACACCATGGTGCAAGGATGCTTGCGTTGGCGCTAGGCTGCCAAAAGGGCCCCAGCGCAGGGGAAAAGGCAGGAATGCTCTGTATTGCCTTAAATAATTTCCCTATCCCTGTCATGCAGTTCAGCACAGCAAGATGATGTCCTGTGCTGCACTACGTGACAAAGTCGTAAATAGGCCCTCAAATTCCACACTTTGGCATTTTTCCTGAAAACTCTTCCATGGCCATAGATTTTAATGGGCACTTCGAATAAATGCTGATGCTTAGCGTTGGTTTATCCCAGTTCAGAGATTATTGCAGTGTGCATCTGGCAATACTACCAAACATAAAGAGACTTTGACTCATCGCTTGCGTTAGAAATGGGTTTTCTGGTTGGCTAAGGTATACACCCAAGACAGGCAGGATCCACCACTCTAATCAGGGTAAGCTAGATACACAACTGAGATAACCTGTGCTCACCCTCTTGTAGCTTGGCGCAGAGCAAGCAGGCTAATCAAAAGAGGCAATGTGTAAAGTATTTGGCAACACACCCATACAGTAACACAATCAATACACCACAAAAAGACTCCACACCGGTCTATAAAATGTTGCTTGGTATATTATAAACAGAATAAGGCCAAAACAACAATAATACAATGCATACTTTTTAGTACATGCATGTTTAAAAATAGCAGATAAGAATGCGGTGCTTCAAGAGTTCTTCAGTGCTGGTAGAACACTTGCTGTCAAAAATTGATCTCTGGTCACACCGACCGGTGTATGCTGCATTAACTGAAAAAAAAAGAGTGTGAAGACGCCGGCTGTAACCTTGTCAGTAAATCAAGGCCCCACGGGAGGTGGACACGACAAGCCCTCGACCGGTACTTGTAGACAAACCAGCCTGAACTGCCAAGCCGTGTCCTCCATGAATGGAGTAAAAGCAAACCAGGACCGTTTTTGTGCAAGTTATGGGATCATCAGCCGGGTACAGCTTGGTTGCAGTGACACAGTGTGCATGGGACCCAAGTCAGGCATACCCGTCCCTCTTAGGGTCACACAATATAGTGTACAAAACAGCGATGGATGGAATGGTTGAATTAATCTCATCCACTGGTAATTACTTGGGGACATATCCCAGTCCATTGTTATTTTGCACAGCATGCCACATCAGTTTGGACCCAGCTATATGCAAATCAGCTCCTGCTCCAATTGGAACAGTCCAGCCTGAACTGCCAAGCCATGTCCTCCCTAAACCAGAACACAGGCAACCCAGGGCGGGGTTTGTCCTAGTTATGGGCTCCCCAGACAGGACAGGCCAGTAGAATCATTTAGATCACTCAAAGAATATATTTTGGAAAAGTAGACAACCTCATCTACTTCCATCACCAAATACATTAATCTTTGTGTGCACCAGCTCTTGCTTAGAGGTTTTTAACTCCAGCGAAGTTTCTGAACTATAACAGGTCAATATGAATAAAACCAAGTACATTGAACCAGTTTCCGACTACTGGTACCAACAACTTCTTCATTCGAAAACGTTATTCGGAGAAAATGACTAAGGTCCTTATTTAGAGTTTGGCGGATGGGATACCTCGTCAAAATGTGATGGATATCCCATCCACCCGTATTACAAGTGCCATAGGCTTTAATGCATTTGTAATACACGAACAGGGTAACTGCCACATTTGTGATGGAGTATTCCATCCGTCTAACTTTAAATAAGGCCCTTATTAGGAAGATATTTTGTCTCCATGGTCCCAACTATTCCTTATTAGTGATGTCTCCTACCTCCGTTTCAGAGTCTAACTTCTCTAAGGAGTTCCATCCACTCTCAGGCATTTGTCTTGAACATCGTTCTCTAGTTATAGGCTCTAATAGTTCTTGAAATAAAGTTGGGCTTTAAGATTTCTACCTTGGATTTTGCTGGTTATATCTTGTTGGAGTGTTTAATTCTGGAGCCTGGCCACAACATTAAATGTTGAGCAGAGTGCACCTTTGCGAGAAATCGTTTTATTTCAACTGAAAAAGAAAATGAAATTAATGACATTTTAAACCCAATCATTTCACCCGAATTAAGGTGCTGCATGAGCTCAATAAAATACATCCTATGGAATCATTTGTTCCACAGCACAATTGGTAAAATGGGTGCCAGTGGAATTTTCATTTGAGCAGTAGCGTAAAAAACAATGGAGCTCAATTTGTGATGGCTCTTGAACTGTCTGGTTTCAAGGCAGTAGTAACTGCCTCTGCAAACACTGCCTGTTTGTATTAAATGTATACAAATAGGGTGTAAAATCAGTTTTCACATGTAAATCCCACCCACCTGTCTGGAAATTGGGTGCACATAGCAGATGACTGATGCTGAAATTTGACTTTAAATTCAAGTATTTGCATGGCACTGCAGTATCACAACATTGATTCCGCAATAGAGTAACCTAACTGTGGGCCTATGGTGAGCCATAAATAGTGGATTTGCTATGAAATATTGATGTGAATGAAATACAAGCTCAGTAAAACATAGACCTATACTTATGCTTTGGAAATGTAAGAGAACATTGAATTACAAAAGTATAGATATTTCACTCAATGGGCTTGTGGTGTTCCATTGTCATGGTCCCATGACAACAGAATACTATATTCATGGGGGAGTCTAGTGGAGAATGTTTAGGTTGTCAGTTGGAGTTAGCGGTCCTCTGCGTAGGACCGGTTCCCGTGCTCTCCCCTTATTTTCTTACAATAAAGAAGTTCATCTTACCTGTCTGGCTGCCGGCTCTATCTCTACATTTTGGCGACGATCGGACAAACCTGACACCTGAGGGTTCCGGCTGCAGCCTCTGCCACCTTACGTCTCCTACTGCAACTTCCTCCATCTGATGACTTCCGCTCCTGCCTTATGGACAACCTTCACTTTGGGCGGTAAGTCGTGTCGACGGGGAGAGCACGGCATCACCCTGAGCTTCCTGCTAGGGTTTTCCTCATTGCGGCCACCAACCGCCATTGAAGCGCGAGCGCTCCTCATTAGCGCGTGCATCCTGCTCATGCGTGAGCATTTTTATTGAGCAAACTTGCCATCATCATGTTACGCACATCTCTAAGGTGCCGTCACAGCAGAGAGTTGCCATAGCAACCTAGTCCATTGTTCAGCTGCTATGACACGCGTTTGCCTACAGCATCAATTACTTTCTTGTGCCGTCATAGCTGCTGGTTGTCTTAGCAACCTACTGCATTCCTTTCGGCTGCCTTCACACGCGTTGTTTAGCGCGTCAATTCTACAAGATTGTCTTCGTGCCTGCTACCAGCATTGTGCTTCAGCCTTTGTGTGCTACGTTGCGAGTGAACTTCCACGGTGACACACACACCTACCATTTTTAATTTTATTTTTTGTGTGTCATTTATATACACGGTGATACACACACCTCTTGGCACATTCCTGTGGCGTGTCCATTTTTTTTTTTTTCTCTCTGTGATACTCACACTCCTTAACAGGTACTCTTCTAATTAAGTGCATTGTCTGGTCCATTGTATCCGGTGATGCGCACACCTCTCAAGCACTCTTCAGTTTATAAGTACATCTTCTGGTGCACTTACCTACTGCGTTCTCTACTTGAAATTCAGTGACACGCACACTTACTTATTTTTTTTTGCATCTCATCAATTGTGGGTCACTTTCAACTCATCCTTGGTTGCATCCTTGACTTATATATTATTGTGTGCTTTTCTTTTCTCCTTAATTTCTTTTCCTCCCTTAGGTTTACTATGTGCGAACAAACCTTTTCGTTGACTCCTCCTTTACCATTTTTACTGTCTCAAGGTGAACCTCTTATGAAATGGCCAGAATGGAAGGAGTACTTTCTAAATCATATTAGTGCCATTGAAGAAGAGGGAAGTGATGAGTTTTCTCCAGCAAGGAAGAAAAAAATACTTCTAAATAATTTGGGACTTGAAGGTTTACGTGTTTTTAATCAAATGGAAAAGAAACCCAGAGTTGGTGCTGAGCAAAATGTATTCCTAAATGCCTTAGAAAACTTAGACAATTATTATCAACCTAATGTTTGTGCTGCAATAGACAGATTTAATTTCTTCCAAAGGAAACAGGGCAAATCAGAACCTATTGATGATTATGTGTCAGCACTTAAAAAGCTAGCCATATCTTGCATTTCTCTTCATGATGATCTAGTAAGAGATCAGAATATTATGCACACCAACGACTCCAATCTTCAGGAACGTCTTTGGGTTGTTGGCGAAGTACCTCTTAAGGATGTTGTTGCTCTCGCTAAGAAAAGCGAAATGTCTAAGAGGTGCGCCAAAGCCATTGTACATCCTTCAACATCTTCTGATATGGGTAGTAGTAACAACACTGTTGTTTGTAAAGTTTCCTATAAGGGCAAAAACAAGGATAGTCAACCTTTAAAAAAAAGATTTAAGGACTTTCCTAAACAGAAAAACATGTTTGTTACAGGTGTGGTAGCAAAGAGCATCTTGCTTCTGAGAAAGGATGTCCCGCATTGAAAGCTAAATGTCTTTATTGTGGTATTATCGGCCATTTTTCCAAGGTGTGTAGATGCAAAATTAAAAAACCCAGAATGGTAAAGTTAGTTAATGAACAATCTGAATCCGAACATTCAGATGAGGATAACTCAAATTCTGAAAGTGTATTATGTGTTGATGCTCCTGTGCTTAATCTTGATGGTTGTTCCAAATCCAAACCCATTTGTGATATGCTAATTGGGGGTGTTAGAATTTCGATTGTTGCGGACTCTGGTTCTCTGTACACAATCATTAACCAAAAGTTATGGAAAAATGATTTCGTACCAACTCTGGGTGCTGATCTAACCATTTCTGACATACACCCGGTTACCTTTACTGGTGAGAAGATACCTATGTTAGGTTTCAGAAACCTTAATTTTGAATTCAAAGGTAGAAATACCAATAGTAAGTTATATGTGGCAGAAGTAGGACCTTCCGTTTTGGGGTGGGTAGACCAAAAAGCCTTAGGTATAATATTGAACCCCAATGGTATTGACCAAGTCCTTTCGCTCGACACTGATGAACACAAAACGGTGCAAGAACTTAAAAACAAATATCCCAGTGTATTCTCTGGCACTGTGGGTAAACCTAAAGATTTCGTTCATCGCATTGTGCTCAAAAAAGATGTCAAACCTGTTTGTCACAAAGCTCGCAATATACCCTTTAGTGTAAAACAAGAAGTAGCTGAGGAGCTTGAAGGATTATTAAAGAAGGGTTTCATTGAACCAGTGGAATGTTCTGAATGGCTTGCCCCTTTAGTCGTAAAGTCAATGGTAAAATCAGGCTTTGTGTTGATTTAAGAGACCTTAATAAGAGAATTGTAGTGTACAAATTTCCTCTACCAAAAATAAATGAGTTATTGAGTCTTGCTAAAGGAATTAAATGGTTTTCTACAATAGACCTGTCCTCAGCGTACCACCAGATACAACTACACCCTGACAGCAAAAATCTCACCGCTTTTATTACACCCATGAGTTGTTTTAGATTCATTCGCATGCCGTTTGGGCTTGCTTCCACAGCAGCGGTTTTTCAAAGATTGATGCACCACCTTTTCAAGGATATCCCTCACATGACTTACTTTCAAGATGATATCCTCATTATGGGTAAAAGTAAGGAGGAACATGATGTCACTCTGCATTCTGTCTTGTCCAAGTTAAGAGACTGTGGGCTTACTGCTGAATTAGAAAAATGTAAATTTTGCAGAGACTCTGTTTCTTATCTGGGACATGAAGTGAGTGATAATGGTGTATTTCCCAAAAGCAGCACCATCAAAGCTATTGAAGACGCTCCTGCTCCTACCTCTAAGGATGGTGTTCGATCATTTTTAGGGCTAGCTGAGTTCTATTCAAAGTTTGCCAGGGACTTCGCGGAAAAAACCTTTGGCATGAGACAACTTCTTAAAGTACGTCAAGAGTTCTTTTGGAATGAGAATCTGCAAAATGAGTTCATCTGCATTAAAAAGGACATTTGTAATGCCGTTCCGTTGCAAGGTTTTAATGTTAATTCTCACACCTTTTTGACAACTGATGCCAGTGGCAAGGGGTTGGGTGCTGTCTTAACCCAAGTGTCCACAGCAGGTAAGGAAAGCACCATCTCTTTCGCTTCTAGATCTCTCACAGATGCTGAATCCAAGTATTCTGTAATCGAGAAGGAGATGCTAGCATGTGTTTGGGACACTAAGAAATTCAGGCAGTACTTGTGTGGCACTAAGTTTACTATACATTCGGACCACAAGCCATTAGTCAAGGTACTTACCACGGAAGGTGCAAGTAAAGCTACTCCACGCTTAGCTAGGATGTCACTTAGTCTGTTAGACTATGCTTATGATGTTATTTATTTGCCTGGCAAGAAAAACGTTGTTGCCGATTTTTTTAGCAGATCCCCCATCAGTGTTTTAGAGGGTGATGATAGTGATGACCCTTGGTATGACTCAGCGTTGCCAGCTTTGATTCTGATTGGGGTGTACAAGCCATTGGTTTGGAGGAGTGGCAATCTGCTTATACTGAAGATGGAACCTTAAACATGATTAAGGAATTTGTTTTGCTTGGATGGCCCAGTAAATGTGATGTTAAAGGTATAAGTAGAAGTTTCTGGGAGTTGCGAGACGAGTTGTCAGTCTCTGATTTGGGTTTTCTCCTACGAGGGAATAGAATTGTTCCACCCAGTAAGTAAACGGACTCGGATTCTTGAATTAAATCACGAAGGTCACGTTGGTATCGTTAAATCTAAACAAAGAGTTAAGTCCGGTTACTGGTGGCCTGGCATTGACACAGAGATGGAGAAATGTGTACGAAATTGCATTCATTGTGCTTCTTCTGATAAATCTTTACAAACCTTTAGGCCACCCTTAGGTGAAGTTGAAATGCCTTCTGGTCCATGCTGTAATTTGTCTATTGACATTTTAGGTCCAATTTTAAACAAGGATGGTACTGCTAAGTTTATTGTTGTTTTAATTGACCTATTTTCTAAGTGTCCAGAACTAGAAATTATGGAGAAGGCTGACTCTCCTAATATTGGGAAGTTTTTAGAGAAGACTTTTCTTAGAGAAGGGATTCCCAAATGTCTTTTAAGCGACAATGGCCCTCAATTTACTGCCACATTGTATTCTGATTTTTTGCGTAGGAATGGTATTAATGAAAGAAAAACTCCTGTTTACCACCCAGCTTGCAATGGAGCAGTTGAACATTTCAACAGGGTCATTATGGGTAGTGTCCAAGGGGCCATCAATGCTGGAAAAGTTTGGGAAATTGAATTAAACAAGATGATTTGGGCCTACAGAATTTCTCCTTCAGGCACTGGTTTCAGTCCTTTTAAAATTTTGAGGGGCAGAGATCCTTATACTAAAGATAATGTTGTCTGGATGTCTCAAAAGTATCAAACCAAATGGTCACCAGTTGTGGAAAAAAACAATTTGGAGAAGGCTCACAAACTATACAAGAATTACTATGACCAAAAGAATAAGGTTAAAAATTGTGCTCTCAAAAGAGGGGATTCGATGTGTGTTAAACTGTCTGGTAAAGTATGCAAAGGAGACAGTCGTTTTTCTTCTCCTTTAAATATCTTGGAAGTGTTTAAGTGCTCAGCAAGGTTGAGTGACGGGAAGGTTTGGCACCTCAGCAAACTTGCTAAATGCAACAGTGTTTTGTCTTGGCAAAATAACAGTTCCGAACCATCTAACTCTTGGTCGTTAGAAGATTGGAATGATGTTCCATTGCCACTTGAACCTTCACTTGTTACTCCTACTGATGGTTTACTTGGAAGTTCTCAGCTTCCTCCTTCTCAGATTGAGGTATTTCCTCATCTTGTCAGCCCGGAATTGTCTGCTGGTCAGATTGCTCCAGCTCTGCAAGGAAGTTTTGCTGAGGTGAACGCACCTTCCAATGTTTGCAATGGTAAGGTTACCAGATGTGGAAGAATTGTAACCATGCCAACCAAGCTAAAAGATTATGTTATCGAGTCTTAGTGCTTTTCACTATAATTTTTCCTTATGGATTGTTCTGTTTTCCTACCATGTACATCCACTCCTTACCCCTTTACTTTACCTTGTTATCTTCAATCACTCCGCCTTTATTTTGTTGTTGCTTTTATTTAAGGGGGAAGGTGTGTGGTGTTCCGTTGTCATGGTCCCATGACAACAGAATACTATATTCATGGGGGATTCTAGTGGAGAATGTTTAGGTTGTCAGTTGGAGTTAGTGGTCCTCTGTGTAGGACCGGTTCCCGTGCTCTCCCCTTATTTTCTTACAATAAAGAAGTTCATCTTACCTGTCTGGTTGCCGGCTCTATCTCTACAGGGCTTTAATCATTTGATTAACATTGAACCAAATTTACTGCTTTTTAATATACTGTGCCCAGTGTGATTCTGTATCTGTTTTGGTGCTTTCCACCAATTTATAAAGTTCTGATTATCAAGTTCATATCTTAATTGTGCTGGAAACTAAAAGTAGTCTTGACATGACTTGACTTATCTCTTATAGAAAACATGTATTTCCGAGATTACAACACTTAAAAATTCATTCATAAATATATTAAAAATATGAATTTTTTATGATTTTACCGCCACACCAATGGGGTTACTGCATAAGCAATTTCAGTGCCAAGAGACAGCATAGATATGATTCAATTGCTCACCTTGTATACTTGAACGATTGAATCTTTGAGGGGGAAATGCTTACAATCAGCCTTTTCTTGAACTGTTAATGTGATGCATTATCTAAGAATGTGGTTCTTAACCTGTGCTTCTTGGAACCCTGCGGGTACGCAATGCCTACTCAGGGGGTGTCCGTGACTGACTATTAAACTAAATACAATTACCAGAATAATAAAGTATATATAAGTAAAAAAGCAGAATTGAACATTTTAACACGCTCTGTAAATGTGAAGGCATTTGAAATTGGAGGCTAAAAAGTAAACTGGTATCAATATCTGGGCAAGCACAGCAAACGGAATCTAGTAGAGTGGTTAGGTGTCCTCAAGTGAAGTGATAAAAGAAAGAGCATGCCTTAGAGCAAAAAAAAACAAAGGGCATATTTACAAGGGCATATCGCCACAGGAACATCTCTTTTTGTGACGTTCCTGTGGCGATAAACCCTTTGCCATATTTACAAGGTGCCATTAAGTCACTTAACGTGGCTTAAGGCCCCCTTTCACGCTACACTTAGGGCCTCGTTTACAAGGAACTAACTCATCTCCATAGATGCGTCAGTTTCCTTGCACCAGCGCTAAATGTCCTTGCGCCACCATGGATGCTCTGTATTTACAATACAGTGCTCGATTGCGCAAAGATTAACAGATGCGTCAAAAATTCTGATGCATCTTTTGGCACAAAAATTGACGCATTGCTGGAGTTGCTCATGAAAGTAACGCAATTCCAGCACTGCGCCACAACAGATAGGTGAGTCCTATTCAAAAAGCCCTGCATCATTCCTTACGCCTTGTCTTAGCAGACGTAGGGATTTTGACGCAGTGAAGGCGTAGAGTGACGCAGGGAAATGTTGTAAATTTCACTGCGTCAGTTCTACATGGCTTTTTGCGGGGGAACGAACACCCTGCATACATTATACCTGATGCAGGTATAATGTGACGCAGGGCATTACAACGTGACGCATCTCCCAAGATGCGTCACATTGTAAATGGGCTGCAACATGGCGCAGTGTTTACGCCGCCACTGCGTAAAATAATAGTGACGCAACTGCAGCACAAAATTGTCACAAGGGGCTTCTAAATCTGCCCCTCTGTGTGAAAGGGGCAGGGAATAGTTGTTGCAGTGAGCGTTCAACCGCAACACCCATTGATTTTGACGCTGCCCCCTATTTACAAGGGTCGCGTAAATATGGGGCAGCACCAAAATTAAGACCAAAAATAACCTGGTATTAACATGGTGAAACAAGGAGAAATAATCAATTTCTCCTCATTTTTGCTGTTTCTATGTGTACTGCGTTATGCTGCACACATCGAAACAACAAATCGAAAATGAATGATTGCTTATGTGCAGGAAGGTGTCCCTTCCTGCACATCAGCAATCATTAAAAAAATGACGATTTTCAACTTCTATGTGTGCTGCACAATGCAGCACACATAGGCATTACAAATCACCATTAGTGATTGTTTATGTGCAGGAAGAAACACCTCCCTACACATAAACAATCATTCTGTCAACACAGGCACCCATGCACTATGGTGCAAGGGTGCCTGAGTTGGCGCTAGGCAGCTGAATTTAGCGTGCGCACTAGGGAAAACGCAGGGGTGCGCCATATAATTGTAAATACGGCACATCCCTGCATTTCCAGAAGGCTAGAGCACAGCGTTAGCAAGTTTAGCTTAACGCCGTGCTCCGCCATTCTGTTGTAAATATGTCCCAAAGTTCTTTGCTAAAGTCTATTATTATTTTTAGAGACTAGTTATATTTTAGAAATAAAAGTCAATTTTGCAAAGCTCGAACCTTTCTATTAAAATTTAGATTTTTTTTATTGTTTATTTATGTATGTCATACAATATTTCTTAATTTGTGTACTGGTTTGATGTTTACTTGATTCTGTATTTTTGTGTACTGTCTGTGGTTCAAGTTATTGAAATTTTTAGGTGGGGGTTCCCAGGCTCCCATTAGTGATTCAGTGGGGGTCCACAGAAGTCTAAATGTTAAGAACCACTGATCTAAGAGATTGTTTCAATTAAAGTGTTTATAGATGCCCATCACTTTCAGAGTATGGCTTTTAGTCAGCTATCATTGGTTCAGCCAGCACTTACTGTTTGCTTATTTGCTTTCGATTGTGCATGCTAGCAAAAACTACAACACGCGATATAAGCAGGCCGTCAATCAGCTGCTGCCAGGTAATTCATTCTCTTGGAAGTTCGAGATAGCCCATACTACTCCTGAAATACATTAAAATATTCATTTGCACATTTTGCCTGCCTGAGCATCTATGTTTTCTTAGGGGGATATTCACAAGGACTTATCTCTGAGTTATCGTCACCTTAACGCAACAAAAGTGGAGATAGATTTAATGCCCCATTCACAAGCGGGTGCAAACTGCAGACAACGCAAGTATTCCCGCGATAACTGCTGCAAAATTTACCTCCACGGGTGACACCACCAACTAACCCTAATGAGATGCAGAGTAGGCGTTCCCGTGCAAAAACACACGAAAACACCACTACACCACATTCACAACGAACTGCCAGACCTGCGATGCGAACCAAAACCACGCGATGAGCCGCGGTAGCAGCAGCTATTTAACACCTGCCTCTTGCTGGTGATAAGTAGGACGACTACCTGCAGTAGGCAACGGAGCCCCGCACACAGCCACACCCGAAGAACAACCGACACCATGGAGCTACTCATCATGCAGCTTGGGACCCCAACAGGGCCACAACACCCACCGCCACCACCCCCAGGATCGCCACCACCCCCAGGACCGGGACCGGCACCCCCCCCAGACCACCACAGAGGCAGCGCAGAGTGAGACAGCGGACCTACCGAAAATGCACTAGTCTCACAGACCTAACGCCCGAGGAAGTCATTGCCCACTACAGGCTCAAAAGGACAACCATCCTCCGCATCATGACCCACATTGGCCCCAGGCTGACGGTCCCAACACAGCGGACAACCAACATCCCTCCGCAGACAAAGCTGCTGGCTGTGCTGCACACGTTGGCCTCTGGTACCTTCCAACCAACAACGGCCAGAGTCGGAGGAGTCTCACAGCCAGCCCTATCAAAGTTCCTCACACATGTCCTGGATGCCATCATCAGCTTCATACCCCAGTACCTTCACTTCCCCAACACTGCGCAGGAACAGCTGGAGACCAAGCAAGGCTTCTACGCCATTGCTAGCTCTCCACATGTGCTGGGGGCCATTGACTGCACACATGTCCCACTTGTGCCCCCTGCGGACACTGCACACATCTACCGCAACAGAAAGCACACGCATTCCATCAATGTGCAGGCAATAGTGGACCACCGGGGAATGTTCACCAATGTCGTCGCAAACTACCCAGGCAGTGTGCACGATTCCTACATCTTCCGACAGTCCATCATCAACCAGCGCTTCCAGGATGGCACCTATGGAACTGGACTGCTCGTTGGTAAGTACCAAATCAACACACCACACACCTCAAACCCACCATCACACAACACACAACTGTGGGAATGCACACATGACCAAACCACATACAACATGTCAGTCAACATGCCCACCTACCAGACATGACAACACAACTCCATTGGGATACTGGGCTTCCCATGTACACAAGCCAGCTATATCATGGCACCACAGCCTCACAACAGCTGAACATGTGGAGAGGCGGAAAGCAGGCATGTGCGAAGGATGCAAGTGACCCATGAATGGGAGTGTACACAACGACAAGTGTGGCGTGAATGTGCTGGACAGACCTGGGTATGCAAACCACAGATATGTCCATGCAGACATTAACTGCTGGTGTCTGGGGAGTAGTGAACAGTGGACGCAACCATGTCACCTCAGGCTGTGGGGTAGATCGCGGAAATGTCGCTCGCTGCGTCCACCCCTATGTGCGTGAACATAGTGTGTTGGCCTGGCTTACGCCAGGCCTGCGCAGGGGTGTGGATGAAAACACCGTTGCACTGAGCGTTGTGCACTCCCGTAATGGCCAACGTCACTGCCAGGGCGGTGCCTCTCAGCCCTCCACGAGGCCGATGCCGTGAGCAGCGGGGCCTGCGAGCCTGTGCACCTTCTGCACCCCAGGCCGCTGATACCCAGACCCGGCTTGCCTGCCCCAGCGCTCCAAGGCCGCACTGCTCACCTGCCGACACCGTCGTGTGTCAAAGAGGGCCCACCACGTGCCGGTGCTAGCTCCAAGACCCATGCCCGGGAGCTTGGCAGCCTCCTCAGACCATCGCTGTTCTCCGTGACACAGGCCCCCAGGAGTCCACATTCGTTGACATACCCCACCGCTGCAGCCGGCCTACACTGCAGTCCAGTACGTCCCACATCTAGTACTGAGTCCTCATTCATCAATGGCAGAGTTCATGCCAGTGGACACAGGGAGAGGAGTGAGAGATAGATGCGTTTCAGTCCGGTGGGAACACGGATCACCGTTACGGAGGAGGTGAACCACTCGCAAGGACTGACCTGGTGCCACTTACCCTGTGCGTCGTGAGACACCATCAGCCTCTGGCAGAACATTGTTGGTGTCTGAGCCTGTGGCCTGGGGGTTGTCATCAGTAACTGGCAGGTACGGACTTGGTGTTTGGCATGAGTCTGTGGCATTCATATCCGCCATGTTGCCGGACACAGCTGGTATGTGCCCTCTGCACCATGCCCTGGGGGTACACCTCCCACTCTCCCCCGGGACACTCCGCGAAAACCACCCTTGATACATACGAGACCCTGCTCTGCCCTCATGACCCTACCCCAGTGTCCCGCAAGTCAGAGTCCCGTGGCAGTAGGCCCGTGTCGGCCGCTGTGCATCCTGGGCTACTAACTCTGTGCAACTCAAGTCATGCTCCCTTGCTGTTCGTACATTGCATTCCTGAGTGCCTGATGACTGTTGAATTTGTTGCCAGCACCAGCTACTCCCTGAGGGCTGGCCTACACACACCCCACACACAGCCAGCACAGGCACCACTGGACTAGTGGGCCTGCCAACACATCATGCCGAACCAAGTATTTACTCTTATCTCTCTGCACTGTCACAGGTGATCAAGGATATGCACTCTGCTGGTTCCAGAGGTACCTGACGATGATGAGGACGATGGGACAGGTGGCCCACATGCCACTGCAGCTGCGGCAGGAATAGCCCGTAGGAACACCCTCATTGCCAATTTCTTCTCCTGAGCACGTCACATTGTGGCCATCCTTGGCAATCATGGGACAGTACTAAATGTCCACAAGCACGGCATGTGTGAATAATAAATATTTGCAGATTACAGGTTGTACTTGTACATTGTCATGTCACAGTTTCCTGCTGTGCCAGACGTGATTGACCATGTTGTGCACATATGCGGCACCAGTTGTGTCCTGTGTTCTGTTGTGGTGGTGTTGCTGTTTGTACCAGGATGTTGTCAATGTCGAGGTGCACTAATTCTACTGTGCGTATGCTGCACAGTGGGTGAGGCGCTCCGGCGGCTCTGATATGGCTGCCACTTCTCCCTTTCATGCGGTGTGCCTTTCAGTTCTGTGCTTCCACAGTGCTGAGATGTTGCAGACTTGGGTAACTTGTGCTCTTTGTCGAGTTGTGACTCTTGGGCATGGGTTGTCCGCAGATGTGTCGTTGACATCAGGGGTTGTTTGTGCAGGTGGTTGTGTCCGGGTGTGACCTGATCCTTTCCGGTTGTGGCCCGCACTCAGCCACCTCAGTTTCGTGCCGTGTACATTGTCATGATGATTGGACTACCTCCATGCTACTCGTCATGTGGTGTCTCTTGCAGTGTCAGTGTGGCTGAGGTATATGCATGTTTGCTGTGTTTCGCACGTGTGCATGTGTTGGTTGTGTGATTGTTGATGTGTTGGGTGGATGCCCCTTTGGGCACATGGTGTACGTGGGACTACTTGGTGTTTGTGTGTGTGCTGAAGTGTTCCCGTGGGATCAGGGACATGATCCTGAGTCATTGTGGGTGTGCAGTGTGCTCTGCTTGATTGTGCATGTGTGCCATTGTGCCCAGTTCCCCCCTTCCCCCCACTCCCTGGTCGGTACGCGCCCTGTTGCTGTTGTGTCGGTCATGTTGGGCAGTGTCCAGATCCCCAACTCCTGTCACCGTCTCCAGACTGATGGCTGTGGCCACCATCTTCCCCATGTCATTCAGCTCCTGGTATCCTGCTGGCCCCCCTCCTACGAAGTGCGTTGCTGCTTTCGTGTTGGCAGCGTGTTTCTGCTTGGTTTTGCCATTCACATCAATCCAGCACCTCTTGTCCTCTTCCATTGTCCTCCTCGGCGCTGCGACGGCATTCACATGGTCCGAGGTGGTGTGCCATCTTTGCCTCTTTGTTGCCAATGACACGTTGGAGGTGACGTGCAGTTGGTGGTGGTGTTCTATCTCATCCGTGTAGATGATCGTGTTTTCATGCAGCCTGTAGCCCGTCTTCCTCTTCTCATTGCCCTTCCACGTGCCCTGGATTCCTGGGTGTTCCTCCGTGGGGATTGTGGGGTTCATGTTGTCCTCTGCAGTTGGTCACGGTGCATCCGTGGTACTCCGCAGTGCATTTCCTTTTTGGTGGCATTTTCCGTGTGCTTTTTCCCGCATTACACGTGGCTATTGCTGGCCTCTTGCCGGTTACCACTGTTTTCTTGTCGCGTTTGGGGCCATTGTGTCTTTTTACGCGTTGGGGTTTGTGTTTTTATTGCCGTCGTGGTGGTTGTATCGCGGACATTGGCCGCGTTTTCAGAAGACTATCGCATGGTACCGCCGTGTTGTGAATTCCAGGCTAACACGGGGTTATTTTCCCGCGATAGACTGCGATGTGTAAAGTTGCGTTAACATTTTTTGGAGATGTTTAGCGCACGTTCTTGTGAATATCCCCTAAGTGTATACTAGTATTCCCATGTTTGTAGTGAATGAGATGAACTGCAAGTGATATTAAAAATTAAATGTTCAAACATTATGATGCAAGCTGGGATTCGAAATTAATCTCATATCAGGGCTACACTCTGCCAAATCAAGCAAAGCTGTAGTGAGAAAAGAACGTTTCACAATTATCTCAGAATAGCAGGATAGGTTATTTTATAGTAGAGAGGTGGCTTGGCTAATAAGCGGAAGCACCTATGCAGAAATCTGAGTATTACCAGTTCTATCCCAGGGAAAGGCTTACCCAATTGTGCTATTCCTCGAATTACAAGAAATCGGGAAGAGTTTTCTAAATAATTGCTACTTTGGACTTTTACTTTTGACTAAAGACAATCAGTAGTCAAAAGTCTTTGCATATTTTGTTTTCTGCTATGTTGTTACAGAACTACGGTGTGAGGTCTCCTGGTCTTAGTTGCTTTCACACTCGGGCAGGTGTTACTAAGCATAGTAGCACCACCTTCGGGCAGGCAGCGACTAAGAGCTTGCAGAGGTAGAAGTGTGCTGCCTGTCAATTGTCTGTGCTTGCTTCATCTTCAGTCAACCCATAACCATGTGACTGAACATATGCAGTATTAGAGAAAGTTATTTCAGAGACAAGGTTACGCATTTGAAAGATTTGATTGTGCTGGTCATATTGCTTAGACTTTTGCTATTCAATCACATCGCTTATCCTCTGTGACTTGAACATACGCTTCTTAAAACATTAGACATCAGCTGGGGATGTATAACTTGCGGGTGAGACTCAACAGAAGAAATGCGTTTGGTAAAAAATAGAATCCCTTTTTCGCGACGTTGGAAGAACTGGAGGAATATGGAAACACAGGCCCTCTTGGCATGTCTCCCACTTAACAATATAAGGCGTCAGTAGCGGCTGGCAACATTTTAAAGTGGTAGGGGTGAGCAAATAGGCTGCACAGACAATGTCTGAGACCTACCTGCAGATCACTAGCGGATCACCAAGTCGGCTCAAGGAAGTCATGCCTCTGCCTTCACACAGGTGAGCTCTGGTGGTGCCACTGGCCTGCTTTCATTTTAAAGTGCACATTGGAACTCATACACCCATACTGCAAGACCGCCCTCTCTCCTTCTGATTTCCCGATAGTCAGTGATTCTGCGCATTGCGTCATGCATTGCCTGGGTGACATCACCAGAGTCAACTCCCCTAGGAAGTCCCAACGCTGCTCTCATGCTGTTAATCAGCATGAGAGCAGCGCCGGGATTGGTGGGAACAGGCTGCCTCAGCGCTCAAACTGGTTCTAGGGGCCTGTGCTCTCTATAAACCCGGCTGTTCATCACAGCTCGGGTTGGGAAGTTTAAACGGTGCATGTCAGGCTGGCCGTCGCAAGACAGCCTGCCAAAGTGACATGCGCAGTTTAAATTGGTGTAGCTAGGCACCCCTGCTCACAGTGTACACTGCAGCAATGGCCCCACCCGCAATGCCCTTAATCTCAGCTCCGGCAGCTGGCAGAGCAAAAATTAAAATGGCAATAATGTCACTTAAGTACCATTTTATTTTTCACTTTTGCTATGCCCACAGCAGGTGGGATGATGCTCCTCTGCCCAAATGGAGCAGCCACTGCTGAATGCAGTATTATGTCAGAGATGCAGAGCAGGAGCATTTGACATGCCTCCCATACTGTGAGGATAGTCCTTTGCTGCCTCCTCATTCCATGCACAAGAGAAGCTCATGAGTGTTTCCATTCTGAGAAGTGTATAACTCAGGAGATCCAAGTGACAATAGGAAACAGAGTCATCAGAGAGGCAAGTGCTCTGGCCCTTGCATCTAGGAAATGGTTGGGTGAGCCGGAAAATGGTAGTTTCTTCATGCAGGTTGCCATAAGCCTAAATTGACCTAAGTACAATAGTTTAGGTGAGGCAGAAGTTTGAGGAATGCTCTGCTTGAGGTACCACTTATTGGAAATCATGGAGTGCCACCTTCACACTTTGGTGTCATGAAACACCAAAGTGCAGGGCCTGCAACACGAACAACACTGAGTAAAGGCTGAAGTCATCCCATACCACTGTGTAAATATGGCTTAAGTTTCTGTAAGTCCTAAATCAAACTATTGACATCTTGACACACTTGATTGCCAACAGACTAATTAAGAAAAACACTCTCTACCCTGAGAGCACATGACGAGAAACAGCCTTCACAACGCGGTCGTTACATCGCGTTACCTTTACAATGCGGTTGTTACAACGACCGCATTGTTACAACCCAATGCCTTTACATCGCAAGTCATTAGATTGACTTGCTCTAGATGGCGCTCCAACCTAAGGAATAGTATAATTTACTATTCCAACACCTTCCCTACTGTTGCGCAGGCTGGAGTTGGAATAGTAAATTATACTATTCCTAAGGTTGGAGCGCCATCTAGAGCAAGTCGATCTAATGACTTGCGTTGTAAAGGTATCGCGTTCTAACAACGCTGTTGTTGTAACGACCGTGTTGTAATGGAACGCGATGTAATAGCATGCGTTGTGACATGCTATATTCCACATGACACCTCCTGATAGGAACATTCACTGCCATCATTGACATTGCTCAAAAAATCAGTTGGCATCAACACCTGTGTTGCTCCTGTGCCCTAACCTCCCTCTTCAAATTCTGTATGACCCAGATTTCATGCTTCTGAGCTACCTGAGCCATGACAAGTCAATATGAGGACATTAAAACTCTTGTGGATTGCCCGTTCCACCATTTGCTTTTTGAGAAAACTCTATGCTGAGAAAAAAGTATAAATCTAACGTCTGCCAGCAAGCCCATCTTGTAAGTAACTAGTCCTCATTTCTTAGCTGCACTGCTCAGTCCCAGAGCCTATTCCTATGAAGCCACATAAGGCCACATTGCGTGGCCCTGAGTGGCTTCATAAATCTTGAATAATGCAATGCAGCGCAAATTGCTGTGTTGCATTATTTTGCACCAGGGAGGCTTTTCCATGGGTGTTGTGTGGGTGTTCCCACGCAACATCCATGGATTTTGATGCATTCCCAGACTTACCAGAAGTGGAAGACCTGGGAAGGCGCCAAAACCCTAGCCGCATTCTGCAGCACATATAGAAAGAAGGATATGCCTCTCTTTCATGCACAAAAACATTCCTGAATGCAACACAGTCAGCCTTACACCATGGTGCAAGGGTGCTTGCGTTGGCGCTAGGCTGCCAAAAGGGCCCCAGCGCAGGGGAAAAGGCAGGAATGCTCTGCATTGCCTTAAATAATTTCCCTATCCCTGTCATGCAGTTCAGCACAGCAAGGTGATGTCCTGTGCTGCACTACGTGACAAAGTCGTAAATAGGCCCTCAGATTCCACACTTTGGCATTTTTCCTGAACACTGTTCCATGGCCATAGATTTTAATGGGCACTTCGAATAAATGTTGATGCTTACCGTAGGTTTATCCCAGTTCAGAGATTATTGCAGTGTGCGTCTGGCAACACTACCGAACATAAAGAGACTTTGACTTCTCGCTTGCGTTAGAAATGGGGTTTCTGGTTGGCTAAGGTATACACCCAAGACAGGCGGGATCCACCACTCTAATCAGGGTAAGCTAGATACACAACTGAGATAACCTGTGCTCACCCTCTTGTAGCTTGGTGCAGAGCAAGCAGGCTAATCAAAAGAGGCAATGTGTAAAGTATTTGGCAACACACTCATACAGTAACACAATGAATACACCACAAAAAGACTCCACACCGGTCTATAAAATGTTGCTTGGTATATTATAAACAGAATAAGGCCAAAACAACAATAATACAATGCATACTTTTTAGTACAAGCATGTTTAAAAAATAGCAGATAAGAATACGGTGCTTCAAGAGTTCTTCAGTGCTGGTAGAACACTTGCTTTCAAAAATTGATATCTGGGCACACCGACCGGTGTACGCTGCATTAACTTAAAACAAAAGAGTGTGAAGACACCGGCTGTAACCTTGTCAGTAAATCAAGGCCCCACGGGAGGTGGACACGACAAGCCCTCGACCGGTACTTGTAGACTGTACCATGAAGGCAGCCCCTGCCACAGTTTAGAGGAACCACAGCAAACTGTCGGGACCTCCAGGGTCCGGGTAGCACAGTACCTGGTCTGGATATTTGAAACCAGCAAGGCGAGTCGCCTGTGTCGGGGCTTTCAAGGCCATGGCCTGCTCTTGGGGGCCATGATGAATTCTCTGCATGCGGCTCTGCAACTGTCTCCCTTTGGAAGGGAGGGCAGAGCACAGCATTGCTAGGAAATGCTCTGGATCGGAGTCGTTGGCTGAAGCAGGACTTGCTCGGCTCCAAAGAAAGCAGGAAGGCACCCGATCTCTCTCCTGGCCAGGAGCCGGTTCTGCACAGCACTAGCGGGCAATCAGGCCCTCACAGGTTCTGAGTAAAGCAGGAAGGTGTCTCATCTCCCTCCCAGCCAGGTGCCTGTTTTGCACAACACAAGCAGACGATCTGGCACAGTCTACATAGGTGAAGTGTAGCTGCCAAACTCACGATGGCAGAGTCCGATGTCAGCAATGCAAAGTCTTTGATGGCCCTGAGACTTCAAGAACAGGGGGCAAGCCAGCAAGCCCTTGGAGATCACTTGTGAAGGTAGCACAGCAAAAAGTTAGCAGGCAGCAGGCCAGCACAGCAAGGTAGATCAGAAAGTGGCAATCCCTCCTGCATCTCAAAACTTAGCAGGCCAACACAGCAGAGCAGTTAGCAGAGTGGCATTCCCTCCTGGCAGCACAGCAGTTCTTCTGGCAATGTGCAGATGTAGAGCCAACAATGTATGGTTACAGGTCCAAAATGTGTCTGAAGGGGGGGGTCAAAGACCCTGTACTTATACCCAAAAATGCCTTTGATGTAGGGGCTGACTTCAAAGAAACTCTCTGAAGTGCACAACGATCCTTTCAACCAAGTCCTGTCTGCCATGCCTAACCCAGGGGGGGGGGGTTGTAAATCTGTGCTTTGTGTGAGGACAGGACACAGCCTATTCAGATGTGTTAGCCATCTTTTTTTTTTTTAACAGAGTTTTATATAGCGCGAACTTGACCCGAATCGGGTATCAGAGCGCTTTACAAAGCACCAGTTGCATTACATGAGGACACATTCATTTTTGTTAGGCACGGGGAGATTAGGTGATTTGCCCAGAATCACAGGATGTTCAGCGTCATTGCCGAGACTCAAACACAGTTCCCCAGATTCGAGGTTGACCGCCCTAGCCGTTAGGCCAACATCTCTCCCACTTCCTGCCCAGGAAGGCTATCAGAATGACGATGAATGCAGATGAGTGCTCAGTCACACCCAGGCCATCCTGTTTTTGTGACTGTTTTGAGGGAATGCACAAAGTGTAGCTGTCACCCAGACCAGACGTATATTGGAGACAGGCTTTCAAGCACAAAGAGCAGTAAGTACAGAGAAATGTCCACTTTTTAAAATTGCCATTTCTAAAACAGTCATGTTAAATCCAACTTGACCAGTAAGGAGGATTTATCATTACCATTCCAAACATATCAAACATGAAAAAGCTACTCCTCCCTGATCAGGAATTATAGCTTAAAGGTATATTAAGGAATTCCCAATGCTGGCCTATGGGAGAGGTAGGCTTCACAGTAGTGAAAAATTAACTAGGCTGTTTGTGACTACCAGGACGTGCAAAACATAAAGGTGCATGTCCTATCTTTTACTCACATAGCACCCTGCCTTTAGGGTTACTTAGGGCCTACCTTAGGGGAGACTTATATGTAATAAATCTGGAGTTTAAGGTTTGGCGAGTAATTTTAAATGCCAAGTTGAAGTAGCAGGAAATTGCACACACAGGTGCTCAAGTGGCAGACCTGAGACAGGTTTGAAAGGCTACTTAGGCGGTGGCACAATTAGTGCTGCTGGCCCACTGGTAGCATTTAATTTACAGGCCCTGGGCATACAACTAAAGTGAATATGCCAATTGTGTATGCACCAATGTGACCATGTTTAAGGGAGAAGCACATGCACTTTAGCACTGGTCAGCAGTGGTAAAGTGCTCAGAGTCCTAAGACCAACAAAAAGATACAGCTATAAGAGGAGGTAATAAGGCAAAATGTTTAGGGGAAGACCACCCTAATGTTGACAGGTCCAACACTGTTGTAATGAGTTTTATTATGCACATGTTTTTAAAGACTAAGGTCTAAATAAACATGTTTTGACTGACTGACAGTGCCGTTCCATGAAGGTGGGGTTTTGTGTTCATATTTCTTCAGCTCTTAATGAGACATGTAATGGCATGTTGAATGCCCTTCAGAGGTCCCTTTGTGAAGTCCGGGAGGCCATGAAGAAGGGAATTGCCATCATCCAGAAGCAGGACTACAAGAGATGAAGTGGCAACTCTTAAGTCCTTTTCTATGAGGAGTGGTTTCACTTTTTTAGAAGCTGGGACCAGGCTGGCTCCATTTTCTAGGTGATGTGTTCCTTGAGAGTAAGGTCAGCATCCATAGGGAATCTGTGGGACCCGGCATTAGGTAAAAGTTGAAAGGTCACTGTTAGAGAATAACCCTGCTAAAGACTGGATTACACGCTTAGGAATTGTTCTTGAACATTGTACCGTAGCAATAGACTTTAATGGCCTTTGTAATGAACTTTCATTCTGAGAATTAAATCTTGAATTCTGATTTGATGGTTAACTAGTTCATTCCTGTTGGATTATTATAGCAGTGTTTAATTTTTGGGCATGGACACACTAATAAAGTGTGACTTAGGGTGACTTTGATTCTTCTCTAAAAGTAAGTGGATCAATCAAAGTGCTGTCAGAACTCAAGAAAAGCAAGATGCAGGGTCATTTGGACACAAACGCCAGTAATAAAATGGAAAACAATTCATTATCATAATTTTCTTTATTTCGGCTACATTATAGCCATAAAAGCACATTTAATTTTACGATACCGTTGAAACAAGTCCATAATAGAAATACATCAAGAACATCAAGATTTCATTACCTAATATGAAAACCGAGATACAGAAAAAGGAAATCCATGAAATTAATAGTAAAACCCTCATACAATTGAATATTAATTTTAGTTCAATTCCTGATTAGGGACAAAGCTTAAACTGTGCTATCCTCTGGTTTGCCTGTGCAGTTACACCCAACCTCCAGCTAGTGGTGCCTGCCTGTGTAAACATTGTACTGGGTTGTTAATGCATGCAAAATGGGCTCAAAACGTTTTGAAACGTATTCATACCCATTCTTTCCACATCCTTAGGGAATTGAGAAAAAATAACAGATAACTGGTACAAATGTTGTTTGTGTTAGGGTATTTTTATACCTGCTGTTCACATTAGTGTTGGAGATAAGCCTAGTGTTTTTTGTATTTCTCTCACCTCCAACAGGAAATGGGCTTCTACACAGCATGCATTAGAACTGAATTTTGATTTGAAACATTTACATGGCACTGCATCCGAACCCTGTTGGCTAATTCTTGGGTCTGTGATGATCGATATTTGTAGTTTTATGATGACATATTGATCTTGATAAAATATACAATGGAGTAAAGCGTGGCCTAACGCAAATGCTTCGTAAATAAAAGAATATGTTAGATTGCAAATTTATAGATAGTTCACCCAATAGGCTTTCATCATTTCATTAATATTGAACCAGACCTGCAGCTGATTTTTATATTCAGATTCCAGAATACCTCTGCATCGATTTTCAATACTTTCACGGCTATTCTTAAGGCTCAAGACCTGGCATGATTGACCTTCATATGAAACTTGGAAAGTATTTGAGATAAATTCAGCACTTTATTGTTTTATTTGTAAGACACTAAAAATGTGTTTGTTTTTAAGGAATTTTGGGTCATGACATTTAGGTTACTGCACAGCCTATATCTCTTCAATTCTTATTGCTTGCATGCGCCCCTTTAAAAGAAAAATGCTTATAATTAGGGGCTGATTTACAAGCCCCTTGCGCCACTTTTGCGTCATTTTTAACATGGGAAAAGTGACGTACGGGTGGCGCAAGGGGCTTGTAAATAAGCCCCTTAGGGGCATATCTACAAGGGCAGGCGATACAATTATCGCCGCTTTAGCGTCCGTTTTCGGACGAAAAGCGACGATAATTTTAACGCCTTATTAGTGAGGACACGCTAACGCGTGAATCCATGCTTTTCGCCCTTTCTCTTATCGCCCAGCTTTGCATCTCTAATGAGATGCAAAGTGGGCGATTACTGGCGTACCCCAGATGGGCTACGTTGTAAATATCGCCGATGTGCACATCGCGATATTTACAAGGCAGCCCACAGGATGATAGCAGACGTTAGATTTTGGCGAAAACGTCCGTTTTCGCCAAATTCTAACGTCTGCTATTATCCCGACTTAGCCATCCCTAACATAGGGGTGGATTGTGCTGATACGACCACAGGGTCGTATCAGCAAGGTTATCGCCGTTTGCAGGGAACATCGCTGGAAAACCAGCGATGTTCCTGCAAAACGGCGATAACCTCGCTATCTCTGGAATTTTTATCGCCCTGGAGAAGCGTGTTGTTAATAACGCGCTACCAGGGCGATAATTTCCGGAGATAGCCAGCGATAAGTAATCTATCGCTAAGCACGGCCAGCGATAATTATCGCTGGCCGTTGATAATATGCCCCCAAGTGTTTCCTTAAACCATGGACGTGAGACACATCTAAGAATTATTTAAATGACATCTTGACGGATCTGCATCACTTTCGGACTGTGGGTTCTTGCCTACTATCGTTGCCGCAGTTTATATACTGACTGATTATTTGCACTACGTTTTGAAATCTAGCAAGAAATACAAGACATGATATAAACAAACCCGTCATTCAGCGACAGCCTGGCAATTCATTATTCCTGGAATTTTTAAATGTCCTATATAATTTCTGAAGTGTAGCTTAAACGTATTTATTTTCGCATTTTAATTGCATGATACCCTATTTCTTCTTCACCCGGAGACAAAAAGAAAAAATAATCTTATTCAGTGGTAGGCCCTACCAATATGGCCATGTTTACAGTGAATGAGCTGAACCGCTAGTGATACTAATACGCAAATCCATAATGCTCAAATATGCAGTGGTGTACCTAAGGGTGGAGGGGTGGGAAGTCCGCCGAGCGACATTTTTTGGGGGGCGGCGGCACTTCATGTGAGGTGAGCGGAGCAACAATTTCGGCAAGTCAAGTGGTTTTCTTTTTTAAATTTTATTTTCCATCGTCGTCTGTCGACTCCCCCCCACACCCCTGCTCTTACCTGCACCGGCCGTCACTGGGCGGCAAACTCAAGGACCCAGGGAAAGCTCTAGCTACGCCACTGCAAATATGTTGATGCACCTTTCATCTGAAATTAGGCGCATAATGTAGACAAAATAAAACAAGCGAAACAGTGTAATATTTATTTCAGTAAAGCTGAATAAGTTATTACTTTATGGTCAAATACAGAAAAGGGAGCATGTGACCACACCATCTGCGGTCGCATCAAAATTCAGAGGTCGGGACCGCCGACCGGAGGTGGGTTGGACCCCTATCCGCAACGGTGTCGGACAGACGCAAGTCTGCTCGACATGGAAATAAGGCCCTTAGTAGTAAATGTGAGTGAAACTGGGGGAGTGGTGGGAAAATGGGAAACATCTACTACTTAGAGGGAGGAGTTTAGGTAAAGATAAGGAGGGCTTAGGTGAGGGGTAAGAAGGAGTTTTCGGAGGGGCATGCTAACAGAAACCCCCAGCTACAAAAGAGTAAGACCATTGCTCTTCACAAACTGCACTTCTAAAGTTAGTAATGCCATAAATGGGACAAAATAGTGGTACACTTACACCAGTCCAACCTTGGAGTAAGTCTACAACCACACAAGGCCACTCACAGCCACCTACATGTGAAAGTTACAAGTACCAAACTTACACTCGTAAATTTGGCTCAACCCCTTGTTTACAGTGGATGGAGACATATATGTCCAAAAGTTTGAGTACATTTTAACTAAAAAATTGTAAATAATCAAAAGCAGCAAATTCACTCCAAAGTTTAAGAATAAATGAACACATGTAGATTGACTCACGTGTACATTTACTGCTATGAATAGGCCTGAACAGTTCTTGAATCTCTTGACATCGTAAGTAAATATATGACTAGGTAGCCTTAACTGATTTTTTTTAATGTGAGACTCTGAATCACTGCCACAGCTAGTAGGAAAAACAGGAAACATATTGTTACATGGGCCCTCTTGACAGGTCTGTCATTTAAGGGATATGCTTCAGCTTTGTGCAGATTCCAGGAAAAAGAGTATCTGGTTGAATCTCCCATACCTAAGATGTTCTTGGTGCTTCCACATCACCTCCTTCAATGCCCCCCAATGCAGGCGCGTATACAGGCCCCTGCATGCCAGGGGCCCCAATTTAGCCCATGACCAATCAATATCTTTGCAAAATGGGAGACTCAGGGCCCCCTCATCACATTCTGCGGGAGGGGGGGACATCATTTTGCGTTACACCACTGCCCAAATGGGTATGACAGCTACATGTTTGTGTGGGGGTAAAACTCAGGCGATCTAAGTGACAGTCTGAAACAGTCATCACAGAGAAATGCTATGATCATTGGTGGGGAATGGGACTGCACAAAGACTGCTCGCAGAATATATTTGAGTGAGCAGGAAAATATTGGTATCTTCATAGATGAAGTCAGGAGTCACATGTGACCCAGGTATAGTAGAAATATTAGATGAGCTTGATATTTGAGGCGTGCTTTGGAATTAAGAAATACATGGAAACATAGGGATCATGGAATTCCCATACAACCCATTGTAGGAAGCCCTCTCTGCCAGTATCACTACCACAGCAACCACTACAGTCACACATGGCAGAAAATGGAACTGTATATAGAGATTTTCTGCAGGTTAAGAAAAGTGGATTTCTGGGTGTATGGCCAGACCTCATTTAAAATAAGAGTCAAAGTGTTAAAAACACCTATCCACTTATAGGTAAAACAAAGAGATTTTAGTCATAATAAATGATGCATAACACCTGATGACAACATTACTAATGTGCTTTTTTGCTGTGCTCTCACTGTTAGTCTTTTGCTGTTAGTAATATCAAATTGGTTCTGAGACAGCCATCATACAGCTGTATCTGTAAAACCACAATTCACATAATGGTTTTCTACTACATTATAAATGTGCACAAACAGTAAAACGTGCATTAGGACATTTTAACCACTTTTGCAAGTCTCCAAACGAGCATCAAAATAAGATTTTAAAAAACACCAAGGAAGGCAGCAGTGACAGAAGTGTGTAGGGCCTATTTTATGGTAAACAATAGACAACACATATTACAACTATATACCATTATATATACCCACACGCACATGGCATTACCACTCTAGCATATTCAGAAAAAAGATGTAACTCTGCACCTGATAGAGTATGTCAAATTAAGTGTGCAGATTCACAATTTTTTGCTGTTGTGCAGCATTCTCTTTGTGGGAAATTGGGTTGTTAGTTGTGGGGGATGTGAGCCCTACTCAAGCAACAGCCACAATCCCTGTCAGAGTTAACTACAAAAAGTCACTAAATTAACCTGTGATTAGCCCTCTGGTAGCATGGCACAAAAACGGTCAAGCTTAACTTAGAGTCAATGTGTACGGTATTATGCAGCACAGTAGCGGCTGATACCGGACGGGGGTGGTGGGGCAGTGGGCGGGGTCGGACGTAGGGGAATGAAAAAAAAAGAAAATAGGACTTACCTGAAACGGCCGGCCACCGACTCTCCTCTGTCCTCTTCCTTCTTCCTGTCTCCGGTCCCGGCCGGCAGAAGGAAGCACCCGGGCACACAGGCTCCCCTGAGCCAATCACAACGGTGGAATGAAGCGTTATGATTGGTCTGAGCACCGTGGTTCGGCACTCAGAAGGGGACAGGGAGCCTGTGCATGTTCCTCACCAGGCTGTGTAATGCAGCCTGGTTAGCAACATGCAAAGTGCGCATGATTGTTTTGGAGGTCCAAGAGGGCCGGCCAAACAGTCATGCTCACTTAGGGAGTGCAAACCACTCCTCTACTGCTCTGGCCGGCCCCAATCCGCCACTGACTGCATACATTATTATCATTTTATTTTTCCTTTTGAGCAGTGGGGCGACACTCCTCCGCCTTAGCTGAGGAGCTGCCACTGATGCAGCACTGAAACAGTAATAAAGTGAAAACACAACACTAGAAAGCCCATACCAATTTAGAGTACATTTTTTATTAACTATTTGACATCAAAATTACAAAATCAGTAGAACCAGAGAAATGCAGTATCAAAGATTTCAGGTAAGTATAAAGCCTGAAAGCACAAAGTGCGACTCGTGGTTATTGGGACAGAAAAGTCCTCTGCATGGTTGAAAACATGTACCCATGCCCATCTGCACTGTTCTCTGGATCCCTAGTGCTGATTTGTTGTCATAGGTGAACACTGATCCAGCATGTGCACCTTGACATAGGCCTGTTCCACAGATTGAGGTCTTGTCAAACCAGGTGGGGTGCCCAAAGCACTACCCTCTCAGTGGTGGAAGGCTAGTGCCTTTCACCAAGAGTTAAGCAGCACGAGTGCAGTGGTAGCAGCATACCGTGTAGTGCTGTGGTAGCAGCATACCATGTAGTGATCAGTAGTAATGAACAGGTCCTTTTTGCCCTGTGTCACTGGAGTGAAGCCTACTGCCTCACTCACCCTTGTAAAAGTTCCACTGCTGTGTGCTTAACTTACCCTTGGCCTACATCGGGTAGATGTGGGGTGGTGCACAGTGCAGGGTAGTGAATCTGCACTGGATATAAGTGTGTCTGATAAGGGTACAGTGCAGGGATAGAGCAGTGCTGTGGTGTAAATGTGTGTTAAGTGTATGTACTGAGTGTATGTTTTCTTGCTGGTAATATATTACACAAGAGATGTAATACTGTGTAGTGTGTGCACAAGGAAAGCATGTGCTGAGTGTATGTGTGCTTGTGTGAAGTACAATGCATGAAAGGTGAAGTATTGTGCAGCACACACATGGTGAGGGTGTGCTGGCAATGTGTGTGTTTGTAAGTAGCATACAATGCAGAAAAGCTCCAGTACTGACCAGAGCATGCAGACTGAATGTATGTGCAAAATGCATGTGTGACTATAGTTGCACAAAGCATGGAGGTAAAAGTACTGGACAGTAAGTGTGCTGTGAATGTACACTAAGTAAGTGTTCCTGCATTGGTGCATTGCATGGACGACCCTGGGTTCCATTTTAAGAAGCCTATACCTTTTTGGCTTGGACAATGTCAGCTGTGTTCACCAGAGCACAGGTTGCACAACAGTCTCAGAGCGAGGCTATGATCATCACTAATTTGCAAGGACCAGAACAAGGTAGTTTGCAAGAAAGGACAGACGCAGGGAAAGCATTGTCCATGGAGGGCCTCACTTCAGCTCCAGAGGTAGGGGAGGATAAGGCTCCTGAAGCGGACCATTTGATGGAGTCTGGGCTGCTTCCAGAACTACAGGGTTTGGTAGCTGCTGGAGTGCCTCTGCGTGAAGATTTCCGCTAGGCACAGGAAGAGAGCCCTATGCTTGTGGGACTTCTGAAGCCAAGTATCTACTCAGCAAAGGAGTGGTTGGCAAACACTATTTGTCTGGATGGATGGTCTACTTTATAGTGAGCCAGTAAATCCTGAGCCAGGAACTAGCAAGAGGCTGGTAGTTCAATTGGTGCACAGAAACCTCCTGTTGTCACTGGCCCATGAAGTGCCCTTAGAGGAACACTTAGGGATTAGAAAAAACCAGGATAGGATGGACCCTCTCATCTACTGATCAGGGGTGTGTAGTGACACAGAGAGGTTCTGTAGGACAGCTGAGTGGCAAGACAGGAGGGAAGACTAAGGCACCGTTAGTGCCTCTAACATTTGTAGGTGTTCTATTTGAGCGGGTAGGAATAGACATTGTTGGTCCATTTGACCCACCTCACAGTCAGGCAACAAGCACATATTGGTTATGGTGGATCATGCCAGTCAGCGATCATGCAATGTCTGTTGCCTACTAGACTGCGTCATCTGCAGTCGCGTCTCGATCTGAATTGTGAGCCCTGCTGACCGCAGTGTAGGCCGGAGGCAGTGGTCAGGAAGAGTCCACAGCCACATGGCGTTGACTTGAGCTGCATAGAGTTAGTGGTAGGTGTGGCGCTCAGCATGAGCGCAGCCAGCGATGATGCAATGTCTCTTGCCTACTGGACTGCGTCATCTGCAATCGGGACTCGATCTGAATTGTGAGCCCTGCTGACTGCAGTGTAGATCGAAGGCAGTAGTCAGCACAGACATCAAGGAATGCTTTTTGTCACTTTCTCTTGACAAAATTCGAGGACATAGAGTACAATTCTGTCTGCAATTAATAAATCAAGACTCAATTTGAATTGTGAGCTTTGCTGTCCGCAGTGTAGACTGCCATTCAGTGTTCCTTTGGACTTGCAAGATGAATTTGGTCATTGTACTAAAGCTATAACTTATATAAAACAAGTTCTTGAAGCAAGGATACTAAAAGGATATTATGTAGGTTTTAGGGACGTAATACTTAGTTGCCTACTGGACTCTGCAATTAATGAATCAAGAGTCAATTTTAAATGTGAGCCCTGATGACTGCAGTGTAGGCCGGAGGCAGCGGTCAGCGGTCAGCAAGGGCCCACAGCCACGTGGCGTTGAGTTGAGCTGTACAGTTAGTGTCACCTGAAGCAACCAGCATGTGTGGAGCCTGCGATGATGCGTGGTCCGGGCGGGCCGCACTGGTAGCAATGTCTTTTGCATAATGAATTCTGTCTTAATAAGTCCACGTGGCGTTGACTTTTGGTGCACTGAGTTAGTGGCACCTGAAGCTCTCAGTGTGTGTGCAGTGTGCGATGATGCGTGGTCCGGGCGGGCCGCACTGGGATCATTGTCTCTTCCCTACTGGAGTGCGTCATCTGCAATCGCGACTCGATCTGAATTGTGAACCCTGCTGTCCGCAGTGTAGATCAAAGGCAGTAGTCTATACAGACATAAGTCTGTGGTGCTCTGCTGCTGGGTTCGCAGCGGGCCTGTGTCGAGGAGGCCGGCGGTCACGGCGGAGGCCTCGTGGCAGGGTGAGGGCTGCCGCCCTGGCAGACGCTTTGGCCTTCCCACAAGTGAACCACGCCCACAGCCCAAGCCTATTTATTCATACTTCTACGCTGGAGTGGCGTACGTTGGACCAGCACACTCCGCTTCCGCTTCCAGGGGGGGGACAACACAGCTACATGACCGAGATCTTCCCCACTGCCTGAGGTAACATGGTTGCGTCTATTGTCCACAACACTACAAGCACCAGCAGTATATGTCCACATGGAGAGGTTTGTGCTCTGCATAGTGAGGTCTGTCCACCACATCACCGCTACACTTGGTATTGTGTGCATTTTTATTGATGTGTGACTTGCGTCCTTCACACATACTTGGTTGCCACATCTCCCAAGATTCAGCTATTGTGTGGCTGAGGGACCATGCCATTTTTGGAAGGTCCGCTGTCCTGTTCTGCGCTGCCTCAGTGGTAGTAGGGAGGGGGGTGGTCCGGGGGGGAGGTCCTGAGGGTGATGGCAGTGGGTGTTGTGGCCTTCTTGGGTGTCGGAGCTGCATGGTAAGTAGCTCTATGACATGTGTTGGTCTTCAGATGTGGTTCTGGGCTGGGCTCCCTTTCACACTGTAGGTAGTCGTCTTGCTTTACTCCAGTAAAAGGCAGATGTTAAATTCCTACTGCTAACGCAGCTTATCGCCTGTTTTTGGATCGCACCCCAGAATTGGCTGCTCGTTCAAAATATCGGGAAGTGGTGTTTTCGTGTTATTTTTGCACGGGAACGCCTACTCTGCATATTATTAGCGTTAGTTGTCGCTCTCATTTGTGGCGAATTTGTTTGCGGAACCTATTGTTGGAAAACTGGCGATATTGGCTGTTTTCACTAGGTTGAGAATGGAATGATAA